>JARHVA010001828.1:632500-1895000 GCA_037957365.1 Torreya grandis | reverse complement strand
GATCTAGTTCTATAACTCATTAACTCTTACAAGCCTTTAACACTTATCATGCCCTCATTTTTTTGAAAATTCTCTACCAATCTTGCACTATCAGATCAAGTGTATGGATCAATGTTATCCATTGATCTCTTTAGGCCCAATAACCTTTGATTTTAAAATGGATAATTTATGAGCTTAAAGTTGACATATGTGTGATCGTCAAAGACATCTTCACAATTGTTGATTACATCCACATAACCACCAAATTTTAATCCCTATTATTATTATTTTTAATGATCTTGAATTTGACATTCGTGTAATCATCAAATATGTCTTTATGACCATCGATGATGTCCATGTGACCTCCATAATTTGAACTTGTCTCCTTTTGTTTCTAATGTTAGTTTTGATGTTCATGCGAACATCAAAGACATCTATGTAACTGTCACATTAGTTTAACTCCCTTTGAGATGGACACTTGTCATTTCCTAGTTTGCTCTACTTTTACAATTATAAATGAAAAAGAGGACTTAGCATAATACTTTGGGAAACATATATAAAGGACCCTTCATGAATATGTTATCCTAAGTTCTTAGTATTAATAAAATATGATTTGGACTTGGGCTAAAAAATCTTAAATTAAGGTCAAAACAAACATAATGAAAATGTTCTCTAAGTAGGGGTACCACTTTGTAACATGGTATTGGTCTCGAGGTAATTATTGTGGGGGAAAATGTTGTGGCCTTTTTTATGTAGGGGATGAGTTTTTTTGGGGGAATTATTTCAGATAAAATGTCCAAAGAAATTGTCCTGAAGAGTGTATTTCATTGGGTAAAATGACTATGACAAAAATCCTTAAGGGTAATTCTATCAAGCAAAATGTCTGAGACACAAAGTCCAAAGGGCATGGTCTAGGGGAAAAGGCCCAAAAGAATTATTCCAAGACAAAATTATTGAAGGATAGGCTAAGTCTTGAAGGGTAAATTCAAAGGGTCCAAAGGGTCTACTTCATGGAGAAAATTCTTGAAGGGTATACTTTGTAGGGTAAATGTTCAGGACAAATTTCCTAAAGGGTAGGTGCAAAGGGTAAAAAGACCTGGGACAAAAGTATTGAAGGGTAAGTCTTGGAAGGTAAAGGCCTAGGTTAAAAGTATTTAAGGGAAAGTTTAAGAGGGCCAAAGGGCCCATAATAAAAATCCTAAATGATACTTTAAAAAATATGAAGGCCACTTTTAAAAAGGCTAAAGGGTATGTGGGTTAACGTTGAAGGGTCATTTCTCTTAGATAAAATGTCTGAAGGAATTGGTTGAAGGGTGTGATGTCTCAAGAAATTTTTTGAAGGATAAAAGGCCTGAGACAAAATTCCCAAAGGGTAAATATATAGGGCAAAGGCCCAATGCAAAAATGTTGAAGGGTCATTCTAATGGGCAAAATGGCCAAAATGAAAAATGCCAAAGGGAAATTATAAAAAGTCCCAAGGGTATGTGCCCTAATGTCTCGACAAGGTTTTTTTAGATAAAATATCTCAAAAAAATAATCTAAAAGAATTAAAATGACTCATGGAAATTGGCACGAGAGAATTGTCATGGAGAAATTGGTGGGGATAAAATCCCATAAAGATAAATCTAAAAGAATAAGCCTTTGACAAAATTTATGCGAAGGGTCTACTTCCTAGGGCAAAGTGCCCATGACAAAAATCTTGAAGGATCTACTTCATAAGGAAAAAGTGTATCGATAAAATTATTATGAATAAAATATATTAGGGAAATTTTCTAAAGACCAATTCTATCATAAAAAGTGTTTGAAATAAATAAGTCCATGGTAAAAGACCATAATAATAATAAAGATAGTCTATGAAAACACAACATCAATACCACCTTTCCAATGTATGAAAGGAAAATAGTTGGTATTTTCCCAAAAAATTTCAAAAAAACACATAAAAGAGGGACTCAAAGTCAAGACTATAATCCAAAAAAATATGGGTCCCCATTTCCTATGGAAAGAAGGGGGATGTTGGGTGCAACAAATGAAAAATTACAAGAAGAATACTCTTGAGTATTCAAGACCCATAACTCTATTTTATAGTCATAAATCAATCATGAAGTGTGTCATAGAAGAATACTTAAATAAAAAACATGAAAGAGATTCCTAAGTTAATTCACACAATATACTTGCCTTCTAATTTCTTGGATCTGTGTATGTCAAAACATGTATTTATTTAACCCCTACTATGATGATTTTTTTAAAGGCTTGATAAATTTATAGGTTTCCTTAAAATATCTATTAAAGATAAAAAAAATAAGGGAAGCTTAGGCATTGCTCTATTTCCAACCAGACATCTATAGCCCCAATATAGATACATTGGGTTCTTTCTCCTTCCCTTTCCATTATTTTCTTAAATCATGATGCATGGTACATTGAACTTATTTCATCATGTGAGATTTTTGATTTTATTTAGATTTTATTTTGTTATTTTGAATCCATTGTTTCTTCCTTCTTTTTTTTTCTTTCACTTTTGTTTTGTTCTTGAATGGAAAAGAGAAGAGTTAAAACCCCAGTGAGTTGGTATAATTATAAAATAAATCATTACTAGAAAACCCCTACCATCTAGACCTATACCCATAATTATCACTTCCAATAGGTATTTTGAACTAGGAATTTGACTTAAGATAGGGGGTTATATCATGTGTTAGTTCAAAATGAAATAAAAATAAAAATAACACACTTACAAACATGACATCTCTAGGCCTAGATACTAAGGTAATCTTAGTAATGAATATGCATATGAAATAAAAAAATAAAACATGAAATAAACCTTCCTTCTCCTTATTTGGAGATTCTAAATGGTTTATAGAGTGACTTGCTCAGCTTATGCATCAAAGAGTCTTCATCAATGGAGTTTTTTTACTCTATCTTTTTTTGGCACCTTGGTTTGTGATAGATTTTTATTGGTGCAATAATTTGGCATAATAACACTAATTTTATGAGGCTTTGGAATCATTGTGCATGGTAACTTTATACTATCCAAGATTAAAATTATGGTTGTGAGGCCTTCTATTTATAGATTTTTAAAATTGATCAGAATGAACCTAAACCATCCATCTTAAGATGAAGATGTGTGGCTAAGAATCCATTTAATTTTGAAGGATAAAATAAATAAATGCCCTCATAAATATTTGGGATAGAGAGGCATTAAAGAGGCATGGAAGGGCTTAATAAAATATTTATTGCAATTATGGCTTGTGGATGCCACCCCATATAATGATGTCTTAGGTGATGTAGTCATTCAATATCAATTTCCATTAATGAAATATTCAACAAGTTCTATGGAAAATTAACATAAGATTTTGATTCAAATTAATTAGAATTAAACATGATTTATCAATTTTGGTGTAAATATTGGTAATTGGTGCACAAATTAATCAAATTAGTCAAAATTTTGTATTATTGGCTCAAAATTTAATTAGATTAGAATTGGAAGGTGATGTTAGATGAATTGGATATATTATCCCATTTAGGATTTTTCCAACATAAAATAACAAAATCACGTGTCTCATGCAATAAACTTGGTATAAAAGAACAATCTAGAGCACCCAGATGTGAAAATGTTATTTTGACTTAAAATGATCTTATCAAAGTTAGTTATCTCATAAAATGCATTACCCCATTTAGGGATACATTGGCCAAAATCAGCACTTATATATGATAGGTTTAACTTATTTAGCATGTTTTAGTGTTTTTATCCCAAATTATGCATTTTGATAGAAATTAGTCAAAATCCTGGTTGGAGGTCATTGGTGGCCAGTTTTAGGTGTCTACAGTTAGAACCTATTTGGGAAGGTGTTACAAGCTATAGGCATAGTAATGTCTACTCAAAGAATTAAAAGGTCTTGTATGCCAAAAATAAGATGATGATTAAAGACCAAAACTCGAAATGATGCTTGAAAAGTTTATGATGATGCCCCCTCGAGGGAGTGGCCATCACATATGTGGATAGATGTTCCCTTGAAAAGAATAAAGAAAAAAGGTGGAATTAACCCATTGTTGAGATTAATCTAAATGATAAAATACTTGCATGCATTGATTTAAAAGGTACTGATTTTCCCAAAGGTGGTTATAATTAGGAATACAATTGAAAATAATTATTTGCCTATAGGTAGTTATAATCATTAAGAGGACCTAGATTGAATAAAGATGATGTTTGATATGGTTGTGCCCTAGTTAGGTTTGATTAACAAGTATAACTCAAGGATATAACTTGGAATACAAATTAAATATGAGTGGGGACAAACATAGATGTGATGGTCTAATGATTAAAGAAGCCATAAACAACTAGGCAAACATATATGCTCAAAGTGATGAAAGGGATGGATAGAAGAATAAATATTGATCAATATAAATTATTTAGTTGTACCTACAAATAAAGAGATTCCCATCCTAATTACTAATGATACAAACATAATGGTCAATGGGTTGATTTGATTAGGATAGATGGGAGGATTTTGCCAAGGTACCAAGGATAAACTTTTGTGGCTCCATCACTTGTATAACCTCCTAAAGGTAATTTTTATTGTATCATGTGATGGTAGGCATCATGATAGAACACCATGAAAACTTGGCCAAAGTATGCATAAAGACTAACTCTCGATCCAATAAACTCTTGAAAATAATGCACCAATGATAAAAAACCATGATGACAATGTCGACATATGAATATGGATAGACTCAAAAATAATGTGCTCAAGGAATCACCCAATGAATGTATATAGACTGAGTTGAGTTAATAGTGTTGAAATCAAACAAATAGGCAAGCAGACAAATAAATAAAGAAATGCATAGAAATCACACAAATATACAAACAACTTGAAATAAATAAATAAATAAAAATCTTGAAAACAAAAGAAAAAGAAAGCATACTAATAATGACCATGCCCCAGTAGGGAGAATCAAGGATAATTGACTAGGATTAGACAAGACAATTTTTTTGGATTTTTGAAATATTTGAATTTTTTTTGGCATTTTGAGGTATCTCAACTTGTTAGAGAATGACAAGATACCTACTTGCAAAATAGTGAGAGCATTGGTTTAAGTTTCTCATAAAATGGTGAGTGCACATGGAAAGGGGGAGTAAAGTGACCTCAATATGAATTGAACATGACCTACATAGTCTTGAGATGACCTCAAGTCATAGTAATTCTATCAACACAAAAGTTAGGGAGAAACTTAACCAGGTCTAGACAAGTTCTCAAATCTAGTAAATGGCTAGTCAAATGGAAAAAACAATGGTAAGGTGATGTGGCAATGCATGATAAACAATTTTTTTCCCTAGTTTTCCCATAGGTAGTCATAACTAGGATACAATAGATCATATCAATGATACTAATTTTCTCACAAGTGGTTATAATTAATATCAAGATCATTAAACACTTATTTGCCCTGGTAGGTGATATAATCAAGCTCACATATACAAACATGATAGAGGACAGAAAATGAAAGATATCTTACTAGATAAACTATCAAACTAATTTCATAAACTATCATTGAAACATAGATTGATTTATTGTTAAAACTTGATCATAATCCTCTTGCAAAAAGGTATGGGAAGAACCAAAGTAACCAAGATCAAAATAGGATTGGATAGGATGGATGAAAAATAGGCTTTGGTCTAGATAGGAATGGTATGATAAGATGGCATGATTTAGGATAATGATTGGTCTGATAGGTTAGATAAATTAGTAGGAGGGTTTCCCTTAAGTGATAAATTAAATGGCTAGTATATGTGATAATGGCAAAAGTAATGGTAAATTGAAATAGTATGGTACATGTTTTGTTTGGTTATTTGGCCTGGGTATGGTCTTTAATATATGATTCATTCATTCTTGCTGAAGTGGAGATGCACATCCTAATTAGTAAATGAGACAACTATAATAATCAATAATGTAAATTATTATCCCACACCTCATCTAAATAGTTTCTCTATCAATAACTACCTATATATTTGGATGCAAATAATTTTGTGATCTTCATTGGTCATTGATTCTGATTCCTTCAAATGTCGAGAAAAGATATCTTTGTAGCCTCTACAAAGGAAAGTGCAGCTATGGATCATAAATCTAGATAAATGTTGGATGATAGGCTTGTTTTTTAAATGGAATGGTAGATGATAATATAATGTGTAGTGGTTAGGAAATAAATGAAGATTGAGGTTTTTAGGTACACATAATGTTGATGATTTGAGATATGACATAAATTTGGATGTGGTGGGGATGAAGAATTTTGAATATTCTCTCAATAAGACCACCAAATGTTTCTATTATTTAGGCCTAAGAGTAGTTATCATCTAATTAGGCTATAAACTGGAAGCCATTTTGATTTCATATTTGATAATGTCTTCATCAAACATTGAAGAACTTTTGTTCTTAGTTATTGGTGCCTCGAAGAGGTTTTCACCAATGAAGTTGTCTTGATTGTCCAATAAGACATATGAGAAGGTTTCACTAAGGTAATTTTAATTTTGACTTTGATTTTATTTTTATCACCTTTGAAAAGGTTTCACTAGAAGATGGTGGGTTTGAATTTTGATTATCATCTAGTGCCTCCAAAAATGTTTCACTAGGAGATTATTCTTCTTCTATATGATCTTGGTCTTGACTTCCTTTATTTTCAATTGATATATCACCATGGATGTGGTTCAATAATGTGTGATTTTATTTATCCCAATCAACATTTTTGGGAGATGGAATTTCAATAATATGGCTATGTTGGTTGGTGGTAATGGAATGGGATGAGGCAGCACAATCCTCATTAAAGATACTAGGAGAAATTATGTCAATGTTGAAGTAATCATCCTCAAAAAACATATAAGTATCATAAATGTATTCAAATTGATCTATAATTCATGTGTAACCAATGTTTTAATAGCCATGAATGTATTCTAATTTTGAAACTGATTCTAACTCAAGAAACTCTAAATCTAATGGTAACACTGATGTTGATTCTAATTTTGATGTTGATCTAAGAATAAAACCTAACTCTAATTTTGATTCATCTTTTGATGGGTAATCTATTATAATGATGTCTTATTTCACGTTTATTATTAGATAAGTAATGGCATGTGATGTCATGGTGGGTTCCATCGAAACTAGCTTGCCAAATTGATATTCTACAATGATGGGGAAAAGGTCAAGAAATAAATCCATAGAGACTGGATTGTCAAGGGGAAACTCTTGAAATATAGGAATATGGTAAAGGTAATGATTTTCCTGAAGGTAGTTATAATCATTAAAAAGGGACTCAACAAATATTAGATCATTAGAGTAAGAATATTCAATAATAGGAATATGATTGAAAGGCGATTCATCACAGGGTGACTTATCAAAAATGGTTGGTTTACCAAAAACATTGTTGATTGTTTGGTTCTCTTGGCCTTGGTTTCTAATGAGTTGGAAAATAATAATTTTGAACATAGATTTATCTTTGAATCATTATCTTGGTTGAAGGACTGATTAGCTTAGTTAAGGTTTTGATTGGGTTGGTTGGGGTATTAATTAGTGTTATGGATCTTGATTGATTATATAAGCTACAGGATGAAATCCTGAGATGGTAAAAATAGGGTAGTGTGGGGATTAGTTGTTTGTGTAATAAGCTAAATGACTAGGTCTTGGAATGATAAAAAGGCATTTTGGAGCTTGATTTATCACACAAGCCAAAGGATGAGCTCCTAGTATAGAAATGGTATGAGGTTGTGGAGCCTAGTTGCTTGCATAAGCCAAAGCATCCAAGTCCTCATAAACCATATCATCCTAGTCAGGGTTTTGAGTTGGATTGTAATCCAATTCTTGACTTTATTCCCCACATGAAGTATTATAAGGAGAATAATAAAACTCCTTACAAAATCTATCACCATAGGGGTTTCTATTCAGATTTTGTGTCACCATTCTATCATAACTTAGATTGTACATGACTCCATAATAAGTGTAGCTAGACATATCTATATAAATGATGAAATCTTTGAAGACAAAAAGGCTTAGAGTTTTTTGAACTAAAAAAAAAACTATGTCCAAGTACAAATGGTTCAAACTTGATCTAACTTGGTTAAAAGGGTGTAGCTATATCTCCAAACAATGATTTGACCATGGATCCATATCTCTAAAATGGTTTGTTATGATACTTGGTCTAAAATAGTCTAATGCCAAATATCATACACAAAAAAGGCCAAGCATCTAAATACAAACTGGCATGTAAAAGGTCTAAGCAAAATTATTCCAAATAAGGTCTAAACTAGGAGAGGAAAAAGAGTTGCTAGGTCTTTTACCCAAAATTAGAGTCAAAATCTAGGCTCAAATAGGTTGTGATAGGAATTTTGGCCAAATGGTGTCAAAATATAGGCTTGAAACAAGGATGATGATGATTTGATTTAATTTAACAAGTTTGGAAACCACTTTGACATAAACCTGACACATGAATCAAACATAAACATGCTCAGTTGGTATATGCCACAAGGCAAAAGGCACCTATAGAAAATGATGTGTTCTCCCAATTAAATGCACAAACAATGATGAGGATAGGATCTAAACTATCAAATAATAGTTATCAAATTTAGATAATCAATTAACTAAATTTACATAACCCAAAAGAGAAATATCTATGTATCATCCTTTACAAAGTGAGGCCTAAACAGAAATCAATCAATCTTTGAATACTTTGACAAGGTTAATTGAAAACTCAATGTTTGAAGACTAGGATTTGATTGAATAAGCATAACATCACATGAACAAGGTATAAATTTGACATCATTTTAAACAATGGTTTTTGATACAAGGTAAACAAGTCTTGAAACAAATTGAGAAACATAATGGTGTTAGCATGCTCTAATGATGTGATCAATGTTTTGTTTCAAAGACTCAAAACGCATAAAATTGATAATGATTTGGGCATCATAATGGTACCTATTTCATTCAAGTGACATACACACACAAACAATTTTAGAAAAAATTACAAGGCACAAGTATGGTGTAAAATGGCCAGCATAATGCCTATTTAAATAAAAGAGTGGGATATAAACAAATTGGTTTGGACATGGCTATAAACAAACACATTAGTTTTAGTCTAAAAATACCAAGAAAGAAAAAGATAAATGACAAAATGCAACTAATCAAATCACCCTAAATCCTATCAAGGGTGTGGCAAAGTAGGGTTGATTAAAACTAATTAGTTTTTAATTGTCTAGATGGATCTCATGTCTAGAAACTTTCAAATCAAAAAACAAGATAAGTAACACATCATTTGGGTTTATATCATATGGCTTGTTGCAAAAAAGTCTTGCCCTTTTTACAACCACTATATTTTTAGCTTGCTCAGTGTAGTGTGATGTCCAACATGCTCAAACATCTTGGGCTTAGCCTCTACTAAAAGAGATGGCTTAACCACTCAAACCATCATCCTAATGAGGGGATCCCAATTTATATACCCCCCATTGAGAAGGGTTGAATATGATGCCAAAATATGAATCCCTAGGTCATAACTTCCATATAGAACTGATGTGAGGTAATTAACTCCCCCTCACAAGCCAAGATGGAATGAAATAAAAATTAAGTATAAGAGCTTTATAGTTTTTTCTAGATCACCCAAGCCATGTAGGTCTTAGGGAGATCCTTCAAAACATCTCTTATGCCTTTGGACTAAGGAAATTTTCAATGAAGATGGAATTTTTAATCCCACAAGTTCCCTATAGGGGATAGGGGGGAACATACATGCACAACTTCCTTTTTGCTCAAACAAAACTAACTAAGCAAACAATAAATGAATTGCATAAAGTAAATTATTTTGAAGTGAGACCAATTTTAAATCACTAAATTGAAAGATTTGGTGGTATTTTTTGGCCCCTTGGCCTTAAGTTGTAAAACTTTTAAATAATAAGCACAAAAACATTCAAATAAACATCTAACTAGTTCCTTAAGCACCAAATGAAAGTTCCTAATCCTTTTAAGCACTGAAAGAGAGATTAAAAAGACTAGATTAAGCTTATTTTGATCACTTTTTCAGTAGGCCCTACAAGGAAATGGTTAGAGTGTATTTTAACTTTGAAGTATTTTTTTGAATGAAATAAGAAACTTTGAAAACTAAACACTCAAGTTTAAACAGTGCAATCTCACAACTCCATAGTCCAATATCATAACTTTGTAAACCTATGACTGGTTAACATAATATCATAACCCACAAGTTAGTTAAAAAAAACTGATAATATTGATACTCTAATAGGAAATATCATGACTAACAAAATAAACCTGCACCTTAGAGAATTATGGTATTGTCACTTAATCTTAACATCCTAGACTAACTGCTAGTGGTTTAACTATAATATCGTGACTCGAACCAATAATATCACAACTTGAAAAATCATGGTATTGCAATATCATGATTGTTAAACCATGGTATTTCAATGTCATAAATTGCAAAATTATGGTATTGCAATATCACTAATATGAATTAGTGGTATTGAAATATCATAACTTGACCTATAGGCAGATAAAATGTTAGTCCAAAAACATAGTTAAGATGCAATATCATGACTAAAATGACAAAACCATGACTATGTCAGTTATGAGATTATAGTCTAGAGAACAACATTACAACTCCACAGTGATAAAATTGTGACTTTTATGAAAACACATGTTGTTACTCAAAATTTTCACTCCTTTTGATCCCACACTCCAATATTCTGCATGAAAATGGTTAGTAGGTTGCTTGTAGGAGCTATTTGATCAAATTTGTGGGAGTAGGTCCCATTGGGAGTGCCATTATGTGAACTAGGAATTTGACTCAAAAGAGGGGGTTAGATCAAGTGTTAATTCAAAATTAAATAAAAATTAAAATAACACACTAACAAGAATGACATATCTAGGCCTAGACACTAGGGGGAGCTTAGTAATGAACACACATAAGAAAGCAATAACTAAAACATGAAAGAAACCTTCCTTCACCTTCCTTAGAGCTTCCAAATGGTTCGTAAAGTAGCTTGCTCAACTTGTGCATCAAACAGTCTTCATCAATGGAGTTGTTTGGCTCCTTCTCTCCTTGGCACCTTTGGCTTGTGATGGCTTTGGATTGGTTCAATAATTTGGCATAATAAAATTAATTGTATGAGTTTTTAGAATCATTTGTGCATGGTAACCTTACACTATCCAAGATTAAAATTATGATTACAAGGCCTTGTATTTATAGATTAAGATGAACCTAAACCATCCAACTCAAGATGAAGATGCATGGCTAATAATCCATTCAAATTTGGAGGATAAAATTAATAAATGACCCCATAAATATTTGGAATAGAGAGGCATTACAGAGGCATGGGAAGGTTTAGTCAAATATTTTTTGTAATTATGGCTTGTGGATGCCACCCCATAGAATGATGTCTTAGGTGATGCAGTTATTCAATATCAATTTCTATTAATGAGATTTTTCAACAAGTTCCATAGAAAATTAACTTAATCTCTTGATTGAAATTAATTATCCTTAAACATGATTTATCAATTTTGGTGCAAATCTTGATAATTGGTACACAAATTAACCAAATTGGTCAAAATTTTATATTATTGGCTCAAAATTTGATTTGATTTTAATTGGAAGGTGATGTTAGATGCATCAGATCCTTTATCCCATTTAGGATGTTTCTAACATAAAATAACAAAGACACGTGTCTCATGCAAGAAACTTGATAGAAAATAGCAAACCAAAGCACCTAGGTGTGAAAATTTCATTTTAACTTGAAATGATCTGATCAGCCAAAATTGGCACTTATATATGATAGGTTTAACTCATTTAGTGTGTTCCAGTTTTTTTTATCCCAAATTATGCATTTTGATAGAAATTAGTCAAAAGCTTGGTTGGAGGTCATTGGTGGCCAAATTTAGGTGTCTACATGTACTTTAATGTGATAAGTGCATTTGATCCAATAAAATTAAAAAAAACTTTCTAAATTTGTATGAAATAATTTGAGAACAACTTCCGCATGCCTCGTAAAATTATTCAATTGTAACACCATTCAGAATAATCCATGATTACCTACCTTCACCTTAAAGACTCAAAAACATAGAAATACACTTAATCTATAAACTAGTCCCAAAGTGTAAAGATTTTAGTTTTCCCATTTTCTACAAGTCATAAGATCAATTAGTTTGGATTTTTTACTTGGTTATAGTTATATAAAAAACAATTGCGATT
Organism: Torreya grandis; assembly: GCA_037957365.1. NCBI lineage: Eukaryota > Viridiplantae > Streptophyta > Pinopsida > Cupressales > Taxaceae > Torreya > Torreya grandis. Next base: position 1,882,799 of record JARHVA010001828.1, on the reverse strand, counting down.
GTTAAAGAAAGTATTTAAACAATAACTAATCAAGAAAGTGGGAAATCTAATCTAAGAAAGCAAAATACTGAAAGTAAGAAAGATTAATCTAGTAATTAGGAAACTAATCTATGAAATCAAAATATAGAAAAAAAAATAACCTACTCCTACTCTAAAGAAAACCCAAAAAAGATGGGGGATGGATTTGAAAACTCTATTTGGTATGCTTCTCATTCTTTGGTAATAACAAGGTTTTCCCTATTAAAGTTATGATATAGGCATGGACATCCTTGTATTCATTCAATAGAATTTTAAGCCTTTCCCTCATATTATAAAATAAAAATTTAGGGTTACTCATTGGGACATCCCAGACACAATAAACAAATAACTCATCCAAAATGTCTCCTAAAATAGATATTAGATCTGACCTACAATATTGGAAGTCATCATCCTCTATGAACTCATCATGAAAAAGGTCCACAAAGATAGATTTAGAATCACAAGTATAATCATGAACAATATTTTCCTTAAAAACTTCATCTAAACTCTCATTTTGAGTGTGACCTTCACTATTGGAATGAATCAACTCTTGACTTTCCAAATTATGAATAAAAATTCTACTTACCTAGGATCACTATTTCTGATTTTAGGGGTGAGAGATTCATTAATTATTAATTCCAAAGGGATCATCCATTCTACTACCTATTGTTGATCCTTTTTATATTGTTATTTTGAATAGTTATGCTCTAGAGGATATTCAACTTTAGGGGCATCATATGTGTAATCAAAGGTATTTGTTTCAATGTCAAATGATGTTGATATCCACACACATTGGGTTTCTTGGTCAATCACATAATCAACTACAATGTCCTACACTTATAATTAGGCATTAAATTGAATTCAAAATATATCAAATCAAGTCATGAACATCTATGTGAACTAATACCATTGAAATGGAACTCAAAAATAGAATCAGAATTATTGGTAGAAGCCAACATTCCTTTTTCATCTACCCCATGATAAAAACACATACCTACCTTAGGCATAACATAATCTAAAATCTCAACATTGAATCTTGCATGATCAGAGGAGAACAAGTCAAGAATATAATCATCAAATAAGTATTATAATAGATATTTTGATGCAAATTGGTAATCATAAGAGTCATCAACACTATCTTTAAAGCTAATATCTTCTTTTTTAAGGCAAAGTAACTAAACCTCTACCTAGGCATATTCTATCTCATTGAGTTGCTATAAAGGTTGATAATGTTCTTCTAAATTAACACTTTTCTCACTATCTTCATTTCCTTCTTGAATTATTTCATCAAATATAAGGGTGGAATCAATATGATCTAATTATCCTAGCTTGACGGATTCCTCTTCTTATTACTAGTATCTTAATTTCTCTTGTAACATTAAAATTTCTTCATTGATGGCTGTAATGCACTCTTCATCTAGGATATCTCCTTTCTCTTTGTGCATAGTGCCTTGATTAAAAGGAAATACTTCCACTATGTTTCTATTTAGGCACAGTAACTAACTTTTTCTTTGGATAGTTTTTGTACAATTCATATACAGCATACTTTCTATAGATAACCTCGTAGAAGATGTTTAATTATTTTTTAAATCATGAAAATAAATATTTGGAACAAATCAAATTAGAAAAAAAATCTTCAAGATCAATCCAACTAGTAATATAATTAGGTGCCAACTCTCCTAACCAATCATGCATTTCTTCCCCTAGTGTGAACAAGAATAACCTACAAATTACATCCTCAAATTTTATATCCATAACATGCATAGCATATATGTAAGTAGTGAGATACCCTTCAATAGCTCTTGGGTGATTATTATGGAGCCTATGAAGGTATACGAATGGGTCATTGGTGAGATCATTTTGAATACCTGGGATATCTATGGGTCCTTTGTCGAACCAATCTATTCTCATTTTTTTTTGTTTTCTATGTTTTATGATTTTTTTGGTTTTTTGGGGATTTTCACAAGGGGGATCTCTTGTGTTAATGATAATTGAACATTCAAGCCCTCCTTCTAGCACCAATGTAACTGTTAATGTGGGTTTTATGCACACCAAAACCTTAACGAGGTAGCATCTAACATTTTAATATCTTAATGGAGGTAAACTCTACTTCAGGGCATGAGTTGAAAGTATACGGTCTATTACAAGCTATTGATGGAATAGCTAGTAGGGCATGTAGGTTGTTGACAAAGTTTTTAGATGGAGATGTGGTTCCTAATAGGGGTATTGAATATCTATGTGAGTTATATGGGTGGCTAGTAGTTAATATAGAGTGGGTACATCTCAAAAATAAATTCAACAAAGAGGGAAGGGTAAGGTAAAAAAGAAAGCTTCTATGGTTTTAAGTAATCACTTCCTTAGCTATTTTCTAAAAGGAAAAGTGCTCTCAAAACCTATACCTATTTTTATTAATAATTGAACACACATAATCATACATGGATAATAATTCTATGGAGATAGTGATGCAATAAATTCACAAGCCTCAGACAAAGGTTGTTCCTTTTCAGGAAGTTTTTGCACACCCTTAATCGGGAGATTATGGATCGGGCTAGTGAAGTATCTGAGGCATCTATTTCACAAATAAAAAACTACATCCAAGAAATTACTCGTGCACAATAAAAATTATGAATCAATTTGAACTTGACTATCTTAACCAATATATTTACTAATCTTTCAACAATTATTGTACATCTAAAAATTAGTACATCAATTAAAATAATTAAGAATCTATTCATAGCTATTGCACACTAAGTATTATTAGAACATACAACCAAATAAAATAACCACTAATCACATAGAAATTAGAAATAAAATATACAAACACATTTGTTGGTGATCAAAATTGATGGTGCTCCTGTATTCAAATTTCTTTGATAAAAATCTAGGTTAGATTATAACTCTTTTAATAGACTTGGGGAAGGGGTCACCTCATCCTCAAAGTTCATGCAAGATCATTACATATGGTAGTCAAAACATGAGTTCTAACTATGGTTCAAAACCATATAAAAGTCTACTTGTAGTTATCAATTTAAAAATATCCTTTGTAAAAACTATGCAACATGTGCATATGCATAAAGATGAAGGCAATTTTTTTCAATTATGGCTCAAAATACATGCAAAACTTCAAAACATATGTTCCATTTACAAAACTATATATGCACAAAGTCTTAACCTTTCATATCTTGTGAGAAAAACCTGTTAAATATTTTTAGATTAGCTACCTTCAAATGAAACTTAGACATGCATTGAAGACAAGTACTACTTTACCAATGTTTTAGAACCAATGATATTATTGTTAGTTGTGACCAATCTAATTGAACTATGCATTATATACTCACCCATGCTTTTAATTTTATATTCCCTAACCATGTATGTTCACTTTCGTAATTGAGTCTAAATCTTTGAAAATTCCATTAAAAACTCGCACCATTGATTTTGTGCATGATGGGACATGAGCCTACCACTTAGCAGCTTAACGATATCTATTAGTACCTTTATAGTCCTAGCTTTAATTTTTTGTGCCATTTGGTAGCTCTTTTCTTATTTTGGGACCTTTAAATTTTCCACATTGGTCTCATAGTATCAATTATATATGCTCAAGTTAACGTAGTTCATAGATCTAGTGCTTTGACTCATTGATTCTTATGAGCCTTTGACACTTATCACATCCTCATTCCTTTGAAAAGTCTCTACCAATCTTGCACCATCAGATCAACTATATTGATCAATGTTGGCCATCAATTTTCCTAGGCCCAATAACCTTTGACTTTAAAATGGATAATTTATGAGCTTAAACTTGATGTTTACATGACCATCAAATATGTCTTCATGACCATCGATGATGTCCATGAAATTACCATAATTTAATTCCATGTTATTATTTATTATTGATCTTGAATTTGACATTCACATGGCCATCAAAGACTTTCTTATGACTATCATTGACATCCACGTGACCACCATAATTTGAATTTGTGTCCTTTTTTTATAAGCTTAATTTTGTTGTTTGCATGAAATGTCAAAGATGTCCACATGATCAACACATCATTTTAACTCCCTACAATATGGACACTATAATTTCTCAGTTCACTCTACCCCTACAAGTATAAATGAAAAAGAGGACTTAGCATAATACTTTGGTAAACTTATATAAAGGAACCTACATGAATATTTTAGAATAACGTCTTAATGTTAATAAAATATGATTTGGACTTGGGATAAAAAAATATTAAATTAAGCTCAAAACAAACATAATGAAATTAATCTCTAAGCAGGGGTACCACTTGGCAGTATGGTATTGGTCTCAGGGTAATTAGTGTGGGGGGAAATGTTGTAGCCTTTTTTGTGTGGGGCATGAATTATATCAAGGGAATTATTTCAAAAAAAAAAATTGAAAGTAATAATCTTGAAGAGTCAATTTCATCAGGAAAAATGCCTATGATAAAAAGTCTAAAGGGCAGTTCTGTCGGGTAAAATGTTTGAGACACAAAGGCCGAAGGACATGGTCTTAGGGAAAAGGCCCAAAAGAATTAGTCTAGGACAAAAGTCTTGAAGGATAAGCTAAGTATTGACGGGTAAATACAAAGGGTCTAAATGGTCTACTTCATGGTGAAAATGCTTGAAGGGTCTAATTTGTAGGTAAATGTCATGGATAAAAGTCCCAAAGTGTAGTTGTAAAGGGAAAAAAGGCTTGAGATAAAAGTCCTGAAGGGTAAGTCTTAGAAGGCAAAGTCCTGGGTCAAAAGTCTAAAAGGGTAGGTTTAAAAGGGCTAAAGGGCTTGGGACAAAAGTCTTGAAGGATAATTTTTAAAAGCTGAAGGGCACTTTCAAAAAGGTTGAAGGGTAGGTGGGTTAAGGTCGAAGGGTCATTTCTCTCAAACAAAATGTCTGAAGGAATTAACTGAATGGCATGATGTCTCAAACAAAATATCTGAATCAATTATTTAAAGGACAAAAAGGATTGAGGCAAAAGTCTCGAATGGTAAATATGGAGGGTAAAGGCCTAATGTAAAAAGGTTGAAGGGTCACTCTATTGGGAAAAATGGCCTCAATAAAAAAGGTAAAAGGGAACTTGTAAGAATTCCTAAGGGTATGTACCCTTATGTCTCAAAAAGGTTTTTTTGAATAAAATGTTTTGAATAAAATTTCCAAGATAATTCAAATGGCTTGGAGAAATTGATGCAAGAGAATTGTCATAGGGAAATTGGCACAGATAAAATGTCTAACACAATTAAACTGAAGACTAATTCTCTTGAAGCAAAAGTTTCGAAGACCAAATCCCAGAAACATAAGTCCAAAAGAATAATCTTTTGAAAAAAAAATTTGAAGGCTCTACTTTGTAGGTCAAAGTGCATGTGACATAAATCCTGAAGGATCTACTTCATAGGGTAAAAGTGTGTCAACAAAATTGTTGCAAAAAAAATGTATCAAGAAAATTGTCTAAAGACCAATTTTGTCAAATAAAGTGTTTGAAATGAATATTCCAAAACAAATAAGTTCATGGTAAAATCTCATAATAATAATAAATATGGTCTATGAAAACACATCATCAATGCCACCTTGCTAAAGTATGAAAGGCTAATAGTCAATCTTTTCCCAGAATTTTGTAAAAAACACATATAAGTGGGACTCAAAGTCAAGACTATAATTCTAAAAAAGGTGGGTCCCCATTTCCTATAGAAATAAGGTGGATTTTGGGTACAACAAAATTATATCAGCTAAGTTTTATCCAATTTTATTTACCATACATTCTTATACCCAACTATATTTACCTAGTCTGATATAGTTATACTTACTCATTTTTACAATCAACTTGATTAAGTCATTAGTTTTAGTTTTGTATCAATATTTTTAATTCTATCAAATTTATTTTACTCATACAGCTATATCAAGCATGTTAGATCTAGTTTATTATTTATTTTTTTATCTATATTTAAATATACCATATTGATTTGCATTGATAGTTATATATTGTGTGAACAAATACATTGGCCTACACCAATATAGTTCTATGTGTTTTCATTTTTTATAATAATCAAGGTAAATTAATTTTTATTTTAAATAATTAATCAAAAATTTCCTTTCAAGTTGACTAATTTATTTTAATTTATTAAATGTTTTAAATTTTAGTTTCGATATTAATTTTCAACTTTTATTTTCTCTTTATTTCGATTTCCCTATAAACTATGTTCCAATATTTTTCAAACTACTTATCTACTATCATGAAGGCCTATGTGGTGTTATATTTACAATCCTTGTCTAATATTTATGGACACCATGGTGTGAGGGGATTTTCCTAATACTCGTGGCCATGATACAGATAAAAACACAAAATTTGGTTTCCACATACCTCATGATGTTTAGGAAATGCATAGGATTCTCACCTTCATCTTAGATATTATTCTTGTAACCCACCTTCATTAGTGTGTTTATCTCTATCTATGAGACTAAGGTTGATTCTCTGACTACCATTTTATTAAAGGATCATTTTTGGAGGGGGAGAAATCCCCTCAGGAAGGGTTCATCCTATATACCACCAGTCAATATATTTCCTTATATGGATCAATCCATAAAAAAATATGAAAAACATGATGGAAATGTTTCAAACCCTAATTTATCTCATTCTCCCTTCTTTCCCACACAAAATTTCCTAACTCATACCTTTTTTTTAAGATATTGTATATTTAATCTTTATTTTAGGAGTATTCCATTATAGATTGTTTTTCTTCTCATGGATTTATTAAATGTGGTTTTGTTAGTATCTATTTTAATTCTATTCCATTGTTTGAGATTTTATAAATAGAATAAATTTAATTTGAAGCCAATTCCAAATCAAAGAAGTGTGCATCCACACAGTTGGGTATTTTATTTTTAATAATAGAAAGGCCCTTTCCTAGTAATGAATTATATTATTAGGCAAGTTGTCTCTTTAAGAAGAACTAAATTTTATTTCCATTCATTTTAAAATATTTAATAAATATTTCTCCCATTATATCCATATGTTTTATTAGTTTTAGCTGGCTAAAATTATCCAAAGGATGATGTAATGTATCAAAAAAAAATGATGCAACACTGGTAGTTGTAACATCTAACAAGATTTTTTTCAACATGTCTCTTGTGGGATTTTTATTGATGAGGAGAATGTATACACTCATATTTAATATTATACAATTTAAAATGTGTAAATTTACCAACCTTTGACCTACTAATTCACCCTAGGTTGATGTAGTCTAAAAGTTATGATAGATGTTTTGAAACTAATTCGGCCCTAGCTAACCTAGTTCAAGGTTAAACCATCATATTTTAAACTACATCAAGTCTGATTAATGGTGTCACCTAAAATTTTAGGAAGGGTTAGGATAATACATCACTATAAATACAAGTCCCATTTCAATACAAAATAGAGGCACATATTTTTTTACATTGTCGTTACTCACAACTCTATTTAAGTCTACATTTGGAGAAGCCACTACTTAGATCTTGTCTTGGATGGAAAAAAATTATATTATGGAGTCTTGGATCAAATAAGAAGATCCCAGATTATACTAGAGATTGGTTCAACCTTTTTAATCCTTAAAACCATAATAACATCTTATAAGTCACTACTATCCAAGGAGAAATTGAGTCTCAACAATTTTTATTCAAGATAATTATATTCTATCCCTAAATATTTTATTTGATAGATATAAGTTGCATAATTAATATATTGAATGAATGTATAACTCCTTATTTGCATTTTCATTATTCACAATTCTACTTAAGTCTACATTTGGAGAAGCCACTGCTTAGATCTTGTCTTGGATGGAAAAAACTTATATTATGGAGTATTATATTAAATACGAATATCCCACATTATACTAGAGATTGGTTTAACCTTTGTGATCCTTAAAACCATAATAACATCTTATAAATCACTATTATCCAAGGGGAAATTGAGTCTCAACAAGTTTTATTCAAGATAAGTATATTCTATCCCTAACTCTTTTATTTGATAAATAGAAGTTTCATAATTAATATCTTGAATGAATGTATAAATCCTTATTTGCATTGTCATTACTCACAATTCTACTTAAGTCTACATTTGGAGAAGCCACTACTTAGATCTTGTCTTGGAAATAAAAAGCTTATATTATGGAGTCTTGGATTAAATACAAAGATCCCACATTATCCTAGAGATTGGTTCAACCTTTGTGATCCTTAAAACCATAATAATATCTTATAAATCACTATTTTCCTAGGGTAAATTAAGTCTCAACAAGTTTTATTCAAGATAAGTATATTCTATCCCTAACTCTTTCATTTGATAGATATAAGTTACATAATTAATATCGTGAATGAATGTATAACTCTTTATTTGAATGTCCTCTACATTCATACATAGTGTGGCTATAGTGTTTTTCAAACTTTCCATTTCCCATCTTAGGTGACCTAGTACCTCATTTTTCTACCATGGTCCCTTACCCTTTTTAGTTTGTTTTTAACCATTCCCCTTATTTGTGTTTCTAGATTGACAATACTAGATTAGATTAATTTTAATAATAAATTACCTTGTTATGGTTATTTGAATATATTGATTGCCTAGAGGCCTTGGAACCCTCATTGAATTTATGTGATAAGTGATCCTCTTACTATATTTAGTGGATCCATTTGGTCATATGGGATCTATTTGATTTACCTTCTCTAAATATAGATCTCTCAGATATAGATAAGTTGTAGGTAATCCTAGATCATTGCATACATTTTGGTGAACCTAACCTTAACTAAACATTATTTTTTCTCTTTAATTAAATAATATCAGCATGGGTCGATAAAGTTTTATACTTATGTGTTTTTCAATAGATTACATTGATACATGTTGATCCAATCTAATCTTTGTGTTTTTTTAGGAAACTTCATCTTTTTAGATCGATACAAATTTTTTCTCTTTATTTTTATAGTAGAATACATCAATGTAGGTTGATCCAATCAACTATTTATTTATTTTTAATAAATTTCATCAATGCATGTCGATAGAGTTTTATTTCTCCATACTTTTTAGTGAGCTACATTGATGCATGCTGATATAGTCTTGAACTTGGATCTCTATATTTTCTTCAGTAAATAAACTATATTAACCAAGGCTAATCCAATTTTATTTACCATACATTCTTTTACCCAACTATATCGACCTAATATGATATAGTTATACTTATTCATTTTTCTAGTCAACTTGAATATGTCATTAGATTTATCTATGTATCAATTTTTTTTAATTCTGTCAAATTTAATTTACTTAGAAAAATACATAGATCATGTTAGATCTAGTTTATTATTCATTTTTTATCTATATTTAAATAGACTATATTGAAATGCATCAATAGTTCTATATTATGTGAATAATTACATTAGCCTACATCGATAGAGTTCTATGTGTTTTCAATTTTTAGAATAAGGCAAATTAACTTTTCTTTTCAATAATTAATCAAACATTTCTTTTAAATTTGACTACTAATTTATTTGAATTCACTAAATGTTGTAAATTTTATATTTGATATTGATCTTCAACTTTTATTTTATCTTTGTTTGGCTTTCCCTATAAACTATGTTTTGATAGTTTCCAAACTATTTAGCAACTATCATGAAGGGCTATGTGGTATTATATTTACAATACTTATCTATTATTTATCAACATCATGGTGTGATGGGATTTCCCCAATACTCATAGCCATAATACAAATAAAAACACAAACTTTAGTTTCCACAAACCTCATGGTGTTTAGAAAATACATAGGATTCACTTTTTATTGAACCTTAAGAAGCCAACCATTCATATAATTTTTTAGTGCACCAGTTAGAAATTAGCTTTGGGAAGTTACTCTCAGTTTACCATTGAAACCAAGTGTAGTGGGCTATTAGAGTAATACTTCTTCCATAGTTAGTGCTCTAAAATATTTGGTTGACTCTATCCAATGGATAATCAAGTATCTTTGAAAGCCCACAAAGATGTCACATCCATTTAGTACATCTACCTAATCTTAATTTTAAATAAATAGATATAAAAAATAACTAAATTTATAATTTACTATTTGTTATTGTATTTTATATTATAGAGTGTATCGACCAACATCGATATAATTCTATGTTTTATGTTTCAACTACATCATCCATCACTGATATAGTTGTTTATGTGTGAAAAGACTACATCAACCAAGCTCAACATAGTCTATTGAGTTTACTTTCCTTATTCCTCTCTTTTTTAGAATATATCTACCATGATTGATACCATTTATTCATAAAACTTTTAAATTTTGCCTAGATCTAACTAAATTGACTAGGTGCAATATAGTTTTATCTTAACCTCTTAGTTTGTGTAGCTACATCAATTAGTCTCAATGTAGTTTTATGTTATCCTCTCAGATGGTCTAACTATATCGATTAGGCTTGATATAATTTTATATTAACATCTTAGTCTATGTAAAAACATTGACCATGATCGATATAATATATTTTATGATCACTATTTTTACTTATCCATTTCTGAATGCATCAACTAGGCTCATTATAACCTATGTTTTACATCTCTACTTGTGTAACTACATACACTATAGTTGATATCATACATTTCCATCTTATTTTTTATTATTATCCTCTATTGAATACATCAACTAGGCTCAATATAGTCTATTTAGGTTGATATAGTCCAAACTACTATATCTATCAGGTTTATAGTATTCATTTTATATAATCAATCACATACCCTATCAATTATCCAATCTAATTTAACATCATGAAATCACCCATTAGAATTTGTATTGATAGCCTTAACTCATTTATATTTTACATGGGCTGTTCTTTCATACCTACTATGTCCACCAATGAAGACCACACTACATGATGAAACCACTCCCAATAACCATTTATATTTATCAACTACAACATGGTTTAAATTATTCAAAATGATGATCTAGATGATTCTCATATCTTTAATAATTTTGATGCTAATACCATTTATACCCCTAATATGAATGTTACATTATCCAAACTTCTTTACTTCACTATCAAATTAATTGATACTAACCTTGGAAACCCCACTTTAGGGAATCTCCGTATCACTTTCCCAAGTAACTCTTTTCCAACCAATACTTTGGTTCCACCACCCACTAGTAATCAAATTGGACCTATTGATATAACTCAAGCTCTTGCACAATTTTTCAATAAATGAATGTTATGAAAAAAACTAACAACTCCCAAATGCTCCAAATGTAAAATCATATCTTGCAAATACAAATTCAACCTCCCATCATATTGCCTTAACATAATTATAATTTTTTTGCCCCTCCTCTTCGAGATACCAATGGGAACATCATTACTCAAACTATTATGAATAAAAAAATGATTCAACGTCTTCAAAATGAAACTTTAGCTATCTTTATTATATCTATAAATACTAGAAATATTTATTCAACTATTACATATGATGGGACTAAGGACTTGACAATTTTTCTTATAACTTTCGGTAATATTTACAAGGAATGGGTCAAGTACCTTTTATACTACTAAAATTATTGCCAAAACATTTATGGGAGATGATTTATAATGGTACAATAAACTCCCTCAACATTATAGTCTACATATAGAATATTTAGTTAATGCTCTAGTTAAGGAATTTAAACAAACTAAACTTCTTGAAAATAACATTAGTCATTTCATCAATGCTAAGAAATTACTTAATGAATCTATTCATAACTTCATGAAATGATTTAAATCATTAGCTCAAAAATTAGATCATAACATTAGTGATGATAATATTTTCAAACTCTTTATCATTGAACAGAAACCTTTTATTCAATAAGGTTTAGATTTTATCTCCCCAAACTGTAGAAGATGCTTTTGATCAAGTCAAAAGATAATATTTTTCTCATGACTCAATTTAAACCTTATCATAATATCATAAATGACTCTTTCCAAGCTTAAACTAATGCAATAACCATTACCAAATCTAACTTTGCACATCCTCAAACCAAAATAGGAGTAACCAAATCTGATACTCATTTAACTCCTTCCCACCCACCCTTGAACATGACAAAAATGAGGAAGTTATTACCTACATCTAAACCTTTCATTCATACCACCCCTCCCCTCATGGTATGATCCTAACAATTTTTTTTGGTTCCATGTAAATGTTGGTCATTCTAATGAAACATGTTGTACACTTACAAAAAAATTATCTTCTTTCATGTTAGGAGATGATTTTGATCATAATGTTATGATAAATATTCATAATACCAAGTACTTTAAAATCTTCTCAAAATAGTTATTTTCCAAATCTACCAATCAAAAATATCAAAATAATTATTACAATCCCAATACACAACATCCAAATTAAAATGCATGTGATATTGATGATAATTATGATTAATATTATACTAATTATTAATATATGAATGTAGATAAATTCAATTATCATAAGTCTACTCATAAATATCATATCACCAAACCAAAAAAATTGTCGATCAAGGATCAACTCATTAAATATAATACAACTACTCCTCTATCATCTTCAGAACCAACCACTAGTGATGAGTCATCCTAATAAGTTGAACCTCAACCTAGTTCATCCATTCATTTAAATAAAACAATTTTTAATCAACCTAAGCCTTATGATAATTACTCTTCTAAACCTCATTATATTTTTTTGGATGAACTTAACTCTATGCATTACAAAATTCCACTCATCAAACTAGTTAGAACTTATCCTTATCATTGCAAGTTCATTATGTGATAATTATAATACATCAAAGAACCCCCATTTATTGATTACAAGATACCTACTTTATCTTTTTATGGCCCCCTCCCACAAAGTTTTATGACATTGAAACAATTTATTATCCCACAAAACCCACCATGAATTCCCTGAAGATGATATGATTAATGATGAAATTATTTTTTGATATGATGATCCACTACTCTTTATTAAACTTAGATTCAATAATATCTTAATTATAAAATTATTGGTAGATGAAACTTCAAGAATTAATGCTATCTCTCTTTATCTAATCTAAAAAATTGGATATTCTAAAGAAAACCTTAAACAAACTTGCCTTTCTTATTGTGAATTTGATAAAACCAACCTAAAACCACTTGGTTGCATTTGGATTAGCCACATGATTGGAACCAAAATAATTCAAACCTTATGGTCATTGATCTTCCTTTATCTTATAACATGATTTTAGGTCATCTATGGACTAATTATATGAGAAATATTGCATCTTATGGTAGTCAATGTATCAAATTTATCCATAATGGTTAACATTATAAGAATGAAGAAGATACAAACCATTGGAGTATCCAACTTTTGAATCCTAAATATCATTTCTACATTCCTATGATTATTCACATTAATAATCCTCCTCTGCCTGAAATCATTAACATGCATTCTGATTTACATGTCACTCTTGTAGATTATGATGATGATGACCCCAATGAATTTAAAAATATTTTAGATACCCATCAATTAAATCCCTATATAGTGGAATGATGCCCTCCTTATCTAATTCCATGAGATCACACCATTCCTTTAATTGATGATATTATTGAAAATCCTCCCCCATGCAATGCATATGAAGCTATATAGAAAAATATTTAACTTCTAATGAATACGTGGTAGCCAAACTATTTAAATATATTTTAGCCATGTATCCTCATACTATTAGTAACGTGTGTCTATGAATAATACCCCTATTAAAACTAATTTATGAATTATTTCTCTATCATATGATGATACTTGAATTATAGCCCAAGCCTAATCATGATAATTGGATGTCATGAATTATCAAAATACCTTAGCTAAAATACATGCCTTAAACCATAACTTTCATGTCATTTATATATAATTTGATATTGAATCACTACCTCAAGGTTACATTCCCCCTACCAATTCAACCTTAAAATATACTTCATGGGCTATCCAATAAATATTTAAACATATAACATCTGATGGTAGTGATCAACTTGATACCATTCGACCCAATTTTTTAAATATAAATTATATCGAGCAAATCAATAGTGTTCACACTATTTTTCACCATTTTAAATTTATTGACCAACCTAACATAGTTAAATCATTTATCTCTAGCTAAATTAGCCATAATGAATACTTGGATTATAAAATACATTCTGATTCATCATTTTTATCAACTTATATTAACCAATTTGATATGATTGATCTAGTTTTTGAAAACCTATGGTAATTTCACCTCCGATTACCATACCTAATTATATCAATCATCATGATACAATAAAATCAAAATATTTACCTCTCTCTCAACTTCTCAAAAATTATTTTAGATGCTAAGGATACTAGCATCTAATAAATACATTCTAAGTTTGATAGCAAACGTAATAAAATTCTAGTTCTTGAAGTATATATCAAATACTATAGACCTTTACCCATTTGATATGATTTATCTAGTTATTGTTATTTCTCAGTATGATAAAATAAAATTAGAATATTTACCTCTCTCTCAACCTCTTGACAATATTACTATTGTCATCCAACAAATACATTATAAGTTTGATGGCAAAGGTAATCAAATTATAGATCTTGAAATATATGACAAAATACTATGGACCTCTAACCATGATTCCCACTGATGAATCTATATTAGAATTACTTCATGTTTGTAAGCCTAAAATTATATGCCAACATCACAAGCTTGGCCATTTGAAAAATGATCCTTGTTTCAAGAATTATGTTGCTAGTATTGATCTGAAAACACATCTTGTTTCTAAGCTTCCTCTAGATCCATATTATATAGAATCAAAATAATATAGATCTACAATGTATCTTATTCACTAATATCCAAGCTTGGAGAAGGTAATAAACTCACAATCCACTTATCAACACTTTATTATATCATGGTAATGACCAATTATGGATCTATTAGGCCTAACCAAGGAATCTCTTACTACACAATAACAAATGAGAGGTTTCCAAGGCCTCTAGTCAATTGTTATCATGTAATAATCATAGCTAGGTGTTATAATGTGATAAATTGAAATTAGCTAATCTACTAAATAAACATAAAAGCTAATCTAGTAAATGAACATACAAGCTAATTTATTACTAACCAAAGCCTGTGGAATAAATGGGGAAGATAATAAATAAGCAAAGATAATTTTATTCAAGATAATATATAATTAATCTAAGTAAGGAGATATATAATTCAATCCATTAGTTATGCAACATTTACATATCAAAGTGAAGGTCTATGAGTATACTTACCTTATTGAAGTGAACACATCATGCCTCAATATCTCTCTTGGCCAAAGGTGCTTTGCAATAAGTTGTTGTATCTTTTTAGGATCATAAGGATAGATCAGCTATAAGACAAAATATTTCTCCTGTGCATCCAAGACCTCCACAAGATGAATGCCAACACTCCAAGGTAAAACCTTAAGCAATCAAACCTTTAAAATATAGTATAAGAAGATTTGTGATATTTAATTATGACCAATTGAATGATCCTCTATTTATAAATTAAGTGAAGGTAATACTTATAGCCAAGTATTGATTTTAAACCCTCTTAGGAATTTAGTCTACAAGGTCAGCCAGGTTAATCTTGTTTGGTAGGAAATAGAGTAGTTAGACCTTGAACTAGGTTGACATGGGATAAAAGAGTTTTATTATGTATGCTATATTCCTAACAAGGTTGACTAGGTCAACCTAGTAATAAAAATGAGTAAAAGGGGTGTTTGATTAGGTAGGAGATATTTTGGATGGTGAATTGATTAGGGGAGTGTATAAATGGGTTTTATTTGATTAAATAATTAGATAAGGGTAGTTTGTAGTGGTTTTAGGTAATGGTCTATGGCTAATAATTTTTTGAAGTGCTAAAGGTTTGGTAACCCCTTTTATGGTGCACCATTTAAGGTGTACACTTAAAGATATTGAAACTTGATAGGTTCCTACAAGAGATAAAATGTCATTTTTAATAAATTTTAAAAATATTATGTGTATAAATATTCCCCATTCAAAACTCATCACATCTCATGTAGTTGTAACATGGGATGGTTCTTTGAGAAATAACATAGAAAAACATGACATTAAGCTAATAAATTATAGTAAATGGTGATAAATAAATGAAATTAAATAATTGAAAAATATATACCTTCACTTACCTTGTAGAATAGAAGTTACATGAAAAGAAAGTAGAGGCATCCAATGTGTGGAGCATTAGGTGGACTTGGAAAATAAGATAAAATTCAATTTTTTTTGTAAAATATGGTTTAAGTATAAAAATATTCTCTATTTTGTTAGGATTGCATAATTTTTTTATGGTTTTGAAAAAGAACTTGTAGGAAAAAATTTATGATTAAAACACTATTTTTTGGTAAAAATTGATAATTAAAGAATTTGTATATTTGAAATATAAATAGGATTTTATAACTATTCATTTGTAAATTTACTATTTTGAGAAAACCAAAGCTCTATGTGACCAAAAAGAGCGATAAGAAAAAATATGGCATGAACACAAGGAATAGAGGTGGTGGATACATAGTAGTCATTACTAGCATGATCCAGGTATGAAATATACTAAATTTTGAATATTTGTCAATTTTAATTGGGAAATGGGGTATATTTACAAAACTAAGTGTCAAGAAAAATCCATATAGTGAAATTTTCCAAAGAAAATTTTAGGGTAGACTAGGAGTTAACACAATCAATGGGTAGGGGCAAAAAGGGTCATTAATACCTAAGGCACTAATGAAAAATGGGTGAAAATTTATTATAATAACTGAATAAGATTTTCCAGTCTGATGAAGTTATAAATGAATAGGTTAATGAAGGTAGTTGATTTCATAATAATGGGAAAATGTAGTTTATTGATAGTTGTTTGACTATGTATAGTCGGGTCAATCTAGTTAACATTATTTAGGGGGATGACTAAATATATCTTGGTCAATGAAATACTACTTATATGTAGCTAATGTAGTTTAAAGGAGTGACTAAATTAGTATAAAGTAGTCAATGTATTAAGATTACATGATTGACTGTGTATCGAGTGGCCAACATAGTTATGTTAGGTGGTTGACTTCATATGAAGTGGTTGATTTAGCTTGATTTTTAATAGTGGCTGACATAGTTAGATACATGATTTACTTAGTATAAATTTAAATATGGATTATATAATTAAATATATGGATAATTAATTATAATTTTTTTTTTGGTTGACATAGTTACTTATGTGGTCTATGTAGTGTAAAATGTAAAGAAAATGTCAAAATAGGTTAATGAAGTAGTTAATTTTTATGTATTGTTAAATTTTATGATGTAATTTGATTATTATCTAATTTGAAGTACTAATACATGAATTGTTTGATATTATACAGAGGTGATAGAGACTAGCATTTAGTGTATACAATGCCATTAACAAACTTATTAGAGAGATTGACAGTCGATGATCATGCACATTTGAGATTTTTGGGCTTGGGAGGGATCATAAAAATGTGTCATATCCCATTGAGTGTTGACTTAGTCACCATATTATTAGATATATAGGAAACAATATCCAACACTTTCATATGGGTGGTGGATTGGGATACTATTAAGGTGGGTATCACCTAGAGGATGTCCATACAATTCTAGCACTTCTTATTGTAGGTACTCCTATGATCTATGATACTGTTGATATCGTCCCTAAGAGATGATACCTAGCTCTATAGGTGAATGGATCATAGACGTATTTTCATGGATTACATGTGCATCTATTTGGTGTTTATGTATCAGTCATTTTGAATATTTAGAATGCCATTATTGGCCTTGTGATAATGCATGTGTCTATCACAAGCCAGATGGGAAGGTACCACTATATGTGGTCACCTTGTTTCATTCTATACTAGAGCATCATACTATGTATGACTTAGGGTTAGTTATTTAAGTATAGTTAGTCTATGATATGTATAGCATCCTTTCACATGGTTAAATGACTATGGGCCCTTTGATTTTACTTAGTAGTTGGATTTATGAGAGGTTTCATATGTATCAACCCATTTGGTTGACCCATGCTATATATGATAATTTACTTCATGTTTTGAGATGGTGTAAAGACCATGTTATACCTATTATCCTATTGTTATAGACTATGACATGAGGAGATATTTATTAGCAACCATATGTATGTATTGTGTCTAGTTAGCCTTCTTATCCACTTGTTTCTCATGGACTGGATGATGTTTAGATTATTAGGCATTATAATTAGTGGGTAAATCTACATCATGTTTTTCACCTACTTATTTAGATAAGATTTTTTTCTCCAATGATACTTATATTAGTGCCTAAATATTGAGTATGACATGTGAGAGAGTAGAGGGGTAGTGGAGGTGAAATAATGCCTACAAATGTACCTATTATTCATCTACCTTGAGATATACCTTAGACAAGATGACGTGAATGACAACAAAGATAAGGGATATAATTGTTAAGGAGGAGGTAGTGGTTGTGAAGGAATATGTGGAGATGTAAATTTTTTACCATAGTAGGTGTTGTAATTACCTCCATGTGCACAATAATTAAAAAGACAACAATAGGTGTAGATGTAGGTCGAGGTTCAAGAGGAGGTGAAGCCATAGGTAGAGGCAACTAATTAGGGAGATCTTATGGTGTAGCCTACATAGAGGTGGTCCATAAAGTGATATATTTAGAGTAGACCATGCATGATTTTATTATCTATCCTAGTTTTCTATCACCTCTAAGACTTACTCAAATGGAGGTACTTTGTGGACATGCTAATGGGGAGATTATTATTAGTAAGTGTTTTATGTTTTTTATGTAGTTGATCTTACTTAAGTTGATATATTATGTGTGTGTTTGTGTGATATAATGTAAATTTTGTTTTTTGTTTTGTAGATACTTTATAGGAGGAATTTATAAGGCCCGTGATAGTGTAGGTAGCACACCTTGATATTTTGGATGATGTGTTACTACATCATGATACTACTAATATGGTTGATCTTGTTTCACCCTTTACCCCAACATATGCTCGTTGGTTCTAATTGGTTAGTGAGGCAACATGATATATATATATATATATATATATATATATATATATATATATATATATGAGGAGATACATCATAATTACCACTAGGAGTGGGTGATTTAGAGCAATAGGCATGAAAGAGAGTGGTTGAGTATTAGGTTGCTCAAGAGAGTTGGGACATGTTTAGGTCTAGGTGGAAAATATATAAATATATCTAAAGGGCCTTTATTCATGTACATAGTCATTAAAGTTCACCATTTGGAGGGGAAATATAAATATTTTATGTGTAATGTGGCCCATACACTAGATGGGTAGGGTAGACCACAAACATAGTGTTGTTAACATATTATGCTCATAGCATGTTTTTATGTTGTGTAAAATATTCGATTCAATGAGATATATAGATCTGTATTTATTTGTTATGACTCATGGATATTATGGATGTATGTATTTTGTGTTTATAACATGTGTTTAATTTATTATATATGCTTGTGAGAAAATGTATGATGTATTTTAGATTCTTTTCTAGTAGTTGTGAACAAATGCATGGTAAAAAATAATGATAAGAAAAGAAAAGTAAAATGTATAAATGTAATGGATATAAAGGTAAATAAAATGTAAAACATATTGGATCATGTTGGGAAGCATTTAATATATTAAAAAATAAAATAATTTTTGAAACATACTAAATCAAGTTTGAAAATTATGTAAGACAAAAGTATACATGAAAATATAAAACACACTAAATCAAGTTGAGAAGCAGGTATGCCATTAATGAACTGAAATGGGAAAATTTATAATACATACTATATCAAGTTGGAAAGTATGAAAAATAAAAATGTAAAACACACTAAATCAAGTTGAGATGCATTTAAAACATAAATAAATGTCAAAAATGGAATGGAATATAAAACACATTAAATATAGTTGAGAAGCATATAAAACATAATTAAATGAGATACAAATAAAAAGAATCTCAATGTCAATAAGTATAGTTATTTTTGTGACTAATTTTGGTATGAAGATTTGAGTATAGTTTGCAAGAAAAACCTTGGATAGAAGGTCTTACATTGTAACTCACAATGGGTAAAAAGAATGAGGTATAATTAGCAAACAAATAATATTCATCAAGGAGGAATATTGGGAATGTTGTTATTAAATAGGGAATGAAGAAAGAGTGACATAAGTGTTTGGAAAAAAACATAGTAGGCATGAGAAATACTAAGTAAATAAGCAATATGTAAGAATTTATTGGATGCTAAATTCAAAATATATTTGTTCATAATAATGACAAAACTTTGTGGGAAATTGATCTAGGAGGATCTATATTTTACTTCAAAAAATAAGTCATCAAATCATAGGATGATCATTATCATGGCAAAGGGCTCATCAAGATATTTCTAGTATATTTTGTAGATCACAAAATGGAACCTGTATGCACAAGTTATAACACATGGAAGATTGAAACGGGCAAGTAAAATAAATTTGGGGGTTTGGATAGAGTATCCAAATGGATAACAAGTTGCGCATGGAGATTGGACCATGTGGTGGGTCTTCAAGCCACCACATGGCTATCCACAAATTAATTACCATGGTCTAATTTTATATTATTTTCCAAATATTTTAAACAAGCATTATGACTTTTTAATCCCATGAGACATCCACATTTCCCATGTTCCATCCACATACTTTTCATCCAACCAAGTTTCCATAAAATATCACATATTTCCCATGGTTCCCACACACTCCATGCAAATACCTACAAAATAACCAAGCCACACCATATATTATCCACATTCAACCACGTCCCATGCCTTTTAAGGCATTTAACTTACCATGAAATCCATGTATTTCAATACCAAAATAACACCCACCTTCCCAATGTAGGATTATAGAGTAACTTGACTACTAAAAATGATGAAAAGGGATTCAAACCTTAACCATTTGGATAAAAAGATAGGTGCTTCTCTTCTTGGGTTATGGGTGAAATCATTATATAAAGGGATTGAATGTATAATTGAAGGCAAGTTTTGGATGTGGAATTAAGGCTATAAAGAGTGTTAGAGGTTTGGAGATTATATTAAGATTCTAAACAAAATGAGTTTATTTCAAGAATATTTATAAGATAGGAGTAAGCCTGTATAGATGATTTTGACAAATTTAAAATAATTGTAAAGGTATATTGCAATATTTTAATAGGGGTGATCCCCCATTGGAGCAGATCTAGAGATGTAGGATTAATAGTTGAACTCCATTATCAAATCATGATTAGTATTCTCTATCTATTTCTTGTCTCTTTATTCACTCTTAAATTTAGTCTATTTTGGATATTTAAAATTAGATTATAATTATGTAATCATTTTAAAATTCAATATTTTATTAAATCATTAAAATAAGTTTTTGATTATTTACAATTGTGTTTTCTACTACTATGACACTTGTTTGATTACAATTATGGATCAGATCTTTGTTATCAAAGCATAATTTGTATTTAACCATGTGGATTGCTATTTTATGTTGAGAACATCAAGATCTAGGTGGGGTAAAGGAGAATTATCATAATATGATCCAGAGATTGGATCAAGACGTACTTAAAAAATGAGAGATGACTTTGAGTCTGAATGAGCTTTCTAACAATCCTTCTTGGAAATGAAAGAAATGATCGAGGAACTTTACTATGAATGATGAATTAAGATGGAACATGATGGAGGTGGTAAAAATTCTGAGAAACCTTCCTCCTCTTCAAGTGATGGTAAAGACCAAAATTTTGTTGAATCTTTTCCTTCACTAAAGATAGATATTAAGTTTGAATTACTAATGTTTAATGGTGAGATTAATGCATAAAATATGGATAAATAGATAAAACAAATTGAAGTATATTTTAGGGTCCAAAATATTGTAGATGATGAGGCTAAAATTCACTTGGCTACTCTTATAATGGGAGGCACAACTCTCATCTAGTGGGAGAGTAAGTTGAAGGAAAGTGAGATTAATATAGGTAACTCAATTTCCACTTGGAGTGAATTTGTTGATGCACACAAATAGAAATTTTATCCTTTAGGATATATGCAGCAAGCCATGATGGATTGAAAATATTTTAGATAAACTAAAGGCCAAAGTGTTCAAGATTATACATAAGAATTTAGGAAAAAGGCTTTACTTTTGAATATTCCTCTTTATACACAAGAAACACTGCTTAAGTATATAGGTGGGTTGCATAGTTACTTAAAACGCATGATTTTGGTTCTCAATCCCACTAGTTAAGATGAAGCATGTGTTAAAGCAATTCATTTAGAGGCTAGAGGAAAATAGACAAAAGAATCTTTTCCTAAAGTTAAAAGTAAGAAATTTGAAGTTAAGCATTCTAAAGGGCAAAGTTCTAGAAAGGGTAAACAAAAATCCATTGTTACTATTCATAAAGAAGAGGGTAAGTCATTTTGTAATCATTGCAAGAAAAAACATTATGAGTCTAAGTGTTGGAAATTACATCTTGAGTTGAGTCCTTTTAACATGTTTAAGAAGAAAGATAAGAAAGATAATACTATAGTTCAAGATCTGGGTTCAAACTCTAGGGATGAAACTAAGATCACAGCTATGAGTATGCAAAATTATTCTTGTCTTTCTATTTCTAACACTAAGTCATATAAGGTTACTTCCTCTTCAAAATAGGAATTTTTACATGATGATATGAAAATAAATGAGTTTTTCCACATTAGAGTTGTTGAAAAACATACTAAAATTGACACTCTATTTGTAGTGGATCACAGGCAAATTTGATTTCTAAAGAGATTGTTAAAAAGTTAGGTCTAGAAATAAATCCCCATTTGAAACCCTATCCACTTTGTTG
The DNA here is from genome assembly GCA_037957365.1 of Torreya grandis. NCBI lineage: Eukaryota > Viridiplantae > Streptophyta > Pinopsida > Cupressales > Taxaceae > Torreya > Torreya grandis. The sequence continues at coordinate 1,859,915 of JARHVA010001828.1, read as the reverse complement.
GGTGTGTGATGATGTAAAACTGCAAGTAACCAAAACTTGAAAATTGAAATTTGTCATCGCATCCGAATTCATGGATGAAGTTGATCTAGATGTATTTCCTTTAGACATATGTGGGGTTGTTTTAGGAAGTCCTTATCTTTATGATATAAAATCAATCTTCTATAGGGAGGAAAATAAGTACTTTATTTTAAGGATGGCATTAAATAAATAGTTAGAGCACATCATGTTAAGATGAGTCTTTCCTTGGTTACAATAGGGAAAATGAAAAGACAAGTCGATTCAAGAAAGAATATTTGTCTCATGTTGATTAAGTCTAAGGAAAAATAATATTCCTAGGCTATGGAAAACTGTGATCTTAGACATAAGAAAGAATTGGTTGGAATCATTTCTAGTTATGACGATGTGTTTTAGGATCCCAAAGGGTTATCACCAAAAAGGGGAGTTCAACATGAAATTTAGTTGTTATAAGATTATCCTCTTCCTAACATTGGCATGTATAGGTTATCAGTGGTAGAAAATAAGGAAATCAAGAAGCAAGTAATAGAACTTTTTTAAAAGGGTGTTATTCATCCTAGTACATCTCTTGTTGGTTCACCTATCGTTTTGGTGATAAAGAAGATGGCACATGGTGAACGTGTGTTTATTTCCATGCTTTGAATAAAATTACTATTAAGAATCATTACCCTCTTCCTTGTATTGATGATTTGCTTAATCAGTTAAGAAATGCTATCTATTTCACTAAGTTAGACTTGAAAGGTGGTTATCATCCTATTAGAATTAATGATGGTGATATTTGGAAAACTACTTTTAAGACAAAATAAGGATTATTTGAGTGGCTTGTCATGCTTTTTGGGTTGTGAAATGCACCGGCTACATTCATGTGTTTGATGAATGATGTTTTAAGGCCATTCTTTGATGATTTTGTTATAGTCTACTTAGATGATATTTTGATCTTCAATCAGTCTTGGGAATATCATATGATTTATATTAGGAAAGTTATGGATGCATTAAGAAGGGAGAAACTTTATTTTAAATTATCTAAATGTGAATTTGGCAAGACTTCTTTGGTTTACTTGGGTTATATTATAGGACATAGTGAATTGAAAATTAATCCTGTAAAGTTAGAAGTTATAGTTAAATGTCCTAAACCAAATAATGTAACTAAGGTTAGAATTTTTCTTGGTACAATTCAATATTGGAGAAAATTTATTTCTAATTTCTCACTTATTGTATCACCCTTGCATTTTTTGACTAGTAAAAAATAGGTTTTTCAGTGGGGAGGCAAGAAAAAAAGGGCCTTCAACACTTTAAAGACAAAGATTAGTATTGTTCCTATCATGGCACTTCTTGATTTGTAGCATCCATTTGAAATCGAGATGGATGCAAGTGATTATACTATGGGAGTTGTTCTAAATTAGGGAAAGAAACTACTATGCTATCATTCTAAGACCTTCACAAGTGCGGTAAGAAACTATCCAACTATGATAATGAATTGTATGCATTAGTTTAGAGTGTTAAGAAGTGAAAACATTACTTGATGAGTAAGGAGATAGTGATACATACAGATCATCAACCCCTTCAGTATCTCTAGTCTAGATATTTTTCATTGGATTGGTTTCATGTAGAAGTTTCATCTTGTGATTAGGGATAAGAAAGGTATTCAAAATAAAGTTACTAGCATGCTTTCTAGGCCTCCTATGGTAGTTGCATCTATTATTTTATAGCATAGTTATTTGACTCATGAAATTTATAAATAATATTATGTTGATGATGTTGAATTTAATAATGTGTACAAAGACTTAATGTGTGGAAAATAGGTAGAAGAATTAGACTATCATGTGCATAATGGACTTTTGTATCATTTGGGTAAAATTTGCATTCCTTAAAATGAAAGGGTGCACATGATTAGGGAAGCACATACTTCTCTTATTTTTAGTCATTTTAGAGTTGGTAAAATGGTTACACATTTAGAAAAGTATTTTTACTAGCCTCGTATGTAGGATAATGTTTCCAAATAGGTCAATGGGTGTGTTATTTGTGCCACAAGCAAACCTAGTAATAGGAAACTGAGACTTTACACTCCCTTACCTATTCTACTCATCCCTAGGAAATTATTTCCATGGATTTTGTAGGGGTTTGCCTATGTCATGGAGGAAACATGATTACTTATATGTGGTAGTGGATAGATTTAGAAATATGTGTGTTTTGATTCCTTGTAGTAAGCATATTATAGGGGAAGGTACAACACACTTGTTCTTTCAACATGTATGGGTTCATTTTGGTTTGCCCACTTGTATTGTTTCTAATTAAGATTCTCAATTTATTTTGGAATTTTGGTTAACACTGTGGGAATTGATGTACACTAAGTTGAATAAGAGCACTACATATCATCCATAGAATGATGGTCAGACAGAGGTTGTAAACTGCATAGTGGTAAATTTACTTAGGGGTTATTGCAGTAAATATCCCAAGTTATGGGATGAGAATTTATGATATATACAACATGATTACAACTACGCACTTTACTTTTCTACTATAAAATCTCCTTTTGAAGTTTGTTATGGATATTTTTACTAAATATCCTCTAGATGTTTGTTATGGACAAGATTTAGTTGATGATGAACATAAAGATGTTATCAAAGACAATAAGTTCATTGAAAAGATATAACATGTACATCAGACTATCTAAGATCAATTAGAGAAAAGTCAAGAAAAATACAAAGAAAGACATGACAAACATCTTATTGATCACCAATTTTCTATAGATGATTTGGTATGGCTTCACATCAGTAAGGAAAGTTGATAGGTGAAGGTAAAAAGTTGAAAACAATCTAGTATGGTCCTTTCTAGATTACAAAAAAGATTGGTAAAAATGCTTTCCAGTTGGATTTGCCATCTTATATGTAGATTTATTCAATTATGAATGTGGAAAATCTAAAATTTTATGATCCTCTGATGATTTTAGATCATGATGAGGGTGTATCTATTCCTTCTATTGATGATTTTTCTCTTGAGTATCTAACAGAACTGTAGGAAGATACAATACTTGATAGGATGGTTCAAACTTTGTGAAGGGGAGATGTTGAATATATTTGTGTTGGTCTCAAAGGGATGCACCTAAACAAGGCCAAATGGATGGAAGACATAAGAGTGAGGGAGCAATACCCTCACTTATTTACCAATTAATCAACTTTTGGAGGTCCAAAAACTCCTAGTGGGGACGATTGATCTAAGAGGATCTCTATTTCACTCCAAAAAATAAGTCATCAAATCATAGGCTGATCATTGTCATGGTGAAGGCTTGTTGAGAGATTTTTAATGCATTTTATGGATCATAAAATGGAGCCCATATGCACAAGTTATAACACATGGAAGATTGAACTGAGAAAGTAAAAAAATAAATTAGGTATTTGGATAGAGCATCTAGATGGATGACAAGTAGCATATGGATTTTGGACCACGTGGTGGGTCCTCAAGCCACCATGTGATTTGCCACCAATTAATTACCATGGTGTAATTTTATATTATTTTTTGAATATTGTAAACAAACATTATGACTTGTTAATCCCATGAGACATCCATATATCCCATGTTCCATCCATATACTTTCCATCCACATACTTTTCATCCTACCAATTTTCCATGAAATACCATGTATTTCCCATGGTTTTGACACACTCCACACAAATTCATATGAAATAAACAAGCCACACCACATATTCTCCAAATTCCACCATGTCCCATGGCTTTTAAGGAATTTAACTTAACACAAAATCTATGTATTTAAATACCAAAATAACACCCACCTTCCCACTATGGGATTATAGATTAACTTGACTGCCAAAAATGATGAGAAGGGATTTAAACCTTAACCATTTGGATAAAAATATAGGTGCTTCACCACTTGGGATATGGGTGGAAGAATTATATAAATGGGTAAAATGTATAATTTAAGGCAAGTTTTGGATGTGGAGTTAAGGCTATAAGGAGTGTTATAGGTTTGGAGATTATATTAAGATTCTAAACAAACTTAATTTGTTTCAATAATATTTCTGAGATGGAGTAAGCTTTTATATATGATTTATATGACTTTAAAATAATTGTAAAGATATTTTTCAATATTTTAATAAGAATGATACCCCATTAGAGTGGATTTGAAGATGTAGGATTAATAACATAACTCCATTATCAAATTGTGATCGGTATTCTTTGTCAATTTCTTATCTCTTTATTCATTCTTAAATTTAGTCTATTTTGGATATTTAAAATTTGATTATAATTTTGTAATCATTTTAAAATTTGATTTTTATTAAATCATTAAAATAAGGTTTTGATCCTTTACAAGTGTTTTTTTTACTTCTACGACACTTATTTGATTATAATTACGTATCAAAAATTAAGTGAAATACTAAGATCATATTATGAAGGTTATATATACATGAAAAGTAAAATGGATCTACTTTCCTACAACGTGTTCTCTATTCCTCAATACCCCTTAGATATCCATTAGTATACTATAAGGATAGGGTACTTGCACAATAAATTAGGTACCACTAGAGATAATTTGATATCTCTTATCCTAGTCTACTAGCCTACTGTACCTTCATGGACCTTGGCTATATCATGAGGCCAACTATGGAGTTTGAGACTCAAATAGAAATAGTATATATGATAAGATATGAATCACATATTTTGGTGTGATTTTGAATTTTGAATATTTATTTTATTAGCCCACTGATATTACTTTGATTTAGATGAACATAACCTAAGTCAATGGTATCTTGAAGGCCATTTAAAGGCATACATCAAATAATTGAGGGGAAAAGTGTCAATAGTATATAATCATCATACACACCTCCATAATGAAGTGTTTATTATTTGGTCTTGATTGTAACTTGATATTAGTAGCATGCTTACCCATGTTTCTAGTTGTCTATCAAGCCACCATTTGCATCAGTGTATCACATGAGTGGAAGCCTATGTTCTTACACAAGGTGCATAATAAATAAACTAGGAGGGGTTAAGGTTAGATGGTGATGGCTCATGTCACATGAAATATGTGAGTAATAGGGAACACATTCTAATCCCACCTAGTTTAGGCAATTTAGTTAATTAGTTGTAACTACACACTACCCTCATTCCCTAATCTACCCAATCCAAAATTAAGTAACATATAACACTCACATTCATCAAATGAAACTACCAATGGGATAATATTTATATCTTCATTATAATTTTGAAATGTGTGATAGAAATAAAAGAACAAAAAATGATGGTGTACCCTTAGGTACATAATATTTCATGAATTTCCTCACCTAACACTATCCCATTAACATGTCTTTATTAGTTCATACTCTTCCTCATCCGTATCAAGACATGTCATTATTTATATCACATATGGGGTAGGTAGGAATCATTTATAATTCTCCTTTTTTAAAATTTGACAAGTATTGCATCTTCCTTTTTCCCACCTAGTCATGTGGCATTGGGTTACATATCATCTACTTCACCATTTGCACTTATTATTTTTTCCATTCTAATATGTCACCTTTTTCAAAAAAAATACCTTGGTTGCTTATTTCAATTAAGATGTGACCCTTATAGATCATGTGATCTTTCCTTATTATTTATGAGTTAGTTATCCTCAGCTACCCTATATCACATCCCATCTAACCTCACTTTTGATGAGATGGTGGCTAGTGTGGATGATTTCCATTTTAGGGTCAACATTTACCCCAAACTAATTTAGTTTTCTACCCTTGAGTAAATGGTTAATACATATTGGGTATGGCATCTAAACTAGGAGGATAAATGAGATCTAGGACATTGTATCACACTTCCTATTATAACTCCACCCCTTGGTGCATAGTTAGTTGGATGGATTCATAGATCATAATGGATTAAATCCCTATCTCCCTAAGGGTGTCGATCAATGTTGGGAGGGGTTTTGTTTTTTATTTTAGCTTACCTAACCTCTCAAGTGTGTCCCTCACAACTTCTTTGAGAAGGCTTTATTCATCCAAGGTCATTTTATAGAGATATAAGAGGTGATGCTCTAATTCCCATCTTTCAAAATTTATTTCTTGAGCCAACATTTTTTTATTATAGTAGTAGTGAGGATCATATCTCCTTATTTCTCTTAATATAGACTAAGACACGCAAAACCTTCTACTTCTCCTCTAGAGGGGATATGCATGACTAGACAATCTAAGCTTGCCTTAAGAAGCTACCAAATAATAATTTTGCCTCTATTGTATAGTATATTAGTGATTTTAACACATCCTTATAATTTTTCAATTATTCAATGCATTCAAAATAGGCTTCCCTTAGGTCATCCCAGGGATCTCTAGTACCTATCATTTTCTTGATGAGTTCATCAACAAGGACTTCTAAGGTCATTAATGGGTTGTATTTTATTGTACCAATAAATTCTATGAGGCTCAACTAAGTCTTAATAATTTTATCACAAAGGCTTAGGGCCCCAAACTTCTTTCTCTCTAACTAGTATTTAGCCCTTACTCATGCAACCTATTCCTTCTAAATAATTTTCTTTGATTCATCCTTCCTTTTCTTGGCTTTCTCCAACACTTTCTCAGCCTTAGCACATTCCACTCATACTCCTCTTTGGATTTGACTAGTTCTTTCAAAGATTTTTTTTGGACAACAAACCTTTGAATTTATCATGTTTTGTGTGAGTTACCTTCATGACAATATTTATGATCGCATTCCTAACCTATACCTAATAAAATCCCTATAGTTAATAATAAATGCATCTACTTATGGAGGGAAAATTTAGGCAAGATGAACCTTAGATTATCAATGGATATCTAAAATGTTTTCCTTTTTAAAATATTATAAGGTAAAGGAGGTTTATCAGTGGGTTATTAGTGAGGATTCCTCATTTGTCATTGTATCTAAAGGATATAATTATGCATCCTACACCCTAATTTGATGTTGCTTCTAAATAATGTCTTTGATTATTTCCCTACCCTATTTTCCTTCCTCACATGGAAGGATATCTTCTACAAGGATGGACTCATCATCCACCTCCCTCCTTATCCTCTCTCTTCTTTGTTGGATTTTAACTACTGAAGCTCCTCATCATGTTCTTTCCCATCTTATAATTCCTCTAAGATTTCTACCCCCTCCTCTTGGCACTCACATGTCCTCTTATGGGTTCCTATTTTACCTCCTTATTCACTTAGTGGGGTGGTACTTTTTAGTACATGGCATCTATATGTGGCTTGGGTTCATCATGGGTTTATACAACCATCTCTTGTGTTTATTTATTACATCTAGATGATCCTTATCACTCCTCCTCCATAACCTACCTTTTTCCCTTTCCATTTTATTATGGGGGAGGTGATACCTCCACCTCCTAATCCATCAATATTCATTATTATATCTCAAAAGAGGGTGATTAGGGTCTCTCCTCTCACCTTGTCCTATTAAAAAATAGATGCACCTCCTCTGAATATGGGTCCTCCAACTCTAGCATAGGGACTGATAGTTTTCATTCCTTTTTTTAACTTCCCCTTCTTTGTTTCCTATTATTTTGGGACTTCTCCCATGGTCCCTACTTCTTCTAGACTACCTTATACTTATAGAGGGTCTTAACCATTTTTCCATTGGGGATTTCCCTTATGAGGTGGAAGTGTGCCCTTCCTCCCTTCCCCTTCTCCTTTTGAGACATTCATCTAGATCCTCCCTTTTAGATTCATCTTATATGTACAATAGTGTCTAATCCCCCTTCTTCATGCTTGCCTCCACATTATATTCATGTGTTTTTGAACTTCTTTGCTAGGGTGTAGGAGGAAATGGACTTCCTAATATTGGTGCTTTTGTATTGTTGTGTCACCTTAATGGATTTAAATAGTGAAATAATTGGTGATATTTCTTACCAATCTAAATGAAGATAATATCACACTTGCATATGTCCACTTCATTAGTTTCCTTCAACATTGTGCCCCTAGTCCACACATAGGTCACATGTAGATTATGTATATTTGTATCAACCCTCTAATATTATATGCTTATTTTCATCAAATTATTGATGTCATTAACCTTATCCAAAAATTATTTAATTTTAAACCTATTGATGCACTTTTAGTGCTCCTTATATCACTAGGGAATAATGGGAAAGCAAGAAACTCAATTTAAAGTTATAGAATGACTTGGGGATTGAGTTGTTTATACAAATATTGCTTGAAATAGACAAATAGTAAAGATGTGATCACCACTTCAAAGTCTACAAGCAGACCCTAATATAGGGATAATAGATATTATGTAGTGACATAGTTTCTAGCTAATCTTTGTGAATTATCTTAATGTTTACCAATTATTTCCCAAATTATAAATGAACAATGGATATATACAACATGATCTAAAATAAGGTGATTCATGGGTGGATCCTAGATAGAGTAAGGTGGGTTATAAAAGAGATTGTGCTTAAGATGAACAAAGATGTCAATTCTGCTAACTTATAAGACAAATACATGAAACTAACATCTACCATCCATAGTGTAATTATCAAAGATAAATAAATGTAGTTAAAGCTTCAAGGGAAGAGAATGAATATATCTAACAACATAATATACATAAATATAACTCACTCATAGAAAATTTCACTTCACATCTAGTTACAAATGAGAGAAATTAGAGCAAATATCCTATCAAATTAGTTAGCCTAGTGTTAAGCTCAAACTAACAGATGAATTTATAAAATGTTATCACCATATTAATTTTTAGAAAGGAAACAATCAGAAATTAAAAGCTTGAGGAACAAAAACACAAAAATAAATAATTAATCACTAGAGACAATCTTGTGAATTTGTTGGCTCTTTTATATTGATTCTTGAAAATAACTATTTTTTATTTATAAGATAAGGGGACCCCTATTTATAGGATTTAAAATGACTAAGATGTGTTTAAGTGGGCCCATAAATGATGCCTAAATATAGCCAAGTGGTTGGAATGCTTACATTTCAAAGGAATATTCCTAATCCTAAATTACAAGACATAACTAAATATTCCTAAGGGCTTGAAGGTGTCTACTAACTTGCTTGCTATTGGTACTACTACTTTTTTTGAACCTACTACTTAGTTCATACTTTAACACATCCCTGGTAGCCTTTATCTATTTGAGAAAAGTTTAGGATTGTGGGCCTAAACAAATTAGGCATGTCCTAGACTAGCTTGCCATGTTCTATGAGTATTGGCTTCAATTCTTCTATTGCCTTTACTTTTAGTAGCTTATGATTGGTAAATTCCATAATGTCTATCACCTCTACAACTATCTTGGCACTTGCTACATATTTCTAGAATTGAGTGGTGAAGACCTTCATTTGTGCCCTAAACTCTTGATCATCCATGAAGGATCCATCAAGATTGGTCACTCTAGTGATCATGGTATCCTTCAGTAAGTGGGATATCTTAAATTATTTTTTTTCAAAAGGATGTATTTGCATCCTTGAGCTGATCCAACTAGGTCTTCAAAATTATCCTCTTATTTATGAGGATAGTCTATGTAGGCATAATGTCTTCAAGAGGCAACACCTTGAAGGTAGGAAACTTATTGCTTCTTTCCACTCTCACCAAGATTAATAACTTGGTATCATAGAGGGAAAGACTTTGGCCAAGTTTAATGACCCCTTTGGCTTGCATGATCACATGCTCTTACCTTTTCTTCATAACCTTGTAGAGGTTGAAAACATTGATTATTGAAATCAAAGTGCCTTCTAACATAATGGGTAATGTTTGCTATTTTAGCCTCTTTAATTCCTGTTGTATCCCTTTCACTAAGGCAATAATTGATTCTACTTGTGCTTCCACCAACTATACATGATCCTCTTCATATTCTTATACCTTTATAGGGCCTACTTTCCTCTTTTTATTTAAGGTGAAGAGTGGTTATTCACTTTCATATATCACAACCAATTTTGATTGGATGTTCCACCTATCTTTAAATTACCCTCTTAATGGTATTGGTGGTAGCTCGAATCTCATGCCAATTTGGGTTATGGTTTGGCTTGCCTGAGGCATCCCTTGCCTTATTATTTTCATCATATTTATCACCCAATTTGGGGTGGCTATAGTTTTTGGTTGAATGGGATGTGGTTATAATGAGAGTGTTTGGGAAGAGGAAGAAGCTAAGGTTGTAGTTAGGATATATAAATTAGTTGGGTCCAATTGCCCTAATAGATTAAACGAGGACTTGGTAGGGTCTATGTTGAGTATAAATGAGGGAAGTTTTAAGGGCCCAATAATTTTAGTTATTGTGGTGGGATGATGTTTCTGTGCTATATGAATGACTTTAGAATGGGTTTTAATGGCTTTGTGGATGCAAGGGATCTAAGGGTGAGTGATGCAATTGTTTTGGTAGCTTAAGAAGAGGTAAAACCCATAACTTGGCTAACACTAGTGGCTTGGGATCTTGGTAGTGGTAGAATGTTGGAAGTGTCATGGGAGATGAATTGGGGAATGATGCCCCTAAAGGAAGTAGTGATGGGGGATGTGAACATGAGAGTGTGAGTAGTAGCAGAAGTAGGAGCAGTTGTGAATGTTATAGTAATAGGGAAGGAAGGTAAGGTTGTATTACTTATATTAGGAATTTGGGAAGATGATGAAGGAGACACTTCTCCTCTCATTATAGTTTTGGGAGACTTCTTCTTTGTGTATACTTTCTTAACAGCTCTCCCAACTAGTACTTGGAGTCCTTCCATTAAAATTCTATTTCCTTGTGGGCACTCTTCCTCAATATAAATGACATTGGGACCTAGCTAGCCCAAGTTTTCTATGGTGATTTCTTTAAAAAATATAGTGGTTATCATACATTCTTGTGAGGGGCTAGACTAGCTAATAGAGTCTCCTTGCGTAGAGCTCAAAGGTATGTCTTTCCCACTTGGAGTAACTTGAAGTGGGGGCTTGTAGGGTTTATTCATGATAAGAGGAACATTATCCTCTTCTTCCTTATCATCATAATCAACATTAAACATATTCCCATGATTTGGTGGGATCTAAGACTTTGATATGTCTTCTTTCCTCCTTTCTCAGTCAAGCCTTAGTTCATGTGATATATTCTTCCTTACAACATTTCTTAAGAATACCTCATCATTTATTGCATCAAGGTATATATATTCATGTACCTCATCTTGATGCCTATATTCTAGAGCCACATCTCTTTTGAACTTGGTGAGGTGTTTATAAATGACTTGGTTTGGATCCCACATTATATAGTCATCCTTAGGCAATGGGTATGAGTCCCTATGCCTAGTTACCACTATTATGTCTTTCCATTGCTTTACCTTGGCTCTCCCCAGCTAATAAGGAGCCTTATGTGGGGTTGTCTTCTTCCTCTTAAAGAGGCCATTAATTCCATAGAGTATTTGGTATGCTATCTCCTCTTTTCCAACTTCATTGGCACATACCTTGGTAGCCTAAGGAGAGTTACCATTACCCATTCTACTCAGATGATTATACAATTAGGGTAGAACTAGAAGCTACCTATGTCTCTTATTATCTACTTAAATTTTGGTGGCACCCTTTAAATTTCACATTCTATGATTGAATTGTAGATAGGTGTTAAAAATCCTCTATTATTATCTTGATATTCCATCTAAAGTGGTGGATGTGCAATGTAGATAATTATTGGGGCACAACTTATTGCCTCTTAGGAGACCAAGTATTTAGACCCAATTACATAGTTACAGAAATGGCATCTGATAAATAGATCATCATATAGAATGGATATCCATTTTTACATGTGTCATTCATAGTAGTGGCTAAATTTTCACTAATAATATCCTAAAGTGGGGGAATTTACTGATCCTCCAAGATTAGTTATAGCAGTGGGATCATCCTTATATCTACATATCCAATATGTGCATTGCCAAATACCTTGTTTACTAAGGCCATGCTGATCCTTACCCCTTTTTTGAATTTTTGGATAGGTAGGTCCCCCTGGTCATTCATGTAGACAATCCCCTTTGGGTTAGCTACCCATGAGGCTAGAAATTTATCTAGAGTTTGCACCTCATACAAATTTTTAATGATGCTTAGGTTATATTCTACCTATGGCAATAGTAGGTCATAGTATTTTTATAAAATAGGCCCATCAATGAAGGCAATTAGGAGCCATTGATTTAGGTATTTAAGTAACCCATATTCACATTTTGACATCGTGAAGATGTTATATACTAGACCAGTGCATGACATGACCTTTGGTTCTATTGTGTCTTTATGGAGACCAACAACTTGGATTGTTAGGATGTCAGAAGTGAGTTGAATGATGAGGGGTATGGTATTAAAATCATCAAGGTCCCTATCTTCCTCAACATTATAATATACACTACTATAATGCTTGTACCCCATGTTTATGGCCTCGAGGAGGAACTGTATGTCCTTAAAAATGATTGATTTATCATATTGAAATAAGAAATCATCATCTCTTAATCAAATTCCCTTACTATAAGTGGAAGGTCCTACCTATACCATTTCTACAATGTCTATAGGTATCAGTTGGCATCTTCTTATACTTCTTTACAACTCTAAATCTATAAAAATGGTGGCCTAGGTGCAATCCAAGAAGGGCTTGGGCTTGGTTAAACTTTGAGAATGTAAATAATACAGAGAGAGAAAATGATTAAGGATTCAAATTCAAGTATAGGTAATAATTATTGAGTTGAGTAGCCTTTTCTAAATTGCCCTGATTAATGCAAGTTTGGATGGTGATTCTACTTCATGCCACATTAATGGTGAGATTTTCACCTTTTCATTCAAATTTAGCACTAATTTGCCTTTGATTCATCAACAAATTTAGATTATAAACTAAAATCTTCTACTTTATGACAAATGGCATACCCCCTCGGATCTAGCTAGGTGCTCATAGGGATACTTAGTTCAAATATGGACACATGACATTTTATGATTGCTCTATCTTTCTAAATACAACTTAATAATATGAGTCATTTATACCATGCCACATGGTATTCCCTTATTCATGGTAAGTTCTTAGGTTGTGCTCTTTAGTTTTACTTGGTTGTGAGAGTACCATATTTTACTTTCATAAGTAATCAGAGCTTCTTATTTTCCATGTGGATCTGTCATGGGTAATCACAACCTTGATTTGATAGGTGTCACCTTCGGAAGGTCTCTTGGCATGGATGAAGACACATGTCAATAGTGGAGATGATCTAGTTGATCTAAGGATGAAGCTTCATAGGAATGACATGTGGCATCATCTCACAGGTCTAGTGGGAACATGCATCACTTTTTTGGGCCTTTGGAGGTGATCAAGTGGTTATTTAGATATAATAAGTGTGAGCATGATAAGTGTCATCATCATGTAGGTTTGAGGGGACATGCATCATTCTTGCAATCTTCTCTTTGTTATTCTACCACTTGTCATTCTTGAAAGTGGCTTGGATATCTAAACACCATAAAGCCTTAATCAAAAAATTTGGGTGCATTCATGTGTTCATTAGATGGGCTCTCATTATATTTTTATTGGATGTAATGTGGTGTTGACATGCATTGGTCTCAGATGAGTCTAAAGGAAATCCAAAACACACATCACTTTGAAAGGTTACTTAGGTTTTAATGGATGTAAAGGGGACATATGGTGGCATCTCATAGAATTTTAAGATTAAAATATGACATGTGGTGACTTATATTGAATGGGATTACTTGTATGGGCTAAGATCCTAACATGTAGCCTATGGATTTGAATTCCAATAGTTAACTCCTTTACAAGCTCTAGAGATGGTACCACATGGTTCATAGGGTTTGAATATTTGTTCCAAGTGTCATGCATGGAACAATGAATCATTAATGTGTTATAAATTCTGATAAGGTGGACATATATCCTCTTTATGTCTCAAACCATTAATTTAACTTTGAAATCTTATGAATTCATGCAAGAAGTTAAGTTACACTTTGGGAAACATCAAATTCCCATCATAAGAAAAATGAAGCTAATTCAAAGAAAAACTATGTAAGTAAATACTTTAAATAGAATTTAAGGTCAATCCAATAGGATTTGGTGAAGTCTATTGTGTTCATACTCATTCAAAAACTATGTATAACACTTTTGATGAAGGCCTATATGTACATTGTAAATCACTTCAGGGTTAATTATTCATTGAAACTTGGAGAAAACTTGAAATAATTTAGATATTTATAAATGTTAATCTATATTAAAAAATTAATATTTAACCAAGAAATTTTTAGGAAGTATTAAATCAATTTTATATGTGGTCAAATGACTTAGTAAGCTTAGCATTTTAGGCATTTTAAAAAATCAAAATAGGAGGGTCCCCATTTTGGGAATAGGTGGTAGTTGAGTATCAAGAAATGGTGAACTCTATAGGGAAAGATTGAAAAATGTTAGAATCTAGATCTTATATTCAAATATTAATTAAAAATTAATCATCTCATAGGAATTTTATCTAATATCAAAATTTCTTTTCAGAACTAATGAAGCTCACAAGCTAGAACTATAGTTTAAACCTTGTAGACAATCATAATATATGTGTGCTTATGAAGTTCATTAACCATTTCCATCAGGTTCAAAAATGATAAATTTAAAGCTTTAAAACATTAGACATGAAATGAATTAAGTATTATTTATATTTAAATAATAATTCTTTGCTAAATTAGGGATGGTTCAAGCATTGCTCTGCTACCAGCCAAGCATCCATAGCCCTAATAGAGATACCTTTGGATCCACTTCAGGCCTTGCTCTACTACTATCCAAGAATCCATAGCCCTAGTATAGATTAAATAAATCACCATTCATGGATTATGAATCAGTTTATTATTTCAATTCATTAGTGTATCATATTTTTATTGTTTTTTTATACCTACATTCACAAAATAGGATGGTTGTGAACCATAGTTAGCCAGGTGTAAGGATTGTGTCAAGACATAGTTTGAACATTATTTACTTTTAGATTGAAAATTCTATTCATGTAATTCATGTAGTGAATTTGAGGTGAAAATATGATGGTCCACATAAATTAAAAATGTTATTCAAGTAAATTTTCAATCATCTAAACTATATTATAGCCTTAAAATAACTTAATATTTTCATGAGAAAAGTAGTTTATAGTCAACCCCACCCAAATTTTCTGAATTAGAATAGTGATAAATGTTTCCTTACTTTGGGATACTAGTGCTTAAGATCATCCATCCCTTATTCCCATATTAGGATACAAATTGATATAAGTTGAGCCATAGATATCTTGTCTAGAGGACTTATTACTAGACTACAACACATGACGGAAAATAAACATGCAATAAGAAATAAAGGAATGGAAATAATGGAAGAGAAAAGTGAGAGAATAAGAAAGGAAAAATTATAAAAACAACTACTCTACTCCTACCTATTCTATTTCTAAATAATCTTACTCTCCTTATGGAATTTGAGGTAAAAAAATAGAGAAGTAATGATTCATGTATTGCCCATTGACTGGTAAGGCTAAGTTATTCCCTTACAAGTCTTTGAGTCTAAATGTGTTTTCACCAAGTATCTTTGATACTTGATAGGGTCCAATCCAAAGGGGAGTGAACTTATCATGTTGTCTATTTTTCTCATGGGATTTATCCCATAGTAGGACTAAGTTTGAGATTCAGAATGCTTTAACTTTGGCTCACTAATTGAACCATATTTTCACAACATCTTGATTCTTTCTAAAATTTTACAATGCTTCATCTATAGTATCCTCTATTTGGATAATTTTTAGTATCCTATAGTGCACTCTTTCATCATATTCCATGTACTCAGCCATGAACTCATAGGTGGGCAGCCTCAATGTGATGGAAAATATAGGTTTTTCCCCATAAAATAGTAGGAATAGGGATGCCTTGAGTTCTTTCTTGTATTTGGTTTTATTTTCTGATAGAGAAAACTTTAGTAGGGACTACCACTCTCTTGGTCTTTTTTATACATACTTTTTGATGGCATTGATTAAATTTTTATTGGTCGATTCAACCACTCCATTACCTTGAGGGTAGTATTTTAAAGCAAACTTGATGATGATATAATTTTCATACACCCATTAATTAAACTTAGTTGATGCAAAAATTGGGCCATTGTCACACACCAAAGTTAGGGGCATCCCAAACTAGGTGGTAATGTTTTCTTCTAAGAACTTGAAATCAATTTTTCTATTATTTTTGGTGTTCACTAATTTGGTCCACCTTGTGCAATAGTATATATTAGTGAGCACAAATTTATGTCCCATTAAGAATTTAGGATTGATTACTCCTATGAAATCAAGACCCCATTATGTGAATGGTTTAACCTCGATCGTTGGTTTCAAAATCATGGATGCCTTTACTTTTCTTTGATTGAACACCTGACATTGGTGGCACGTTTGCACATGAGTATGTGCATATTTGAAAATATTTTGCCATTAATAGCCGACCCTTAATATCTTGTGTTCAGTAGTACATCCTAATGGTTGGCCACTTCTTAGCTTGTCATGTAAACTATACATTATCTTTATGGCTTTAGCTTTGGAAACACACTTCAGATAAATTCCTTCATAGTTATTTCTATATAGGTCACCTCTCTTGATCATAAAGTGGGATAATCTTATCCTGAGGGATCTTTTTTGTTCTATTCTAAGGTGAGAGGGAAATACTCCATCCAATAAGTAATGAACAATGTCTTTATACCAATCTCTTCTAGGTACTTGATTTTCTTCTACTTGTATAACATCAATGTGAGGATTAATGTTTGAAATGAGTTGGACAAGACCTTAACCCCTAACTAATTTAGCATATTTTATCTCTAAATTTTATTCCTAGAGTTTGGTTATCCACTTACCTCTTCCTTCTCTAAGTTCATTTTGTCCTAGCATTAACTTAACAGTTGGATTAGAAAATATATCATATGTCTTGTTTCTTAGTATGTAGTGTTTGAATTTATTTATAGCTTTCACTACTATGTAAGCTTATTTATCTAGAAAAGGATAATTTAACTCTACATTCTTCAAATTAGTACTCATGAAGGCTATGGGGTGCTCTTTTTCATCTTATTTTTATGCTGAGATATTAACAATAGTATGGTCAGAAGTAAAAGAGTATAGATAGAAATCTTTATTAAAATCAGGACTTATCAGGATAGGGGCTTGAAAAATGGCCTCCTTGATGTCTTGAAAGGCTTTCCTCACTTCAACAATCTATTCTATTTTGCATCCTTCTTTAGCATGGTGTTGAGTAGTCTCACAATCTTTATAAAATTAGAGATAAACTTTCTCACAAAGATGGTTTTACCAAATAAATATTTTACCTCTTTTTTGCTATTTGGAACTTCTACCTTCAAAATTTCATTGATCCTATCAAGGTCAATGGTCATACCTTATTTAGTGATCACATGTCCTAGGAGCTTACCTTCAATCACATAAATGATGCTTTTCTTGGGGTTCAAGGAAATGCCATACCTTTTACACTTTTCTAGCACTTGTTCTAAATGCATCATGTGATCTTCCCTATTTTTAGAAAAAACTATCAAATCATCCACATAAATAATAATGTATTTACTTATCAACCTTTGAAACACAAGGTCCATCACTCATTGGAAATTCGCTCCTATGTTGATAAGTCTAAATGGAATTCATTTGTAGGTAAACATTCCCCATTTAGTTGTGAAGGCAATCTTCACTCTATCATTCTTGTTTACCAGGACTTGGTTATAGCCTAAAAATCTATCTAGGAATGATATCATTCCAGATCCACTTACTGGCTATGTGACTTCATCCAAAGATAGAAAGGGATAATTATCACTTTTAGAAGATCTATTTAATTTCTAAAAATTAACATAAATTTTAATTTATCCACTCTTCTTCCATACTAGCATAAGGTTGGTAACCCATGTTGAGTGCCATATAGGGAATATTATCCTTGCATCAAGAAATTTATTCACTTCTTTATAAATCAATGGTTCCAACACTAGATTTACTAGTCTTTGTCTTTACCTAAAAGGTTTATAGGATTCCTTTAAGGGGATAGTGTGATTGATCACACTAGTGTCAAATATCTTTAGGTCATGATATGACCATGCAATATCATCCTTGAAATTAGTAAATAAAGTAGTAGCTTTCTTCACTTCTTCATCGGTGCAAACTAGACCAATGTTGACATTTTATTCATTCCCAAGATCCCTTAGATTTACTTTCTTGTAATACTTCCCACTTAATTTGGGTTGCTTGGATTCAGTATTTTGTTTATTTGGATCAAACATCCTTTCCAAGGAAATCATACCTTTCAGAATTTTGTTATCTTTAAGCTAGATTACTCCATCTTCATTTTTCTTTGAAATTTCTATAGAAATTTCATCATGTTCATCAATGATATGAGATTCAAACACTATAACATTGCATAGAAAATCAATTCTCTATTGATCATCATCAAAAACATAGAAGTGATTGATGTTATCTAGTATAGAGGGGCATGAAATTATCTCCACCATACATTATTACAAATTCAAATCCTCAGGAGGCACCAAGTTTTCCACTACCGAGGCTAAAGCATCTAATAACTAATTTTGTTCCCTGGGCAAGGAAATAATATTGAATGAGTCAAAATACTTGATTAAATCCCAAGATATAAATTTATATTTTCTTAAGAAAGAAATCTTACATTGATATCTGATTCATAACTAGTTTAGAATCACCATAAACTAATGATTCTTTAACTTTATGTTTAACTGCAAATTAAAGTCCTAAGATAAGAGATTCATATTATACTAAATTATTAGTGCAAGAGAACTATAATCTATAATAAATCTAGATACTCTTTACCTTAGGGATTTGTTAGGACAATCCCAACACCTTAACCTTATTTTGCTTGTGCACCATCAAAGTGCAATGTCCAAGGGCATTTTTTTGTTTTTTTTCTATCTTGCTATCACCTATAATAATATTAGTGGTTTCTAAGGTATAAACACCTAAGTTAGAGGATTGGTAATGTACCTTCTCATTCTTGTCATTGTATTATATAATCATGTATTTCATCTTGGGTTCCATATCAATCCTAAGCTGATTTGGGATCCCTAGCCAACGTAACCACATGTGAGAGCAATCTGTGGACATGTATCAATTCAAATATTTAGTCCAATCATGACTTAATAAAAACCCATAATATTAAGGTATGTCAATGACCTAAATGTTGATGAATTATTGTATTTTAGGCTCATGATCTAGCTACATATAGATATTCAACAATTCACCTATTACCTTCACTCTTGACTTATCTAACTACACCACTACCTTTTCAGATTTGACTAGGTTTAACCCTAGCTTTTCACAAATTTCTAGAGGTATAATATTAACTGAAGCACAAAAATCAAGAAAGCAATTATGTAAATTCTTACCAAAAATTCTAATAGTTAAGAAGAATGGTGGAACTTCATGTTTACTCTTATACATTACTACATTGGCATGGCTTGTTCAGACTTACCATAGTTAAGCTTATCCTTTAATGATTTTAATAACAAATCACATTATTCAGTGATTTGTGTGAGCTTGTGAAATGTTATATTCTCCTTTATCTTCTTCTTATATTCCACTATGTTGTATCCACCTTTTTATGTTGTGTGGGGAGCTTCCATTGTTGGTTGGCTCTCCTTAACTTTGGAATGTGGAGAGTTATTATATGTCCTACCATTAGGCGGATTATCCAATTTGTTAGGTGAGGTGGAAGTTATCAGAGGTGGGTTATAGACCTTATTTCTCAAGGCATAATTTATCCTTTGGTACTACTAGAAAGTATGCACCTCCTCAATACTATTTTCATGTTCATTCTCATCTTAGCTAGGGAAGTCATAAGTCTCGACCATAAGGACCAATTTAGGGGCTCCAAAGGCATCACTGGAGTTATCATAAATATCATCATTGTTTTGATTAGTGGGATTTATTTTGAATCCCTATATTTAGCTCTAAATAACCTTAAATGCATGGTATAACTCAACACAGTAAAGCTTTCCATATTTAGTAGTATTGTGCACTCAACACCATTTAGGCAAGGCCATCTCACAGATGTTAATTTCAAGTAATTTACTCAAAGGTGTTCACTATTATTTTTAGGACTATTAAAAGGTCTATTATATCTTTGGAAATTATAATTTCTATTAGATCTCTCAATGGTGTTACCCATATGCTTTTTGAGATCCAATAAATCATTAGCAAGTTTTTGGATAGTTCTTTGGATTGAGCCTAACTATCCATTTAGAGGTTTTGGGATCTTGTTTGGAGTGGTAGATTGGACATTGGTGTTTTTTTCAAGCACTATTGATTGATTATTCTAGGGGTGTGCCCTAGAATTTTCTTGGCTAAATAATCTAATATGTCGGTTAGGTGTAGCATGAATCAAAGGCAGCTAGTATTTGGTTCGATGTAGGGTGGTTTTGATTTGTATTAGGAATGACATTCAGAGAAAGCATATTTGGATCAAATTTTGGTAGGGAAAAGGCAAGGTACCCTTACAGGTGCATTTAATCATCAATATGAATGGCCTCAACATAATCTAAAGGTAACATGTCAATACCCATGGCTCTCCTCAAGAAGATAACAATAATTAGGTCCAAAGTCTTCTTTTATATTTCCAAAACTAAATCATCTATGGGCTTATATGGTGGGGATGTTAGGGTATACATCTTTTGGAACCTAACATTGAATGTCCTAATCAACTCTTTTAGGTCCCTTTAGAGGGTGATAAACTATTTTTATACAATTTATAGACTAACTACCCTCCTAAATTGGGCAATAAAGGTACCATTAAACTGACCCCATCTCGTGATGGAATATTAAGTTAAGGAACCAATCATAAGCTAGTTCCCTAAATGTGAAGGGAAAAAGGTGATAGGTCATGTCCTCATGAATCACATTGAGAAACCTCAAATATGCCTTAAATGACTTCACATGCTCTTTAGTTGTCACTCTTCCAATGGGGGTAAAGAGAGGCAAGTACTTTTTTAGATTCCTAGGTAGATCATGCATGAGCCTAAGGACATTAATATATGAGCTAGGTAACCATGCCATGATTGGATTTAGTACAAGGGGTTGAAAATTTTGGTTAGATGGGGAATTTGGCTAGGTCTTGGAATTTTTACATCTACCTCTATCTACTCTTGCATTCTTATGGGTCTTTAAGTATGCTAAAGGGGTCATGGGTTTATATTGGGACCTGTTTCTAATCTTAGGTAACTCTAGGATGTAAGATGGGTACTAAAGCATAAGGATCTCTAAAGATGACCTTAAAAATGTCAAATGTTGCAAATATTAGTGGATATTTGATATAAAATCTTAGATTATCTTTACCTTGATTTTTGAAGGTCTAGGCCTTGGAACCTCAATTTATTCAAAAATTGCATAAATATTAGTTAGCTTTACATGTAAACCTATAAATATTAGTGTTAAATAAATAAATCCAACCATTTATATGTCTTATTTAATAACCCAATAGAATTAGATAGTTTTAGTATAAATTTATGCAAATATCTACTTAAATCGAAATAAAATAGAGCAATTGAGATCTTAAATGCTTAGATCTAGTATAAGCAATGTGTTAGAGAATGATATTTATACAACTTCCAACAAATATTTTGATTCTTTACCAAATTTATGCCATACTTTGAAAATATGATCAAAATAAATTTTAATATGTGTAAATAACTAGGTATTCCACCTATTTTTTTATGAATTTAATCATATACCTAGATTATTTTACCAAATTTTCACACATGAACACTAATATTGATGGAATCTTTCAAAGAATGCAACAATTTATGTTAATAATGTAGATCCTTAGTGTTATTGAATAATATTCCTATACTTTAAATAAATTAAGCATGTATATAATGAAGTAAACTCTAATTCAACAAAGATGAATGCAAATAGTTGCATAAGGCCCTCCTTCTAGCACCAGAGATTTCCTTTCCTATTGATGCACTTTTAGTGCTCCCTATATCACTAGAGAACAAGGGAAAGTAAGAAACTCAATTTAAAGTTATAGAATGACTTGGGGCTTGAGTTATTCATAAAAATATTGCTTGGAATAGCATAAATAGTAGATATGTGATCACCACTTCAAATTCCATGAGTAGAACCTACTATAGGGACAATAGATGTTATGCAGTGATACGGTTTCTAGCTAATATTTATGAATTATCTTAATGTTTGCTAATTATTTCCTAAAATGTAACTGAACAATGGATATATATAACATGATATAAGCTAAGGTGATTCATGGGTATATCCTAGAAAGAGCAAAGTAGGGTATAAAAGAGATTGTGCATAAAATGAACAAAGATACCAATTCTATTAACTTATAAGACAAATACATGAAACTAACATCTACCATCCCTAGTGTAATGATCAAATCTAAATAAATGTATTTTTATATTCAAGGGAGTAGAATTCATGTATCTAACAACATAATTTTCATAAATATAATTCACTCATAGTAAATTACACAGAACATCTAGTTGCAAATGAGAGAAAATACAACAAATATCCTATCAAATTAATCAGCCTATCATTCAGCTCAAACTAAAAGATGCATTTATAAAATGTAATTTCCAGATTAATTATTAGAAAGGAAACAATTAGACATCAAAATTTAGAGGAACAACACAAAAACAAACAATCTAACACTATAGATAATCTTGTAAATTATTTGCTTCTTTTGTATTGATTCTAACAAATAATTATTTTTTATTTACAAAATGATGGGAGGACCCCTATTTATAGGATTTAAAATGCCTAAAATGTGTTTAATTGGGCCCACGAGTGATGTCCAAATATAGCTAAATGGCTGGAATGTTTACATTTCAAAGGAATATTCCCAATCCAAAATTACAAGACACAATTGAATATTCCTAAGGTCCTAGAGGCAACTACTAGTTTGCTTGTTGTTTCTACTTATTTTTGGCCTCCTCATTAGTCCATAATTTATCACATGCCTAGTAGTCTTTATCTATTTGAGCAAAGTCTAGGATCATGGGCATGAACAAATCAAGTATGTCCTGGATTAGCTTGCCATGTTTTGCAAGTATCAGCCTAAGTACTTCTTGTATTGCCTCTGTCTTCTATAGCCTCTAATTATAAAATGCCACAATGTCTATCACCTCTACAAATATATTTGCACTTGCTACATCCTAATGTAACTAAGTGATGAATACCTTCATCTATTCCCTAAACTCTTGATCATCTATGAAAGAGCCATTAGGCTTGGTCACTCTAGTGATTATGGCATCCTTTAGTAAGTGGAATATATTAAAATCAATTTTGTTAAAGGATGTATTTACATCCTTGAGTTGATCCAACTAGGTCTTCAAAATCCTCCTCCTATTCATGAGGATAGTCTATGTAGGCATAATATCTTTAGGAGGAAACACCTTCAAGTTAGGAAACTTATTACTTCTTGCCACTCTTACCAAGTTTGCTAACTTGGTATCATAGAGGGCAAGAATTTGGTCAATTTTAATGGCCCATTTGGATTACTTGATCCCATCCTCTTACCTTTTATTCATAACCTTGTAGAGGTTGAAAAAATTAATTATAACATTGATTATTGAAATAAAAGTGCCCTCTAGCATAGTGGGAAATGTATGATCTTTTAGCCTCTATAGTTTTTGTTGCATCCCTTTCACTAAGGCAATAGTTGATTCTACTTATGCTTACACTAAGGATATAAAATCCTCTATATATTCTTATACCTCTCCAAGGCTTGATTTCATCTTTATAGTTAAGGTGAAGAGTGGCTATTCACTTTCATATATCACTATCGAGCTTGACTATGGCTGTTCTACCTATATTTGAATTACCCTCTTCATGATGTTGGTGGTAGGGTCAAATCTCATGCCAATTTGGGCTATGACTTGGGTTGCCTAAGGTCTCCTTTGCCTTATTATTTTCATCATGTTTTTCACCCAATTAGGGGTGGATATAATTACTAGTTGAGTGGGATGTGGTTATAATAAGAGTACTTGGGAAGAAGAATAAGATAAGGCCATAGCTAGGCTATATAAATTAGTTAGGTCTAATTATTCCAATGGATCAAACAAGGACTTGGAAAGGCCCATGTTGAGTATAAATGAGGGAAGTGTTAAGGGTCCAATAATTTTGGCTGATATGGTGGGGTGAAATGGTTGTTATCAAGTCATTGACTTTGGAATGGGTTTGAGTGCTTTGATGGATGCAAGGGATCCAAGGGTGAGCAATGCACTTGATGTGGTAGCTTGAAAAGAGGTAGAACCCATATCTTGGCTAACACTAATGCCTTAGGAGCTCGATAAAGGTGGAATTTTGGAAGTGGCATTAAATATGAATTAGGTAATGGTTCCCATAAAAGGAAGTAGTGGTAGTGGATGTGAACATGGGAGTGTGAATAGTATTTAAAAAAGAGCAATTGTGAATGTTTTAATAATAGGGAAGGAATGCAATGTTATAATACTTACATTAGGAGTTTGGGATGCTAATAAAGGAGACACTACTCCTCTCATTATGGCTCTAGGAGACTTCGCCATGTGTATACGTTCTCAATAGTTCTACTAGCTACTTCTTGGAGTCCTTCCATTGAAATATTTATTCCTTATGGGGAATCTTCCTCAAGATCAATGACATTGGGACCTAGCTAGTTGAATTTTTCTATGGTAGTTTCCTCAATAGATATAGTGGCTATCATAGGTTCTTTTGAGGGGTCAGGCTAGTTGCTTGACTCTCTTTTCTCAAAAGCTAAAATGCATGTATTTCCCACTTAGAGTAGCCTAAATTGGGGGCTTATAGGGTCTATTTTTGATAAGAGGAACATTATCCTGTTCTTCCTATTCTTCCTTCTCCTCATAGTCGATGTTGAGCATACTCCTATGAGTTGGTGGGAGCTAAGGATTTGTTATGTCTTCTTTCCTCTTTTCTCAGTCGAGCCTTAGTTCAAGTAGTATATTCTTCCTAATAATGTTTCTTAGGAATACCTCCTCATTCATTACATTGAGGTATATCCAATCATGCACCTCATCCTGATGATTGTATTCTAAATCCACATCTCTTTTGAAATTTTTGAGATATTTGGTAATGACTTAGTTTACATCCCACATTCTATAGTCATCCTTAGGTAATAGGTACAAGTCCATATGCCTCATTTCCACTATTACATCTTTCCATTTCTTTACCTTGGCTCTCCTTGGATGATAAGGAGACTTGTGGGGGGTGTATTTTTCTTTGTCTTGAAGAGGCCATAAATTCCATGGAGCATATGGTATGATATCTCCTCTTATACCAACTTCATTAGCACATACCTTAATAGCCTAAGGGGATATACCATTACCCCTTCTACTTAAATGATTTTATAATTAGGGTAGAGCCAAAATATACCCATATATCTTAGTGCCTACTTAACTTATGATGGCACCCTTTACATTTTGCATTCTATGACTAACTTGTAGATAGGAGGATAAAAATCCTTTATTATTATCTTGATATTCCACCTAAGTAGTGGATGTGAAATGTAGAGAATGATTGGGGCATAACTTCTTACCTCTTAGGGGACCAACTATTTGGACCCAATTATGTAGTTGCAAAAATGGCATCCAACATATTTCTCATCATATAGAATGGAGCTCCATTTATGTAGGTGTCATTCATAACAGTCGCTAAATTTTCACTAATATTATCCCTAAATGGGGGAATGTGTTAATCCTCCAAGATTAGCTGCAATAGTGAGATCATCCTTATATTTGGATATCCAATATTTGAATTGCTAAATACCCTATTTAGTAAGACCATGCCCATCCTTACCCATTTTCAAAATTGTTGGATAGGTATGTCCCCCTAGTAATTCATGTAGATAATACCCTTTAGGTTAATTACCCATGAGGCCAAGACTTTATCTAGAGTGTGCACCTCATACCTATTTTTAATATTTTGGTTATATTCCACCTATGGTAGTAGTAGGTCATAGTATTTTTTAAAACTAGGCCCAATGATGAAGGAAATTTGGATCCCTTAATTTAAGGATTTAAGAAACCCATCTTTACATTTTTAAATCTTGAAGATGTCATATACTAGGTCAATACATTACATGACCTCTAGTTTTTCTATGACTTTGTGGAGACTGGTAGCTTAGACTACTAGGGTGTCAGAGGTGAGTTAAATGGCATGAGGCATGGTCTCAAAATCATCAAGGTCCCTGGCTTCCTCAACATTATAATATACACTACTATAATGCTTATCCCTTGTGTTTATGGCCTTAGGGAGGAATTATGTGTCCTTAAAAATGATTTAATTTCCATATTGAAACAAGAAATCATAATTTTTTAATGAAATTCCCTTACTAGATGTGGAAGGTCCTACCTATGCCATTTTTACAGTGTCCATGGCTAGTAATTGGCATCTTCTTGAACTTATCTATAAATATAGAGATATAATAATGGTGGCCTAGGTGTAATCTAGAAGGGCTCAGGCTTGGTCAAACTTTGATAAATAAATAGTAGAGAGAGCAAATGCTTAGGATTCGAATACAAGTGTAGGTAATAATTATCAAGGTGAGCAGCCTTTTGAATATTGCCTTGATTAATGCAAGGTTAGATGGTGATTCTAGTTTATACCACATTAATGGTGATCTCATCACCATTACATTTAAATTTAGCATTGGTTTGCCTTTAATTCATCATTAATTTTATCTTCAAAGATAAAATCTACCACTTTATGACATGTGACATGCCACCTTAGATCTAGCTAGGTGTTCACAGGGCCTAAATGTAACTAAACTATTTAATTGATTCAAATCTAGATATGTGGCATTTTTTATTGCTTTTGAGTTTTTTGGATGAAACTTAATGTGGTGAGTCATTTATACTGTACCATATGGCATTCCTCTATTAGTGGTAGCTCTTTGGTAGGGCCCTTTAGTTTTAGTTGGTTGTGGGATTACTACATGTTACTTTCAAGGCAATCAGGGATTCTTCCTTGCCAACGGGATCTCTTGCAAGTAATCACAACCTTGATTTGATAGGTGTCACCTTTAGAAGGTCTATAGGTAGTTGTTAGCAATTTTTTTTGATGTATGGCTCGAATGGAGGCATGTGTCGATCTTGGAGATGATCTAATTGATCTAAGGATGAAGCTTTATGAGAATGACGTGTAGCATCATCTCATGGGTTTAGAGGGGCATGCATCACTTTGTTGGGCCTTCAAAGGTGATCAAGTGGTTATTTAGATAGAAATAATTTGGACATGAAAAGTGTCATCATCACATGGGTTTGAGTGGGACACACATCATTATTATGAGATTATATTCATTTTTCTTCCACTTATTTTTCTTAAAAGGGGATTGTATAGTTGGATACCATTGAGCCTTGATCAGATGGCTTAGGTGCATCCACATATTTATTCAATGGGATCTCATGAGCTTTGGATCAATTATGACATGATGTTGACATGTGTTGGTCTCACATGAGTCTAAAGGAAGCATGTGTCACTTTGAAAGGTTGTTCAAGTTTATATGGATATAGTGGGGATATGTGGTGGCATCTTGTGGGCCTTAGGATTGTAGTATGACACTTGGTGACTTGGATTGAATGGGCTTGCTCAGATGGGCTCATATCTTGACATATAGCGTATGGATTTGAATTCTAATGGATATCTCCTTCGTGAGCTCTTGGGATAACACTACATGGTGTTTGTGCTTCATAGATTCATTCCAAGTGGCATGCATAGAGCAATGATAATTGAGGCATCATGAAGGCTGGTGAGGTGAAAAATATCCTCTTTAGGTTGAAATATTAAATTTGATATCCCATGAGGCATCTCAAACCACTACTTTAACTTTGATGTCCTATGATGTCATTTGAGAAGTTAAGTTAGACTTCAGGAAATGTTAAATGCCCATCATAAGCAAAATAAAGCTAATTCAAAGCAAAAATATGTAAGTAAATGATTTAAATAAAATTTAAGGTCAATCTAGTAGGATTTTGTAAATTCTATTATGTTCATGCTCATTAAAAAACCAGGTAAAACACTTTTGATGAAGGCATATCTGCACATTGTGAATTAACTTGGGGTTATTCATTGAAACTTGGAGAAAACTTGAAGCAACTTGCATTAATTTAGATATTTATAAATGATATTCTATATTACAAAATGAATATCTAACCAATAAATTACTATGAAGTATTAAATAAGTTTTCTATGTGGATAAATGACTTATCAGGCTTGGTATTTTAGGCATTTTTAAAAATCAAAATAAGAGGGTGCCCATTCTAATAATAAGGGGTAGTTGAGCATAAATATAACCCATAAGGAAACTTGAGAGAAGAAGACATGTTGTCATCTTACATGATAATTTTATCCATGGAAAAGTGTTGAAAAATATAAAAAACTAGGCATAATATTTCACTATTACAGGTGGCATCTATGAGAAATACCATTCTTCTCCTAGGAACTCTCTTAAGTACACACACTAATGCTCAACCCTAGCCTTATACTTGGTAGTGATCATCCCCATACAAGTAAATTAATTATATTTGGTAGATAGAGACCTATATTATGTCAATAACATCAACCCTACCCTCCTTGTACACCCTTGGGAACCTTGATTTCATAAAATACTAATAGCATGAGGACTACCCCAAAATCAAACTTGTCCCCCTTCCCATGAACCCTCTCAACCTACTCAATGATTGCATTTTCCAAAAAAAATTCAAGGTTAAATTGAGTCTCCTTTTTTCATCTGTGTGTAATATAGAGGGAACTTTGATTAATGTCCTACTACCAGAATGCTTTAAATAATTTAGCATATAATTATCACACTATAGCTCTAGTAGTCTTATCCCTTATTTGGGGAATGGGGAAGGAAAACCCCTCTTTCTTGTAGTTAAATTCTTGTGTTTTTTAGTTAATTCCCCTTTGGTTGGCTAGTGCCTCTTTCATGTCGAATTTGGTTTGGACTAACCTTATAGCCTTATAAGTATGGGATAATGTGATTTTCATCCTTTGAACTACAAATTAAAATATTTCTTCATGAATATGACAACTAATAAATCTTACCAATTCCTCTACCTTCCTAAATAATGAGATCTCCTAAAATTGGAATATTCTAACTTCCTCTAGGTCTCTTCTAATGTGGTCATCATAAATTAAACTCTCTTCAATGTTCTTCCTACTAGTGTTCACCAAGTAGTCTTTGAAAAAATTAACCTCACATATTATGTTGCATTAGTTATATTCATCCACCTTGTACTCATCTACCTTGGACTCCCATTCTTCTCTTCACTCTACAGTATTAGGGTACTACATCTATAAGTAGTTTATATTCATGTTCCTTACTCTATCCCTATTTTTTTGTTTTCTTAGGGTTTATTACTATTATTTAATCTTGGCCCTCTTTCTTCTTGATTTTTCCCTTTCTTCCCCTTTTTCACTAGTACAAGCTTATTTTTTCCTGGTGTCTAGTGCCACTATCACTTATTCATCTCTAATCATCACTAATGGTCCTTTAGACCATGCACTAAATGAGGTATCTCCCATCTCCTCAATTATATAGGTCCCAAATCAGATATATAGGCTATGGTTATTCCTTTTGGACACTTTTACTTTCATTCTCATTCTCATACTCATCCTAAATCCTCTCTATTTTACCCTTAGCTTCCCTATTTAACCAAATCCTAAAATATTAGCTTATATATTTCTTCTATTGGGAGTGGTGTCATTAGGTTTCTACCTCAAGGTCTCTTATTATGCTCCATTATCTAATTATCAACTTATTACATATCTTTGTACTATTCATTCAGTGGTGTCTCTTGGTTATTCTTCTCTTAGTGTTCTGCAGCTCCTTGTTTTGGTTCTCTAAGGTTCTTGTGCAAGGATGATGGGGTACTCTTCACTTATTTCCTTTTTATCATTCATTGTGTTTTTTCCAAAGGGTGACTTATTTAAGTTCTACTTAACTAACATAATAATATTTCCTTTTCCCATGCATGGTATTAATTTTCCCCACTTTCTTTCCTTACCATAATTTTCCATTCATTATTAATCAGTTTGTGCTAGTCATCTTGTTGAATGGAGCCTAGGACTTAAATTTTTTCTATATTATATTGTGCCTTATATTTTCACACTTATTTTTCCTTAAATAGTTACTTTATTTTATTTTTTCCCCCTTTACCCCACAATAAATTATATGTCATGTCCTTTAGTTTAGTAATCAGGTATGTGAATGTTGTTTTTAAAAAACCCTAAAGAAAAAGGATAAAAAATATCAAAATGAAATTGAAGTTATTGTATAGATGTTTAGAGGAAGTTATAACAAAAAGAGTGTACAACATCCCTAACCATAAATAATTATACATTTGGCATGGTGAATTTCTCAATAAATTCCCTATTCAACTCATTCGACTAATTTTTAAGAAGAGTGCCTGAGAAAATACTTCGATGATGCATTAACTAAGACTACAAAAATTGACCTAAGCTAAACTATTAGAAAAAGAGAGAGGAATAACATAAAAACTTAAAAAGACTTATTATCCTATTACATAGATGTACAAGGTGAGATATAACTTAATTCAGTTTTAGTTGAAATTTGCAAGGAGCATTTCTCCACTTAGAGTGCGCATCTTATATGTGCTAGTGTCCCAAATGTTATGGAAGATTTAGGGTCTAAGATAATAAATTTGGAGTTTTTAGAGTGCTTGAGATATCTATAGTCATAGAGAAGAACAGGGGCACCTTTAATCAGTATCTTTTCATTGATGTGTCAGTCATGCCATGATTTTTTATGACTTTTTGGCATTTAATAAATCCTTGAGACATGTAGTGATAGACTCATCATCATCCAAATGGCCGACTTAGGCTATGCAAAGTGAAGGAACCAAAATTTTATAGGGATCATCGTGAATACCAACTAAAATAAGGTGTAATTTTTAATGAATTATTAGTTGATTCTATATGCCCATAGTAGAGTCAATACTAAGTCATCCCAATATGTGCACTTTTCATCCTAAATTTTATGAGGTAATGACCTAGTATTTTATTAAAAGCCTTTATAGTTCCCGTATCCTCAAGATGATAGGGTATGGTTTTATGATGAAATATCATGAATTTAGACAAGATAATTTGCATCATCTCACTGATAAAATGGGCACCTTTATCACTAGTCAAACTCAAGGGGTATCCATATATGTTAATAATATTTTCCTATAAGAATCAAGTGGTGGTTACCTTAATGCAGTTTATAGTAGGCATAACTTCATCCTAGTAATTGAAATAATCATTTTTCATAATGATGCATCATGTTCTAGTCCTACATGTGGCGAGATAAATAGGCCTCATATAATCAATGGCCCGCTTCTCGAATGGTGTTTGGGTGAGGATTTAGATCAATACAATTACATATTCATGTTTTGTCTTCCTAATTCACTAACACACATCACACTTTTGAGCATATTAATTTACATCCTAGAATATTATTGTCCAGCATAGTCTTGAGAGGATAATTTTATGTATAATTATTTTGCTAGTGAAATGGCCTAAAACATCTCCTTCATGTGCAACTTACAAAATTTTATTGCATTCACATTAGAGGACACAACACCACAATACCTTATCATGGCATAAATTTTAGAGGTCAACACTAATCAGTTAGTATGGGTTAATGAAGATAGATATATACTTCTTTTCCTTGATAGACAATATTTCTAGTGTAACTCTTGAGGTGAGGAAGGTTGCAATCTTAGTGAGCTTTTCTAGGACACGTTAGACCTTGTAAATCTAGGCATCAGGCATATCATCCTTGATTGACTATGTAGCCTCCCTAGTGCTGAGGCGAGATATATTTTTAAGGCCTAAGTTCTACTTGCCCAAATTTAAAACCATTTAAAAATAGAATTCTTGGAATAGTACTATCTAGTGCCAGATGTGCCCATGGAGAAAAAGCTTGTTAACTAAGTATTTTAGGGCTTCACAGTCAGTGAAAAATATAAATGGAGTGGCCAATAGGTACTGTCAAATTTTTTGAAGGGCATAAATCATGGCCAAACCTTCACACTCCATTGTGGTATATTTTTTCTCTATAGGGGTGAGATTCTAACTTTCAAAGTAGATTGGACTACCAATCTTATTTTCTCCAAGTTGGGCTAGGATGGCACCAATGTTTGTACTAGATACATCAACATAAACATGAAATGGGTTGTTCTAGTCTACGAATTTTAGAAATGGGGAGGGAAAACTTCCCCTTCAAACTCTCTAAGGCCTATTCTTATGTGATCTTCCACTTGAATGGCCAATATTTTTATATAAGTTCCTCCAAAGGTGTAACTATCTTGGCATAATGTTGAATGAACATATGATAGTACCATGTGTGGCCTAGGAATGTGCAACCTCCACTAACTAGTGTGCACTTCAAGTTATAGAATAATCACTCATTTTTAGGGTTCACTAAAATCCTTTTTTTTATATGACATGAATAAGAAGGGTGAAAATATGTGTGGTGAAAATAGACTTATTTAGGTTAAGATAAGTATGTAATTGTAAAAAACACTCAAACATAAGCCTCATATTATTGTGATGTTCCTTTACAAGCCTATATACTATCCAATCATCTAGATAGACCTAGAAATAGTGGTGGTCAAATTATTTGAAGGTAGTGATCACTATTCATGAAAACACTTTAAGCATGTTCTTCAAGTCAAAAGGTATGACATTATAGGAATATGAGCTCTATTATATGGAAAAGGTTGTATTAGGTTTGTATTATTACTTAATATAGTCATAATGATAGAGTGAAAAACCATCAATGAATGTGTATATCTCACAACCTACCACCCCTCAATAATTTCCTCATTGAAGTGAGTGGGGAATAGGTTTATGACACAAGATACATTCAGGAGATGATATTAGACACAAATTCATATGTGCTCATCCTTATTAATGTTTATGATCATGGGACTCTCCGAATTAGACTCTTCTATAGGGAAGATGAAACTTGTAGACAACATAATACCAATTTCAATTTTTAACTTGGTATGGAGGTTATGATTAATCTATTATGGTTTTTTATTCATGGGTCTTGCACCTTCAACTAGTGTAATATTTACCTTCCCTATGTAGGAATGTACCATCCTAAAACTTAGAGATTAGTTTGATGATATGTAAATATTTTATGTCAGACTAATAACATCTAATAGTAATAATATTTGGTTGCTCCTTTGAGTTGATGTTTACTTTAGTAGTATTCAATGGCTTTAGGTAACATTGGTAGCATTTAGGTGGCATGTTGATCACTTTTCACTCACCCTAAGTAGTTCATATGTCTAGGTGGCTTGGTTACCCCTCATTAAATTCCTCTCAAACCTTATGCACCATCTTCTCCTTATTGTTTACGTACCACTAGTTCCAAGTCATCCACACACCTTTATCCTCCTCACTTGAGTTTATGTTCACACTTTAGTTCTCAAAACATTTTGGTATTCCCACCCCCTTCTCACCATATAAATATAGTACTCACTCCTTAATGATATCATCATCCTCAAATATGGGAGGGTGAATATGTTAAATGTGTTAGACCAACCTTTGATCAGGGGAGGATAATGTGAAATTATGCACAAACTCCTTCAATACATCCAAATTAGATATTTCTCTTTGTGTCTTGCTTACAATATACTAGGCATCAACTTAGGCACTTGGTGACAATTAAAAATCACGAACCCAAAGTTGAATGGGTAAGAATATGGGATTCCTTGTGTAGATAGCCTCACATTCATGGATATATGTATCTGAATATGAACTACTACTATATAACAATAGCTTTTGGTGGAGATTGGTCTACTCAAACTAGGAATGTATATCTTCCTTAATCCTTACCCATGTGGGAATATCAGGGTTGTGAGTATCCCATCATCATGTAGTAGTACTTTTTTGCATGTAAATTAGGGAAGCTATATATTCCTACTCATATAAGATGCATCCCTTCAAATATTATATGTAGGGATCAAGGTTATTAGAGCTAGTGAATTGAGCCATATTTATGAGCCACCCCTACTAATACATAATACTTAATTTGCATTGGTTTTTATGTATAGTACCTTGATTTTATTATAAGAGGTATGTTGATAGATAATATGGTTAGTCTTATACATATGTCATAGATGAGGCCATAATTATATGATGCCACATTTATATCTAATATCATAATAATATTCCTAGAACCAATGATCATAGGTTATGGTGGTAGTGTCAAAGATTGATTATGAAACATCCTAATGTATAGTACCATTGATGTTTAGCTCTAGGTTTTGTAGTCCTTGTGTAGTGATATTATAAATTTTATTGATCTCATCCTCAATTTTAATTTTCTATATGTATGGGGGTCCTAGGTTCATTAACAAGTGGATCATGACACACTCTTTTCCATTTTTAAACTGATGAAGTATTGTTAAAATTACATGTCCACATTATTGGCATAACATTGAGGCCTTCTAATTAATGTGAGCTAATTGTTAAACTATGTGAGCTAAATGACTTCAAAGTTAGTTTGAAACTTGGCACCCAAGATATCCATATTGGCGTTCAAAAGAATACCAATGGGTTGGGCCTTAGTTTTATTGGCCATGAAGATAACAAGGTCTAAGGAATGCAGGGGTGGGTTTCCCATCCATGGATTATAAATTTTTGTTGATATGTTTAATTTTGTGTTCTTATACACCAAAATATCATAAACCTACCATCCATAAATATTTGCATATAATTACAACTCCTGGTCATATCTTGAATTCATAGTGATCCATAAGTCATGTCATCTATCCATGTTTGATCCCATCATGCTAACAAGTTGTGTGTCTTTTTATTTAGGGAGAAAATACCTAAGTATGGGTACCATCCCATCTAAATATAAGAGGGATAGGATATTAGAGAGATCATATTTAAACCCAATAATAGTTGTTTGAGGCTAAACTAATTACTTTGCTTTCTCCTCTAAGTCATGGATATGTTGAAGCTCACCCTACAAGTTATGGATGATTTTCATTAATTATTGAA
Organism: Torreya grandis; assembly: GCA_037957365.1. Lineage (NCBI taxonomy): Eukaryota > Viridiplantae > Streptophyta > Pinopsida > Cupressales > Taxaceae > Torreya > Torreya grandis. The sequence goes on along the minus strand of JARHVA010001828.1, from coordinate 1,824,891 downwards.
TCACTAATTTTTTCCATGAATCATCAAGTATAGCACTATTTAGGGGTTAGGTTGAACTTTTTTAACTTAAGGATTCATAGCCCATTATCTAGCTAGACCCTCTTAGTAGGGTTAGTGGTGGGCTAGTGATTATTCCACTCTAAGTAGTTAATTGTAATTTGGGGGCATATTTATCTTATCTTGGCCTTAGGGGCCCTCTACTGACTCTTTTTCCCATAATAGATCATCCTAGTGCTTCTCATGTCAATATTTATTAGTGTGCTTCTCATACAAATCTAGGCAATCTTTTACTTTATGATTACCTCGGTAGTAGGCACAAGTGGGGTGCATAGGTAAATATAATTGGAGGTGGTTTATCACTCAGCACTTATAATGTCCTTAGGGTGGTAAATTCCCATCAAATTAACCTTCAACTCTAAGACCTCATTTTCTATGTTTTTATTCATACCCATCATAAACCTATTCTAATAGTGTAATTATTTTCTATATTTCATTTTTTTCTCTTAAGTCACTAGCCAAGATATAATCATCCATATTATTTGATGTTGTGTTGTATATCTTTGTAGTATCGAGTTAATCAATGTGATGTGTACCTATAGGGTCAAGCTAGCTTTGGAGTCATCTCCTCCTACCATATTGTCTTTAAGTGTAGATTCTAGGGCATCCCATGGATTAGTGATCTGAGAAACATTTCAAGTGACAATTTGGGTGATGGTTCTACCCCAATTGGTGGTAGAACTTATGGGAGACATAAATTTTGCACCATAGCTCCATTTAACTCCATGTTTGAACTGTTGGAAAGATAAGAATGATGAGAACATAATGAGATGGCATGGAGCTATGCCCAATGGTTTTTGACCCATAAAATTCCAATGGAAGTGTCCTAAATTTCAATTTTAATAATGTAGTCTAAAAATAGTAAGTTTTTAAAAATAGTAATTTTTTGAATTTTGTAATGTAGTAAATCATGGAAGTTGAACCACTTCATCTCCCTCGAGATTGGTGACCTTTGTTCGGTGAATATTTTTTCATCAACCAACTGAAGGAAAAATGGGTATATGAACCATTGTGTAATGAGATAAATCTCTCCTTTTAGCAAGGGGAGGTTCCCTATAAACTACTATAGAATAATATAAACTAAAAATAAACTTAGGGGTCAAATCATACTTTCCATTAAACTTTTTTTAGAAATGATATCCACAAAGTAAAGGAAAACACCTGGTTAATAACTGAATGCATTTCTCTTCTTTCAGAAATGATGTTCAAAAAACCAAAGGAAAACTTCCTGGGTAGTAACTGAATCCAGAAGAAACCCACAAAAGCACAAAGTCTTTCATCGCTTCTCTTATCGATTTAGGACTAAGATCAAAATAGAATGAAGTGTAGCCTAATGTCTCCACTGAAAACTAAAATAGAGTATAAGATCACAAAGGATAAAAGTAGTTCAAAGCTTTTCTAATACCCTTCTCACTAAAACATAAAAACATAAATTAAAGGAAATTATAGTAGCACAAAGTCTCCATAATTAATTTTAAAACATATCCTAGATAATTTCTAAGCACTCTACTTATTTAATCAAATAGATGAGATAGTATTTAAGAAAAAGACATAAGAACAATTTCTTAAACAATACAAGTTATTCCAACACAAAGTTTGAAAAGACACCCACTTTCTCATTCATTCAAGAAAATATGATTTACAATCTAAGCTCAAAGTCTCAAAAGGCATCTCAATTTGGGCAGAGTTTTTCTTCTAATCACCAAACAATCTATTTACAAAAGAGTCTCTCCTTATCTATAGGGAGAGACCTTGAGGATTTAGAAAAGATGTAAATATTTTGACCTAGTCAAAGATAGGAGTCTTTGTTGACTTTGGAATTTCCATATTTTTACATGTAATTACACAAAAAAAGTACATGTGAAGATTTCCAAAGTAGTTACAAAAGTGCATCTAAAAAAATGGAGGATAAAGCAAGGATAGTTTCAATCTCTATCCCCAATCTTCTTCATGTGAGCATCATACATGGTGATAGCTGCTTGCATCCTGATACTATATGGAGTAACAATGTTCTTGAAAATTACCTTATCTCTGACTAAGGCATATTTTATTTTTGTAACTGATTTTGCATGATTAGTTAATCTAGTCTTTAGATTATCTAGAGTTAACTGATTGTCCAGAATATTATCCACAGAGGCTACTAAGAATGTTCTTTCCTCAAATTATTTTTGGTGCATACCTTCAAATTCATGAATCATTTCTTCTATAAAAATGAATTGGTTGTCTTGAGAGGTAAGTTTACAAGGCATCTCCTCCAACTTGTGTAATAGATTGATATCACTTTATTTACTGAGGTCTCTTGAAGATTTGATGTTGATGATCAATTTCTTAAGCACCCAACTCCTATATATAAATGCTTATTTAGTTTCAGTGTAAGAGTCTCTATCAACAATGATGTTAATTGATATTAGAGTGCTTATTTTCAACTTCTTCATATCCATCTATTTGTCAAGATATTTTCCCATGCTTTTAATATCTTAAAAAAATGATATTGATAAGATCATCCAGTTCTACTCTTACTTTCCTCATCTTACCCATTTTCTTAGACAACTCTATGAGCTAGGAAATTCCTTGTGTATGCATATTTCCCAAGTAATCTTCAAGTACTTTTCCCTTGAGATAGGTCCTTTTTGCTTTTTGAATCATGGGGTTGTCTATGGAGATAGCCTTTGAAGTTACTATTTCTAGAGTGAAAGTAATTCTGCTTATTACTGCAGTCAATTATTCCACCATTACTTTATAATGATCCTTCAGCTCTTTCTCTTTATCAAATTTCTAAATCATAATGTCCATAGCTATTTTCAAATCACTCTTAGCACCTTCATGAGTTATTTAACCTAACTTGACTCAAGAGATAGAGCAGTCATTTATATCAAAATTTTCAAGAGTTACATCCTGTAGAGGTTTTCCTATTTCTATAAATTTGTGCCCCTTATCCCTAATCATCTTTGAAAGAATCTTTGGCTTCTTGAAAGTCTTGATTTTTACTGGCACCAATTTATTGAAATCAAAGTCATTTGGAGATATGGTCTATTTTTTCCTTTTTAGCGTGTACACTGATAACCAAGGTGGGAGCGCAGAAGCACTTATATTAGGATCAATCTCCATAGTTTGGGTTACTAGAGTCACACTTGCACTAGTGGTGGAAATAATGGGTGAAGTATCAGTAAGAACTCTACCTTCTATTGATTGATTGAAAGTAGAACTATCTCCGATATCAAAAGATGGAGATGACAAACTAGGGATTGACCTTGAGGAATGAAGAATATCTTCAAAAGTGCCTTAAGGGTCATCAAAAATAATTTTGGAAGGAGAGGCTACTCTAAAAGAGGGAACACTAATTGGAGAAATAGGTGGAGTTACAATAGGTGTGCTAGGTGGGAAAGAAGAAATTCTAGTTTCTGGCTGCACACCCTATTACAGAGACAAAGTTTCCTTTTCCTATTGATTTGTGGGCCTATCATCATTATCTATTTTCTTCATTGCTAGTTCTTCAATAATTTGCTTTTCAACCTCCATATCTGTTGTTTCTAGGTCTTTTTCTATAACTTTTGACTTCTTCATCATAAAGATGATTTTAGGATTATGTGGCCTAGAAGAAGAAGGAACATCACCTTTATTATTCATCTTATTTTTCACTCTTCTCCTTGTTTCCTCTTGAAATTTAGCTTCTGATCCTATGATTAACTCTTTTAGGGTGATTCCCTTATTCGCTAACCAATCATTGGTGTTTGCCAATATTGGTTTGAATCTTTTCCTTAAGGAAGTCAACTCCTTTTATGACCATTGGATTGGGGGAAGAGGGGCATTGGTGACCTATTCATCATGGTATCTATTATTGATCAAATCACTATTATCCACTATACTTTTAGGGATATCAGTGAGTCCTAGATATTCTATCTTCTCAAGAGGTAATTTACTATAGTCCATCTTTCTGATGTCTTCTGCCGCCTTCAAATTGACCCAAACATCTTTGATCATAGGCTTATGAAACTGGGTCTTCCTCCTGATTATATCCTTTACACCTCTATAGTCAAAATTTGGTCTCATTTTGAAATGCTTCATGGTTATGAGTTGCATTTTAGTCTTCACAACTCTAGCTTTTCTAGTGGTCAACACTGAAAACCTGCCAATTTCAATCGAGAACCTAAAACTAGGTTTCTTGAGCTCCATCTAATTATTATGTACGACAATAATTTGCTTGCACAGCTCCATCAAGACCAATTTATTTGAAGGGAATCTTGGGAGCATATAAGGATGACCTTGGAAAATCCAACCCATAGGTAAGAAAAAGAAGGGAATTACAAGAACATACATCCAAAGTCATTCACAACTATCCAGGCTTCATCTGACACTCTTTTCTAATTGGGGATCAAAGAGACATAAAAATACTGCAAAGAAAGCATCATTTACTCTCCTAAAATGATGGATAGAACCCTTCAATGTCAACTGAGAGTAATATTGATACATTAGGGTTACTCTCTTGTCTCCTTCTGATGTTAAACCTAGGAAGGTTCTCATCGATGCTGTAATATATACCAGGTATGAAGTCATGTAAAATTTAGAGGTAGTGTATACTTTCATCAATTACTCATGCAGAGCATTTCTGATTTGTTCTCCCTAGAAAATGACTTGTTTGCCTTAGAGAATTATTTTAATGAAAGGCTACATCCATTCATGAAATAGTGAGGAAGAAGGTAAACCTCTTACCCTACTGAGAAGAGTGATCATGTCACCAACTTCTTCTATAAAGTTACCTCTTGGAAAGCTCTATGGCCATCTTGACAAATTTTCCCTTGGAGTTTTGAGCCATCTATTGTTGATTACCTTCTTTGCTCTTTTGAGATCTTTATCATATTCCCTTTATGCTTTGATGAAATCAAACTTTAATACTTCAATAGCAGGAGGACACATGAACACTTTATCAATGAACTCAGGGTCCAGTCTAATCACCACATTACCACTAGTAATGAAACATAGATCTGGTATACTTATTATAGAACTAAGTGCATTGGAGAATGAATTCTATGTTATGAGATGCTACAGGATAAGAAGATACCAGATGAATATTTCTCTTGATTATCTTCTTCATTTCATGGCTGGGATTACTTGATCTAGTCCTTTCCATAAACTCAACCATATCCACGTGACCGATCTATGTATCTCTAATGTCATCGACATTATAAGTAATTGAGGTGATTAGAAAAACACCTTGATACTTATACTTCATTGTCTTCGACTTCTTCAGAGAAACTTTAGTCATCTGGAAGAGCTTTTGTTAAAAGGACATTGATGAAGGATCCTTGAGAGAAATTGCAACAAGAATTATGATCATGCAATCAGGAGAAATATTGACAATCTAGAAAAATTACATGTTGACGATCACGACCATTAGAATGTACTTGAAAGGGCTAAAGTGTGAGCAGGCTAGAAAGTCAAAGGAAAGAAAGCTCAGAAAAGCAAAAATTTTTGAATTTTTTGGAGTTAATATTTTTGAGAAAATGTATGTAGGGGTGGAAAAAATTACCACCCTTGCATATGGAGGTAGTATCGGTGGCAAAAATTGCTGACTTAACACATTGATAGAAGGTCTATTTATGCATAGGCAGCAATTTTTCTTGCCCTTGCATGCTGACTTTGTGCAGGGGTGGCAAAAATTATCGCATGTGCATATGGGGTAGAAAACATGTGTAAATGTGGCAAAAATTTCCACCCTTGCATGAATGGCAATGAATTTATGTAATAATGGTGAAAATTGCCACCCTTACACAAATTAATTCGCTTTCATGTAAGGGTAGCAAAAACCACTGCCATTACATGTATGGCAATGGATTTGAGTTTTTTTAAGGCTTTAACATCCCTTCGAGGATGAGAGGGAGGAGGGAAAATAAGAAATATAAAACGTAAAAAGGAAAAAGGGAAAAACTAAAACTGTTAAAGAAAAGAGAAATAACAAAAATGAAAACCAAGAAACAAAAGAGGGAAGAATGAAAAACCTACCTAGTAAATCAAAATCCTATGCTTGAAGTTAGAAAAATCTCAATCCCACTCATTTATGTGGTAGACTGGTTGTAGGGAGGGGGAGTAGATAACTTAGAATAATCAAAATGAGGCATAAATCTACATTAAAAAGATTAAAAATTGATGCCAACCACTCGGTGCATGCGGTCATAAATGTCACATGCAAAAACTAAGATCATGCAGGGGCTGCAATTTTTGATGCCTCTATATGATGAGGTGCAAAGTATGCAAGGGCAGTGAAAATCGATGCTCCTACATGAAAGGGCTAAAAATGCAAGGGCAGTGATTTTTACTGCTCCTATATGGAGAGATGTAAGGGTGGAAAAAATCACTACCTTTACATAGAAATAGAAAACAACATGCAATGGCATCAAAAAATGTCAACCTTGTATGTTAACAACAACAACACTAACTCCTTGAAATTTATTAAATTTTTGACATTCTGATCACATCAAAACCACAAAAAAATTCATGTTTTTTGAGAAATCATGATGAGGGAAGGTTGGGAACTTTTCAAGGATGCTAGTCGACTATACTTGAGAATAAGAGAAACTTGTCTTGAGCAACAAGCTTAGAGTGAAGAACATGAAACAAACAAGTTTCATAGGGGTTGTCTATCAAAATAAGCATAGCTAATTTTGGGAACAACAGCTGGCTCCAACTGGGAAACTTCCATTAATCAAACTTTGAAATGATCAAAGGGAGTATAATCCAGTCTCTAAGTGCTTTTATCCATGCCATTGGGCCACAGAGTCAACCTAAAAAAAAAGACATGAAAAACCAACAAAAATAAATAAACATAATACCATAGAAATGTACAAATAAACTCATCTAATACTTCAAGGTTTGAAGTGTTTCAGATGTTTCCCACTATGAGGTAGTGAGAATGGTGTTCTATCTTGATATTCTATCAAAAAGCTATTTTCACTACAGATCTGATGAATGGTAAATGGACCTCTCCACAAGGAATCAAATTTTCCATACATTCCTTTTGGTTCTCTCTTCTTGTCCCACAACAAGACTTAATCTCCAATCTAAAAATCATGAATCCTCGCTCTCTTATCGAAAAGTTTCTTTACTTGATTTTGATGTGCAGTGATATGGTCTGCTACCATAGTTCTTTGCTCATCTAGTTTAGTTAGGCACATGATCCTTTTATCAATAGAATTTTTGAAAGCTTGATCTTTGACTGCCTTTGCCAACTTTAGTGCTGGTAGTTCCAGGGTGATTGGTATCTCTACATTCAAACCATACAAAAGTTGAAGTGGTGACATACCTATTACCCTCTTTGGTGTAATCTTGTCTACCCATAAAGCATCAAACAATGCTTTATTCCAAGTTCTCTGATTATCATCTACCAGTTTCTTGATAATAGTAACCAGATTCTTGTTACTTGATTTTACTTAACCATTTCCTTATGGATAATAGTCAGAGGAGTGGGAAAGAATAATCTCATAATTATAGAAAATCTTAGTAACTTCATGAGAAGAGAAATAAGTATCATTATATATTACAATCTTATTTGGGACCCCAAATTAGGAAATAATATTTTCTTTAATAAAATTGCATACCACTTCTAAAGTAGCATGCTTAGTTAGATTGGCTTCCACCCACTTGGTAAAATAGTCTATCGCAGTGAGAACATAGTCATGTTCATCACTTAAGGATAGGTTCATGGTGCCAATGAAGTCAATACCCCAATGTTGAAAAGGTTCTTCAATTACCACTGGCTTGAGAGGTAATGTGGCTAATTTAAGTTTTCCAACAAACTGTTGACACAACTCACATCTATGTACCTAAATGTACACATCTTGAAATAGTGTAGGCCAATAGTATCTAGCTCGTAGAATCTTGTGAGCCATTATTGGTGTATAAAAATGTCCTCCACAAGGCAAATTATGGAAGGACTCTAAAAGTTTACTTTATTTAACCTTATCGATGCAACGAAGAAATACCCCATCAAGACTTCTTTTATACAAACCATTGTTCCAAAGACATAATTAGCAACCTTCAACTTAACATTTATTTTTTTCTTTATAGCATAGATGCGTGGGACATTCACTATAGGTAATAAAACGGGCAATATTGGAATACTACTCATCATTAGTAGTGACAAAGAGAACTATAACCACATCTCCAACCTCTATTTTTTTTATGTTCTATTTCCTTTGGTATGTTATCAGTAATTAATTGGCAACGACCTTTTCTAGGCATAAGCTTAGTAGGTTTGATATAAAGATTAAAATCCTAAATTTTAGCTATCTGATTACCTCTTTTAGTTCCAAACTCTTGTTGGGTTAGAATAGATTTCACTATTGTATCAAACACCAAAACAACAGTATGTGAATTCAAGATATAGAATCTAAAATGCTTTACTGTCTTAACCATGACATAAGCATGCTTCTCCATGTTTGAATATTTCAATTTTTGAGCTTTGAGAGGACAACTCATAAATTAAATGGGAGATTCCACACCTTTTTTGTTTTGTTGGACCAAAATGGCTAAAAGTGTATGTTTAAAAGCATAGCTGTATACTACGAAGTCTTTGGTATAATCTGAACAAACCAAGATTGGGGCATGGGCAATTAATTTCTTGATATCTTCAAATGCTAACTTGCCTTTTGTAGTCCAACAAAAAGTAGCTTTACCCTTCGTCATGTCAACAATGTGTCGAGTCTTCTCTATGAATTTTGGAATGAATCTTTATATAAAATTCACCTTTCTAAAGAAAGAGTGAATTGCAGTCTTACTAGTAGGAAGAGTAAGATTTTGGATAGATTTGACTCTTTCTAAGTGAATTTTTATGCCTTCTTAGGATACAATATGATCGAGAAGTTTACCTTTTGTAACCCCAAAAATTGACTTCTTGGGATTAAGAGAAATACCATTTTACCGATAGCATTCCAACACTTGTTGTAAATGATGCACATGATCAATACGATGTTTGGAAAAAATAGTCAAGTCATCAAGATATACCATAATAAACTTCCCTATTTCATCTCTAAAGGCAAGATCCATTGCTCTCTAGAAGGTGACACCAACATTGATCAAACCAAAGGCATTCTATGATATGCAAAAGTGCCCCATAGTGTAGTGAAAGTAGTTTTATGTTGGTCTACTTCATTAACTTCCACTTGATTATACCTAGAAAAACCATCTAACATTGATAACATTTCTAAATCAGTCACCATTTGCAACACTTGATCCATGATGGGCAAGGGGTATTTATCCTTTAGAGAAAATTGATTTAGGTTTATGAAATCAACACAGATACAAATTTATCCATTCTTTTTTCTAACCAGAACTATGCTTGTAATCCAAGTGGAATGATGAATTAGAAAAATAATTCTTGCATTTAGTATCTTCTAGATCTCAGAAAAGATAGTACCTAATATTTTAGGGTTGTATTGCCTTTGTTTCTACTTGTAAGGCAATGACCCAATTTTAAGAGGAATTTTATGCTGAATTTCTTCAAGTTTGAGAGATTTCAAATCATCATAATAATATGCCAAAACATCAATGTAATGGTGAAGAAGAATAACAAATTTGAGTTTTTCACCAGAAGTGCAACAATTCTTAATGTTGACCATTTTAGGATTTTTTGTTGTACTCAAATTTACTTGATCAAACTCCTTGGAAGAACTTGAATCTATTTGTTGTTGCTTGACATACCTATCATGCTTATCAAATAACTTTTCAAAAGAAACCAAACCTTTTGAAATTTTAATCCCCTTGAGTTAAATAAACTCTTCACTAGTTGTTGAATCTATTTTGGGAACTGATTCCCATGGTGGAGATTTGCTACCTTCAAAATAAAGCTCCTCAAAACTATCCACCTTTTCTAGAAAAAAATGATTTGATTGTCATCATTAAACACCTATCAATGATTGGCATTATCAGTTACACTTGGTCAAAAGACCAGCTCAATAGTGTACTTGTTTCCTTTGAAAATTTTATGGAGAACCATGAAGGTTGTGGAGGTAGCCAATGAATCTGCACAATCAGTGAATTCTCTCAGCACAGCAAAAATATTGAAAGCATCAAAATTTTCAGCATAATCCCATACAAGATTGCAATAATGTTGCAATCTTTCATTTTTATTTTGGTATAGATTCCTTACCTGACAAACCACTAGTTTAGGATCTCCCTGAGCATGAAGAATCTTAATACCTTTAGCATGAGTAGCTTTCAATCCAAGCAACAAAGATTCATACTCAGTAGTGTTGTTGGTATTGTTGAACTGTAAATTATATGAATAAGGAAAACTTTCTCCTTAAGGGGATATCAAAACAATTTTGGCTCTAAAACTGGTAGAAGAGCAACTGTCATCAAATTCTAAAATCAGAACATCATTAGAATTTGATCTTCTCAAAGAGTTCCCTTTGTTAGTGCAGGAAGATTCTTTTTTCCCTGAACTTTACCTTAACAATTCCTCTAATTTTCTATCTAATTTTTTTGATTTTTCACCTAATGAACCTTCATATGATGAAATAAAAACATCTTTAGTGGTCAGAAAATAATTACCCATTCCTGATGATTCAAAAAAAATTTGAGCTTCGAGGTCTGATGTTTGGGTGACAATATATTTTGAATCTTTTTTAGGAAGCAACTTTTGCATGACACATTTAAAGAGTATCCTTACTTCAGATAGATCCATATTCAACTCTGCACCTACATCCTTGTAAAAATTACATATGATTAGAATGTCATAGGAAGTTGGAACATCGGCCACCAAGACTATCATTTTAATTCTTTTATTTTGAAAAGCCACAAATGCAAATTGGACATCTTTGATTTGACCCAATAGTGGTACTTACTTGTTTTACATGGAGAAGCATCTCCTAAAATTCTTAGTTAAGGTAAAACCAAAAGCATCTACTACCTTGGCAGGCATAACATGATCAGAAGCTCTAGAGTCTATTATATAGTTGATTAACTTATGACCATTTATTAACAGAGAAACATAGAAAGGTTCTATTTTTATGGGGGAAAAAAGAGGAGTAATGACAAGATTATTTTGGATGGATTTGTTCTTTAAGGAATCATGAGTCACTTTTAGAAAGTCTTGTCCTATAGAGATAGTTTTGTTTTTTATGTATTCAGCCAAACTATTATACTATTCAGGATTGGCTCGTAAGTACTCAACTTTAGTCATTTAATTCTTGGTCTTTCTAGCATGATCAATTATGTCAAATGATTAAAATGAACTATAAATAGAGAGAGGAAGTCCATCATCTTGATCTTTATTGGGTATGGCACTGGTCTGAGGAATAGAAGTAGAAGGTACATGATGGTTTGAGGTACATACTTTCTTATTGGTTATTGGGTCCCTTAATTGGAAAGGTAGTGAAGTTCCCCATTTAGAAATTGAGACTACTGGCTAAGGTTCTTCTCTTGATTTTATCTTATTATTTTGTTGAGTCGACTGATTTTGAGACCTAGTAAAGATAGCATATGATCCATCAAATACTTCTCCTTTTTTCTTAACTTCATCTTGGTATTGTAGAAAACTAATATTAGAGTCACCAACTAATTCTTCTTCTCCTTTTGGAAATAGATTAGCATCATCTTCTTGGTCTAACTTAGGTTGGAAAGAGAGATAATATTTGGCTTCATGATAACCAACTGCTAAGTTGATCGGTCCTGCTTCAATGGTGAGCTTCCCCTATGTAGGAGGAAGATGATTAGATTGCCCTTGATTTTTAGAAGCATTGCCTTGATATGAATGGTTGGGAAATGTCCTCCTTGGAATCTCTCGATAAGAAGGAGGAGTAGACATACCTTGGGACATTTTCCTTTTTAGAGCTAGCAATTCATTTGCCAACATTTACACCATAGGATCTGTGGTACTCATGGAAGAACTTTCAACAGATGAGGAAAATTTATTTTTATTAGAATTTTTTGTAATCTTACCTGCCAGGATAAAATCATCTTCAACCTCAATAGCTAAAACTAAGCTATAAAAAGATCTATAGGGCCAGTCCACCCACCTCAACAGAAAATTTACTTCAAGAAGTTGAGAATTGATGAAAAAACACTTAATATTCTCTAAGATTGGCTGAGCAATTATAGGAATTCTGTTCCTCGACTTATTGAATTTAGAAATAAATTCTCACATAGGATCATGGGGCTCTTTCTTAATTTACATAAGCTAAGCCAACAAGGCATGTGCATCTTCTGCAAATTTAAATTTAGCCTCAAACTTGGCCTTGAGAGTGTCTCAATTAGTTATAGTCTAAACTTGAAGGTGATAAAATCAATCCACGACAGTGCCTTGAAAAGTTTCTATAAAAAATATCACCACTATATATTCATATTCAATGCCTATCACACTACATGCTACGTATAAAGCAACAATATGCTCATCAGGATGAACTTTCCCATGACCATATAATTTGGGAAAATTCTTTCTCGAATTATGAGGCAGTTCATGTAAAGGTGGGGTTAGATTGAGAGGACCAAAAGTGTTGCCCCAAGGACTTTGGGCTACCATGATATGATGATTAAAATGAGAGATAACAAACTTTTATGGGGTAAGTATGGACAAAACTCTACTAGCACTGGAACTAAAAGCTTTGTCTGGTATTGGAGATCTAACGTTGGTAGGAGGAAAACTCCTAGTATGCTGAAGGCGAGATGGTGGAGAAAAATTTTTAAAATTATTTTGTTGCACCAACTCAAATACATGATCAACAATACCTTGATCTCTCTAGCTTTATGTATATGGTGGATCTACCAGAGTGTAGAATGGAAAAATAACTAGAAATGCTTCAATTTAAAGCTTGAGGCTTCAAAGTGTGCATTTGATTCCCTAGCGGAATTGCTAAAAAATTGTTGGATGAATATTTTGTTGTCAATTAACTAAAGGCAAAATGGGTATATCAACCACAGCATAATGAGATAAATCTCTCCTCTCATCAAGGGGAGGTTCCCTATAAACTACTATAGAATAATATAAATTGAAAATAAACTTAGGGGTGAAATCATACTATCCATTTCTCTTTTTTTAGAAATGATATCCACAAAGTGAAGGAAAATCCCTAGGCAATAACTGAATGCATTTCTCTTCTTTTAGAAATGATGTTCAAAAAATCAAAGGAAAACTTCCCAGGTAGTAACTGAATCCAGAAGAAACCCATAAAATCATAAAGTCTTTCATCGCTTCTCTTATCGATTTAGGATTAAGAACATAGTAGAATGAAGTGTAGCCCAAAGTCTCCACCAAAAAATACAATAGAGTATAAGATCACAAAGGATAAAAGTAGTTCAAATCCTTTCTAATACCCTTCTCACTAAAACATAAAAACATAAATTAAAGGCAATTATAGCAACACAAAGTCTCCATAATTAACTTTAAAACATCTCCCAAATAATTTCTATGTGCTCTGCTTATTTAATAAAATAGATGAGATAGTATTTAAGAAAAAGACATAATAACAATTTCTTAAACAATACAAGTTATTCCAACACAAATTTTGAAAATTCACTTGCTTTCTCATTCATTCAAGAAAATATGATTTACAATCTAAGCTCAAAGTCTCAAAAAAAATCTCAATTTGGGCAGAGTTTTGCTTTTAATCACCAAAAGATCTATTTACAAAAGAGACTCTCCTTATTTATAGGGAGAGACCTTGAGGATTTAGAAAACACTTAAATATTTTGACCTAGTCAAAGATAGGAGTCTTTGTTGACTTTGGAATTTCCATATTTTTACATGCAATTACACAAAATTACATGTGAAGATGTCCAAAGTGGTTAGAAAAGTGCATTTGAAAAAAATGGAGGATAAAGCAAGGATAATTTCAATCTCTATCCCCAATATTCTTCATGTGAGCATTGTACATGGTGATAGTTGCTTGCATCCCGATACTATCTGGAGTAACAGTGTTCTTGAAAATTACCTTAGCTCTAACTAAAGCATCTTTCACTTTTGTAACTGATTTTTCATGATTAGTTAATCTAGTCTTTAAATTATCTAGAGTTAACTGATTGTCCAAAATGTTATCCACAGAGGCTACTGAGAATGCTCTTTCCTCAAATTCTTTTCAGAGCATACCTTCAAATTCCTAAATCATTTCTTCTATCAAAATGAATTGGTTGTCTTGAGAGGTAAGTTTGCAAGGCATATCCTCCATCATGTACAACAGACTAATATCACTTTGTTCACTAAAGTCTCTTGAAGATTTGAGGTCATTGATCAATTCCTTAAGCACCTGACTCCTATATATCAATGCTTCTTTAGTTTTAGTGTAAGAGTCTCTATCAACAATGATGCTAAATGATATTAGAGTGAATATTTTCAACTTATTCATATCCATCCATTTGCCAAGATATTTTTCCATGATTTCAATATATTGAGAAATGATATTGATAAGATCATCTAGTTCTGCTTGTACTTTCCTCATCTTACCCATTTTCTTAGACAACTCTGTGAGAAAGGAAATTGCTTGTGTATTCATCTTGTCCAAGTAATCTTCAAGTACTTTTCCGTTGATTTAGGCCCTTTCTACTTTCTAAATCATAGGGTCATCTATGGAGATAGCCTCTGGAGTTACTATTTCTAGAGTGAAAGTAATTTTCTTTATTATTGTAGTCAATTATTCCACCATTTCTTCATAATGATCCTTCATCTCTTTCTCTTTGTCAAATTTTTGAATCATAATGTCTATGGTTGTTTGTAAATCACTCTTAGCACCTTCATGAGTTATTTTACCTAACTTGACTTGAGAGATATAGTAGTCATTTATATCAAAATTTTCAAGAGTTGCATCTTATGAAGGTTTTGTTATTTCTAGAAATTTGTGTCCCTTATCCCCAATCATCTTTGAAAGAATCTTTGGCTTCTTGGGAGTCTTGACTTTTACTGGCACTAATTTATTGAAATCAAAGTCATCTAAAGAGATGGTCTATTTTTACCTTTTGGGTGTCTAAGCTAACAACCAAAGTGGGAGCATAGAAGCACTTATATTAGGATAAATCTCCATAGTTGGGGTTATTGGAGTCACACTTTCATCAATGGTGGAAACAATGGGTGGAGTATTAGTAAGAATTCCACCTTCTATTTAATGATTAAAAGCAAAACTATCTTTTATATCAAAAAATGGAAATGACAAACTGGGGATTGAGCTTGAGGAACAAAGAATATCTCTAGAAGTGCCTTAAGGGTCATCAAAAATAATTTTGGAAGGAGGGGCTGCTCCAAAAGAGGGAACACTGATTTGAGAAATACGTGAAGGAGTTACAATAGGTGTGCTAGGCGGGGAAGAAAAAATTCTAGTTTCTAGTTGCACACCCTCTCATGGAGATAGATTTTCCTTTTCCTATTGATCTACAGGCATATCATCAATCTTCATTTGCTCCATTGCTAGTTCTTCAGCAATTTGCTTCTCAACTTCCATATCTATTATTTCTGACTCTTTTTTGTAAATTTTGACTTCTTCATCACAAAGATGATCTTAAGCTTATGTGGCCTAAAAGAAGAAGGAACATCACTTTTATTCTTCATCCTATTTTCCACTCTTCTCCTTGTTTCCTCTTAAAATTCATCTTTTGATCCTATGATGGACTCTTTCAAGGTGATTTCCTTATTCACTAACCAATCATTAGTGTTTTCCAATATTGGTTCAAATCTTTTCGTTAAGGAAGTCAACTCCTTTTATGACCATTGGATTGTGGGAAGAGGGGCATTGGCAACCTATTCAGCATGGTATCTATTATTGATCAAATCACCATTATCCACTAGAATTTTAGGGATATCATTAAGTCCCAGATATTCTATTTTCTCAAGAGACAATCTACTATAGTCCATCTTTTTGATGTCTTCTACTGTCCTCAAATCAACCCAAACATCTTCGATCATAGGCTCATGAAACTGGGTCTTCCTCTTGATTATATCCTTTATGCCTCTGTAGTCAAAATTTGGTCTTCTTGTTAAATTCTTCATGGTTGAGAGTTGCATTTTAGTCTCCATAACTCTAGCTTTTCTAGTGATCAACACTGAGAACCTGCCAATTTTAATCGAGAACTTGAAAATGGGTTTCTTAAGTTCCATCTGCTTATTATGTATGACAATAATTTGCCTACACAGCTCTATCAAGACCAATTTTTTTTAAGGGAATCTTGGGAGTATATAAGGATGACCTTGGAAAAAGCCAACCCATAGGTAAGAAAAAGAAGGGAATTACAAGAACATACATCCAAAGTCATTCACAACTATCTAGGCTTCATCTGACACTTTTTTTTGTTCTAATTGGGGATCAAAGAGACACAAAATTACTACAAATAAAACATCATTTACTCTCCTAAAATGATGGATAGAACCCTTCACATCAACTGAGAGTAATATTGATACACTGGGGTTACTCTCATGTCTCCTTTTGATGTTAAACTTAGGAAGGTTTTCATCGATGTTGCAATAAATACCAGATATGAAGTCATGTAGAATTTGGAGGTAGTGGATACTTTCATCAATTGCTCATGCAGAGCATTGCTGATTTGTTCTCCCCAGAAAATGACTTGTTTGCCTTGGAGAATTATTTTAATGAAGGGGTACATCCATTCATGAAATAGTGAGGAAGAAGGTAAACCTCTTACCCTACTGAGAAGAGTGATCAAGTCACTGACTTCTTCTATAAGTCACTTCTTAGAAAGCTCTTTGGCCATCTTGACAAATTTACCCTTGGAGTTTTGAGCCATCTATTTTTTATTACCTTCTTCACTCTTTCAGGATCTTTTTCATATTCCCTTTGTGATTCGATGAAATCAAGCTTTAATACTTCAAAAGTAGGACACATGAACACTTTATCGATGAACTCAGGGTCTAGTCTAATCACCACATTACCACTAGCGTTTAACATAGATCTAGTATTCTTATTGTAGAACTGAGTGCATTGGAGAATGAATTCTATGTTGTGAGCTGCTATAAGAAAAGAAGATACCAGATGAATATTACTCTCAATTCTCTTCTTTATTTTATGGCTAGGATTTATTGATCTAGTTCTTTCCACAAACTCAACCATATCCACATGACCAATCTCTATATCTCTAATGTTGTCCACATTAGAAGTAACTGAGGTGATTGAAAAAACACCTTGATTCTTGTACTTCATTATCTTCAACTTCTTCAAAAAAACCTTAGTCATCTGGAAGAGATTTTGTTAAAAGGACATTGATGAAGGATCCTTGAGAGAAACTATAACAAGAATCATGATCATGCAATCAGGGGAAATATTTGCAATCTAGGAAAACTTCATGTTGATGATCATGACCATGGGAATGCATTTGAAAGGGATAAAGTGTGAGCAGGCTATAAAGTCAAAGGAAAGTGGGCTCAAAAAAGCAAAAAATTGAAAATTTCTATAGTTAAGATTTCTAAGAAAATGTATGCAAGGGTGGTAAAAATTATCGCCCTTGCATATAGAGGTAGTATTGGCGACAAAAAATGCCAACTTAACACATTGAGGAAAGGTCTATTTATGCATAGGTGGTAATTTTTGCTGCCCTTGCATGCTGAATTTATGTAGGGGTGGTAAAAATTTCCACCTGTGCATATGGGGTGGAAAACATGTGTAAGGGTGGCAAAAATTGCCGCCCTTGCACAAATGACAACGGATTTATGTAATGATGGTAAAAATTGCTACTCTTACACAAGTTAATTTAGTTTCATATAAGGGCAGCCAAAACCACTGCCATTACACGTATGGCAATGGATTTGGATTTGGTTTTTAGGATTTAATGTCCCTTCAAGGATGAGAAGGAGGAGGAAAAAGAAGAAATATAAAACCTAAAAATGAAAAAGGGAAAAATTAAAACTTTTAAAGAAAAGCGAAATTAAAAAAATGAAAACCTAGAAATAAAAGAGGGAATAATGCAAAACTTGCCTAGTAAATCGAAATCCTATACTTGAATCCAAAAAAATCACAATCTCACTCGTTCACATGGTTGAATGATTACATAGCGGGGGAGCAGACAACCTATAATAATCAAAATGAAGCATAAATCGATATTAAAAAGGTTAAAAATTGATGCCAACCACTTGATGCGTGCGATCATAAATACTTCACATGAAATTTGAGATCGTGTATGGGCAGCAATTTTTATCACCTCTACATGATAAGGTGTAAAATATTCAAGGGTAGCAAAAATTTCTACTCCTGCATGAAAGGGCTAAAAATGCAAGGGTGGTGATTTTTGTCACTCTTGCATGGAGAGATGTAAGGGCAGCAAAAATCATCACCTTTACATAGAAATAAAAAATAACATGCAATGGCGTCAAAAAATGTCGACCTTGCATGTTAACAACAACAACACTAACTCCTTGAAATTTATCAAAGTTTTGACATTCTGATTGCATCAAGACCACAACAAATTTCATGTTTTTTGAGAAATCATGACAAGGGAAGGTTGGGAACTTTTCAAGGATGCTAGTCGACTATACTTGAGAATAAGAAAAACTTGTCTTGAACAATGAGCTTAGAGTGAAGAACATAAAATGGACAAGTTTCATAGGGGTTGTCCATCAAAATAAGCATAGCTGATTTTGGGAACAACAACCTTCCACATCCTCTTCCTACCTTTAAAGTATGTATAAAAATAGATTTATCTTGAAAAGGTAATTAGAAATCTCTTCTCAGAGATAAGTATATGTTTGGATCTGAAAATTTGATCAATTAAAAATCTCTTCTTAGAGATAGAATTATTATAATTGTGTTATTCTTATTTCTTGAATTATCTTTCAACCAAAGCTCTTGAGTTTTGGATCACTTAGTGATGTTCTTAATCACTAAGGCATGTTGATGGGGAGCAAGAAGTCCCTCGATGAACCATTGGGCATGTTTTAGTAGGTGAAGTGCTTAGGAAAGTTTAGACACCAAGGTTTTAAACCTAACATCATAAACATGGACACTTTTAGATGGGTCTTAATTGATCTCCTTTAGAGATTCAATGTTGTATTGATAAATCTCAAGGATATTTAATTTTTTTAAGAAATTTACCTTCATAAAATAATAGCCCATGATAGTAATAGTAGGTTCATGATTTTTATACTAGTTATAAGCACAATCATGTAGTGTCTTGGTGAATTAAATCACATTATTATTGGGATAACTAATTCCCTTGACATGTCAAATGAGTTCACACTTATGTATGTGCTTAGTATCATTCTCCACTCCTCAATATTTATATAGGTTAGGGGACATCTTGTAGATTATTTGTGCTAATTGTGTCAAATCACTAGACATGGTCACTCTCAAGCCTTGAGTGTTAGGAACAATTCCTTATGTTATTGGTATAACCCCACTTCTTACCACTATGGTTACCACAACCATCCCTCCTATTTTTTGAGGATCCTAAAGGGTTGTAACTAGTCTACCAGCCTTAGCCACTCTACTTTATGTTATTCCACCTAGTTGGGGAGTCAAACCTCCTCCAATAATTAGTCTTGTTGTCTACATCCTTATAAATTATAAATTTATATGCTTCATATAGACCACTAGCCTTTCTACTTATCACTATACCACCACTTTTAGTTGTTAAAATGGATAAATATACTTGGCCATGTGCATCTTGTAGGGGTGGATCAAGCATATCCAATATGGTATTGTTTAACATAAATCCTTTATAAGGTGACCTCAAATTATACTATCATAACTTACCTTGGCTCTCTTAGTGTAAAATTATTCATACATGAGGGTGCAATTCCTTCACCTGAGAGTATTTTTAATGTCATTCCCATATCTCATGGGTACTCATAGCATATATAGATTATATTTCCACCCTTTCTCCTAGGTTCCTCATTATCCACTTCAAAAGACAAATATATTTAGTCCTTATACATTTTGGTCTCCTTTTGGCACCACATTTTAGTCACCACACCTCCTCCAATCATAATCCTCCTCACAACCCACATGTGAAGAGGATTAGCCATCCATCGATAAGTTTTTTATTCAATTATCCACTATTAGCTTCTTGATCTCCATAACTATCTCAAATACAATCCCCTTGGCTCATAGATAAATTGTAACTCAACTTATTTAGGACAAGAGTACATTGATAAGGAAAATCTATGACTTTAGTCCAAATTATGTCTAAATTTTTAAACTACTCAAGACTCTACTTTTTCCATAGATACTTTCACCAAAGATTCCTCCTCTTTTCCAGAGTGTGCCATAAGACACACATGAAGGTGTCCTAGTAGCTCATAGAATAAAACCATGTATAAGATGTCATGAACATTATCCTCGATCCACTTCTCATGCCTTTAAATACCAAAAATAAGATTATATCTGAAAAAAATTATCTTTATCTACTCTATCCATCACTCAACATTCTCTAAGGAGATCTAATACATCAATTTTGTGCAACATTACTTCCATAAAATATGACTCATCCTCATAAAAAAAAAATGTTGGGTCATGTTTATATCCTAATACTGACATCGCACTTACCCATGAATCTAGTTATTTAGTAATCCACCATTCATAATGGAATATCACATGAGTGGTATCTCTCATGGTCACTCCTAATCATCAAATGGATAAACTAGGAAGGGTTTGGGTTAATTGGTAGTAACTTATGTCATAGGAAATATGAAATGCTTGGGGCACACATTATAGCCCCACCTAGTTTAGTAAATTTAGTTTATTAGTGGTAACCACATACTACCCTCATTCCCTAATTTACCCAATCCAAGATTAAGTAAAATGTATCACTCATATTCATAAAATAACACTACCAATGGGATAATAATCATATCTTCATTATAATGTTAAAATGTGTGATTATAATTAAATAACTAAAAAATGGTGGGGGTACCCTTAGGTTGTAATGTCCCTTACTTAGGGGCTCTCTTATCTGCACAAAAACTCTGATACCAAAGACCAAAGCTCTGATACCACTGTGATGTCCCTTCTAAACAGGAAATATAGCAACACAAAAAATCTGAACCAAGATATAATAGCTGTTGAATAAATTCAGAAAGATCACAATAATATAGTCTTTTAATAACAAATTACAGATTGTATCACTTGTCCTTGTAAATTATTACAATTGTAGTCCTCTAATATGCATATAAATATGAAATACAGTCTTGAAAACCCTGCCTTTGCAAATCTGGAAGTGCAAATTGAGTTCTGGAAAGTCTCGGCCCTTCTGTGTCGACACACAGTCGCCGTCGTCGGTCGATATTTCGCCGACGTCGGTCTCTGCCGGTCGGATTTCTGCCGACGTCGGTCTTCAGTCGACCGATGTCGGTCACTGAAACCCTCTGTCTGCCGAGGTCGGTTCCTGCACTGGTCTGTACGGACCTGTACGGACTTAGTATGGCCGCCAACTCAGCACAACCTGTCTGTTGATCCCTGATCTGGAAATCTATGGTATCTAATACAGCAGATCTCTCTCTGTATAATTTATTGAATCAAAACATAAACTAAATCAAGAAATACCTGGAAAGCTCTGTGATAAACTTCTGTGTGAAGTTATCTCTCAACCCTGGAATTCTGTGATAACTTCTGGATGAAGCTATCTCTCAGATCTGTATCTCTATGATAACTTCTGGATGAAGCTATCTCTCAATTTGGCAATAAATCAGCTGATCTTTCACAGCCTCTAAATCACACACAATGAAGAGGGAACGTTCTCCACTGCAATGGAATCCTGGAACCCTTGGCTCAGTCTTCACAGAAGAATTTCTTCAATTTTCAATAATCAATAATCTATGCATAATCAACAATGGCCTCCATGTGAAACCCTTATACCCTCAAAAGATATGCTTGCCCTAATTAGGGTTTTCTTAAATTAGCATTAGGGTTTCTAATTTAAAATTAGACCAAATAATTAATAATTAATAATTAATTATTAATGAGACCAAATAATTAATATTTGATTAAATCAATCAAATATTAATATCTCCCTCAATATACGTCGGATCCTCAAACCGATCGAAGCAGGTGAATCAGGGAGTGATTCCGCATATGACCATACCAAAATAAAGGTGCTCCACTGCATATCAAATATCCCTAAAAAGTAGGAGCTCTGGCCAAATATGTCTGAAATAACCTGAATGAAAATCAAATGTAGAAAACCTGTGAATCAAAGTCAATCCAAGCTCCATTATGACCCTCTATCCATCCTATTAGCCTACGAAGGTCACATAATAGGCCAATCATCAAATCTGTCAATGTCCACGAAAAAGGGGACATGACATAGGTACATAATATTACATGAATTTCCTCGCCTAACATTATCCCAATATCATGGTATCATCATTTCATCCTCTTTCTCATCCTTATCATGACATGTCATTTTTTATAATGCCCAAGGGGAGGAAGGAATCATCTAGTATTCCCCTTATTCAAAATATGATAATGAATGCATACTCCTTATACCTACTAGGTCATCAATGTGGTTTTTAGTTCCATACCATCTACTCTAGCACTTACACTTATTCTTTTTTCCATTCCAATTTTACACCTTTTTTAGGAATTCCCACCTTGGCCATTTAGTTTAATTGAGATGTGACCCATTTAGATCATGTGATTTTTCCCTAATATTTATGCAATATAAGTCTTCAATTGACCTAGATCACATCTTATCTAACCCCACTTTTATAAAATTATAGACGACATGGATGAGGTCCATTTCGATTCGATATACATCAATGTTGAAAATGATGAAGAGGTAGATATTAAAATTCACAATGCAGGTATTGGAACCTCACCTCTAAGGCCTGAGCAACCACAAGAATTAGATGAGATGCCATATTCATCTACAACATATGATGGTTCCCATAGCACATATGCATACTCTAGGAAGAAAGTGATATAGGGACTTCCTCCTCCAATGTTTTCTCGAATAAGAGTTTCAATTCAATAGGTAACACCGTCCACCATTCTTCATTTACTTATTCATATAAAAAATTTAAAATTTTGGATAACCCACCTACTAAAACAAGTATTAAACAAATAGTGATAACTATAGATACACAATATTTGTAAACTTTATCATTTATTAACACTTTCTCTCTTGCAGGAATCTATAAAGTCTCAATCTCTTTGAGTGCACACCTTAAAGGATGAACTAAGAAAGGGGTTGGAAAAGTTTTCATGCATCTTATGATTGTTAGTCCCTATACCATTACCTAAAAACACTAAAATATGCTTTTATATAACTCCTTTAGAAATTAAACCCTAATTACACACTCCCATAATCAATTCACCTTCCAAAATAACCTCTAACTAAGCATACACCACTTTTATTAATTTTTTAACTACATCAATTCAATTGATCTTGTTGGGAATTTAATACATGTTACATAACTCTATTGTCCCAACTATATTTTGAGGCCTAACAGGTCTATCTCTTACCAAATAATATTGACTTGGTTGACCTTATCAGCAAAATTCTTGGAAGGGTTTAGGGCCAATCCTTGGTTATAAATACCCCATTTACTTTATTTCTAAAAAGAGTATCATTCATTTAAACATTATTACATCTCATAAATCTACTTACACTATCATTTGAGGATTCCATTACTTATATTTTTGCCTTAGAGTAGTAACATTCATTTTGTGGAGGTGTTGGATGCATAAGAGAATCCTAGAGTTGATCTATCCTTATGATCCTTACAAACCACAATAGCCTCTTGAAAATCACCATTGGCTAAAGGAGATATTGAGGCATGATGGGTTCACTCTAATAAGTTAGTATTCCTAGCTCTTGATTTTATAGGTAGATGTTAAAAAACTAATGGATTGAATTGTATCTCTCCTTAGACTACTTCTATATTGTCTTGAATAGAATTATCCTTATTTGTTTATTATTTTCCCCTTTATGCCACTAGATCTAGTGAGTACTAGATTAGATTATATGTTCATTTACTAGATTATATTACATGCTCATTTAGTAGATTAACTTTCTTCCTTTTATCACATTATAAGACCTAGCTATGGTTATTGCATAATGTCATTTCACTAGAGGCCTTATAGATCTCTCTTTTGGTAATGTGTAGTAAGATATCCCTTAGTTAAGTTTAGTGGATCCATAATTGGTCATGATAATAATATAATAAATTATTTCTAGTGGATTATTAGTTTATTACCTTCTTTTATCTTGGATATTACTAAGAAGGATAAGTTGTAGATCTGTCTTATTTTTATTTCATACATTTTGGTGAACCCACATTAACTTAGCACTTTTAATTTTTAATTTTCATTTAGAGTCAACTAGATCAAGCCTATCAATCTAGTTTTATACTCTATATGTAGGTTTTTAGCTTTGTTGAGCCTGTCAACCTAGTTTTATTTTATGTGCATGGGTTTTTTTAACTTTTTAAAGCCTATCGACCTAGCACTGCTTTCTGTGCATAAGTTTTTAACTTCATCAAGCCTTTTGACCTAGTTATGATTTTTATGCATAGGTTTTTCAACTTTGTTGATACTGATAACCTATTTCTACTTTCTATGCATAGGTTTTTAACTTTATCAATCCTGTTGACCTAGTTATAATTTATATGTGAAGGTTTTTCAATCTTAGTAAACTAGTTCAAACTAATTGATCCAATCATTTTTTACCTTTCATACCTAACTGAATCAACCTAGTCAATTATATTCATTTATATATTTCATTTTTATCTAACTACATTGATTTGATCAATCTAGCTTTATTTTCATGGTTTCATTAGTTTTATTTAAACTAGATCAACTTATTTGACTATGTTCAATAATACTATTTTTCTACCTTTACAAGATCAAAAATTTGCCTAGATGACCCCGTCAAATAATAATTCAACATTCTTAGGAAAAGCTACTACATCAACCTGTATGATCTTAATTTATCTTCTAGGTTATTTTTAAACAACTCAATATTTCCACTTTATTATTTTTTAAGAAAAGTTTATTTTCCTACCTTTTATTTAAAATTTAAACTATGTACTATTTTATGATTATTTTAATTCTATAAAACTATACCTATATCATCAACTAAATTGACTAGCTCAATCTATTTTTATGCCTATTTTGTACCAAGAAAACTGAGTGGACATGCTCAACTTTAATTCTTATAGCCTATTTTTACAATAGACTGATTCGATCAACTTGAATTTGTTTTGTCTTATTTCTCTAGCTTGATCGATCTTGTTTTATCTATTTTACTTTATAGCTTAAGAAAAATAAATTAACCTATATTTGATAGTAATTACAATAACTTTATTTTTTAGCTAGCTACTTATTTATTTTCATTCAAAAACTACAACTTGGCTTTCAAAATATTGATTTTTGTCTTTGTTTGGCTTTCCCTAGAAACTATGTACCAATAATTTTAAAACTACTTAGATACTATCATGAAGGGATACATAATATTATGTTTATAGATCTTATTTATCATTCACATATATCATGGTGTGAGGGGATTTTCCCAATATTTATAGCCATAGTATAGAATTGAACATGATCTTTAGTTTCCATGTACCTCATAGTATTTCAAAAATGCCAAGGATTTCCCTTTGTATTTAACCTTATGAATCCAACCATCTATTTGATTATATGGTGCATTGGTTAACATCGATAAGTTACTTCCAGATTACCCTTAAAACTAGTTTTAGTAGGATATGGGAATGACACTTCCTCTAGTCAGCACTCTAAAATATTGTGCCAACACTATCCAATGGATAAACAAGTATCTTTGTAATCCTACATTATCAATCACAAACTTTGGTGCAAGTTATTGATATTCTATTCAAACAATTAATTATTATTTAAATTACATTCTTATTATTTGTTGTTTTCTATTATATGTTTATTATAGACGGTGTTAGCCAACATTGATATAGCCCCATGCTGTGTGTTTCACTAAATCAACCAATTCCACCTAGTTGCTTATGTGCTTAAGTGTTATTTTCTATATTTAGAACTAAATCATCTAGATTTAGACCATTTAAATTATTTGTCAAACTACAAAACTAGATCGACTAGCTTGATCTAGTCTTCTTAAAAACTATTTTATTTTCCTTATTTTCTAACTAGATTGACCAGCTTGACCTAGTCAATTTATAGAGAGTTATATTTTCTTACTTCTCCAACTAGTTCAACCATCTTGACTTAATATTCTTATGAACATTTCTATTTTCCTTCTTTTCCAACTAGCTTGACCAACTTAACCTAATCAATTTACAAATAGTTTTATTTTTTTGCTTTTCTAACTAGATTGACCAGCTCAACCTAGTCTGTCTCATATTTTTATGTCATCCTATTAATATAACTAGATCAACCAGCTCAACCTAGTCTATCTCTAGATTTTTTATCATCATGTTAGCCCAACTAGATTGACCAACTTGATCTCATTCATTTTTTAGCTTCTAGATTTTTATTTGCCTAATAATTTTCTAAATCAGCTTTTCATCATGCAATGTCTATTTGACAAAGCTACACAACAAAATAAAACTAAAATTATGATCCTTACTAATCCTCATAAATCCTTGAAGACACATCTACTATTATGTGGTATATAATTTTGATCTTAGTAATATCCATGTTACTACTAGAACTAACAACTATGGGACTGTTCCCTACTCTACTTCCCTCGACTCTTTATTCCTAAAAATAGTAGAGGATAAAATTTATCTTGATTTTATGATTGAAACTATCCTCTTCATCAATGAAAATCCCCAACATTGGGGTAAGTATCCCACAATCATTTACAACCTCATATTGGATAACCCCATTCATCTTCACCTAGATTTTATATAATATTTGGGGTAAGTTATTTTCCTAATTCTACCACACATTTATATTCTCTCATGTCTCCTTATACTATCATGACATTATCTTCCATTCCTTCCTCATCCTCCATGCTAACCATTTCTACAAAAATGGCATGTGTGTATTTTAGTGGGTCTACACAAAATTCCCACAATAATACTCATATCCATACAACTACTCATGCATCTTAAGCTACTAGTGCCTCTCAAATTATTAACACCTCACATAATGATAATACATCTAATGTTGTTTCCACTATTCAAAATTCCATTAACACTAATCAATTATTACTAAAACTTTAAATCAAATGACTACTTTTCAAACTAAAAGTTCCAAAATAATGATGTAAATGTAAAATTAGTTAATGCATTTCCAAAATTATCCTAAACCTAATCAATAGGGATAAAAAAATCTTAATTTTGGTTATCCTCCACCCCTCCTGAGATATCTATGCGGTAACCTTATACCACAACCTCTGTTTATTAAAAAGGGTATTAAACACTTAAAAAATGAACTATAATCCCTCAAATTGTAAACATTAACATAGGTGGTGTAGCTCACGCTATCACTTATAATAGATCCACTAATCCAACCTTGCATTTGAAGACTTTTGGAAATCTATATAAAGATTGGGTTAAACTTAACACCTTTACCACAACCAAGTTATTAGTTAAAACCTTTTCAATTTATGTTTTAGATTGGTACAATAAAATTAAAACTCATTTTATAAGTATCTTAGAAGACTTAGTTAATGCATTGGTCCAATAATTTCAAACTAGTGATATTCCCAATAACAACCTAGCTCATTTTATCAATTACAAATAATTAGAATCTGAAACAACACCAATATTATTCGAATGATAGATATCCTTGTATAAAAAGGTTGAGCATAACATGTTTGATGATAAACCATTTCATTTATTTACTAATGCTCTTCACTCCAAATTGAAATATCATGTGAGGAATATTTCTCCAAAATATTTAGAAGAAACCCTTGACCAAGCTAAACAACAATATTTCTTTATATGACAATTTGATTCTTTTCACCCTCCAAATGGAACTCTAATACTCGTGAAAAATAAAAATAGTCATGTAACTAAATATGGTGTTATGGATAACTATGCTTCCATACACACCATTCAATATATTTCTCATGGTAATCCTAGGGAGTTTATTCCTTCATTGTTAAACTCTAACAATCTGTATCCTAGTTCTACATTGTCTCAAGTACATATTACATGTCCATAAAGCAATTTCCTTATCATGGATTCAAAATTGTTTTCCTTAACCTTCCCCATGAGTTATCAATCCTACTCACCCTACCAAATATTGTTATGAACCTAAAAAAAAAATTGGTTTCACGCAAGTTGGGGCCATTATCATGAAACTTGTCAGCAATTAAATTTTTTTGTTATAGACTATCTTCTTGGACCTAATTTTTATCATGAATCACCTATACATACAAATAAGCAAGATTATGAATTATAAGGCTCATAAAACAAAAACTTAACATGAGGCCTTGAACCAAGCAAATGCTAATTTAGCTATTTACAAGGATCTCCTTAATAATCATCAAGCTAACACTAGCCAACCTCCTAATACAAACAATGGTAAAATTTTAACGGATCCTAAAATGAATGATGAGAATTTTGTTAATTTTAATAATATGAGGGTAATAGTTTCATATATCGATCATTATGTAGCTTTTAACTATAATAATTTACCAAAGTTATGCATTATTCAATAATTTTACCCATCTCATCCCATGGAATTGGGGCATGTGGAAAAATTTCAACAAACTTAAAAAATTCACAAGTTTCAAATACAACAATACAATTAGACAATACTTCACATACTATCAATAATTTTTACTTCTTAAACTAAGATAACTCACTCGAAAATACCAAAACCTTCTATCATTGATACTTCTATTTATCAAACATAAGAAATAACCATCATTTATAAAAAAATAGCCACCTATAATTAGTCAACCCACATTATCTAAATCTAAATCAAACACACTGTACTAGCATCAATTTTAATTTACTTTCATTAAACCCTCAATTTATTTACTATAACACTATGCATCTTTATATGATATAACTCTAATGGGATATGATGAATGGGATCCTATAGTTTAACTTTCACATTTCCCATCTCAAATCCTTTTCTTATAATTGATGATAACTTCTCATCATCATTATAATTAACTAATTCAAATTTTATTCAAAATGAACATCCCTCATCCCTCACCTATGGGACAAGAAGTTACCTTATCAGGGTCTGAAGATAACATCCTTCAATAATGTGAAGAAATGTCTATCCACATTGATGAAACTATATACACTTATCTTTCACATAAATTTCCTATCTCTTCCATGATTCTTGATGATATGTTCCTTCATGCAAATGATCCTTCATTGTTAATTAGCATCCAAATAGGATATATCTAGGTTAAACATGCATTAATTGATGAAGGTTTAGGCTCTTACATGTTTTCCCTCAATTTTATTAAAACACTTGGATATTCTAAATGTAATCTCAAATATACTCAAATTACATGTAAGGATATGATAGAAGACAAATGATTCCATTAGGGTGTGTATGGCTTCCTATCACTATTACCCTTATCATGGTATGTGTCAAAGTAATGATATTTAACTTCTTATTTTCTTATAACATTTAACTTGATCAACCTTGTACATACCATATGAGATTAGTAGCCTTGTTAGCATGTCAATGTGTTAAGTTTCCTTATAAAATTATTATATACTAGATTTAAGGAGATACCAATCCATGTAATTTTGAATAATTCCAATAAAAAGCTATTTTAAAAATACCTACCCTCAAACCTTTACCTAGTATCCCATTTCATAAATCATAACATTTTAATTATCCCATCAACTCTAATAGACTTGATAATGGTCATCCTAAATTAATAGGAAACATACCACCTAATCTTTTATATCCAGACAATGATGAACCATATGATATTAGTCTAAAAATCAAAACTTTTGATCTCTCTGCTAACATAATCATTTAAATACCTCCTTCTCTATAAACTTAGTCTCATAAAAAACCATTATACAAAATTTCAATCACTCTAACAAAAACTAAACACTCCATTCACCATGCCTCTTTAACTAATAAAGTCATCAATACATGTACTATTCCCCATTACACTCATAATTATAATAATGGATATTCTTTAGATGATCCATTTTTAGTTGGTTTTACTCAAACTAAAAATGTAGAGATACTATTTTAACAATTTTTGGGAATATTGGTGTATTATTCCTAATTCAGTTAAAAGGTCTGAGTAGTAAAATCAGTAAATAAATATGCAATAATTAAGCTACTAATTTGTATAAACTAGATTACAAATTTAACCTTTATTAAAAATAATAATAAGAGGGAGAAAATAATAATTAGCTAAAAATTACCTAATATGGCTGAGACAAGGTCTAATATTCATTATGCAAGACTAGGACATTGTCACAAACTAAGAGCTAGCCTTCATTTATGATTAGATAGGAGTTCTAAAAGTGACATGAGTGGCACTAGTGATATAGTCCACCTCTACCACTATTGTCCTAAGAATTTGAGCTTTCTAAGTTTTGTTCACTAGGTTTATGTGACCATATCCATGATTTTTTGGAAATTGGAAGTCTATAGAGCTCCTTGTAGAGAAATTTTATCTTCAAACCCTATACTACATTGTGCTTTGGCTAATTTTGAGAAAGAGGGAGGGTTTATGTGTGTAAGATTCACTGAATGTGTATCCACGCCCCATATATATACATAATACCTACATACCAATACTTTGAAGAGGGATCAAGCCATATTTAGTTTTCCCACTTAATGTGCTTTTTGTAATTGAGTGTATGAATATGCAAAATGCTGAACTAGATGTGCTTGAGGAAGCTAGAGACTAGTATAAGAATTTTAATAAGCTTGTAAGTATATTGGTTGGATGTATATAGAAAATATGGAAGATTGATTTAGTAGTCTTGCTTGTATTCTTGCTTGCTTAGCGATATTTGCCAACCCTTTCCAAATGATCTTTAAATGGGATTTTATAGGAATCTATTGGTCATGAGTTGAATGTGTTTGCATTAGGCTAACAAGGATAAGGATGGGGAATGGGAAGGAATAGACTTTTGGGGCAAAAAATTTACTTGGATAGGAGCAATGCAAGTGGATAAGAGTGGCATCCATGTTATAGTCCAAATGTAGAACTATTATCTTGAGTTAACGGGACCTAAGGGGATGGATTAGTCATGGAAAAAGGGGTCTAGCTCAGCTAAGATCAAATCTAAAAGGCTATAAATGACTAATAATTAGTGAAAATATTTTTATGAGGGTCATGAGAGTAATAAATAGGGAACTAAGGGTTGGGTGTCATTAGACATGCTCAAGTTACCAATTTTCACATTTTATATGATTACATTTGCCTACCCTTTATTCTAGTGATGTATCAAAGTGAAATGCTAGGATAAAGGAAAAATATAAAGCATACCTGAACTTACCTACAAGGGTGAATCTCATGAAGTTGTGTGATGTTGGGTGTGCATAGAGAAAGCATGTTGTGAAGTGCAAATATGTAAAATAAAACAAAGAGTAGATCAGTTCATACTAGAAATGATATATCTAAAATAAGAACTTATAAAGATAGGTAAGAGAGAAGAAGAGAAAGGATAAAATGCACCTCAGTAGGTATGTGGACTAATAAAAAACATGTTGTGATATTGAGTGATACTAGATGATGCTAAATAATGTTGGATGATGTTGTACTAAGAGTAATATCACAAATAGAGCTAAGTGCTCAATTTCATGAGAGTGGCTCAAGAATGCAATGTTTATCCCTTTGGATCAATCATCATCCACTAAGTGAAGCTAGGTGATCATGTGTGTGCTAATTTATGTTTGGACTATGTGTCGAATCCCTCTAAATAGTTGGCTCAAGAATATAAAGGCTAGCTAGTCCTTTGACTCCATCATTACCCTATGAAGTGAAACTATAAAATGATACCAATATGAAATGTGTGTCAAATGATAAAGCTCTTAAATCCCATAAATGTACTATGACTTGACAATGTTGGCATGGATAGCTAAATGTATGTTGGAAACTAGGCCACTCTTGGCCACTCTAAAAGATAGAGATTAGGCTTGTATGAAAGCCACTCCAAAATTATTGTACTAGGCTTATATGAAAGCCAATATAAAATGTGGAAGTTAGGATTTTACGAAAACCACTCCAAAATGATGCCAACCACCTATAAATAGAATAAGGCATGCAGCTACTGAGAATGCTTAGGTAATGTTAAATTCAGAAAGAAAAAAAAATATGCCACACAGATTACTCCCAATCACTAGTGTATGGAACATGAATTATAATCTAGGAGTTATACTAACTATCATATATAAAACTAGAAGTGAGAGCCATCATGCCATGCATAATGTCCCCTATATCTAGATTCTCTGAATGAAAGTATACTAAAAACTATTGACTCCAAATTGGTTTGATTGTGTAAAATTGTAGCTAAACCTACTTTGTTGCCTACTTATGGAAAGTTTGGTTTTTTTTCTATTTAGATATGAGCACAAAAAATAGATAGTAGTGGAATTGGTGTTATAGTCCAATCTTGGTATTGTTTTCCCAGGCCAAATCTAGTAACTATTCTAACATTTTCACTCTTTGCCTAGTTTGTTTTGACTATTTTGATGTCTAGTTGATATTATGTGTATTAAATGTTAGATTTTTTACTGTTAGGATCTATGATCTCTATGACAAAACTCTTATTTATTTCTCCCTCTTCTGAGGGTAGGAATGAAGGCCCTATAATGACTACCCTTAGAAGAAAGAGCCTTGTAAGTGCATTATGTTGCAAATATACATGGTATAGCAATGATAATCAAAAAGATACCTCAAGATATATCATGGTTTATAATGAGAGATTGTTAGATCAATAAGGGTATGCCTAGATATATATATAAAAATTTAATAACATGTACAATATATTGAACTAAGATTGGAAGTCTAGTTAGTTGTTAGATGTTAGTTATTAGTTATCAAGGAGGAATGGAACATGATGTCCATTATGTCATCCAAGATAGAAAGATAATTCATGATGCGGATCATGGTATTGTAAAATAGTGAGAAGAAAATAAGTAATAAGCACATAAGGCAAGAATTAAGAAGAGTACAAAAATGGCCAAGGGGCCAAACAAATAAGGGACATGGGAACATGTCACTCAAACTAGAAATCAAGCATACAAGGCATGTTTAAATGTTGCATATACATATAATTGAAATAAAAATGGATTAACATGAGGGCCATAATCACATAAAAGAGTATAGATAAAAGACATTGGCAAATGTCCTAAGGCACACATATGAATACAAGAAAAGGACATTGGTAAATGTCCTAAGGCACATACAAGAGATAAAATAGGAACTAAGAAACACAAATAGTCTAACTACGCTAAGCAATAAATTAAATCATGTAATAACTAGAAATACAATCACATCTAACTAATCAAATCAATAATGTGAAAGTATGCAATACATGTTAGTACAAGACTAGGTATATGCTAAGAAATACACAAGTGTTATATACTAGTGAGTGTCGATATAGTAATCTGTGTAAGATAGTAAGTAATGTACATTATTATGATAACTAGAGTGTGTGGTGTAGGAATGACATAGCCTAGATGGTGTAGTCATGTAGAAGATAACCCCAATTTATATATGTATCAATGTTTTGAATGTATAAATAGGATGCCCCCTCAATGGGTAGTGTGAAACAATGAAGGATCTAGATGTCACTCCACACACTCAAATAAGATCAATTGAATAATGGTAATGTATATAAATTGACAAACAATAGCATAGAATAACAAATGTAAGTCTAGCATTGTAGTAGAAATGTAAAGCATGGATAATGCATACAATTGAAATGTTTTTGGAATATTTTAATGTTTTTATATTTTTGGAATATTTTAATGTTTTTGTATTTTTGATATAAGCTATGTAAAATCAATCATGAAAATACCATGTACAATAAAAATTAATAAACTATGTAAAAGTGAGGCTAAGGAGAGATGATACTAACCAATGAGTCTCATGGGAGACTCCATATCATGGTGTCTTATATCAAACAAAGGAATCATGCATGATTGTGAAGCATGAAGGAATAGATACGAATATGATTTTGAATATTTGGATTCAATATTAGTATCTTGGAAAACATAATAACCTATATTGTTCCACTCATCATTATCTTTTTGATTTTAAACCAATTGAATTCTAGTGTTGACTTTTGTTGTATCTGAATCTTTTCCTTTGATAAATTGTCTCTATGAATGATTTGCCTTAGGATGTTCAATAAATCCCAAACCTTGGTGATAAACATTACCAATTTCTATAATAGGATTAGCTGTGCCTTGAGTCTACTTGTCCAACCCTTGAACTTGATAATAAAAATGTTGTAGATATTTTTGACCAAACCCATACTACTTTTAAAGTTGAGAATCATTTTGGAGAGGTAGATTTGCATATTTTGCATGATTTACCTATGATTTTTGTATTGTTTTCTACTTTGATTTTGGTTTTTGATCCTTTTATTGTTCTGAGTTAAGCTTTGGTATCCACTTTTGTATTGTTTCTAAATTTGACCCTTTATGAATGTGTTCATGTGTCATTGTGGATGGATTGACTAATTTACCTTGTATATGGTCCTCATTTATCTATTATATATATATTTTTTAATGCCAAACATTAATTTATGTGATGTTTATGCATTCTATAATATGTAAAATAATATCTGGATCTTCTCACTGGATGTAGAGGAGGTAGTTTGATCAACTTAGATTTAATCATTCCCTTAGTACCTCACTTGAAATCTTATTTGATCTTTTAATGATTTTTGAATCACTAATTATAGGTTTACTTTTTTTTGATTTATTGTTTTGATATGTAACATTGCTTGCAACTATTTGACTAGGTGAATGTGCATATACATGATTGATAGTAGGGTGCCTTTGAGGCTTTTGTATTATAATCTAATTTTCCAATGTTATGATATTTTCATGTAATAGCTAATTCTATGTTTGTAAATCAAAAATTAACTTTCTCATATTGGTGATTTAAACCTTTAGAGTATCATAAGTGCAAACCCTAGTTTCTTTCAATTGAACATGTAAGCACATATGTTGAAGACAGTTTGAAGAAGTTATAGGTTAAACATATGTATTAAAAACAATAGTATGGGCTACATCACCTTTTAGAGGGGTGATAGCATGGACCTAGTTAGAGGGAAAGTAGCTATCACCCTCTTGGGGGAGAGGAGGAGAAGGAAATTGTTTCCTCTGCATAAGATATGACATTAAAACTTGACAGGTGTTTGTTAGATTATGCAATGGATCCTCTAGGTAGAAACCATGTATGTGGGATAAAATGCATGTAATTGAAGTTATAATTTGTATAACAATATGTTTATAATGAGCATTAAAAATGAGAGATAAAAAGTTTGGGATAGAGAAAATGAAATTATGCATGAATGTATAGAAAATTTTGACATGAATCATAACATTTCTAACATGTTTAGCATGATAAACTTGAAACTTTTTCCATATGAGAGATAGAAAGCAAGAGATGAAACCTTGTATTAATGATAAGTAAACTTTGCTTTGAAGGAGAGGTATCTTACTATGTTTAACAATGAGTTTCTTAATATCATCTCATATGATGAAAAATAATCATGAAATGTGAAGAATGAAGCTTTGTACTAACATATGGTAGACTTCATCATTCATGTACATGATATGACCAAGTATGCTCTCCTTATTATTTTCTAAAAATTTAATAAATATTTGAAAATAAGTGAGATCCGATTTTTAAATCTGATTTTAGATGTAAGGTGATACCTCAAGAAGCAAATAGGATCTAGTACATGCAGCTAAGGTTTGAAAGATGATTATTTTGAAAATTACTATGAAATTTAAAGTGAATTTCTAAGTTAGATATGCAAGTAAAAAATCAAAAATTTATTGGAAAATTTGTGATTTAAAGAGACCTAGTAGATGAAACTAGGGTTTTGAAAAATAAATATTTTTAAAAAGTAATATTGAATTTTGAATTTTGAATTTTAAGGTGAATTTTTTATTTTTATATGTTAGTAAAACATTTTAAAAAATTAGGAAAATTACTAGAAAATACTAAGAGCTAGTATGAGCAACTAGGGTTTTAAGAAAAAAATTAAAATCACTACAAAATTTTAAAATTTCATGCTAATTTTTTATTTTATTATATAGGTGAAAAATCAAAAAAATATAGGAAAATTTAGTATAAATTTTATGCCATGGTTTCTAGATTTTTTATAGGCAAACAAAGTAAGTCAGGTTCACCAAATGATTTAACCTATTTTGGGAATATTGGTGTATTATTCTTAATTTAGTTAAAGGGTCTGAGTAGTAAAATCAATAAATAAATATGAAATAATTAAGCTACTAATTTGTGTAAACTAGACTACAAATTTAACTTTTCTAAAAATAATAATAAGAGGGAAAAAATAAGACTTAGCTAGAAATTACATGAAATGGTTGAGATAGGGTTTGATATTCACTATACAAGACTAGGACACTATCACAAACTAAGATCTAATCTTCATTTTATGATTGAATAGGAGCATAAAAAGTAGACAAGAGTGGTATTGGAATTGTATTCCACCTCTAACATTGTTGTCTTGAGGATCTGAGATTTTTGGGTTTTATTCACTAGGTCTGTGTGAGCCTATCCATGAAGTTTCGATATTTGAAAGTCTATAGAGCTCCCTATAGATCAAATTTTCTCTTCAAAACCTATACTCTATTATGATTTGACCAATTTTGAGAAATAGGGGGGTTTAGTGTGTGTAATATTCACTAAACATGTATTCACACCCCTTGTGTGGGCACACTACTTACATACCAATACTCTAAAGAGGGATCACGCCATATGTAGTTCTCCTACTTGATGTGCTTTGTGAAATTAAGTGTATGGATATGTAAAATCTAAATTAGATGTGCTTGAGGTGGCTAGGGATTGGTGTAAGAATATAAATATGCTTGTAAGTATATTGGTTGGATGTATGTAGATAATAGGGAAGATTGCTTGATTAGTCTTGTTTGTTTAGTGATATTTGACAACTATTTCCAAATTATCTTTGAATGGGATTTCATAGGGATCTATTATTCATGGGTTGAATTTTCCCACATTAGGTTGATAAGGATAAGGATGGGGAATAAAAAATAATTGGCCATTAAGGCCAAAATTTCACTTGGATAAGAGCACCAAAAGTGGACAAGAGTGGCAACGATGCTATAGGCCAAGTGTGGCACTATTGTCCTAAGCTGATAGGACTTGGGGGGATGGATCAGTCATCAAAAAATGGGTTTGGGTCAAGTGGAATCAAGTTTAGAAGTCTATAGATGACTAGGAATTAGTGAAAAGATGTTTCTAAGGGTCATAAAAGAAAGCAAGAGATACTTAAGGGTTGGGTGTCATTATCCACACTCAAATTACCAATTTTCATATTTTATATGACTACACTTAGATGTCATTCTTATTTACAACATTCTCTTAGTTATATTTATAGACATTAAAAAATTGTATATGATGGTTCTAGATGTCGAAACACACCTAGGTTAGACCATTGCCAAACTTTTGACCATGACCCTGAGTTAGTTTATATAACTAGCTAAAACCCAACTCAATATCCTACCATTTTACCCCACTTAACCTTCAACCCTCGACCATTGACAGTCACCTTGACCATCTACGGTTAGGTCTCCCCCATCTGAACAAAAAAATGTGAGCTGTGTGTAAGCTAAAAAATCAAAATTTAATATAGATGACAAGATAATGCATCATAAAAACTAACCAAACCTATTATGGAACCTTATACCTCTATCTCTCTTTGCCTATAAAAGGAGGGGAGTATGAGCTGAAAGGGGATCCATTCATCTATCCATTTTAGCAATCAAGAAATTAGGCAACCAACAGTCATCAGGAGCTATTAAAATTCTTTACAGGCTCTCCCTTTAGTATGTCAGTAACCATGATAGATACCTAAAACTTTGCCAAAATTATTCTTTAAGAAAATTAATATTACTCTACCAAAATTACTTCAATATTAGCTATCAACTATCAAGTAACCAGTTAAGTACATTTTTGGTTTTCAAGTTTTGTTTACTTGGTTTTTGACATCTCTACCTGAATCAAACCCTTTTGCATCACATCTTCTAATGCCCTGACCTTACCTAGACCTCCACCACACTTATTGACCCATTTTATAGACCATTTTCTAAACACTTTTATAACTCACAATAATCACTTATGATTACCCTGACTATCGATGGTCATCTTCAACCGTCAATGGTCTCCCAACTGTCGAAGGTCAGTATAACTAGAGACCTTCACTCTGACCACCAAAAATCACTATGGTAGGAAATAAAAACAAGTTATTTCCACAAAATTACCCCCAACCAAATCCCACTTTCTATCTTCTTGCCTATTCCTAGAGACCTCACCTATTTTTTGAACCCAACCTGACCTATTTAGCATTAGTATTAACCTATTATTCTCTAAAATTAATTTATTTATTTTATCAAGCATTTATTTCTTCTTGCATTCCATTTACATATTTTATATAATTTTATGCAAGTATTTTATCTTTATTTATTTCAACTTAACTATTTTAAGAGTGTGGATTGGCATCCTCCTAGTAAGCTCACACTTCTTGGATTTAGCTCTAGCTAGGCAATCCACCTTGTTATCCATATAATAACCCCTTTACATTAGTGTTTTCTTATCTATAGGTCATTCTTATAAAGGCAAAGAGGAGTTCTTTACAATCATCTAGATCATGCATGTATAAATAAATAGGTTCTTCTACCATACCCTTATTACTAGTTTCTTACTTATTCTTTCCTAAGAAATAAACTAAAATTGAGAGAAACATTTTGGCACACCCAATGGGACTTAGTAGGATCGACGTGGCCTTTTCTTCCTTATTCTATGCTCATATAAATAAATCAAAATTTATTTTAGGTATAAAATAAACCTTGCATATATTGATTGCTTACATGTTTAGCTCATTTAGTTAAATTAAAAGCAAAGTAATCAATCATAGCTTCACTTGTTTATCACACACTATACTAAAGCACTTAAATCAATAAAAACATCATAACAATTTACATAAGGCTTGACTAGGGTTTCATCTCCTAACAGATCACCTTCACTCTTTTTTAGTATTACTTGGAGGTCATTACCAAGAAGAGAAACCAAAACTCAGTTCTTTGGTTGAGTCTAAACTCTAGAAATCAGTATATATCTAGTTAAGCACCTGACACCCTTATCATTGTACTGTGTGAAGTGAGGGGGTAGGCCCCAATACCAAGCCATGTATTTATTTCTAATACATATCCTTTTGAGAGACTTAAACACTTGAAACCAACCATATAATTCTTTTCTAGTACCTATTCTACAAACCAAGTTCTTCCCATTTTACAACTAAGGCATAAGCCAAAAATGAGATAAAAGGTACCCTAAGATTTTTAACTCACTCTAGTGTATGTTTTTATTGAATTGATGTCTTTTATTTTATTTAATTTGTGTTTGAGTTATGAACTTTCATTTATTCCTCTTTGTTTCTCATATGGTTTTTACTAGACAACAATTAAGGAACCAAACCAACTAGGATCCACCTTTCTCTTCTTCTTCCTCCATGGAATATACCTCAGATGTTGAGGATTCTCCCCATCCTTATACCCCCTTATCATGCCTCGAATATTTTCCCAAAGTGATGTGTATTTCACCACCTTCCTTGATAACAACCTTGTGGCCCTCCAACATTCCCTCAACACCCTATCTTACTGTACGCCTACTTTGGTTCCTCTTATAGATCCACCTTATGGGATGCCTCCCCATCTTATGGTTTCCACTACCTCTACCCAACCTATGATCACTAAAACATCTTCCTCCACCACTAATCCATCTACTACCTCTGTAGACACCTAAATTTGGTCATCAATAACCTCCAATTAGGCTTTTGGCTAATTTCCATTCAAAATACACAATTTGGCCTAAAAACACTAAAACATGCTAAATGATGTGAAACTAACATATTCAATTACTAATTTTAGCTAGGGTATCCCTAAATAGGGTAAGGTAATTTATCAGCCAACTAACATTGATCAAATCATTTCGAGTCAAAATGCCAATTTTGCACCCACGTGCTCTAGATTGCTCTTTCTTATCAAATATTCTACACAAGATGTGTGCCTTTATTATTTGTTGTTGGTAACATCCTAAATGGGAATATGGTTCTAATGCATCTAACAACATAATCTAATTCTAATTTAGTGAAATTTATGACCAATAACAAGGCATTTTTATCAATTTGAGTAATTTGTGCCCAAAGTGCTTAATCATGCTTAAGAGCAAATTAACCCAAATCAAGGCCTAATTAAGAATTACATAGAAACTTGTTGAATAATTTATTTTGGAAATGAATATAGAATATCTGCATCATCAAGTGACCTAATTTCTTAAGAAGACATTCCTAGGCCATTAATGCCATAAATATTAGGATTCATGCCTCCCATGCCTCATCAATGCCTTCCATGATGCCCTCCATACCTATTAATTTCCCCTTATTCTAATGTCATGATGAGGATAATTAAAAATGTAATTCCAAAAATTGAATTAATCCTCAACCACACATCTCAATCTTGAGATGGATGGTTGAGGTTGATTCTAAAAATCTATAAATAGGAGGCCTCACAACATCATTTCTAAGCTTTTTTGATGCAAAGTTATAATGCCAAATTGGTTCCAAAAGATTCAAGAAATTAGTGTTACCATGCCAAATTGATTCCAAGCCAAGCCAAGCCACAAGCCAAAAGTGACAAAGAGAAATGGAGGTAGCCAAGCTTCCATTGTCAAGGACATCATGAGCACAAGCTGAGCAATCCACCACTACAAAGGCATTTAGAGCATCCAAGGAAGGTGAAGGAATTATTATGTTTGATTCCTTGCTTTTTAGTTGTGTTTATCATTTGATTTTATTAACTAAGTTATCGCTAGTGTTGAGGCCTAGAGATGTTATGCTATTAGTTTGTTTATTTCACTTTGTTTTCATTTTGGAACTAACACCATACTAACCATCCTCTCTTGAGTCAAATTCTTAGATCACATAATGGCATGCTTGGTGGGATTAGATGCATATCACACCTAAAAGAGATCCTTTTTCAACTCTAAAATATTTATTTGATCCTTTAAAACTCTTTCAAACTAATTTTTTAACTTTATTTTGCCATTTTTGGTTGCCACAATTTTACACATTAACTAGCATCGACAAGTAATACCGACATCATTTTCCTGACTTAACTGATGTCAATTAGCAAAATCGACATTGGTTAGATTTAAATTAGTTAGTAACTGACATCAATGGTAATAACTGACATCAGTCACTATGTTTTTATAAAAACATAGACCCGAGAGCTACTTTTTCGAAATTCATTATTTCAAGCTAAAAAGAACTTTAAAGTTAAAGGACATGCTAACAATTTTGCTATAGGACCAAGCTTAATATTTGTTCAAAACATGTTTAAATCACCTTTTTATGATTAAAAATCAATTATAAACCTTGTTTTGGTGTTTAACAAAGAACTTAGATGATTTGGTGAATGTTTTCAAAGTTTTCAACTAAGACCAATGGGTGAAATGAACACCGCCAAACTTTTCATTTGGGTATAAAATTGAACACACTTGTCAATTATAGTTTGAAATAGTTGTTTAATCAAATTTTTATTTAGAAAAAAGAGGGATGTTATATGTATGCTCTTCTATTTTTCCCCTATAGGGAACCCTTGGAATCAAAAGTGCCATTCCTATTACAAGTAGCCTAGTCCAAGGCTTAAAAAGAAAGTCATCTAAATCACTCCCCAAAAACTTGTCAAAGTTTGGGTGATCTTGAAAATGACCCTAAAGTTTTTCTACATTTATGTTTTATTTATTTTTATACATCTTGGCTTGTGAGGGGGACTTCATCACCTTCTGAATGTTCTTTATGGTAGCTTTGACCTAAGGTTTCATCTCCTAACATTGACTTCATTTGGTTCCTTTTAGATTTGCACACGAGACGTAGTGGTACTTTGGACATCACACTACACTGAGCAAACAAAAGGATGTAGTGGTTAAAAAAAGGACTAGACTTTTTTGAAACAAGCCAAGTGATACAGACCCAAAAATTTTTTGTATTGTTTGACATGAAAGTCATTTTGCAATTGATTCCCCTAGATCATTCAAAAACTTGTTAGATCTTAGACAAATCCCCACTTTCCATAGAATTATTATTGGTGCAAGGTGTGCCTCAAGGTCTATGTCCCAATAATATCATTTAAAATAAGGGGGGTGTAAAAACCTTACTATATAATGCACATTTACTTTTTGGATGAACACTTAAAATCCTCTCAAATGATGTATATTGATGGATTCCAATAATACCAAGAAACCTTGTCATTTGAGGATCTAAGGGAAATTAATTAGTTAGTCTTGTCCTAGATTAAAGTCTTGTTTGGAGTCAAAACTTGGTGTACAAACAATCCAAACCAAACACATAGTCCAAATTCTCTTTTGAATA
The DNA here is from genome assembly GCA_037957365.1 of Torreya grandis. Taxonomy (NCBI): domain Eukaryota; kingdom Viridiplantae; phylum Streptophyta; class Pinopsida; order Cupressales; family Taxaceae; genus Torreya; species Torreya grandis. The sequence continues at coordinate 1,782,377 of JARHVA010001828.1, read as the reverse complement.
AAGAGGCATTATGCTACTTGCGTGAGATCATCAATTTTCCTTGTTCAAAAGGTTCATCAAAATCATGAGAGTCATATCATCCACTTTGGCTTAGTTATGCTACCCAATTGAGTCTAGATATTTACCAAAGTTGTTTAAGTCATTCACTTATAATCTAAATTTGGAATTACACCTTTAAAAGTTCATAAGGTTGATGTGTTAAGTGGGTTCACCATTTGCACTAAACTTGAGGGAACTTAGATTTAACTTCTAATTTAGGTTGAAGGCCATTTAAAGACTCACAATAATTACCATCACTTAATAGATTTAAGACATTTTGTGCTAAACACTTGCACTTTAAGTCTATATACCACAACATTTTGAGTCAAGAATGGTAGTGATATGTTGTCAAAATTGTAGGAAAATGTCTTTACCTTAGAGAGTTTTTGAAACAAACACTTTTTGTCACACTTTTTGAGTAGTATAGCATTGTTACGCTACCCAAAACATTTAAAACATTGTTTCATAGACCCTTTTGCATAGAGTTTCAAATTTGTTCCTACATTTTCAAATCAATCTGAGTGTACTTTTATGTTTTTTTTCCTAAAATGATTATACTATTTGATTTTGTCTAGCTTGTTTGTCTAAAATAACCTAGTTTTATACCATTTTTTGTGAGAAAATAAACTATAGCTAAAGTGCCTTTTGCTTCATACCTTATACCTAGTTGATCAAGTTCATGTCCAAGAATCAAATACATAGTGTTTTTTATAAGTGTTTCAAGTCTATTAGATTAAAACTTTCATCTATTTTCAAAGTCTAACTTTTGACTTTGTTTGGTTGAGAGTCCTAGCATATTCCTTGTTTGACCTAGCTTTTGATTTCATGTTTGGTCAAAAGGCATAGCAACTTTTAAATTCCTAGATTAGACTGATATGAAACACTTCAACCTTAGAGTTTGGATTTTTTATTTTAGGTTCATTTACTTGCTTATCTTTGTGTGAACAGTGAAATGTTAGCTATTTTATTCTAGCTTGTTTCCTCACAAACCTTTGTATAAAATTGTTGATCCTTTTAACAAATCTAGACCAAGTTGAAACATCATCTATTTTAGACATTGTCCTTTTTAGAGTTTGTATAAATCTTTGATATTTTATTTCAAATCATTGATTATGGATCCCAACATGTATTCCTACACTCATCGAGGACTCATGTACAATTCAAGGATTTATAATGTAGTTGCACAAGAATAAATGGTGTAAGAACCCTATGTGGATAATATTGCTTATGAGATGGATTCGTATCCCTCTTATAATACTCAATTAGGGGAACAAAGCCAAGATCTATTGGATAATTATTTAGTTAACACACCACCTTACACAAAATAGGACCAAGAACAAACCATGCAATACCTAGCTACAATACCCATTATGGATGAGCTAGTTCTTCAACAGTCATATTATACTAATGCATCTTCCATGTATGATCAATTTTTGTTTGAGTGACATTTGTTAGAGAACAAAGATGAGATTTTGGTTAGAGCCATAGAGGTAGGGGATAAATTTCCAATAGACTTCCTCCATGAAAATTTACTAAGTCTAGTAAGAGTGCCCCACAATATCATTTACAATCAACAGGCTTCTTCTAGTAATCCTATGGCTCTAGTACACACAACATATCAAGACCTTAATATATCCAATCAAGGTAAAAACATCATGGAATATCACTTTAACCAAATGCAAATAGCATATCAAACTTAACTGAATCTAGCACGTCATTTCAATCAGATGAACATGGTAAGTAAGCCTCTTATTGACCTAGTTCTTTCAATAGGAGTGTTTATAGAGTTAAATGGACAAGAGAATCTAAGCTTTTACCCATTTGTACAAACCACTTCAATAGATAACTTGATGCATATGCCCATTATTGAGGAAGTGTCTTCAGCCTCTACACTAAATAGTGAGCCAAACATAGTAGATAATGTACAAATAAAATCCTGTCCTGATCCAAGTGGTACTAATATGAAAATAACTAGCCAACAACATGTGCCTATAGTTAATCCCATGAGTAGATCATCATACCAAGGATTAGGGGTTTTTACACCCAAGCCTCAACCAGTTGCTTCCTTGAGTGTATAACCTATAGGGTTAGGTAATCAGACAATGGCTAAAGTCACACCTCAATGATAGAATGTGATGAATCCTACTCCCCCTCAAAAAGTAACAAGTAGTGTTCCATATCAATAGGCACAATCTAGTGTATCAATGTAAAATAGGACAAATACATTACCACCTCAATCAGGGGCAACTAATGTTCCACCTCACCAGGTAACGATGAACATACCTCTTCAGTTATAATAATATGCCAATCCAAAACCAAGTAATGACTAGTCAAAAATGTGCAAATATTGGTCAATGACAGATGTCAAATCTATAACCTACTTTCATTTTGTCATAAGGAATTGTGTAAAAAATAAGTCCCCATATTTCTCAGGTTACAACTAGACAATCATTAGTTCAAAATGTGCCAAAAATCTAGAGACAGGGTCTTGGTTCACTAGTTCCCACTCAATAGCAAGGTTTGATTAGTCAGTAGCATGTCCCTTTCCAAGACATAAACCACTGAAATTTGATAAATATAAAGAGAAAGTTAACCCTAAGGCTCATTTGATCAAATTCTTTATCACATGTCAACCAATGGTATATAGCAACATATACCTTTTGTTGTTATTTCCAAGGAGCTCAGCTGGACAAGCCTTGGAGTGGTTTTTAAAGTTTCCCAAGAATTTAATAATGGAATTTGTTGATCTTTCTAATAAGTTTATGCATCACTTTTACTATAATCTCGAGCATGAGATTTCATTAGTGGACTTAATGCAAGCAAAGCAAAAATCTAGTGAGAGTTTTGCAAGTTATTTATAGTGATGGAGAGCCCTTATAGGATGTTTTACCCATATTTTACCAAATAAAAAATTAGCCATTGTGTTTACTAAAAATTTTCGTAGTGATGTGAACATATGTTTAAAGATATCATTGATAAAGAATTTTTGATCAAGAGAGTGATCATCAATAAAGGAGCCATAAATCTTAATTCAACTAATAAAAATCAAGGTACCAATCATGGAAATGACCAACATCCCATCCAAGTGCAAGCATCATACCTGGCACATGCCAATAACCATGAAAGACCAAAGTAATTTAACCACAATAAAAATGTTATGGGAAATGGAGTAATCAAATCTAATCATGTCCAAATTATGCAAACATCATCTGCACCACCTTTTGAACTTAATCCTACCTATTAACCTCTCCAACTGATGTTACAAGCATAATGACCAAAACCTGCACAACAAATGCAGGAGTTGTTACCATTACAAACCCCTCCTCTTAAAAGAACCATGCTTGCACTTTGTGTCTTTAGTGACCTAGGAAAACCTATTAAGTCTATCTTTCATAAGCTTGATGCCATTAATCTAATTAGTTGGCCTATACCAAAGCATTATCTATATGGTATTCCTTATCCTAATTGGTACCATGTAAATGAATATTGTGACTATCATCAAGTCAATGGGCATAATATATGAAGATGTGTCCAAATCAAGCATTTAATTGAGAATATTCTAGAGAATGGGGAGATAAAGTTATATAATGGTACTTCCACTTTTAATCAAAATTTTGGGACAACATAACAACCAATAACAACAAAACAATTAGTAACAACAATAATGGCCAGTGTAGTAGCAAAACTAATAGTATCAAAATCAAATGTTGAACTATTAGAATCAACAAATTCAATAGTAAAATCCACATTGACATAAAATTAGATAAAACCAAGGTCAAAATGATAATGACCAACAAATCTACTATGTAGTTGCACATGACTATAATAGGGTTGTATGTCATATTACAAGGGATAGTGTTAATACCATCTTCATTAATCCTAGACCAAGTACTAATCAGCCTAGACCATTGATAAAAAATAATATTAAGCCAAATCACATAGATAATCCTTCTTTGACCTAGGAGTGTATATAGGCCAACCAAAAAACTAGGACTTCCCCTTTTGGACCTTATATCAATAATTTATTCTTGCCACATGACCACATGTAAATGCACTAGAAGCTGAGACTTGTCTTGTCTAGTTCCACACCGTTTCCAACATCGATTAGCAAAATGGTCTAGTATTTAATCTTGATTTTGCAATAACAACTTAGAGGTTAAAGATTGTTATCCTAGGCCCACAACCATCCACCACTTTACCTATCATCCAACCAACTATTCAGCCTTATAATAAACCATTCACTACTAACTAAGATAAGAAGTTTGATATTATGGAACAATTATAGAAGACACCAACACAAATTTATATCTTAGATTATCTACAAACGTCAATAATCCAAAAAAACATATCGAATGAGTTTTTGACTCAATCCACTATTTCTAGTGACATATCAACTAATAAATTTCAAGCTTTGGTTAGGCACCTAGCTCTAACCCAACAAGTCACATTCAACCAAAGTGATATGTCTTCCCTTGGCCTGTGCTATAATAACCCATTATACATAGAAGTTTGTATCAGATGGAATAAATTGAAATGTGTCCTTATAAAAAATGGATCCAACCTCAACATAGTGTCTCTAAAGCTCATTAAGATTCTTGGGTACACAAATGCAAATCTCCAACCAGAAATAATAACTATCAAAGCCTATGATAATCAAGAAAAAGAGTGACAAGGCACCATTAATTTTCTAGTTATCATTGGGCCTTTGACCCATGTTACATTTTACCATGTGATTGATCTTGAGTTATCATATAATATGCTTCTAGGGAGGCCTTGGTTACATGAAATTTGTGCAGTCCCATCAACACTACACTAATGTATCAAGTTTTCCCACTCAGGGATGGAAGTAAATATTCTTAAGAGATTTAAATCTATATGAACACTACAAGCATCTTGAGGCCAAGTTTTAAAGCTATAATTATCAGTATGGTATGAATCCAAGTTCCAAATAGGAGAAAGGAAAGGCCATACTTATTTATCCTTCACCAGATAATTGCATATATCCTAATACCTTGGATTCCCTTTCCCACATGCCATCTCCTAAATTTTCTAATCATTTCACCATTTTAGATAATGGACTAGGAGAATATGTGAGCCATGATACATTTCACATTGCTAATCTTCCTTGAAATTTGAAAACATATGGGCAAATTAAAGTCATACCACATATGCATTGGCAACAAAATAACAAAGATAAGGGACCTGTCACATTTGTACTAGCATTTAGCCTAGGACCCGACCCTCTTAAAGGAGATGAATCATGGTTATACAATGATAACCTAGCTGATTATTGTAAAAATGTAGAGTATCTTATTCCCAATAGGATCATAGAGCATCATAATTATGAAAGAAGAGGCCTTAGACTGAATCAACAAGGAACCATTGAGACAATTTCTATGACTAAGTATGAAATACCTTATAGACTTAGATTTAAATTTCTTGGGGGTGACTCCACATATCTTATTCAAACTCCATCACTAGTGACATGTGATGATGATGTCGATAGTGAAGTAGAGTCTGATTATAGTCTCACCTTTGATGACCTATATGAAACTAGCTTGTTTTATAACAATGACATTTATACCCTTACCCTAGCCATTCATCACAACCATTTGCCATTATATAATCCCCAACTAATAGATTGGGACCAATAAGAATTTGGTCTATCAATTGATGAGTTCTAGAATGATGAAGCATTATATTATTTCTTAGGCCTTAGAGACAATGTTCTATTGGGAGATCACAAATCAGGATTCTCAATCACATTGGATCCTATAGCCTATTTTGGAGAGACAGTGAACACCCTTAGCCAAAAACAAATAAGTAAATCATTGAGGTCCTAAAGTGAAAACCTCTTTCAGGAACTTTTTTACCAGGGAAAAAATAAAGATAAAGGCCATTCTAATGGTAAAAATATGTTTTAGGCACTATTAGATAGGGGTGTTCATTCTTCTTTGAATTTAAACTAGGAGACCACCAATGATGAACTTGCTTGTAGATCTAAGTTTAGTTTTGAGCAACAAGTATTTGATCAAATTCTTCAAGAATTTATGACTATTTTTTTCACATGGCTAGATCTTCCATTAGGGGATTAAGATTCATCATGCCTAGGAGAAGTTGAAAATCAAGTCCTAACAAAGGACCCTAACATGGTCCAATAATTCAAGTCACTACCTACTATCCTAGAAGATGGCTAGACCCTTATAGTCAAAGATATAATAGAGATAAATATCTAGACTCCATCAGACTTGAAATGGATAAAATTAGGAGCATCTCTCACTAAGGAAGAATGTGATGTCTTTGTAGCTCTATTGAGGGAGTTGTGGATATTTTTGCATGGGCCTATTCTGACATGTCAGGTTTAGACCCTGCCTTGGTTCTGCACCACCTTGTGTTTAATCTTGATGCAAAATTAGTAAAATAAAAGATACATAAGATGCATCCTCACATTGCTATATTGGTAAGGAAAGATTTATAAAAACTCTTAGAATCAAGACGTATCTGATCCATTCACTATCTAGATAGATATCTAATGTTGTTCCTATTAGTAAAAGGCCTAAAGGGATCAGAATTTGTACTAATTTTTGAGACATCAACAAAGCTTGTATTAAAGATGATTTTCCCTTGCCTAATATTGACATGATCATCAAATCCATAGGTATTTATGAAATGATTTCACTTATGGATGGCTTTTCAAGACACAATCAGATCAAAATAGTACCAAAAGATCAACATAAAATAATGTTCACCACTCTATGGGGAACATTTTGTTATCAGGTGATGCCATTTGGCCTTAAGAATGCTACAAATACATATCAAAGGGCCGTGACTATCATATTTAATGATAAGATGTATGATATTATTGAAGACCATGTTGATTACATATTAGGAAAATCCAAAACTAGGGTTGACCATTTAATAGTGTTGTGCAAGATATTTGAAAGACTATGAGAGTACAAAGTCATACTAAATCTAAAGAAATGTGTGTTTTGTATAACCTCAAACAAATTACTTAGCTTTATCATTTCTCTTGGAGGTATTGAAGTCAATCTAGATAAAGTCCATGCTATAATTGAGATGTCACCACCAACTAATTTAAAGCAACTCCATAGTTTGTAGGGTAAGATCTAGTCAATCTGATATTTCATATCTCAATTAGTAGATAAGTGTCATCCATTTACACACCTTTTGAAGAAATGAGTTGCATTTCACTAGGATGATCACTATGAAACAACTTTTGAAAAACTCAAAGACTATCTTGTTAATCCACCTATTTTATTACCTCCTATGCTAGGAAATCTATTCTTGTTATACCTATCAACTACTACCCATGCTCGAGGGGTACTCTTGGCTCAACATTATGACAATGGAAAAGAGCATGCTATGTACTACCTAAGTTGTACCTTGGTTACATATGAACATAACTATTTACCTATTGAAAAAGCTTGTCTCACCATGGTTTTTGTAGCTTAAAAACTATGACATTACATGTTGAATAATAAGATCATGGTCATTTCAAAGGTAAATCCACTCAATTATCTACTATCTAAAATAAATTTTCAAGGTAGAATGGATAAATGGATCATGTTTCTCAGTGATTTTGACATAGAGTATGTAACTTAGAAGGCAATCAAAGGATAAGATTTTACAGATTAACTTGTTGAAACACATCTCATAGACACCCAACCACTCACGTTTTAATTTCTTGATGAATCCATCATGACCATCATGGATACACCTCTTGAGGAGCATCCCTAGAAAATATATTTTGATGGTTCATTCAATGTACATGGATCAAGGGTAGGCCTATTTTTTATTACACCACAAGGGGATCTAATCCCTAAATCATTTAGAATCAACTTTCTTTATACAAACAACATGACTAAGTATGAAGCACTTGTTGTAGGACTTTGACAAGCAGTACATTGGAATATATCTCATCTTCAAGTTTATGGTGATTCTCATTTAATCATCAATTAGGTCACAGATCATTTTTAGACCAAAGATGACAAGATGGTTCCATATAAAGCCATGGTTATCACTCTTAAAAAGAAAATTACCAACATGTAGTTTGAGCACATACCAAGGGCTAGTAATAGAACTATAGATGTCATGGCTACTATTGGCTCTTTGATTCAACAAATAGATAAAGCTAGAGAGTATCAGTGCCTCATCAAAACAATTTCAACACCAGCTCATGACCCTTCAATCATTGCCATGATTTGTGATATTATTGGTCCTAATTATATTTGGTACTTAGACCTTTACAACTACCTTCATGACCAAGTTTTACCACCTAACCTATCTCAAAAAAAAACCAAAGTATTCATTCATCATTATACTTGTTATACTCTACTTGGATCCACTCTTTACCATTGTAGTTTTGATGGAACTTTGCTTCATTGTTTAACTTCAACAGAGTCGACAATAGCATTAAGAGAAGTTCATGAAGGAATATGTGGAACCCATTCTAGCAAGGCAGTCCTATCTAAAAATCTCTTGCATACTAGTTATTATTAGCCCATAATGGATGAAGGTTCCATTACATATGTAATGAAATGTGACAAATGTCAATGGTATGCTAATATGATTCATTCCCTAGCAAAAACTCTAAAACTGATGTTGACACCATGGCCATTTTCTACATTGGGACTTGATGTCATTGGGAAGATTAACCCTAATTCATCTGATGGCCATAAACATAACCTTACCACCACTGAATATTTCACTAAGTGGGTTAAAGCAATACCCCTCACTTACATGATTGGAAAGTAAATTTCAAAATTCATCTTCAACCATCTCATCTATCTCTATGATATCCCTTCTGACATTAAATCCGATAATGGAGGATCATTTAAAAACAAAGATGTAGACCAATTATATACTAAATACAACATCACCCAATATTTTTTTCATCATATTACCCTTAAGGTAATGGCTAATTTGAGGCATCCAATAAAACCATTGTCAAAATTCTCAAAAATATTATCAATGATGCCAATCATGATTGGCACCTCCATATATTCTCTACCCTTTGGGCATACCATACCAATCATCATACCCCCATAGGAGCCACTCTATACTCAATTGTTTATGGTTTTGAATCCATCTTTCCCATTAAGGTCAAATTACCTTCACTATGCATCTATTGCAAGCATGTCTTGGATGATCATGACTATCGAGTAGCTCACCTACAAGAGTTGGATCTACTTGATGAAAAATGCACAACCACACTTAACAATCTTCAAGCATATCAGAACCAAATCAAAGGCCAATATAGTCAGTGTGTTAAGTATAGAACATTTGATCTTGGTGATCTTGTTCTTAAATAAAACCAAAAGAAAACGACAATCAAGAAGAAACATAAAGGTAAATTCAAACCAAACTAGATAGGGCCTTTCATCATCACTATAGATTATGGATCAGGAGCATACAGGCTTGCCACACTAGATGACAATGAACTTCCAGAGTAGATGAATATTATTCATCTCAAGCAATACTATGTTTGAATGCTAAGGTGTATTATCTGTAAGGACCATTTTCATTATACAATTTTATCACTATTATTCTTTGTAAAAATACCATCCTTATCCATCCTCTTCATTGTATCCACTTTCCACTTCTAACCTATCAACCCAGTGTGTTCTAAAAACCTAGCCCATTTGACCTTGGTTTTTGTCATTCATTATGTAGTTTTAGCATTGAGGTATCTGATTAATTCATTATTTAGTGAAAGTAATTTATATAGGGAGCATATTTTAGGATAGTGTGACAAAAAATTTAGCATTTGTATCCTTCATTTATTAGTCCTTTCTTACCACCGGTCTTGCTACTAATTATAACCACCTTTGGGAAAATTAGTACCATTGATCTATGCCATTGTGTCCTAGTTATAACTGCCTATGGGAAAACTAGGGGCAACATTAAGCCTTGATGTACCAACTTACCACTTCCTATGACATACTATGTCTTTTTACCAATTATGCCTATTTTGTTTGAATTGGCTACTACACTAGTCAAATTCCTCTACTGTAAGGGCAGAACTACAGTGACTTGAGGTCCTACTCTAGGACTATGTAGGTAGCACTCAATACTTATTGAGGTTAGCTTAGTCACCCTTCTCCACCACACTCTCTCCATTTTATGATCAACCTAAGCCACACTCTCACCATTTTTCAAGAAACCTAAGCCATACACTTATCATTTTGTGAGCAACCTAAGCCACACTCACCATTTTATGAGCAACCTAAACCACACACTCTCCATTTTGTGAGTAGCTTAAGCCATGCTATCACTATTTTGTGAGTAACATAAGCCACACTCTCACCATTTTTTAAGCAACCTAATTTTGAATGTTCTCACCATTTTGTGAGCTTAAACCATTTAGTGTCTCATCATTCTCGATTGAGTTGAGACACTCCAAAACAATTTTAAAAGGATTTGCAAAAATCATTAGATAAGAATAAAAACATTGACCACTTCTTTGCTTTAAGGATTCTGGGAACCCTTACTAAGTTACAATAAAATCACTTGTCACTTAGTTTCCCCATCTTTTTTAGCCTTTTTCTCTCATGCACTTGCCATTTTGCAAGACCATTTCTCTTCTTCTATCACATCCATTCTATTTTTTCCCTCAATTATCATATTCTTCATATTCCCTAGGAGAAGTATATTTAGCCTAATTTTTTTTATTAGATATTACATTTATGGAACTATGTAGGCAGCGCCCACTTGCCTCATGCATATGGAGATAACTTAGCCACCCCCTTCCTTTTCTTCTAATCCACTATTTTATTCATTTTTTAAGTTGTTTCCTATTTTCTAGGGGCAATGTTTGTAAGGTTTCTATTGCATTGTTTGTTTATTTGTTTTTACTTATTTTATTTTGTTTGTCTGCCTACTTGTTTACTTTTAGAACTATTTCCTTGGTTTAGTTTATGTGTGTTCATTAGGTGATTCCTTGTCCACACTTATACTTGAATCCATCCATATTCATATGTTTACCTTGTCATCATGGTTTCTATCATTGGTGCATTATCTTCTATTGAGTATTGGATTACGAGAGTCAGTCCTCATGCATATTTTAGACAAGTCTTAATGGTGTTCTATCATGAAGCCTACCATCACATGCTACAACAAACCTCAGATTTAAGAAGTCTATTTAGAAATGGTAGCATCTCTTTGGCATTGGCATCCTGATTCAATCCCAATCATATCCCAAATAGAGAAATTAAGCATGAAAGAATTTCAACCTTTATTAGTTTGAATGAGCATCTCCCTTCTAGTAGGTTGTTCCAATTCATCATTACCCTCTATGTTAAGTTATCATCATCCTTGACCAAATTTATCATGCTTTCCATAATCAGGGTCTAATGATTATAACCACCTATGGGTAAATCATTGCACATCATCCCACCTGCATTTCTCAATGATTATAACCACCTTTGGGAAAATCATTGTGTTGTCACCATTTTAATTTTTTCGCCCATATAGGGGCATGTTATTGTCTTATTTATTTGTCCTAACTGGGGTAGCTCCATCTTCTCAATTATTATAATTACCTTTGGGTAAATCATTGTGTTATTATACCACGTTGCCACTATCAAGGTATAATGCTTATAACTGCCTTTATGCAAACCACTGTACACTATTCCACTTGCATTCTTAATGATTTGACTACTTTTTTCACTATCATTGTGTTTTCATCCCATCATCTTTCCTTTCTTTGGTCCCCTCATTTCACTTCTTTCTTTTCGAGGGACCATTTTCCAACTTACTTGTGCCAACCATTCCCTCAATGGGGCATCAATCATATAGTTAGTTTATCATCATTACATTTATAGGCATATAATACCTTTTCATTCTTTGAGAATGTGTTATTATGCTTATAGCTTATAATGCCTTGCTAAATATGGACAAACTGTAGACACCTAAATCTGGCCACCAATAACCTCCAATTAGGATTTTGGACAATTTCCATCCAAAATGCATAATTTGGCCTAAAAATGCTAAAACATGTTAAATGATGTGAAACTAACATATTCAAGTACCAATTTTGGCCAAGATATCCCTAAATGGGGTAATATAATTTATTAGCTAGCTAATTTTGATTAGATCATTTCAATTCAAAATGCCAATTTTGCACCCACATGCTCTGGATTGATCTTTCCTATCTAATCTTTTACATAAGATGCATGCCTTTTTATTTTTTTTGGTAACATCCTAAATAAGAATATAGTTATAACACATCTGACAATGCCTTATAATTCCAATCTAGTCAAATTTATGACCAATAACAAGGCATTCTGATCAATTTGAGTAATTTGTGCATAAAGTACTTAATCATGCTTAGGATCTAATTAACCCAAATCATGGCCTAATTAATAATTCTTTGGAAACTTGTTGAATAATTTGTTTTGGAAATGAATATTGAATATCTACATCATCAAGTGACCTCATTTCTTAGGAAGACATCCCTAAGCCATAAATACCAAAAATATTAGGATTCATGCCTCCCATGTCTCATCAATGCCTTCCATGATGCCCTCCATACCTCTTAATTTCCCCTTCTTCCAATGTCATGATGAGCATAATTACAAACTTAATTCCAAAAATTGAATTAATCCTCAACCACACATCTCAATCTTGAGATGGATGGTTGAAGTTGATTATGATCAAATCCAAAAATCTATAAATAGGAGGCCTCACAACATCATTTTTAAGGTTTTTTAATGCAAAGTTATAATGAAAAATTGGTTCCAAAAGTTTCAATAAATTAGTGTTACCATGCTAAATTTATTCCAAGCCAAGCCAAGCCACAAGCCAAAGGTTCCAAGGAGAGATGGAGGTAGCCAAGCTTTTACTGTCAAGGACTTCATAAGCACAAGCTGAGTAAGCCACCACTACAAAGGCATTTGGAGCATCCAAGGAAGGTGAAGGAATTATTGTGTTTGATTCCTTGCTTTTTAGTTATGTTTATCATTTACTTTTGTTAACTAAGCTCTCCCTAGTGTCTATGCCTAGAGATGTTATGTTATTAATGTATTTATTTCACTTTGTTTTCATTTTGGAACTAACACCATACTAACCATCCTCTCTTGAGTCAAATTCCTAGATCACATCCTCCACCAAACTCAATCAAACAACCCAACCAATAACCAAACACCCCCTACACCAACCAAAAACTCTTCCAAAATAGGATCAACCTCATCTCTTGTTACCCATACTCCATCCACTGTATGGATACTTTCTACCCATATTACCACTATTCCTTTTATACCTTTTACCCTTCCACCTATTAGTACTAGAATAACCTCTAACCCCCAACCAACTAACCCATCCATACTTTCAACCTAATTCATATCAGTTCCCCAATCTACCAATCTGACCATACTTCCAAACTGACCTACATCAAATCAACCAATACCTATGACATCTTACTCATGTTATGCTCCTAATCCATAAGGATACATAGTTCCATCTTCCACCCAACCTTTTGTACCTATTAACCCGTATATAACACCTTTTACCCAACATTTTAAACTCATTAAACCTTATGTGGCATCATCCCAACCCTCAATAACCACATACCAACATGTAGTATCTTTTCAACCTTCTACCAATCATCCATATATTGCATCCACCCAACCACAACAAAACTTACCATATAACTATGGAACTCCCTAACCCCAAACAGATTTGGTAAAAAATGTTGATGGAAAAAATGACCAACCTAGAGTCATCTATCTCTAGGTCTCATAACCTCTTATCTTAAAACCAAATCTATTATAAACCTATTTAACCATCCATTCCTATCCAACCTTACCCTCCTCAAAAGTAACTACCCAAATTTTCTAAGTCCCAATGCAAGGAGGACCCACAACAACACCTAAGAGCATTTTGACAATTTTGCTACTTGATTGCCTATGATGATGCTATTCTCCTTCACACTTGTCCTATGTCTTTATCTAGACCAAAATTTTATTGGTATATATCTCTCACTAAGAGCTCCATCTTTTCCTTTTCCCAACTTGACCAAACATTTTTAGACCACTTTTCAATCAATATATCCAAGAAGGTCTCTAGCATTAACCTCTACTCCATCAAGCAGTTTGATGATGAATCAATTATTGATTCCATAGCTCGATGGAAAGGTCTTATCAAATATCTCTCTTTCTCTTTACCTCAACTTGAGTTGATCAAACTTTACTCTCGAGCTTGCACCAAACACATTACCCCTACTCTATAGGTTCAAACCTTTAGAACCTTTGATGAGGCTTTCACCACGGCACACAAACTAGAAATTAGAGATGTTAATGAGGGAAAGTTGAAACTAAGAAACAAAAATTCCATATTTAAATCTAATGACCCTTCCCCATCCAAAACCACCAACTAATCCAACTACCCTAACACCAAACCAAAGGCATCCATAAACACAGTTGTCCTTAAAACTACTTCACCTTTGGTTATCAACCAGCCCAACCAAACCAACTCCTCTAACTCCTCTAATAAACAAACCCAAAATCAAAATTGGGATCCCCCAAAATAATACACTCTGCTATAGGAGTCATATTCTTTAGTTTTGGAAAAATTAATTAAAGCCAACATCATACAATTTCTTCCCATCAAACCTCCTCAATAATTTGATGCTTCTTGCTCTATGCCTAGTTGGTAAAATGAGAATGATCTATGTGCTTTCCACCATCTCATTATACATGACATTAGTAGGTGTAACACTTTCAAAACCATTGTACAAAACTAGATTAATAAGGGAGAACTATAATTAGACAATCCCAATGCACCCCTAAATCAGCTACTTAACATCTTTTGATAACCTTTTCCCAATCATGCCCCTTCTACTAACCATGATGACAATAAAAAAAAATCATCTCATGCTTGTGAGGTACATCCTCAACTACCTCTTTCCCCACTCCACTTATGGAAGTGGTGGAATCACCTTTCATTCCTTTGGATACCCAAATAAAGGAATAAACCACCTATTTTCCTTCACTTGATAAGATAATAGACTTACCCACCTCTCCTTTGATTGAAATACCAAAGGAGGAAACCATTTCCATCACACCTTCATCTCCCATCAAGGAATCACCCAATCTCTCTTTGGAAACCATTCCACAAAGGGAGATCACCTTATCTACTCCTTCCATGGAGGAAACATTTTCCCAAATCTTTGAAAATTTCGTCAAGGACAAGGGAGAAGAAACCATTCCCTTACCTTAACCTATGGGCCTAATCTTTGAATTTGATGCCCAAAGAACCAAACCCATTTACAAACCCTTCTCCAGACTGGTCCAAAACCTCTAATTCTCTTCTCAACCTGATTTGGATCAAACTACCTTTTGGCATCATCTTAGGCTCCCCTATCAAAACAAGCATGAACCTTTAACCTCACTTTCATCCACCATTAAACCTATCATCACCTCAATCCCTTTGTCAAACACATCTCCCTCCAAAACCATGGAAGAACCATCCAAACCATCTCCATCTAAAATCATCAAATCACCTTACACCTCTTTAACAAAACAAATCAAGAACTTAGGGATACTTCCTATTCCTAGCCTTATCCACCCATATTTGAGGTCGGATTTAACCCCATGTAGTCCACCAAAGAAAACATTAACCAAACCAACCAAGAAGGTGGAGCACCCAAAGTCCCACATAAAACCAAAACCATACCAACCCCTTCCCTCTTACCTTCTATCTTAGGACCCCATCCTTCTTCCATCCTAGGAGCTCATCCTTATACCAATAAGGAAAACCCTCCCAAAACTACCCAATCTAAATTTCCTCATTTTATTTTACCTTTACCTATCCCCTCTAAAACATCAAACTCCCCATCATTCTTATCCAAAGTATCTACCTCTACCTACCCACCTATCTCTAAACCTTCATCATCCCAATCATCTACCTCTAAATATTTCACCTTTAAAACATCTACCTCAAAACCATGTAATCCCAATATAACCCACCTACCAAAACCATTCTACCATCCATAACTCTTATGGCGAGTCCTACTTCTAAGAAGGCTCCCACCTTGAAAACCAAAATCCCACCACCCTTAACACCTTTGTTTGGATCTTATTCAACCATTTTAGAAAGGTTGTTACAAACCTATTCCTTAGTCCTACCACTTATCAAACCCTTTGACCCTTCTATCCCTAAACCATCTTAGTTCAATAATAGATTAATCTACTCATACTATAGGATGCCTAGACATGTTACTGAACTATAAATCTCTCCAAGTGCTTGCCCATAACTTATGGGATGAGGATGATGTTAAGGTGTGGAGCCTAAAAGCTTCACATATGAGTGCATTATAAAGTTACAGG
This sequence comes from Torreya grandis, assembly GCA_037957365.1. Classification (NCBI taxonomy): domain Eukaryota; kingdom Viridiplantae; phylum Streptophyta; class Pinopsida; order Cupressales; family Taxaceae; genus Torreya; species Torreya grandis. The sequence goes on along the minus strand of JARHVA010001828.1, from coordinate 1,765,992 downwards.
TTTACACAGTCACCAGCGTCGGTTAGGAGAGACCGACGTCGGTCAGGTGCATTTGAAGAGACGCTGGCATCGACAGAGGATTGGCCGACGTTGGTCATAGGCAAGCAGCAGGAACCAGCGTCAGTTACCTGTGCATCTAGAATGTTATTTTTGAGGATGGAAGTGAGTGTTTGCATGATGAGTTTGAGTCTTAGTATTAAGTTCGCATTTCTATTATTAGCAAGATTGTTTTTAGAGCCCTTGTTCAAAAGGATTAACTATTGGTTATAAGTGCATGCTCAAGTTTCCTAATTCTATATGTAGAATTAGATCTTCTTAGCTTAGTGTGATTATTATAGTAGTTCATTGTATGTGAATGTTGAAGAGTAGTACAGAGTTGTATCAATCCAGGTTGTTGGAATTGATTGTACTTGAGAGAGAGAGCTCTTAAGGGATAGAGATCTAGAGAGAGATCTTGTGCATCTGAGAGAGGTGTGGAAGAAAGAGGTTTCTTCAATTGTATTCCTTTTGTAAAGAGTTTAATACAAGTTTTTAGGGTGGTTTCTTGTATCTCTTGTTCTTTGCTATTATCTGATTCTAGTTACTTATCTATCTGATTTAATTCCACGGTTTATTGCTTGCATAAGTGTAATCATATTGTTGGTTGATCCCTAACAAGTGGTATCAGAGCATTGGTTGTAGGTTTAGAGTTTGATAGCCAATAATTGGTATCAAAGCTCAGGTTCACTAACAGGTGGTTCAGATCTGTGTAGTGTGTATTGATTACAGGTTGCTCACAGGAGTTTCTATAGAGATTTTTGTTTGAGTGGGAGAAGCAATGGCAGATGAAAGTAAGCTGAGAATGGAGAAGTTCAATGGCAAAAACTATCAACATTGGAGAATGTAGATAGAGGATTATTTGTATCAGAAGGATCTATACTTACCGTTAGGTGGGATTGCAAAGAAGCCCACAGACATGGAGGATGAAGAATGGGAAGTTCTTGATAGAAAGGCTCTGGGGTCTATAAGACTGAGTGTAGCATCTACAGTGATATCTAATTTATCATAGGCAAAAACAATGGTAGAGTTAATGACTACTCTAGCAAATTTGTATGAAAAACCATCAGCTTTTAATAAGGTATATCTTATGAAGCAGCTATTCAATTTGCATATCCAGGAAGGTGGATCTGTATCTAATCACCTGAATGATTTTCATGGTATTGTAAATCAATTAAGTTCCATCAAAATTGTATTTGATGATGAAATAAAAGCTCTTTTAATATTATGTTCTTTGGCTGAAAGCTGACATAACTTAGTAATGGCAGTTAGCAATACTGCATCTGCATCAAATATTTTAAAAGTAGAGGATGTTGTTAGTGTTATCTTGAATGAGGAAATTCACAGGAAAAGCATAGAAGAGACATCTGGGAATGCTTTAAGTTTTGAGTGAAAGGGAAGGCAAAAAGAGAAGAGCAAGAAAGGGAGATCAAGATCCAAGTCTAAGGGGAAAGGCAGATCTAAATCTAGAAATCGCAGAAGGCCACAATGCTGGAATTGTGGAAAGATGGGGCACATAAGCAGAGATTGCTGGTCAAAGCCTAAGGAGGACAATCAGCACGAAGGAAAAGAGGAAGCAAAGGTTTTAGGTATTGCACAAGATGCTTTAATATTCTCTTTGCATAATAACATAGAATCTTGGGTGTTAGATTTTGGTGCATCTTTTCATGCTACCCCTAATAGGGAATATTTCTGTGACTATATCCATGGAGATTTTGGAATAGTATATCTAGGGGATGATGAACCCTGTAAAATTATTGGCAAAGGTAAAGTGCAGCTGAAAATGTAGAATGACAACACATGGGTGTTGAGAGAAGTTATGCATGTTCCTAGCTTGAAGAGAAATTTGATTTCTATAGGAAAGTTAGGGGATGAGGGTTGTACAATAACTCTCACAGCAAAATCTTGGAAGGTGACAAAAGGTGCACTTGTTATGGCCAGAGGTAAGAGAGTAGGTACTCTCTATTTGTGTAATTATGTTACTAAAAATTCTCCTTCTATATTATCTACTTCAGATGTGGATGCAAAATTGTGGCACTCAAGGCTTGGCCACATGAGTGAGAAGGGGATGTCAATTCTTAAGTCTAAAGGTAAGCTTTTAGAATTGAAAAGCATGGATCTAGAATTTTGTGAGCACTGTGTATTTGGAAAATAGAAAAGGGTTAGTTTTCTCAAGACTGGGTCTACAAAGAAGAAGCATAAGTTGCATCTTGTTCACACAGACGTGTGGGGACCGGCTCAGGTAGCTTCTATTGGAGGATCATAGTACTATGTTTCATTCATAGATGATGCTACAAGAAAGGTATGGATCTACTGTATTAAGAAGAAATCTGATGTATTTGAGACTTTTAAGATTTGGAAAGCTATGGTTGAGAATGAAACAGGGAAAAGATTAAAGTGCCTGAGATTTGACAATGGTGGAGAGTTCTACAGTTATAAGTTCAACTGGTATTGTTACATGCATGGAATCTGTAGGCAAAGGATGGTTCCAAGGACACCTCAGCAGAATGGTATTGCTGAAAGGATGAATAGAACAATCATGGAGCATGCAAGATGTATGAGATTGCATGATGGTTTGCCTTTAGAGTTTTGGGCAGAAACTGTTGACACTGCAGTGTACCTGATTAACAGAGGACCCTCTACAGCTCTAGATGGTGGAATTCCAGAAGAGGCTTGGATAGGTAAAAAGGTAGATCTCTCTTTTCTCAAATTTTTTGGTTGTGAAGCCTTTGTGCACATAGATAAGGAAAATAGAAAGAAGTTGGATGCTAAGTCTATGAGGTGCACATTTATTGGCTATGGCTCAGATGATTTTGGTTTCAGATTTTGGAATCTAGGAACTAACAAGATAATTAGGAGCTGTGATGTTGTTTTCAATGAAAAAGTGATGTATAGTGATCAGTTGAAGAAGCTGAATCAATTTGGGCAGAGCAATAGTGAATTAGACGAGGTGACGGTCCAAAATGAGCTCGCGGGAAAAAGAAATAATCACTTGCAGGAAAACACAGAGACCGATGTCGGCAGGTTAGGAACTGGCATCGGCAAAATAGAAACCGAGGTCGGTCATACAGAGACCGATGTTGGCAGGATAGGCACTAGCATTAGTCAGGCAGAACCAGCGTCGACCAGTAATAGGTCTGGAGGTGACCGAGGTCGGTCACTGTCAGAGAATTTGGGTGGACAGCGTGTTGTGAATGAGTCTCAGACACCCATCAGGAGGTCTGAAAGGGTAAGTAAGCCTCCAATTAGATATTCTCCTTCATTATTCTATTTATTGCTAACTGATGGTGGAGAACTAGAGAGTTTTGAAGAAGCAATATAGGTGGAGTCCAAGAGTCAGTGGGAGCGTGGCATGGTTGAGGAGATGGAGTCCTTAAGAGAAAACCAAACATGGGATTTGGTTGAATTACCAGCTGGTAAGAGAACACTGAAGAACAGATGGACCTACAGGTTGAAAGAAGGTGAGAATGGACAGATGAGATATAAGGCCAGATTGGTAGTGAAAGGATTTGCACAAAAACCAGGTATTGATTTTGGTGAGATTTTTTCTCTTGTTGTTAAAATGACTTCTGTACAGATTGTACTATCTTTGGTTGCTGTTGAGTATTTGCATCTTGAGCAGCTAGATGTTAAGACAGTGTTTCTTCATGGAGATTTGGATGAGGAAATTTATATGGAATAGTCAGAAGGATTTGAGGTCAAAGGTAAGGAGAAGTTAGTGTGCAGATTGAAGAAAAGCTTGTATGGCCTCAAGCAAGCTCCTAGACATTGGTATTTGAAATTTGACAGGTTTATGACTGAGCATGGGTACAGTAGGTGTCAATCTGACCATTGTGTATATTTTAAGAGATTGGATAATGGTAGATATATTATTCTATTGTTGTATGTAGATGATATGCTGGTTGCAGGATCACACATGCAGGATATCTCTAAGCTTAAGGTGAAATTAGCTCAAACATTTGCTATGAAGGATTTGGGAGCAGCAAAGAAAATCCTTGGCATGAGCATTAAGAGAGATAGGAAAAATCACAGGTTGATATTGTCTCAAGAGGATTATGTGGACAAGGTGTTGAAATGGTTTAATATGCAGGATGCTAAACCGATAAGCACACCTTTGGCTGGACATTTTAAGTTATGTAAAGAACAATGTCCTGATTCACATGATGAGGTAGAGCACATGAGTAAGGTTCCATATTCTTCCACAGTAGGAAGTTTGATGTATGCAATGGTGTGTACTAGACCAGATATTGCCCAAGCAGTGGGAGTTGTAAGCAAGTATATGGCCAATCCAGGTAAGGAACATTGGAAAGCAGTTCAGTGGATCCTTAGATATCTGAGAGGAACCAGTAGTAGGCACTTGTGCTATGGAGGTTCAGATACTTCTCTACATGGTTATGTAGATTCAGATATGGCAGGTGATTTGGATGGCAGGAGGAGCACTATAGGTTATGTTTTCACTATAGGTGGAACGGCGGTTAGCTAGATATCTAAGTTGCAGAAGGTTGTTGGCTTGTCAACTATAGAAGTAGAGTATATTGCAGCCACAGAAGCTAGCAAAGAGATGATATGGATGACACAATTCATGGAAGAGCTTGGAAGGGAGCATGGAAGTTGCAGATTGTATAGTGACAGTCAAAGTGCAATCCATTTGGCTAAGAACTCAGCTTTTCACTCAAGAACCAAGCACATACAGCTAAGGTACCACTTCATACGGCAGGTATTGGAAGATGGTGATTTAAAGCTGGAGAAGATCCATACAGATAGGAATCCTGCTGATATGTTAACCAAGCCGGTTACAAAGGAGAAGTTGAATCTTCATTCAACTTTTGTTGGTCTTCATGATTGAGTTGAAGATGGAAGAGCTAGAAGATGTTGCTGTACAGGTACTGGTGCAGTTGTTTATCTCCAAGTGGGAGATTGTTAAGGTGTGGAGCCTAAAAGCTTCACATATGAGTGCATTATAAAGTTGCAGGTTTACACAGTCACCAGCATCGGTCAAGAGAGACCGATGTCGGTCAAGTGCAGTTGAAGAGATGCCAACGTCGGTAGAGGATCGACCGACGTCGGTCACAGGCAAGCAGCAGGAACCGACATCAGTTATCTGTGCGTCTAGAATGTTATTTCCAAGGACAGAAGTGAGTGTGTGCATGATGAGTTTGAGTCTTAGTCTTAAGTTCACATTTCTATTATTAGCAAGATTGTTTTTAGAGCCCTTGTTCAAGAGGCTTAACTGTTGGTTGTAAGTGCATGCTCAAGTTTCTTAATTCTATATGTAGAATTAGATCTTCTTAGCTTAGTGTGATTATTGTAGTAGTTCATTGTATATGAATGTTGAAGAACAGTACAGAGTTGTATCAATCTAGGTTGTTGGAATTGATTGTACTTGAGAGAGAGAGCTCTTAAGGGATAGAGATCTAGAGAGAGATCTTGTGCATCTGAGAGAGGTGTGGAAGAAAGAAGTTTCTTCAATTGTATTCCTTTTGTAAAGAGTTTAATACAAGTTTTCAGGGTGGTTTCTTGTATCTCTTTTTCTTTGCTATTATCTGATTCTAGTTACTTATCTATCTGATTTAATTCTGTGGTTTATTGCTTGCATAAGTGTAATCATATTGTTGGTTGATCCCCAACAGATGATCTATTATTGGATGAACCTATCTTGAGCCTGTTATCAACCCAACCACCAAATTAACCCATAAAGCACTTATCCACTCCCACACTCTCACCCAAGAGTGAGGAGGAACTGAAGCATCCTTTTAGCCCAACATTTCCCCTCATACACACTATCCATATGGTCACCCAATCTTGAGCCCAACAAAAGGATAAGGGAAAGGCTAAAGTATCCATTCTATGGACATATCCTTTCACCCCTAAACCTTCCAAATAGACTCAATCAAATTTAACTTCACCTTCACCAAAACCCAAAATATCCATTTTTGGTACCTCTCCCTCCAACCCTTTTGAATCTATCTAATGAGTAGTTCTGAAGCAACTTCACTAGACACCAATGAAGTTGAGCCTATACAAACTAATGAACACCTCACCCCATCACTACTAAGCATTGATAGAGTCTCTTCAATCTATATAGGTCTAACTTGAAGACCCCCAACTTCTTATATCCTTCATTAGAGCTCTTTGACTTTCTACCCTTATCACATTTATGGATTCAAAAATACCTTATATTCATCCTAAATATCCTAATCCTCCACTCTTCATCACTACATACAGTAATGAAACCCACATCAAAAGGGTGATGATTGATGGGGGAGCTAGTATTAACATTATCTTTTCTCATGCTTATGACCAACTCCAACTACTAAAGAATATCATGTCATAAACCTCAATGATCCTCCATTCCTTTAATAATACTATGGACACAAATTTTAGGCTAGTCATCCTCCACATATTCTTGGTACCTCAAATAATTATAGACTTCTTCTACATCATAGAATGAAATTTCTAAAATAATATCTTACTTGGATGCCCTTGGATCTATGCCATGAGTTGTATCCCATCCACCTTTCATTGATGTGTCAAGTTCGAGCATAAGCGCTAAGTAATCACTATACAAGTTGACCCTATCCCTTTCATATCTTATAGCATGACATATCTACCCAATGAATTTCTTCTTCCTCATTCATCAACCTCACCACCAACTAACAACAATTCCACCCCTATCATCGATGAAGTTTCAACTAGCTCATCTATCCCTTCTTCTTAGATCTCCATAGAAGACCCCATAGAACCTATGTTCCAATGTCTATCACTGGGAGAGTATCATATTTTGGCCTTGGATGCCTTCAATACTCCTTAAGAGTATGGAAACCTTGATCATGATCCTAATTATGATCCCAACATCGAAACCATCATTCCCTTAAGGATTTCCAACCACAAAACCAATTTCATCCATGGGGGACTTGATTAGTCACTTCTCACTTCCTCCACCACCTCTTTTATTTGACCATTTACTTCTGATTTATCCTATTTGGATAAACCAAAATTTTCCAAATTGTATATTCATAGATGTGCCTAGAAGGGATTTATCCTTGTCTATTATGAACATGGACCTCATGAGTTACTTTTGATCAAAAACCATACACCTCATGAGTTATTCATCCTTGGGTTCATCCCATTGAAATAACCCACTAATTCACCCAAACTGATCACAACCATTGATGAAGATATTCCATCCTTACCAACCCCATCTCTTTTAAAGTTTGAGAATTTTGAAATCATCCCTTCTAACTTTTTTTAGTCAATACCATTAGTTTAGGCCCCCTAACCTATCAAAAGGGTGGTTAAACTAAAACGTTTCCTTTGTTTCATCCTAAAATGGTATAAAATGATTCTCCTAGCATCCATACCATCTAATTTCAAGATGATGATTCCATTCTCACCTATCTTGGTGTAGGAGATTCTTCTATCCATAAAACCCTTCCTCCTAAGAACCAAACCATGTTGAACAAATCCACTATCCATGTCAAATTGGGTACTCAAGATAACCCTCACATTATAAATATCGATCAATACTTAGATTCCTTAGAGTAACAAGATTACCCTTCCTTCCTTCCTTCATGATCAAAGCATAGAATTTTCTTGGTCCTATCAAGATATGATTGAAATTGACCCTTGCATAGATCTGCACAACATCATCATCTATCCCAATGCTAATCCTATTAAGTAAAATCTATATAGGATACACCCTCGTATCCCCCTTCTTGTCAAAAAAGATCTTCAATGCCTCTTATCTATCAACTTCATCTAACCCATTGAATATCCCTAATGGGTTTCTAATATAATTCCCATTACCAAGACCATAAGGGGGTTTTGCCTCTATGTTGACTTTCACTGCCTCAATCTTGCTTGTCTAAAGGATGACTTTCCTTTGCCTAGCATTGACCAACTTATTGATATTACAGTCATCCATGAGATGTTATCTCTCATGGATGGTTTCTTAGGATATAATCAGATCTTAATTACCACCAAGAATCAACATAAGACTTATTTCATCATCCTATGGGGAACCTTCTATTATAAGGTCATTCCATTTGATCTAAAGAATATTGGAGCAACCTACCAGTACATGATGACCTCTATCTTCCATGATCTCATCCACTAAATCATAGAGGACTATGTAGATGATCTCCTTGGGAAAACCAAATATCAAAAGGATCATCTTAAAGTTCTCACAATTATCTTCAAGCACCTAATCCATTTCCATGTTCAATTCAACCCTAAGAAATGTGTTTTTGGGGTCCTATCTAGAAAGATTATTGGCTTTATCATCTCTCTTAAAAGAATCAAAGTAGACCCTACCAAAGTTAGAGTAATCCTTGAAATGTCACCTCCAACCCACCTTAAGCAACTTTACAACCTACAAGGGAAGCTCCAATCTATCCATCACTTCATCTCTCAATTATCAGATATTTTTCAACCCTTTCACCATCTTTTAAATAAAAATACATATTTCAAGTGGACTAAGTAATGTCAACAAGCCTTTGATTTATTCAAAGAATACCTTATCTCTCTACCTATTCTTACCCCTCCTAAAGAGAACCAAACCTTCTACCTTTACATCTTTGCCAATGACCATTCCTTAGGAGCAATGCTTGCTCATCATGATGAATGAAACAAAGAGCAAGTTGTCTACTATATAAATCAAAGTACACCCATACTAAAACTATTTGCCTCACCTTAGTTTTTATGGCTTCCAAACTTCATCATTACCTCCTCAATCACAAAACCTTTGTCATCACCAGTATTGACCCACTCAAGTACATGCACTCTAAACCATACCAAAACCAATGTATGGCTAAGTGGCTCATGCTCCTAACTGAGTTTAACCTATATTTCCTTTAATAGAAGTTGATTAAAGGGAAAGTTATTTCTGATCAATTGGACAAAGCTCCTTTGCTAGACAATCAACCACTTCCTTTTGCATTTCCCAATCAGTTTATCGCAACTCTTTCTCAAGAGGATTTCACCTACCAAATGATCATGTTATTCAATGGATAGAAGTGTTAGCATGGTGGGGGTGCTGAATTTATTCTCATTCCCATAGATGGAGAACCTCTTACTCTTTCTTTTAGACTTGATTCTGACTGTATCAATAATATGGCTGAGTATGAAGCTATTGTAATGGGTCTCCAAACCACTCTAGCCTTGGGAGTTAAGATGATCAATATCTTTGGTGATTCCCAACTTATGGTCAACAAAGTCAATAGATCTTACCAATATAATCATTATGTCTTTCAATAGTACAAGTAATTAGTAGATGGATTCTTAACATCATTTGATCATTTCCTTATCTAATATGTTCCATGATCCACCAACAAATTTGTAGATATAATGGCTTCCCTTACATCTTAGATGCCATCTTAGGCTACCACTTCTAAACTATTTGTCACTTTTCATCATTTTATCACACCCTTTTATATCCAATCTAACCTCCTAGCCATTAGTAGTGTGGAGGAATCTCCATCAAACATTTGGTATGAGAAAACTTTTGACTACTCAACCTCGACATCATTCCTCCCAACCTCTGTAGGAATTCTAAAAGAACCTTTATTCAAGGTAACTCTCATTATACCATACTAGATGGAATCCTTTACAAATATGGTTTTGATAGCCTCCTTCTCTACTACCTATATAGCCATGAAGCTTCCCATGCTATCAAGGAAATGCATGACAAGATCTATGGCTGATACTTTAGTGGTCTAGCTATCACTAAATGTATCCTTTGCCTCAGCCACTATTACCCCACCTCAACCAAGACTATTTTGATTATGTAAATAAGTGTGTTAAATGTCAACAACATACCAATTTACATCATGCACTAGCCCATAGATTTCAAGTATCCAAATACTTTTATCCCTTATCACTATGGGGATTAGATCTTATTGGGGAAATCAATCCTTATTATTCATAGTGGTACCACTCGATCATCACCACCATTGAGTATTTCACCAAGTGGGTGGAGGATATTCCTCTCATCTTGACCAAAGTTGAGAAGATAGTCAACTTCATCAATCATTATATTATCTATCATTTTTATGTTCCCCACAAGATCATCACTAATAATGGTAAATATTTCAAAAAAAATTACAAGGTCTTTGTGATGCATTTGTCATCAAGTTAAGATTTTCATCACTTTATCATCCACAAGTGAAATCCTCAAACAAAACCCTCAATAAAATGTTAACCATAATGGTCATCAAGTTAGATTGGCATTTGTACATCCCTTTCACTTTGTGGGTTTATCACACTAGCTTTCAAACCTCTACTGGTGCTACCCCTTTCTCTCTGATCTTTAGAGTGGAGGAAATTTTGCCTCTCAAAATCTATATTTTCTCTCTTCACATATCCTTGTAAGACATCATTTATAAGAGTAAATCTCATCAAGAATATCTATAATTATTTGAGCTACTTATTGAGTGATACCTAGCTACGCTTAGCCATCTTCATGTCTATCAAGAGCAAGTTAAGCATGCCTTTAACAAATACTTGAAAGAATGAGAATTCAACATCAAAGACCTCATCCTAAAGGAAAATCAACATGTGATCAATGTGGATAAAATTAAGTGAGGTAAGTGTGCTTTTAATTATCTTGGAACATACATCATAACCCATAAATATGGATTAGGAGCTTATCATTTGTCCTCTTTTGAAGAAAAACTAGAACCTGAGCCTCTCAATGCTTTATACTTGCATCCTTTATTTTTTTAAATAAGGATTAATCTCACCTTTTGTCTAACTTGAGCTCATCCCTTGATTTATGATATTTTCAACTTCCTCATACCTTCATCCCATTCTTTTGAGGATAATTAATTACAATATAGAACCATGTGATTAACCATCATAGTTGTAGACTAATCCTAAATATGGGTACTACAGCTCTACCCATGGCATGGTTCTCATGGATACTTTTCATCCCTAATTATATGTAATCCCATGGTCATTGTATCTCAAAACCACTCCTTTGACCAATCATTAACCTTTTTGTGCTTTAGGTTTTGGCCCTCACAAATGTAAACTGCTAAGACTATATAGACTTGTATATGTCTAACCTAGCATCCGAATAATTGGGGATACCTAAATATCATTGGGGTCAAATATCTCTATCATGTAGATTACTCCCTTGAAGGAAAACTTCCAAAAATCTAAATCACTTAAAAAGATAGACTGCTCCCTTGAAATATAATTACCAAAATGAACAAAACCAAACTTAGACCACTCATTTAAAGGATGGCTAAGTCAAACTTGTCAAATGTAATCATTTGAATGTTCTTTCATTGATTAGATTCACAAACCTATTATAACAAAGAAATACAATGACCTTATGTCAAAATCAAATCAAGCTATCTTAATAAAGTTGCAATCAATTTTCATATATAGCATCAGTAGACTTCCTACATCAATTAGTCTATACCTTGAATTAAAACATTGACTTATCTATTATGGTTCTTAGGTCACCTATAGAAGGGTAAAACCAACCTACAAGAAGGTTATACTACCCTTCACACCACCTATCACCCATATCCCCTTTGTACCATCTACAAAATCAAGGGATTCATGAGCTTAATTGACACGATGTGATCAAGACACCTATTTATCAACCAATGCATACTAATGCAAAGCATTTTGAAGGCTTGTGTTCCTTAAGCCAATCTAACTTTGGTTTTGTGTAGTCCTTACCAATGAATAAGCATCATGCCTACTCCTTATCCTCTCATAATTGGTTCATGTATTCATTTAGATGTATGTCCCATGTTTTTCATCTCTTTTTCTATATCTAGCTTTGTTATCTAACTAATTTTATGTGCTATTATCAACAAAATAACTATAAACCATAGACATCACATTATTATCACATCCATAAATCAAAACATTATAAATATCATAATCAACAAAATAAATCATAACATCATATGTCCATGAACAATGACCAGAATCAAAACATCATAACCATGCATAAAAGAAAGCATCACATCATAATCATGTATAACCATTCATCATAAACATCACATGCCTAAACTAGTGAGTCTACATCTCATAAGCATAATCATGAGCATAAACATCAAAACCATGAAAAATGAACCATACAAATAACATCTCTATATCATCATCACATCATATACATCATGTCTCATCAAAATAAAATAGTACATATAATCACGTGCATCTCTCTCTTCAAAAGATATACATCTCACTACATTGACTCATAGGCCAGTATCAAAATCATCTACATCTTTACATATCATATCATAAAACTATGCCCCCAAGGCACTGCTATCACTTGGTGCCTACCCCCCTAAGGTGCCTACCTATCTACCCATTAAAGTGGCCCACTGACCTAGAGTCACTACACCTACACCAATTGCCAAGCTAACTGTATACTCATCCCATTAGGGCTCCTCTAGATAATGAGTCAAAACTATGGCCTCATAATTATTCAACTCCTCAATTTTAGCTAAGTATCATGCCATGGGGATGTTACCTAGTTGTCCTATTGGTATTGTAACTCCTCCAACCTATCTCAGGGAGTCCCTCTCCTAGGTCACCAAGGCTAGTTAAGTCCTAGCCTAATCCCTCTTACCCATCATAGTGGCTATCCAACCCTATAACATAGCAACCTAGCCCCATAATGTGGCCACCTACCCCTATAAATTTGTTATCTATTCCTACAAAGTAACTATTACCACTCCTACCTATTTATTAGGGCCACCTCCTTGCACTTGTACCTATGAACCCCCACCAACTGGGTCCATATCTATGGGTTGTCTACCTGCATCATCCCATCCAAAATATATTACTACATAGAGGGCCTAATATCATGATACATATATGTTAACAAAACTTGCATCATCAATCTCTACTTTGATAGAAAACTCCTCATGATCAAGCACCATCTCCATCAATAATGGCTTTGGAAGCAACAACTCAACATCCTTTCACCTATACCTCAAGAATGGAGCTATAATCCCCTGTACCAACCTAAAATAACTATGTACCCTATAAAAAAGGATAAGCTCAATCTCACCCTCTCTCCTCATAAAAATCCACCTATAGCTCTTCATCAAAAAAATATGTTGAGTATAGTGATCCCACCTCAAAAAGCTAACATATGGCCTCCAAACCACATCTTTAACCACCAAGGCCTGCAGTGCCCCGTTAAACTAATCGATGTCTCACACACCTCCTCCAGGTCCTATGAGTGCATAATCACTCCTCTATTACATGAAACCCACCCTAAAATCCATCTTGGCATATCCCTCCCATGGCATCCCCATCAGCTTCAAAACTTGGATATGCTCATAGGCATAGTAGTGTAGAATAAATCCCACACTGATGCCATACCTCCTATTAGCTTTGAACCCTCATAGATCCCTATATATCTAAACCAACAAAATTGGATCCCACCTAAAAACTATCTAACCTAGTAACATCTCCACCAAAACCCTCAGTAGTAAATAAGGAAACTTCCCACTGCTTGAATCTCACACTATAAAACATGAGACTACCATCATCATCATAGTCATCAAACTCCTATCATCTTTGGCCCTATGATATAATGGCTTGTAACTAAACCCACTGGTATGCCACCTAGAAAACATATGATCATCTCCATATAGCTATTCCATCAACTCATCCCTCTCCTCTCTCTCTCAATATGATATAATGGTTCCCCTTAAATGGGTAGTCATGTAATCCTATGTGCATCCTTTAGAAAGATCAGCATCTCACTAGTTAGTAGGATAAAGGTGTTTGTAGCTAGATCTCATCTCTCGATGAGGCCCATGATCATCATCACATATCATGGAATGTACTGGAAGTACATCATCATACTAAGGCCAACCTCCTCCATGTACACATAGTCATCATCCATCATCTCACGATAGATCTCCATAAATATTTGAGGAACCTGATCTTACATCTGGATCTAATCTTGTGCTTATAAAATTCAATATAACATACTTGGATTTTTATTAACTACTTTTCCCATAGATTTCACCCTTTTTTACCTTCTTCATCCTCCCTAATAACACCTACCTTTTCCTATCTAACCTACATCAACATATCTTTAAACATACCCTAAACCCAATCTACCCTTAGCATTCCTATTCTAAAACATTTTAAAGTCACTTATTTCCTTAACCTTTTATCAAAACACTTGTCAACCATTGATGATCATTATGACCACCAATGGTCAACTAGTCATTTGGCCTCTAATCTTCAATCATCAATGATTGACTATGACTACCAATAGTCAAGTATGACTACCAATGGTCACTATCTATGACTACCAATGGCCAAACCCCCCAACCCTACCTATATAAACCCTACCAAACCACTCCTTTCTAACAACTAATCACTCTCACTTTGTCCTTCACCCTACCCCCAACCTACCTACCCTCCCAATTTCAATTTTTACTTATAAATTCAACAAAAAACACCAAAGCCAATGTAAAAACCTAGTTAAAACCTAAAACCCACCCAAACTAAAAAAATCAATGAAATGCAACCATAAATGCAAATATCAATCTATTTTATCATATTAGTGTAGCCCCTACCTCATTCCTTGACAATCATCAAGGAGGGATCTTGGGCCCCACTATTTGGCCATGTCCCTACCCACCTTGCATCCTCAGTCTACCTCAAAAATTAATAACTCAACATAAATCTCACATAATCACCAAATTAACAATCAACCCTGCCTTGTCTTCACTCTTGCACAAAATTCCAAAGTTATTAAGTGCACAAGAGTCAAGAGAGTCAAAATCAAAAGTGAAAATGACAACTCTTTTTCACTTTTTATCCTCTATTCTTTTAGGGTTTGTCCCTGACCATCGATTGTCAGAGTGACTATCGATGGTCAAGTTTGGGACCCTTAACCATTGATGATCAAGAAACCCACCTTTTAAAAAATTTATCACCAACACCTTAGTTCCCACTTTTAGAGATTACCTTATTCTCCTACCCTATCAACCACATCCACCTTGACATTGGCCATTTTGGCTTGAACTATCACATTTGTTATAACAACCTTGCTTTGGTCCTTTTGACCATATTAACCAACCTTTCCATGTTAAACATTTGATTTTTCATCACCTAGTGCACATCAAACCATTTGTGTTTTTCCCATACACACTTCCTACCTTGGATACTTATGAAAATATTGACCCTATCTAAGAGACTCAATATGAATAACTTGATCAGCTATGCCTAACATTATGGCCTGATTACCCTATCACCAGTCCATCTAAAACCAACCTTATTTTTACTAACCATGACAACTTAGTCTATGTGTGATCTTGGATATCACTCTTAGTCTCATTTTGTGTACATGTTTATGCTTCAAATACCCAAACACCATTATCACCAACCTTGTAACTCACCATAACCACTTATCAAACCTGTACCCGAGTCAGTTTCACCTCATCAACTCCTAGTTTGAGGGGGAACACCTCCTCCCATACTCAAGGCAACTATACCTTCAACCTATAATCCATTTTTGTTTTACAACTTGATAACACAAACTTAATAACAAAAAATGGCAAAACATAGCCACTAGAAAACTTCATATGATAGTTTTAGATGTCAAAACACCCTTAAGTAGGACCATTACCCAACCTTTGACCATAACCTCTGACCATAAGTAGGACCATTACCCTTTTACCCCACATAACTTTCAACTATCAATGGTCACTTTCACCACCAGTAGTCACCCTAACCATCAATGGTCAAGTCTCCCCCATATGAATAAAGACAACTTGAGCTATGTGAAAGATAACATGTCAAAATTTAATGTAAATGGTAAGCTAATGTATCAAAATAACTGGCCAAACCTCTTATGGAACCTTATACCTCCATCTCTCTTTGCCTATAAAAGGAGGGGAGAAGGAGGTGAAAGGGGATCCATTCATCTATCCATTTTAGCAATCCAAAAATTAGATAACCAAAAATCATCAAGAGCTATCAAAATTATTTGTAGGCTCTCCCTTTAACAAGTTAGCAACCATGATAGAGACCTAAACCTGTACCCAAATTATTCTTTAGGCAAAGTACTGTAACTCTACAAAAATCAATCTAGGATTAGCTATCAACTATCAAGTAACCAATTAAGTACATTTTTGGTTTTCAAGTTTTGTTTACTTAGTTTTTGAAATCTATACCTGAATCAGACCCTTTTGCATCACATTTTATAACCCCTTAACCTTACCCAAACCTCCAACACACTTATTGACCCATTTTATAGAACCTTTTCTAAATACTTTTAGAACCCATAGGAACTACTGATGATCACCTTCAACCACCAATGGTCACCCAACTATCGATCGTCAGTATAACTACTAATGATCACCCTAACCATTGATGGTCATTGTAGTAGGAAATAATAGAAAGCTATTTCCACCAGCTTACCCCCAACCAAATCCCACTTTCTATTTTCCTACCTATTCCTAGAGACCTCACCTATTTCTTAACCCAACCTGACCTATTTAGCATTAGTATTGACATGTCATTCACCATAATTAGTATATTTCATTTATCAAGCATTTATTTCCTCTTGCATTCCCTTTCATTCTTTTCTATCATTTGATACAAGTGTACACACTAAAAAACTACACAGTTTTAGATGTCAAAATGCCTTGAACTCTTACCCGACCCTGAAGCTAGTTGACTACCTAGTTGACTTATCCCATTTATTAATTTACTAACTTGAAACCCCTATCCTAACTCCTCTAACTTAAATTTTTAATCCACCCCCTTTTAACTTATTTTCCTCTATAACCTCGATTGACGATGGTCAACCTAACTATCAACAGTTAGCCTAACCATCGATGGTCAGGTCTTCCAAGGCTACTTAAAATTATTACCAACTATATAAGATAAATATGGCTAAATTTAGAAACTTTCTTTATATGATTATAAAAATGTTTAAATCATCATAAATGGAAGATTTATCCCCTATCCAATTAGTAACTTCCTCCTAATCAATTAGCAACTTCATCCTATAAAAGGAGAAGAGTAGGAGGTGAATGGGATCAACATTTGAGCTATCAAATCTTCTTGCACATAGGTGTCAAACATTCCTTTAGCAAGAAATCAATAAAAATAAAGACCCAAAACTCTATCTGGATTTCTCTCAAGGTTAAAGTACTATCATTCTCACCAAATTGCTTCAACCTTCCATCAACCATCTAACAAGTTACAAGTAGCTTCATTCTTATTTCTTTGTTATATTTCATTTTTAAATCCCCTAACCCATTTAGACATGCTCACCCACCTTTTATTTCTAACTAAATCCATATTCAAACCTTGATCTGATCATTTACATAGTCTACCATCCCTTCTTTGAAAATTCCTAGAAACATATAATCAACTACAACCCAACCACTAATGGTCACCTCAACCATTGATGGTTACCCAATAACTGATGATCAAGAAAACTAGTAATAGTTCACCCAATCACTAATGGTCACTGTGGCAAAAATAACAAGTTATTATTAGTCCTTCTACCTCAACCAAACCTTGTTTTCTATGTTCCTACTTGTTCATAGAGCCACCTTGGATCTTTTAAACCTAACCCAAACTATCTTGGCATGAGCATTAAACCACTTTTACTATATTATTAACCCACTTTTACAAGTAACTTCATTTTTATTTCTTTGTTATATTTCATTTTTAAATCCCCTGACCCAATTAGACATGCTCACCCACCTTTTATTTTTAACTAAATCCATATTCAAACCTCGATCTGATCATTTACATAGTCTACCATTCCTTCTTTGAAAATTCCTAAAAACATATAAGAAACTACGACCCAACCACTAATGGTCACCTCAACCGTTGATGGTTACCCAATAACTGATGATCATGAAAACTAGTAATAGTTCACCCAATCACTGATGGTCACTGTGGCAAAAATAACAAGTTATTATTAGTCCCTCTACCTCAACCAAACCTTGCTTTCTATGTTCCTGCTTGTTCATAGAGCCACCTTGGATCTTTTAAACCTAACCCAAACTATCTTAACATGAGCATTGACCCACTTTTACTATATTTAATCATTTTATTTAACAATAAATTTATTATTATCTGGTATTACATGCATTTAAATTCATCTTATTAAATGCCAATTTCCTTTCTTTTCATTTATATCAACTTAACTATTAAATAGTGGATTGACAACCTCCTAGAAAGCATAGGCTTATTGGATCTAGCTCATTCTAGGCAGTCCACTTAACCATCCATCTAACAACCCCTTTTCTAGTGTATTTTTTATCTACAGGTTATTCCTTCCAATCTAAAGAGGAGTTCCCATCATCATCTAGATCATGCATGCACTTTATTAGGTATCCCTTTACACACCCTATTAATAGTTTCATTACTTGCTTCCAAATTAAAAAATGAATCGAAATTAAGAGAAATATTTTGGCACACTCAGTAGGATGAGGGATCCATTTTTTTTCCTTTATTCTATGTTCATCTAATGAAATATGAATTTCTTTGTCTTAAAATAAACCTTTTGCATACATTGATTTCTTTCTTGATTTAGTTCATCTAGTAACTTAAAAACAAAGTAATTAATCATAGCTTTCACTCTTTTTATCAAATGTTTTTTCCAAACCACATAACCAATCAACACATCAAAATGAACTTGAGATAATGCCTGACTAGGATTTTATCACCTAGTAATAAACCTTATCCTTTCTTGGTAATCCTACTTAGAGATAATTACCAAGGGGAGAACCAAATCACCTCTCTAGTTGAGTTTAAACTCTAAAATATAGTATATTTTGGCTAAGCACCTAACACCCTTACCATTGTGGTGTGTAAAGTGAGGGGGTAGGCCCCAATATCAAGCCATGTACTAAAGATCAATACAAATTTTCTCTTTTGATCACCTAAACATAACTTGAAACCAACCTTAGACTTCCTCTTTAGTACCTAATCTACAAACCAAATTTCTTCTTCACACTTTCTAAGGCATAAGCCAAAAGCAATTTAAAAATAACCATAGTTTGTTAAATGCAATTTAGTGTATGTTTGATTTCCTTGAGATCATTTCCTTTTGTTTGCTTTGTTTTTGACTTGTGAGTTTCATTATTTCTTTTTTATTCCTCTCATGGTCTTTACTAAACAGCAGTTGAGGAATCAAACTAACCAAAAACCACCTTCTTATTATTCCTCCATGGAGTATACCTCTAATGCTGAGGGATCCCCTCATTTTCATCCCCCTCTTACCAAGCCTCTGATTGTTGCTAAGGGTGATCCAAATTTTGTTGCCTTTCATGATAATAACCACATGGCTCTTTAGCATTACCTAAATACCTTATCTAATCATACCCCTTTTGCTTCAGTTCCTCGTATGGATCCTCCCTATGGTATGCTTTCCCATCTTCTGATGGGTGCTACCTCAACCCAACCCATGCTCACCCAAGCCTCTTCTTCTTCCAATATCCCACCTACTATCACTCCCCAAACTCCATCCAACATCCCAACCAGTAACCAAACACGTACTACTCCAGCCAATACCTCCAACATTGGATCAAGTTTACCTCTTGTTACTTATACTCCTACCATGGGGGTATCTTCTACCCCTATTTTTAATATTATCATTAGTTCAACCAACCCACCAATTTCTAGCCCACTTCAAAGTTTGGTACTTTATATACCTCAAATGCTTCCACCCATTAGCACTAGAGTTACCACCCATGAACAACCAACTAGAACTTTTATACCTCCAAACCAATCTACATCTATAACACCATTCACCAACCCATATCATCCCCTTAATAAGCACCCATGACATCTTACCCATATGTTTATAACCCACAAGGATACATAACACCTTCCACCCAACCATTTGTGTTTATTAACCCTTATGTGGCACCATCCCAACCTCCTATGAAAGCTTACCAATATGTGTTTTCTTTAGAACCCTCTATCACTTATCCCTACATTTCTACCACCCAACCTCAAAAAAATTTACCACCTAATTATGTATTTACCCAACCTCAAATGGATTTGGTCTAGATGTTAATGAACAAAATGACAAACCTAGAGTCATCTATCTTCAAGTCTCATAACCTCTTATCCTATGACCAAATATATAATGAACCCATCCATCCATCCATTCCTATCCATTATTATCATCCTTAATGGTAATTACCCAAGTTTTCAAAATTCCAAGGAAAGGAGGACCCCAACAACATTTGAGAGCTTTTCATCACTCTTTTTATTTGATTGCATATAATGATACTCTCCTCCTTTATACCTTTCCTATATCTTTATCAAGACTAGCCCTCAATTTGTATAGTGCTCTCACCAAACACTGCATCTTTTCATTCTCCTAATTGGCCCAAATCTTTTTATAGAACTTCTCAATAAATATATCTAGAAAGGTTTCTATTACCGACCTCTAATGTATTAGGAAATTTGATAGTGAATCAATTATTGATTGTGAAATGGAGATGTCTCATAAACCATCTTTCTTTCTCCTTACCCAAACTTGAGTTGATTAAACTCTTCTCTCAAGGTTGTGCCAAACATATTACCCCCACTCTTAAAGTTAAAATTTTTAAAACTTATGATGATGTATTTACCATGGTACATAAACTTGAAAACTGAGCCATTGATGAAGGGAAATTGAAATTGTGGAACAAGAATTATAGCTTTAAATCCAATGACCCTCCCTCCACCAAAATCACTAACCAATCCAACCATCCTAATAACAAGATAAAATCATCTGCAAACTTAGTTGTCTTAAAAAATTCTCCACCACCAACTATCAACCAACCCCATCAAACTAATTCTTCCAATCCTTCCTACCAACAAAACCAAAACCAAGCTCCTCCAAAATAATATACTCCCATAGGGGAGTCTTATGCTTTAATTTTAGACAAATTATTAAAAACTAACCACGTCCAACTTCCACCTATCAAAAAACACCAATAATTTGATGCTTCCCACCCTATGATTGGGTCATACAATGAGAATGACCACTATGCCTTTCATCAAGTTATTAGACATGACATCAATAAATGAAACACCTTCAAAAGTTTGGTCTAAAGCTTAATATATAGTGGAAAACTTACATTTGATAATCCCAATGCACCTCTTAATTACTCCCTCGACATATTCTATAAACCTTTTCCTAATCATGCTCCTTCTACCCATCACCATGATAACAAACTAGAATCATCTCACTCTCATGAGGCACATACAATCAACATTATTATTGGTGATCCCATTGTTGAGGAGACCATTACCTCAACCACTACTTCCTCAATTTCACTTACAAAAGTAATGGACTCACCTTATATTCCTTTGGATACTTAAATGAAGGAATCAACCACCCCTCTCTCTTTACTTGATGAGACCTTAGCTTTAGCTACCTCTCCTTTTATGGAAACATCAAAGGAGACAACCTTTGCTTTAACCATTTCTTATTCATCCACTCCACCCATTGAAGTGGTAGAACTGCCCTCCATTCCTTTGGACACCCAAAACAAATGAAGCATAAATATTCATTCCTTCAATTGATGACACCATACCTACCTCCCCCATCATAAAACCATCCGTTCCCTCTTTGAAATTCATCCCACAAGAGAAGGTTACCACATCCACCCAACCACCAATGTTGGATCCTCCCATCAAGAACAAGGATGGAGGAACCATTACCTCTTCTCCACCTAAGGGCTAAATTTTTGAAACCAATGACCAAGTAACCAAGCACATCTACAATCCCTTTTCTAGACTAGTCCAAAGTTTAGAGTTCACTTCTCAATCCAAATTTGATAGAGACACCTTTTAGCACCATCTTGGGCCCCTTACGAAAACAAATATTATTCATCAACCTCACTTGAATCCACCCTTAAACCCATTATTACCATTACATTAGATACCTCTTCTTCCAAAAGCATAGGTGAACCATCCAAAAAACCTCCATCTAACAATACCAAATCATCTTATGCCTCTTTTACCAAACCTATCAATAATCTAGGAATTCTTCCCATACCTAGTTTAACTCACCCCTCTTTGAATTTGGACTTAATTCCATCTAGTCCACCAAAAAAACCCCAATCAAACTAATTAATAAGATAGAGTTGGCCAAACCTCAACCTTGAACTAGAACCATACCACCTCCTTCCCACTTAACTTCTATTTTAGGATCCCATCCTTCCACCATCCCAATTATCTATTCTTCCTCTAGTATACCATCCCCCCTTTATCTCTCTACACTTACCCCTACCAAATCATCTAGTTCTCCTTCAATCTTAACTAACTTATCCACCTTTAATTTCTCACTTATATCCAACCATTCATCATCTAAATCTTCTACTTTCAAATCATTTACCCCAAATCCAGCCATAACTAAGCAATCCAACCACTAACTAAAACCATTCCACCACCTACAACTTCTAAGGTGAAAACTACTTCTAAGAAGGCTCCTATCCCTAAAACCATAAACTCATCACCTCCAACACATTTGAATGAATATTATTCAACCATCCTATAAAAGGTTGTTGTAAACTTCTTCCATTATCTTACCACCTATCAAACCATTCTACCCTTTCAATACCAAACCCTCTTGGTTCAATGATAACTTGATCTATACATACCATAGGAAAATAGGATATGACATGAAGAACTATAAATATCTCCAAGAACTTGTTCATAGCCTATATAATGAGGATGGTCTATTATTAGATGAACCTCTCTTACCTCCATTACCAACTCAACTACCCAACCAACCTACCCAACATTTACCTACTCCCCTACTCTTACCCAAGAGTAAGGAGGAGGAACTAAAGCAACAATCAAACCCAACAAGTCCCTCCATCCACACTATTCATATGGTTACTAATCTATAAACTACACTGATAAAGTCAAAGTGAAGTTTTAAGTATGAATAATAAATTTTTTCAAACTTAACAAATTCTTGAAACACTCAAAAGAACTTGCAAAATATTTGGCATAAAATTTTTTCGGTTGTTGAGATGGAAAGGAATTATCAGAAGACTTGTTACTTCCATCTACCAATTAAACCAATTTTTTTTTTAATAACATTGTGTTATAATTTTCAAATTGTAGATTACTTACATGAGTTCATTTACTAATTAAAAATAAATGATCAAACTAAAACAAAATCATGCATCAAAATGACAATTACCAAACATAAAAACGTGATAACGGAGTTTGGCTCAATAATTGATGCCTACATCTCCGAGTTCTCCAAAGGAGTGAACCATTTCCATTAAGGGAATTTCAAAAAACCTATAAAAAATAAACAACTTTCCTACAAGCTGATCTCTCAATGCAAAAATTCACCTTCATCGTGACTGATAATCAAGCCTGACACCTTTGAATTCCACGAGTCTTCACACCTGTAAAGTTGCTTCAAAAGTCATAAAAATCTCCTCTATGGGATGAAAAATACTCCTCCAATATGAAAATTTGATAAAATAAAGTATTAAGACTATATATTATGGCCAAAAAATGGATAAAAATCCATTACATAAGATTTCCCAAAGCTTTTATAAAGTTTCGGCCTCATAAAATAAAAACACAGTCCAAAATTCGATAACTTCAAATAGAAATTAGTCCCTTTTATAACACTTCAATCTCCGTATCTAAAGTGGTCAAGGCCTATCCCTTTTGGGTGGTAGGTTAGAGGTTCAAAACTAGCTCCCACCTTTCTAGGTGCTTAGGCATGCATTTGAAATTTTCTCCTCCTTGTTTCGCATGCTTTGACTTCTTCTTAGGTGCATTTGTCCCACATGGACTGTGTGGAGGGTAGTTGCACTCTTTAAGATGCTTAAGCACCTCCTTGAATGTGTCAATGCCTCTTTTCATGAGCTTAAGGTGCCTAGATGGGCATGCACATTGGACTTGGTCTTTCCCATGAACCATTTTCCCTTGGGTTTGCCACCTTACTCACCACCTTGCTTGGTCAAAGAGCTTATCTCACGCTGCCATGTGGCATGTTGATGATGTGGCATGTCATCATAGCATTTTTTTATAACCTTATTATTTGCCAAGTGTTGACCTCTGATAGGTCCAAATGTCAAAACCACCTCGAAACACGTGCAAAATGTCACAAGTGACATTTTTTGACAAATCTTCAAATGGCCATAACAGGAGCTCCCGAACTCAGATTTACATTCTAAAAAATGAGTCAAAAATATCTCAATGAGCTCTATGCTGTAAAATTGGTTTCATCATGATTTAAAAACTTTTACCAAAATGAAATTTTGAGCTTTGACTTGGCATGTCTATTCTCACATTTTTGGGACGTGGTAGATGGATCACGAGCTATGTGGCTCGGTAAAGTGTCTAGTTTCTTGCATGTGGTTGGGGCATGATATTACCAAAAAATAATCCCTCTTCATGTGGGATTTCTATGAACTTATGATTTCAAATCTACAGACTCATGAAATCTGATTACACCTCCCCAATGGAGGGATTTTGGTCTCCAAAGTACAATATCCCCTGAAACTATAAACTGGTCTAC
Organism: Torreya grandis; assembly: GCA_037957365.1. Classification (NCBI taxonomy): domain Eukaryota; kingdom Viridiplantae; phylum Streptophyta; class Pinopsida; order Cupressales; family Taxaceae; genus Torreya; species Torreya grandis. Next base: position 1,741,442 of record JARHVA010001828.1, on the reverse strand, counting down.
TACATCCATGAAAATAGAACCCAATCATAGCAAGAGGTATAAACAATTGTATTAAAATGATTCACAATCAAAATAAAAAAAATCCTAATCCAAAGGCATGAGTATGTGAATCTACAACTATCAAATTGATTACAACATACCAAAACTGCCTGCCAAAATGTCACATCCTATAAAGCGATGAATTGCCAAAAACTAAAAAAACTCCAATGTAACTGCAAGACAAGTTTATAATGCCGACAACATATAATAAATGTTGTGGAAATGTTGTAATACAATGCCCTAGTATGGGACTTATATGCTAAGCAAATGCAAACAACCAAAAGTGTATGTTGCCTAACATCTAAACATGCCCATAGGGTCTTAACAATGCATCTATACATCCATGTGCCAAAATAGATACATTCAAAATATCAGTCCCATAAGTGTTGCAATGAATTAACTCAACCTACAACATGCATTTTGCTATTATCTCCAACTAATCAAATGAGTTCCAGTCCTCTAGACAACTCACACAACATAAATAGGAGATCAAAATCTTAGAGTTATCAAAAAGTGAGAATTGAAAAACTTCATATGGTAAACCTGTCTTGAAGTGTTCCCACCAACTCTATTCTACATCTATCAAATCTTATTCATTCCCTTAGATGAATTCTTAAACATGCTTTTCAAAAAGAATGTAGTGATAATCCACTTAACCATTTCTTTCTTCCGAGTGAAATTAATTATCTTAGTGGATTCCTTAGCATCATTATGGATTGATTTAACTTCATTGACCTTATTAATAGGTTGATAAATCATCTTAGTTCTAACATTACTTGAATGTGAAGATGCGTGAAGCTTAAAACATCTATCAATCCTATGTCCACTCATATTGCAATGAGTGCAAACAACCTTCTTAGGTGAGCTCTCCCTTTTACCTCTTCTCACTTTGCCATGACCAGAATGGTTCTTAACACCTTCAATTTGCTTAAGCAAAGCATGTCTCTTCTAAAAAAATGCAACACTATGGTTATGCATCCCATAAAAAGTGCATGGAAATGATTACATTATCTTCTAAATGTTAAATCCAAATTTCTTAAACATAAAAAGTAGATCAAAAGATTTAGTGCTAACTCTAGTGTAGGAACTAGGAGGTGGAATCTCAATACCTCTTCTACCTTCCTTCTTACACTGTACATGCTCTACTAGTGGCCTCGGTCCTTTTCTATTTGAAGCTTGTCTTCCTTTAGCCATGGAGGAAGTTTCTCCATTTTCCACCTGCTCACTAATGTAACCGAAACCTAAATGAAGAGATCTATGCTCTACTTGTATTGGTTTAGAAATTCCTTGGCCATCTTGACCAAGACCTCTTCCATTAAATCCCATTTTCATCAACAATTTGGTTCCTATACCCTTAGTGTGTTGTTCAAAACTACCAAAAGCATCATTACTTGAATCTAAATCTGAATGAAAAGAAGTAGATAATTACATGGTGAATAACTTACACTACACTCAATCATAGTCTCTGCATCTGAAGTGGAAGGCTTTCCCTTTTCACACTCACCACATTGCAATCTAATCAAGAGCTCATCCTTGGATTCAAGCTATGATTTTAAACTTGTAATTTGCTCTTCAAGGAAGTAGAGCTTGCATCTCAAGAATGCATTCTCATCCTGAATCTGGATATTGGTGCTTTCAAGCTCTTCCATCTTGGATTTATGTGAAAACTTGCCCATGGGTTCCTATAAACACACTAATTCCACAACTTCACACTACAATATAATCAAGTGATATGGATAACCAATAAATTGAAACAACTGTCAAAACTCAATCAAAAGCTAACCGAACTTTCTAACTACTTTGATACCAACTTGATCCATAAACTACACTGATAAACTCAAAGTGAATTTTTAAGTATGAATACTGAATTTTCTCAAACTTAACAAATTCTTGAAACACTCAAAATATCTTGCAAAATATTTGGCATAAAACGTTCTCAATTGAGATGGAAAGGAATTTTCAGAAGATTTGTTACTTCCACCTACCAATTAAACCAATTTTTTTTAATAACGTTGTGTTATAATTATTGAATTGTATATTACTTGCATGAGTTCATTTACTAATTATAAATAAATCAGCAAATTGAAACAAAATCATGCATCAAAATGACAATTACCAAACATGAAAATGTGATAACAGAGTTCGGCTCAACAATTGATGCCTACATCTCTGAGTTCTCTAAAGGAGTGGACCGTTTCTATTTAGGGCATTTCCAAAAACTTGGAAACAATAAATAACTTTCCTATAAGCTGATCTCTCAATGTAAAATTCACCTTCACCATGACTGATAATCAAGCCCGACACCTTTGAATTCTTTGAGTCTTCACACCTGCAAAGTTGCTTCAAAAGTCCTAAAAATCTCCTCTATGGGATGAAAAATACTCCTCCAATATGCAAATTGGATAAAATAGAGTATTAAGACTATATATTATGGCCGGAAAATGGATAAAAATCCATTACATAAGCTTTCCCAAAGCTTTTACAAAGTCTCAGTCTCATAAAATAAAAACACAGTCCAGAATTTGATAACTTCAAGTAGAAATTAGTCCCTTTTATAACACTTCAACCTCCATAGCTGAAGTGGTCAAGGCCTGTCCTTTTTGGGTGGTAGGTCAGAGGTTCAAAATTGGATCCCACCTTTCTAGGTGCCTACGCATGCGTTTGAAATCTTCTCCTCCTTGTTTGGCATGCTTTGAATTTTTCTTGGGCATATTTGTCCCACATGGACTGCATGGAGGGTAGTTACACTCTTTAAGATGCTTAAGAGCCTCCTTGAATGTGTCAATTCCTCTTTTCATTGGCTTAAGGTGCCTATCTCATCATGCATGTTGCACTTGGTCTTTCCCACGAACCGTTCTCCCTTGGGTTTGCCACCTTGCTCACCACCTTGCTTGGTCAAAGAGCTTATCTCACGCTACCATGTGGCATGTTGATGATGTGGCATGTCATCGTACCATTTTTTTCTAACCTTAGCATTTACCAAGTGTCAACCTTTGATAGGTCCAAATGTTGAAACCACCTCGAAACACATGCCAAATGTCACAAGTGACATTTTTTGACAAATCTTCAAATGGCCATAATAGGAGCTCCTAAACTCAGATTTACATTCCAAAAAATGTGTTAGAAAGCTCTCAACGAGCTCTACACTGTGAAATTGATTTCATCATGATTTGAAAACTTTTTTTAGAATGAAATTTTGAGCTTTGACTTGACATGTCTATTCTTACATTTTTGGGGCGTGGCAGATGGATCACGAGCTATGTGGCACGATAAAGTGTCTAGTTTCTCCCATGTGGCTATGGAATGATATTACCAAACAATAATCCCTCTTCATGTGGCATTTCTATATACTTGTGATTTCAAATCTATGGACGCATGAAATATGATCAGTTACCTGATCTCAAGCCCAATAGAATGATAAAGTAAAAGCCAAAGTGTCCATTCTATGGACATACCCTTCAACCCCTCAACATTTTAACCAAACCCAAACACTTGAACCTTCACCTATGCCACCACCGAAACCCAAATTATCCATTTTGGTAGCCTTTCCTTCCAACCCTTTTGACTCCATCCAACATATCATGTTGAAATAGCTTCACCTAATTCTAGTGAAAATGAGACTTTATGAACTAATCAACACCTTACCCCACCATCGTTAGGCACTAATTGAGGCTCTATAATCTATAGAGGTTTAACCAAATGACCCAAAACCTATTTTAGCCTTTGTTGGATCCCTCCTACTTTTTACCTTCATCACCTCTTAATATTCTAAAATACCTCCTATTAATTCTAAGGATCCTTAACTCCCCTCTTCATCACTGCATACATTAATCAAACCTATATCAAAATGGTAATGATTGATGGAGGAGCTAGCATAAACATTATCTCATCCCATGCTTATGACCAACTTTAGCTACCCAACAACATCATGTCAAAAATCATAATGCTTCTTTGCTCCTTTAATGATACCATGGCCACTACCTTGGGTAAAGTTTTCCTCCATATCTGCTTGGGATCTCATACCATTATTAAACTATTTTATGTTATAGAGGTTGAGTTTCAATATAATGTGTTACTCAGACACCTTTGGTCCATGTCATAAGTTATGTCCCTTCTACCTTACATCAATGTGTCAAATTTGAGCATGAAGGTTAAGTTGTTACCACCAGCATTGACCCTAGTCTTATTGCCTCTTCAAATATGACATATCAACCTAATGATGTTCTTATTCTTCCCTCATCCACCACATCATCAACTAATAACAACACTACCTCACCACCAACCAAAACCCATAACACTCCAACCCACAATAATGATGAAGTTTCAACTAGCTCATCTATCCATTCTTCTCATATCCCCATAGAGGACCCTTTATAACCCACATTCCAATGTCTCTCACTTGGGGAGTATCATATTTTATCCTTTTCTAATTTCCTTACTCCTCAAGATTATGGGAACCTCAAACATGACCCTTTATATGATCCAAACATTGAAACCATCATCCCTTTTGGGATCCCTAATAATTAAACAAATTTCATCAATGGGGGACTTGATCAACCACTTCTCACTCCTACCACTATCTCATCCATCCAACCATTCACCTCTGACTTATCTTACCTTAAAAAACTAGCCTTTAGCAAAGCTTACATTTATAGGTGTACTTAGAAGGTGTTTGGCCTTGACATTAATGACTAGGGACCTCATGAGCTACCTAAAATCAAAACCCAAAAACCTCATGAGTTATTTGACCTTGGGTTCATACCACCATAAGAACCCACCTCACTAAAACCCATCAAAACCCTTGAAGATGATCTTATATCATCACCAACCTCATCTCCCTTAAATATTGAAGACTTCAATATCATCCCATCTAACATTTTTTTATCAATACTAGGAGTTTGGCCCCCCTGACCTATCAAAAGGATGTCAAAACTAAAACCCTTCCTCTCATCCATCCTAAAATGATAGAGTAATATTATCCTACCATCAACACCATCCAAAACCAAGATGATGATTCTATTTTCACCTACCTCAATGCAAGAAATTATTCTATCCTTAAATCCCTTCCTCCTGAGAACCAAACCATGTTGAATGAATACACTATTGATGTCAACTTAAGTACTCAAGATAACCCCATATCATCAAAATCAGCCAATCATTAAATTCTATGGAGCAACAAGATTACCCTTCTTTCTTTCATGATTGTAGCATAGTCTTTACTTGGTCCTATCAGGATATGCCTATAATTGATCCTTCTATTTCCCTCTACAACATTATCACCTATTTTGAGGTTAAGCCAGTGTGGCAAAAGATTTGTAGGATGCATCCTTCCATAGACCTTCTTGTCAAAGAAGAACTTTAGTGTCTATTATTTGTTAACTTCATTCAAATAATTAACTATCCACAATGGATTTATAACATCATTCCCATCACCAAGACCATAGGGGGACTTTGCCTTTGTATTGAATTTGATGATCTCAACTTTCTTACCCAAAGGATGACTTTTCTTTGCTAAACATTGACCAATTTTTTGATCTTACAGTTGGCCATGAGATCTTATCTCTCATGGATGGTTTCTTGGGATATAATCAGATCTTGATTTCCCCCAAAGATCAACATAAAACTTCCTTTATCACCCTATGGGGGACCTTCTAATATAGGGCCATGCTTTTTGTTCTGAAGAACACTAGAGTAACATATCAACATGCCATGACCTACATCTTTCATGATCTCATCCATAAAATTGTAGAGGACTATGTAATTGATTTCCTTAGGAAATCCAAGCACTGTAAAGATCACCTAGCTATTCTCACCATTATCTTTGACTAACTAGTCCATTATCATGTTAGGATCAACCCTAAGAAATGTATTTTTGGGGTCTTATCTTGAAAAAATCTTGTATTTTATTGTATCTCTTCAAGGAATTGAAATAGAACTACTAAAGTCAAATAATTTTTGGAGATGCTTCCTCTTACTAACCTTAAGAAACTCTACAGCCTACAAGGGAATCTTCAATCCATTCATCACTTCATCTCCTAGTTATTAGATAGATGTCAACCTTTTCACCATCTCCTCAAGAAAGACACATCTTTTAAGGACTATTAACAAGCCTTTGATTCAATCAAGGATTAGTTTCTTTCTCCACCTATTATTATCCCTCCTAAATAAGAATAACCATTCTACATTTACATATCTACCATGGACCATTCCTTAGGGGAAATGCTTGCTCATCATGATGAATAGAATAAAGAGCCAACCATTTAATACATTAGCCACACACTTAAAGAATATGAGACTTGGTATGCTCATCCTAAGAAACTTTGTCTCACCTTAGTCTTTGTGGCCTCCAAATTCCATCACTACCTTCTTAATCATAAAACTTATGTCATCACTAACACCGACTTGTTTAAATACATGTACTCTAAATCATACAAAAACTAGTGTATGGCTAAGTGGCTCATGTTCCTAGCTAATTTTGATCTTGAGTTTAATTAGTAAAATTCCATTAAATGGAAGGTCATCATCAACCAATTGGATGAAGCCCCTCTACAACCAACCACTTCCTCTTGCATTTCTAAATGAGTCCATCATGACTCTTTATCAAGAGGACCCCACCTACCAAATGACCATGTTAATTGATGGCTCTAAATGCTAGCATGGTTGGAATGATAAATTTATAGTCATTTTCATTAAAGGTGAACCTCTTCCAATTTCCTTTAAACTTGATTTTTAATGCACAAACAACATGGTTGAGAATGAAGCCCTAGTTATAGGTCTCCAAACCACTCTAGCTTTGGGAGTTAAAATAATCAGTATCTTTGGTGATTCCCAACTTGTGATCAACTAGGTCATTAGATCCTTTAAATGTAAAATTGATGTCCTATTGAAGTAAAAACAACTCATAGATGTAATCTTAACATCATTTGATCATTACCTTCTCCAGTCAGTTCCTTGATTTACTAACAAATTCATAGATACTATGGCTTCCCTTACATCCCAAATCCCATCTCAACCTACTAAATATAAACTATTTATCACCATCCATCATTTTATCACACCATCATATATCAGTTCTAAACTTCCTATAATTTTTAGTGTGGAAGCATCTCCTTTTGACATTTGGTATGACCAAACTTTTAACTACCTTAACTTCAGCATTATTCCTCCCAACCTTTTGAGGAATGATTGAAGAGCCTTTGTTCAGATTACCTCTCATTACACCATAATATGGGGAATCCTTTATAAACATGGCTTCAACAGCCTCCTTCTCCATTGTCTACATAGTCATGAAGCTTCCCATGCTATCAAAGAAACACAAGAAAAAATCTATGGGGGACACTTTAGTGGCTTAGTTGTCACTAAATATATCCTTTAGCTTGGATACTATTAGCCAACCCTCAATCAAGACTATTATGACTATGTAAAGAAGTGTGTTAAATGTCAAAAACATACAAATTTACATCACATATCAGCCTATGGCCTTTGAGTCTCTAAATATTAGTGGCCCTTATTGTAAATGGGTCTCGATCTCATTGGGAAAATCAATCCTCATTATTCATAATGACACCAATCCATCATTATTTCTACCAAATACTTCACTAAATGGGTGGATTCCATCCCTCTTATCTTGAATAAAGATGAAAATATTATTGACTTCATTCATCACCATATCATCTGCTACTTTAGTATTCCCCATAATATCATTATTGATAATGGAAAATCCTTTAAAAACAAGAAAGTCCAAGGTCTTTGCGATTATTTTGGCATCAAGTTAAGATTTTCCTCACCCTATCTTCCTTAAGGAAATGGATAATTAGAAGCTTCTTAAAAAACCCTCAAAAAAATTCTAACCAAAGTCATCAATGTTTTAGGTCAAGAAAGGTACTTTTACATCCATTTTGCTTTATAGGCCTATCACACTAGAATTCAAACCTCTATGGGTGTTACCCCTTTCTCTCTCATCTTTGGGGTAGAGGTAGTCTTGCCTCTCAAATTCTAATTTCCTTCTCTTCACATATCTTTTCATGAGATCCTTTCTGAGATTGATTGTCATCAGGAATGTCTCTCATGTCTTAAACTAATTGACAAACATTACCTCATGACACTTAATCATCTTTGTGTCTATCAAGAAAAAATCAAGCATGATTACAAAAAACACTTGAAATAATAAGAATTAAATATCATATAACTCATCCTTAATGAAAACCAACATGTAACTAATATGGATAAAAGTAGAAGAGGCAAGTTTGCTTCCAATTGGCTTAGACCCTACATCATAACCCATAAGTATGGATCAGGAGCTTATCGTTTATATTCTCTCGAATGCTAACTAAAACCTAATCCTCTCAATGCTTTACATTTATGTCCTTTATATTCTTAAAACAAAGATCAAACTCACCTTTATATCTAACTTAAGCTCATCCCTTGGTTTACAATATTTTCACTTCCCTTCACATACCTATCCCTATTCTTCTTGGGGATAATTGATTAAAACATAAGACCATGTGATTATCTATCACATTTATAGCATCATCCTAAGCATGGATACCATGGCTCTACCTATGGAAAGGTTCTCATGGATACTTTTCATCTCTAATCAGATGGAATCCCATGATCGATTATGCTTCAAACCACTTTTCCTCATCTATCATTAACCTTTTATTATAAAATTCTTGCCTCCATAAAGGTATATCTCTAAACCTAAATAGACTTGTCCATGTCTAAAACTAGAATTAAAAATTAAATTGGAATACCAAAATATCACTTGGGTCCATATCTCTAGCATAGTAGACTACTCTCTTGAAGGAAAACTACCCAATAATAAAATTGCTTAAAGATAGACTACTCCCTTGAAGGATAGATATAAAAATCCAAATTTAGATCACTCCCTTGAAGGATGCCTAAGTTAAGTTTGTCAAAAATAAATATTTGAAGCTTCTTGCATTAATCATCTTCACAAACCTATCCAAAAAACAAAAGCAAAAAATAACCCTATGTCAAAATCAAATAAAGTAATCCATAATTAGCTTTTACATATGGCATTAGTAGACTTCTCAAATTAATCAGTCTACACATTATATTAAGTCATGGACTTGTCTATTATGGTTCTTTGTCACTTATAAAAGGGACAAGCTAACCCACATTAGGTTACCATATTACTCATTTCCCATTCAACCATCTATGTATCACCTACTTTCCCATCTTAAACTCTCTAAAATAAAGGGACTATGAGCTTACTTGACACAAAGTGATCATGATACCTTATTTTTTTATCAAATCATGCTCATGCGAAGCATTCAAAAGGCTTATTTTCATTAACTCGTATCCACCTTCAATTTTATTAAGCCTTTGTCAATGAACACTTCATGCCTTTTTCTTACCCTATCATTATTAGTTCATGTAGACATGTATCTCATAATTTTTATCCCTTTTACACATTTATTTTGCTATCTACACTTACTTTATGTGTCTTCACTATATCTCCATTAATCCATATCTTATCCAAACATTCAAACCATTAATATGCCACACTAATCCATATATATCATAACATTATGAACCATATCCTATCACATAATCACTCATATCCTAAACCACATCATCCAAAACCACAATCCAAACCATCGTATCGATGATCATGACCATGAACAAATACATCATCCACAATATAATAACCAAACACTATCAGTATATTAAATTCAAAATCACAAACACATTTTAATTCCCTCATCTTATCATCACATAAATCATCCATAATCTGTAGCATCATATCTATCAAAACACAAAACAAACCATATTCTCCATTAATATGTCATCATATTTGTAAACTACACATCCACATATCACCTTTTAGAGCATGGGGCATGAGCATCCTACCATTTCCTCCTATCAAAACATACACCATGCACATTCCTAAACATTAAAACTAATGAACCATAAATAAACCACATTCATAACCATATTCACACATCATATCAACAAATAACATAAATCATGTCATCTACCATTTACCATAAACCTAATCCATGAGTCACATCGTATCTACCAAATAAAAACCATGTCACATCTATAAACTATGTCATCATTTTCTTTAACATGATCATATATACATCATTTGTGCCATCATCAATCACATATCCATAATAACATCATAAAAAACATCTTTATATGATAATAATCAAAACCATCCATGATCTTATATATATCATATCCATCCAATAAACAAAGCATAAACATCTATGAATAACATTACCCATAGCCTAATCACATCGTCTATCACATATCTATAATAATGTCATAAAAAAAACATTACTCATCCATAATCATGTACATTAAATTCTAAAAATGTGCACATCCATAAACATCATCACATGTATAGGTCAACAAGCCAACATCTCATAAGCGTCAAGTATTCAACATCTCATCCATAATCAATATCATCATAACCACATCCTAACCATAATCTACATCTATTTCATCATAAACATCATCAACATCTATATCATCATGAACACAATCAACATTTATATAATAATGAGCATCATACAACATAATTATTATATACATCATCATCCAAGTCATACATGTCAGTAACATATACATCATAATAAAAGAAATACATGGAATAATATATTAATCTCTCTCATATACATCTCACATCATCAATATGTAGGCTAGTATCAAAATCAAGAACACATACATCATATAATCTTCTCTATCAATCCCCTAAGACACCACTACCACTAGCCCCATCTGCACCTACACCTATACTACCATCTAGTGGTGGTCCCCCTAATATCCCTACCTATCCCACTATCAAGTACCACTATTATAGAATAGATATAGATGGATCACCTACTAAACTAGCCATGTACTCTCCATTTCTCATCTCTAATAGTAATTATGCCAACACTATCACCTCATAATATCTCAGTTCCTTAATGGTGGCTAAGTATTATGTCCTCAAAACTATGTCAGGTGGTCCTCCTACTAATCCTATGGCCACTCCTACCCTCTATCTTAGTGAATCTCTCTCCTATGTCACTAACCTAAGAGATATCCTCACCTGATCTCTCTCTAGTCAAGGTGGATATTTGACCTTGTAAAGTGGCCACATGTCCTTGTAAGCTAGTAATTTGGGCATGTGTTGCTACCATGCTACTACCACCTATCCATCATATGTTGGTACCCCTATGGGATCCACATACAGGGGTTGTTATCCCCCCATCACCCCATTCAAAATTATCCACTGCATATCTAGCTTGGTACCATATTACATAACCATTCATAATCTGTGCATCATATATCATAGCTCTCATTGGTAGCTCCTTGTGGTAAAAAATAACATCCTATGGTTGTGGGTCTAGGAGTAAGAACTCAACATCCTCCCTCCTGTATCATGGAAAATTTGGTGGGATCCCCTCCATGAGGCCAAACTACCTTTACACTTGATCAAATAGGATAAGATTAGTTTTGCCATCTCATCTCCCATATATCTATCACCAGCTCTATAATGATAGTGTGCTAGTTATACCCTACCCACCTTAGGTAATTCACATATGGTCTCAACATTATGTCTCCCACCATCAATCCCTCTAAATAATCCATAAACCACTGTGTCCTTGGCACCACCACCTACCCCTATCAATGCATAATCTCCTCTCAACCTCATAAAATTGACTTTATAGTTTGTTGGCACAAAGCCATCCCATGGTAGCCCTAATGGTCTCACAACTTGAATATTCTTGTACACTTAGCAATAGAACACAAACCCAATGTTGATCCTATATCACCTATGTTTTATAAAGGCCCAAATATCCATATAGATCTACACTAATAACATAAGGGCACACCCAAACACAGTCCTCCCCAAAAGCATCTCCACTAGCACCCCTAGTAATAGGTATGAAAATTAACCACTACTTGAATCTAGTAGTGTGAAGAAATACACATCCATCATCATCATCAATAGGCATTTATCTCTTAGGGCACTCTAATATAATGACCCATAAAAAAATCCACTTATATTATACCTAGCTTGGACCTGATCTGCTCTATATATCAGATCCATGTGGTAGTCTTGCTCCTCACTCTCTATGTGATAAATCATCTCCTCCCAAATGGGTAGCCATTTAATACACTAACTATACTCTAAGAGGATAGTCATCTATCTTATTAGTAGCAAAAATGTGTTCATGGATGGATCCCATCTATTAATGAGAGCCACAATCATAACCACATCCTGTAGCAGGTGTTGATAGTGTCTCATGGCCCCTAGGCTGACCTCTACCATGTGTCTCTAATCATTGTCTATCATCCCATCATGGACCTTATAAAATATCTTAGGGACTTGGTCCCTCATCTAAATTTGGCTGTGGGCCTACAAAGAATCAAAATTATCATACATACATAGTTTTCTACATCAAGCTAACCACCAATCTACAATTATATTTTTCAACCTATTCCAATCTACCCATAACCTCTACCCTATTTACATCTAATAATCAACACCAACCTCTATATTTATTTTCACTAATGATATCATCATCTTAAAAACCTAAATACTTTTATCACCAATAAGTACCCTATTTAACATAATTTTCTCTAAACCTATTAAAACCTAGCACTTTATTTCTCTACACCTCACATATCTCTCACCTCATTTTATCCACCCACCCTTTTACACGTCCTATCCTATCACATCTCCATTCAAAAAATTTACACCATTAGACACATCTCAAAACATCATACAACACCTTCAAATTTTGAAAACATGACATCTTATAATCATTAATGCTTTCAACAATGTACTAACTTTAACACATTTAAATGTCTATACCTACAATCAAATATTATCCCATTTTCCATTTCACATGCTATAAACTTTAAAATTACTCTTACATGACCTTTAACCTTTAAAATAATATTCACATAACTTTAAAACCTTCAAATACAACATCCCCAACTTCACCTTTTAACACAACTTTCCTTTGACTACTAACAATTTCTTGAATCATCAATAGTCCCATAGGATCCTTTTACCCTTGAGTTTTATCATCGATAGTTAGGTCGAACCACTGATGGTCAATGTGTGTGACCATCGATGGCATGACCCTCAAACCACCTCACCTCCATAAAACATCTCAATTTTAAAATTAACCTACATAGACCCATCTTACAAACCAATTCAAACTCATCACACCCTTCAACTCTCAATTTCCCCCATTAATCTTCCCAACATCCATAAAAACTTAACCTATGACATCCTTTTCCCAAAATTATTTCAAAACCCTAACCCTATCCCTATCATCCATAGCTACTAAAATGCAAAATTCAAACCCAATCATAAATTTACCCACCCTATCAAATTTAAGACATAGCCTACCTCATTCCATGATGGCTAACATGGTCAAAGCCTTCATCCCATCACTTGGTAAACCCCACACACATGATCAACCACCTCACTCAACTCCACCTTAGTAAACTCAAGCACAAAATGACATAATACATAGAGCACAAACCACCAAAAGTTAAAATGGTGAAAATGATTTCAAAATTTTCAAGGCACCCTACCTAGGTACTGACCTTTTAAGAGATCACCTAATCTCCACCCAACCATAATTTTCCATTTTGGATCTTATCCTTCTTTGAATGACCTATTTGACCATGTTCACCTCAATGTTTGCCATTTTTAACCTAAACATTTACATGTTGTGTGATGACCTTGCCTTGATCATTTTGACCACATCTACTAACCTTGCCATGTTAAAATTTTATAATTCACACCACCTCATGTGTAACTAGACTATTTATGTTATTTCATGAGAGTACTTCCTACCCTGGATACCTACAAACAACACTAACCCTATCTAAATGACTTGATAAGAATGACCTGATCAACTATGACCAATGTTTCGGATTGGTTACCCTATCATACGTCTTCTTAGAACATGACCTTATTTTTATCAACATTGGTAACTTTAGCCTCTATGTGATCTTGATTTTTGCATTTAGTGACATTTTATACACATTTTTTATTTTCAAATGCCCAACCCTTTTATGTTACCTACCTCATGACTAACCATTTACCATTTATCAAACCCTGACTTGATTTTGGTTTTGACTCATCGACTCCCAGTTTGAGGGGGAACACCTCCTCTCAAACTTGAGGTAATCAGACCTTGACCAACAATCTATTTTTGTTTTATATTTTATTAGTTCAAATTTACATAACAAAAAGGGGGAAAATGTAGACACTCAAAAACTACATAGTTTTAGATGTAAAAACACCTTGAAATCCTACCCAACCCTGAAGCTAGTTGACTTAGCCCATTTATTAATTTACTAACTTGAACCCCCTATCATAACTCCTCTAGCTTAAATTTTTAATCTACCCCCTTTCAAACTTATTTTCCTCTAAAACCTTAACCATCGATGGTTAGCTAACCATTGATAGTTAACCTGGTCGTTGATAGTTAGGTCTCCAAGCCTACACTAAAAGCAATACTAGTTATATGAGATAAGTATGGATACATTTATCAAATTTTCGTATGTGATGCTAACAAGAATTAAAGCATCGTAAATGGAGACTTTATCCCCTATCTAATTAGTAACTTCCTAGTACTTAATTAGTAACTTCATCCTATAAAAGTAGAATAGTAGGAGGTGAATGGGATCGACATCCGAGCTATCAAATCTTGTTATACATAGGTGTTCAACATTCCTTCTACAATCAAATAGTGGTAATCAAGACCTAAACCTTTATCTAAATTGCTCTCAAGGTTAAAGTACTATCACTCTAGCCAAATCGATTCATCCTTCCATCATCCATCTAATAAGTTATAGGTAACTTCATTCTTGTTTCTTTATTATATTTAATTTTTAAATACCTTGACCTAATCAAACCTGCTTACTCACCTTTTATTTTTAACCAAATCTTTATTCAAACCCCTATCTATTCATTTACCTAGTCTATCATTCCTTCAATAAACATTCCCAAAAACATACATGCAACTAGTGACAGTTAGTACAACCACCAATGGTCACCTCAACTATCAATGTTTACCAAAGTGATGACAATTAGGCAAACTATCCATGGTTCACCCAACTGTTGACAATCACTATAGAAAAAATAACAAGTTATTTTTATTCCCTTTGCCTCAACCAAATTTTTCTTTCTATGTTCTTGCCTATTCATAGAGCCACTCTAAATTTTGTGAACCTAAACCAAACTATCTTAGCATGATTATTGAACTAAATTTGTTATATTTAGTCATTTTATTTAAAAAATAATTTATTTTTATCTTGTATTACATGCATTTACTTTCATGTTATTGAATTCCAGTTTTATTTCTTTTTATTTATATCAACTTAAATACTATAAATAGTAGATTGACAACCTCTTAATAAGTATACGCTTCTTGGATCTAGCTCATGCTAGGTAGTCCACTCAACCATCCATCTAACAACCCCTTTTATAGTTTCTTTATCTATAGGTTATTATTTCCAAGCCAAATAGGAGTTCTCATTATCATTTAGATCACACGTGCACTTTATCAAGTATCCCTTTACACATCCTATTACTAGTTTCATTACTTGCTTCTAAATTAATAAATTAGTGTAAATTAAGAGAAAAAACAAGTATTTCCTCTTTATTTTTTTAAACTTAACTATTTTAAAAGTGTGTATTGATATCTCTCTAGTAAGTTCATGTGTCTTGGATCAAGCTCACGCTAGGAAATCCACCTTGCTATCCATCTAACAACACTTTTGCATTAGTACTTTCTTATCTACAATTCATTCTTCTCAAGAAAAAGAGGAGCCCTTTGAAATCATCTAGATCACACACACATAAATAAATAAATTCTTATACCACACCCTTATTACTAATTTCTTACTTATGTTTTCCTAAGAAATAAATTGAAATTAAGAGAAACACTATTCATGTAGTTCTTTCTCCTTTTATAGTACCTAATGTTAGTTATTTTTTGATATTCATAGGTCTAAGATAGAGAACACACACACTATTACTCCTAAATTTATTGATAAGCATATTTGGAGTATGCTTATTGAACATGATATGAGAGGACCTTACTATCTCATTAAATATGATAATATTCCCATATTACTCCCTCTACAAATGTCATCTACACTATGCTAACTTGATGTAAGCTCATTCTTGATGTGGCCCAGGCTAGTCATGACCCTATTCTGAGTTATCCTCTTATTAGTTATGGCATATTACCTTTTCCTAAGCTTGACCCTCTACTAGCACAATGGGAAAATGAGCCATATTATGAGATCCATAAATTTGTTGGTCATTGGGCCAAGGATTGTCATTCACATTAACGACATCAAATATTAAGAACTACTTCTACTATATATAGTTGACCTTTATAGTCTACTCCTATACATACTTGTTACTTTCATGGTATGCATAATCATTCTTATAATCATTATCTATATACTTTTTGATACATCGATACACTTCATCCAGAGAAGGCATAGTTTAAAAACAAGAGCCTACCACCTCCTAAGATAATTATAAAATACATAACTAATATAGGGAAGTTTACTATCTTTAACATCAATGTAATATACACCATATAAATATATGTGAACTACTTCAATAGCACTCTCATGATTTTTCATGGCCTATTCCTTCATTGGCTCAACCACATTCTCTAGGATGTTTGTGGACAAAGGATCAACCTTATCTATATCCCATATTTACTCATAGATTTTAGGATGTTAATCATAGTTTAACATCAATTCCTTTTATTAATTATCCATCATAGGAAATACCCCATCAACATCATTATTTTCTAACATACCCACCTTCTTAGTAGAGACAGTGTGTCAGGAAGTCTTTTTATGACTATAAAGATTGACGAGCCTTTGATTAAAGTCAAAATATAGTTACATAAGGATGTATCAAATGTTATAGATGATGTTTTCCATGAAATTTATTATTATTTTTGAACACATCATGGTGTTTAATCACATTATTTATTACAGTTTCATATGAATTATATATGATTTATGAGCATCTATGGATTTTATGTTTTACTCATCACTTGGAAATGTTTCATGGATTAATTTAATTATAATTTATTTATCCCCTATTTTATTTAGGATGATTTATCTTTTATGATTATTATGTCATTTTATTTAGATAAAGATATTTATTATTGTGACATGGTTCTAAAGCCACACCCCTTTAATATCCTATCTTTACCATATAATCAATTAGCAAACATGTTTCTCATGGTATCACTACATACATAGATATATTCAATCTCCATTTTCCCCTTATCTTGTATTCATACTTAGCACATATATGGTTAGTCTTGATATCACATACTTGTTTATGTACAATCCTAATTATTTAGTAACATGACAAAATATCTAGATACTTTTTATCTTATAACCAAAGCTAAAATCTTATCTATTTTTATCACTTTTATCACTCATGTTTCATTATTATGAATCCATATTGAGGAGGAATAGAAAAATCCATAAAAATTTAAAATATAAATCATTTAAATAAAGGTAAATGATAAAAAGGTAAAAATAAAACATTCAAAAGTCAAAATCACATCAAAAGATGTGATTCATATCTTAGCACATCTCCTATTTCTAGTCAAAGCTCAAAATCCACAGTTAGCCTCATGATAGACTTGAGGTCTATTAGGGTATGGTATGCCAGTAGATTGGGACATGAGATCTAAAAATTCTCTCTAGTGCTACCTAATTTCTCACATAAGTACCCAATCTTTAAAGTATACTACTTAGTAAGGGGTCTCAAAAAACAGGGAACATGTTGTGGGAAGGTAGGTTCATTTTACTTTTCTTATATATATAACCTTCATGAGATGATCTTAGTAATATACTTATTCAACCACAAATTTTTATGTTTATTGTGAATAAATATCTTTTTATTTATCATATAATAAATTCTTAGAGCTTAATTATTTACTTGGTATTCCTCATGCCTACTAAGGTTTATTTCAAACACCTATGTCATGCTTTCTCCATTCCCTATTTCATTACAACATTCCTAATTTTCCTCATTGATGAATATTATTTGTTATCTAATCATATGCCTTTGGTTATCATTTCATGAGTTTCAATGTAAGATCTTAGATATGAATAGGCCTTCCTCACAAGCACCTCCTAATCATCCTTTAGTATTTCCTATTATTATTATTAACCTCATTATTTTACCCTTTGTGAGTTACAGTGTAAGACTTTGGATATGACCAAGATTTCCTCACAAAGACTACCTAAAAATTCATACTATACTTCTTGACATTGACATTTTTTAACTTGTATCTCATTACATTTTACATGCTTCTTACTTGGATTTAGTGTGTAGTACATTTTATTATTTAAATTATTTACGCTTTACATACTTCCCAACTTGATTTAGTATGTCTTGTGTTTTATATTTTATCATTCACTTATGTCTTACACATAACTCAACTTTATTTAGTGTGTTTTACAAATTCTTTTATTTAACATTTTACACACTTCCCAACATGATTTAGTTTATTTAATTTTTTTTTCATGAGATCTAATATATTTTACATTACATTTATACATTTTACATTTTTATATCATTCTTTTTAACCATGCATTTGTTCACAACTACTAGAAAAGAATCCAAAATACATCATACATTTTCTCATAGAATATATCATAAATTAAACACATTCTAAAAAAAAAATACATACATACTTAACGTACATGAGTCATAACAACAAATATATATATATATATATATATATATATATATATATATATATATATATATATATATATATATATATATATATATATATATATATATATATATATATATATATAACAATGGATCTAATTTTTCATATAATATAATAACATGTTATGAGAATAATATAATAAAAACAATATGGTTGTGGTCCACCATATCCATCTAGTGGACAAGCCATAATACCCATTGATGCTTGAGACTACCCCCTCTGAATGGTGTGATGAAGTGAGTCTATCCATGAATGCATGCCCTCTATCTATCCATGTAGATTAAACACCTAGGATTACACATGTACCAACTCTCTAAATGTAGTCATATGAGCAACCCACTCCGTAACCACTATATTCCATGCCCATAATTCTCTATCACCCACTCCTAGTGGTAACTATGTTATTCGCCTTATCTATGTATATCTCACACTACCTCATTAAATAATTAAAACCAACTAGCATAAACTAGGGTGGATAGTAAAATAGGATCAATTATATCATTAATATCATGATGGAACAACACATAATATAAAATATCATGGTGAGTTACTTGCACTATCATAGACCATCTGAAATCCTCCTTTGAAGTATCTACAAAACACAAAAAAAAAATTCATTATATCTCACATATATATATATATATATAGATATATATATATAATATCTCAAAATTATATATATAAACAAATATGTATCTAGTTATTCATAACATAATCAACATAAAATACATATCAAAACATAAAACACGCACTAACAATAGTCTTATTGATGTGGGTCTTGTGCACATCCCTAGATTTAATGAGATAGCCTCTAACATTTTAGGATCTCAATGGAGATAAATTCCACTCTAGGACATGAGTTACAGGTATGGGTTAAACAATATTATGGTGAAATAGAAGGCTAAGCATGAAGGTTGTCAACTAGGTGTGTTTATAGTGAAATGAATCCAAGTAAAGAAATCAAAACCTAGGTGAGTTGGATGGATGGATGGATGGAATCTATTCTAAAGTGGGTAGGTATTAGCCAAAATAACTTCAAAAGGAGGGAAGGGTAGAATATAAAATAAGGTTATATGGTTTCAAGGGATCACTTCTTGGGTTGGTTCCTTTATGGATAAATATTTCTAGAACTAATGCTTGTTATTTGTAGCTATTGCACACTCATAGACAAATAAAGTTAGGCAGTTTGGGATTACAAAATGGTATAAAAAACTTAAGGGTCTCAACTGAAGGTTTCTCTTGTTAGAGTAGTTATTTTACACTTCTACTTAGGATATTATAAATCAAACTAGAAAGGTATCTAGGGAATTTATGGCACACACCTAGAATATAATATCATGAAAAAACATTCTTTCACACTTAGAAAGTCAAAATAGTCAACCAATTGCTTAAAATTAATAATACTTACTAAATTTTTAATAGATTTTGCACATTTAAAATCAACATATATTAATGATAACAAAAATAATTATCCATATCTTTTTCACACTTCAAATTACTATTTTAGAACAACCCAAAGAAATAAAATCTTAATTACAAAGATTTGGAATGAAAGTACATCCACACAATTGCATGACAATCAAAATGATATATTCTTATATTGATAGAAATTATAACCCTTTGAAATGAGGTATTACATGAATATATAGAATTGGAGAGGGGTTTCCTTATCATCCAATTTCATGAAAACTCATACTTACATCAAGTAATTAGAACTTTAGTTCTAATTTTAGTGTCAAAATTATGTGTGTGCATGTTTATAGTTAATTAAAACTAAATAAAAAGTAAGTTAGAATATATAATGAAATGTAACATGTGCTTGCATACAAACAACTCAATTTAAATTTTACATTCATATGCTAAGTGTAAGTAAAATATAATTACAAATATTAGTCTTATATGAATGACTACATAGAAAATTAACTTTTAATTAAGGCTTACTGGGTGATTGCATCGCATAACTTATTATTATGGTATGCATTGAAGTAGTAGATTTAACTAAAGTAGAAGTGGAAGTGGAAGTGTTGGATTTCTTATAAGATTATAACTCTTGAAAATAATTATTTTCAACATCATATTGGTACCTGATTATATCCATGTTCAATAGTGGGGGTATGTGTACCCTATTCACTTGTTCCATCATCCTTGCATGTTTAGCTTTAGTGTTATTAAATTTTATCGTAAATATTTCCATTTTTTTGACTTTATTCCATGAAAAACTCAACTTAGATTCAATCTCCTCCAATATCAGTCCCTACAAATTCTACTTAAATTTGATTGAGACATATTGAAGAATCTAGTCGAAATTGACTCTACTTATTATGCTATCTCTAAAGTCACTCACTTATGATAGATTAAACTCCTATAGAATTTTTAAAATTAATATATCATGTTTTTCATATTTAGGAATTATTGCCTCAGCTGTGGTGACCCATTATCTTACCTCTTGCATCCTAATGACCACTAGGTTGAGGGAATTTGAAGCCTCCAATGGTGTCATCAAATTGAGGTGGTTATATATCATATTTATTGTGTAAATAATGATGAGTTTCATTTTATTATCATATTTTTTTAAATAATTTAGTATCTTCAATGAGATAATGAGTTAATTCAACCCTCATCATAGTAATGGCCTCCAAAATGTTATAGTCTTGATGTTACACTCTACACATCTATTTCAATCTATATAAGAACATGAACTATTTGTTATTTTTCCATAACTTATTCTAAACCTTGTTTAATGTCCTTCTTATCCAATTATATTCCTTCATGGAGTTCAAGTAGATAATCCTTATGTGTCTCAAAATAAGATTTGAAATCCTCAATGTAGGGGGACTGCCCCAATTTCCTATTCTTCCTTTTAGACAAAGTGAACACCTCTTTTATTTTCTCCAAAATTACCCCCCTTAAAACCTCATATTCAATTTTATTTTTATTAACCCTTTAGACACTCCTTATGGATTTGTCAAAAATAGAGCTCAGTATGGGCACCTCTATGACTATAATCTTTGGTCATTGAGAAACTTGTGATTACAAATTAGCTACCCATTATGGGATGACCAGTTGGGTGGAGTCTATTGGATGAGTATCCTAGGTTCTAGTCTCAACCAATAGATATCTTAAGGATTGTTTGAATTATTCTTCAATCAATGGGTCAAGAAGGTAAGGCTATATTATCTTAGACCATTCCACACCACCATATTAAGGCAATGGGTGGAATGTGTACACTTGTTTCTTATTTCCATCCTTCTTCAATGATATCATAGTAGTGTCTTGAGAATAACTAGAGGGAGGTACTAGCAAACTTAACTAAGTATATGATACATGTAGTTGTAAATTTTCCAATGCTCCCATGGATTTGTTGGATGCCTTATTTTTGGTCTTTGGGGGTGTTGGGGTAGTGATAGAGGTAGAGGGAACCATATTAGAAGTGTGAGGAATGGATGTTGTTGACATAATTAGAGGAGTAGGAACTGGTAGGGAAATGGATAAAATAGGGGTAGAAGAAAGATACTTTAACTTTAAAATAATCAAATATGATTAGACACTAGGTTTAGAGTTAACTACCTCTACCTTAAGGATAACTAGGGAATGGGAACACTATGATTAAGAGAAATAGAATAAAATGAACCAACAGATAAAGTGGAAATGAAAGATACAATAGGAATGGTAGAAACTGAAGGAGATGCACCCTCACCTGATTGATCTCCATGTAGTGGTGCTTTGCCTTTTCTATCTTATGGGCTTAAAACCTTGGCTTTTTTCATATCCTCTCCTCATCTATAGACTCACCTTCTATTTCTTGTTGATCTCTTGATAGTCCTTTTATTGATATGGATTCCATAGTTGGACTTTATGAAGGGATGTGAGCTCTTGAATTTATCTTATTAAAAATAGTAACTTTCTCAACTATGGGGGAAGCCTCATATGTGGGTGTGGTTGAGGTAGCCATAATAACATTCTCTTGGGCTAATTTATTTTTAGGCTGGACATAGCCTTCTGAGTCTGAAGATTCAAGACAAATTAGATCATCCTAAGTTCCTCCAAGTAAAGTATCAACCACCCCAAGCTCTTTCTTTATAGATTTCAATTTTATATGGAATGCCTATAAGGTTCCCTTTACTCCATTGATGTTTAATAAGGCTTATTGATCTAAAAATAATATGTATCCCATATTCTTATGGGTGGGAATCTAATGTGTGCATCTAAAATTGAAATAGAGGTTTCAATTTAAATGGTTTTCAAGCATTCCTCACCTAATTCCATTGTATGTGCCCTCCCTTTGACATGGGAATCACTCTTAGAATTTATAAATAGGAAATCATGGTCTTAAGGCTTGTGTTGGTATTAAATACCAAGGCGTTGAACATGTTTTTGAAATTTATCATGTGGATCCCAATCCCTATATGGTAATGTGGCTAGTGAATATTATTCCATGTATCTATCAACCTCATAAAATATTTTATGATTGACATAACACATTTTTACAATCATGATGTGAGAACCATGGAAGGCACTCTTATTATTCTTATTCACACCTTCATCTATCCCCCACCATAGTTGTTAGGATATCTCCTTATCTACTAGTTTATCTAGTACATATTTATGTTAATGTAGGAATGCAACCTTGTGGCCTATGACCATAATCACAGTGTAGTCGAGATATAGCCAATAATCCCCTCTATCCATAAATTTTTCTATAATGCTCTCGTATGCCCTAGGTAGTGGGTATTCATGGATGGAAATTCACACTTGATGGTATAAATCCTCCATAATTTGAGTGATATTCTTGTTATAAGCATATATGTGCATATAAGAATATGAATCACATATATGGTTTTTAATGAAGTCTAGATCCAGGCTCCAGAGTGACTCATTATGTATATAAAATATTCCCATCAAAAAATGTATAAGGTAGGATATCATATATAAATTCCACCTTGAGGCCTCTTATTCTTGTGTATTACATGTTCTTATAACTTATCACTAATTACCTCATCTATAGAAAATGTTAACTTGGGTCATTAATAAGTCCAGTAATGGAACCCATTCAAGGTGAAGGAATTTTCTATTAGGGTAGCCATATAACCTATTCAAGAGGGCCATGATAATATGGATTCCCATCCAATATTTAATTACTTAAATCAGATACCTCTCATTCATATTAATATTCTCCCCTAGGATTATCCACTTACACAATGTTTTATTAATTATGTTCTCCTTTTTCGATGAAACTATTGTGTAAGCTATATGAAGCATCTAAAATAGGGAGGGATAAATACCTTTGGAATGCATCCCTTGAAATGAATTATATGATAGTTTTGTGCTATAACTGGTGAAATAATGTTCCCCAAGTCACTTTACCAATGAAGAATAAGTCTTGTAGGAGGTTTATAAATGGCATAACCTTAGGCTTAGCTATTGTGAAATACAAGCCTTATCTATTGAGAGGGAAGAGTTACACATATAATTGTATTTAATATGGTTTAAAATTTTCCTCATTAATGTTCACATCCACCTAGTGAATTACTTCCCAAAATGCTGTGTAATTAAGGTAGACATTGGTGAACATTATTGGATCAAAGATGGTGTCATTTTAATTTGTTTAATACTTAATGGAGAATCTGGATGGTGGTAAGGATCCTTTGAATGCCTTATGTAAGGACACCATAACTAATTCACTAAGTTGACAAAGTTTTGGTTTTTTTAATTTAGTGGATTATATCTTATAGATGCACCATACGATCTAAATTTAGGTAGCTAGGGCTTGTTCATGAGGAGGCAAGTGAGATCGAAGTTAGTTTGTTACCAATGAACATGATGTTTATTTATAATTCATTGATATAGCTTTGTGATTCAATTATAGTTCATGTATTATTAATTTCCAAAATTTATAAGATTTATTTGTTTTTTTAATTCAAACTTTTCCACTTTATTTGGCAAATATTTCATATAGGCATTGTAGATTTTAAAAAGAATGCCAGATCGTTGCCTTTTGCCAAGTGTCATTTTATCACTTTTTTTGCTTTAGTTTCCTATGCCATGGAGGATCATAGTATTCAAGAGTCAGAGTTTGCATTATAATAGTGTTTATAAAGTAAATTAATTTTTTTAACACTTTTACCAAAGACCAAAGTGAGCCAAAAATAAAAGTTCTAAACAATTTTGCTAAATAATAATCCCTCCAAATAATTTCACTAAAGGCCAAAATACTAAACATTTTCTTTGAATACTTTCACCAAAAAATTTATCTAAAGACCAAATTCATACTGAGCATTTTTATTGAAGAGTTTCACCTAACAATTCCATCAAAGATCAAAATCTTGAAATACAAATTCCAAACATTTTGTCTAAAGAGTAAATGCTGAAATGTAAAATTTCTGAAAACCTAGTTTCCAAAGAGAAAATGGCAAAGACTTTAATATGTGGTGAATAAAATTATGAGGTCCTAACCTAAAAATAAAAGTCATAAACAAAAGTTTTAAAAAATACATGTGAACAAAATTCCCAAAGAGTAACTTCATGTAAAGGTTCATATAGGTGTGAAATTCTGAATATTGCCAAAAATAGGCTTCCAAAAAAAAGTTCTGAAGATCTAACTCCACAAATACTGATGCTTCACAAAATATACATCTACCAAAGACTTGTACATATGTAAAATTTCTAGAGAGTATTACTAAGTTCGTCCAAATAAATAAACATGTTCATATATGTTTGTCAAATAGAAAATTTAGGTGTAACATAACAAGGTCTCTTGGAAGAAGAATTTCAAGATAGCACTGAACCTTCTTAGAACATAGTTGGTCCCTATTCTAAAAATGGAATGGGGGTACATTGGGTTAAAAAAATCATAACTTACAAGGGGAATAATCTTGATTATTTTAGAACCTATAAATTTTGGTTATAAAATAAATATCACAAATGAACCATTTCACAAAAGAATAATTGAATCAGACACAAAAGAAACACCAAATAACCACACACAACATACTTTCCTTGCTCATACCCTAGATCTATGTGTGAGGAAGTGATTTCATTTTAACTTTGTTGTGATTATTTTATCAGAGACTTGGAATAAGTATAATTTTCATTTTAGTTTATGAGAAAACATATTTAAAATTAGGGAAGCTCTAGCATTGCTTTACTACTAGACATGCACCCATAGCCCTAAAAGAGGTACATTTAGTTCTTTTTCTTTCCTCCTCCTATATTTTTGCATGATACATGATACATTTATCTTATTTCATCATTTGAACCTTTGATCACCTTTATATATTTTTTAGTTTTTATGGATCACTCTTTTTAGGATGCTTTGATCCTTATTTTTCTATTTTATTATTTGTAGAACATTCTTAGAAGAGGGAGAGAAAAAACCATACTGAGATGGTATATATGAAAGTATAGTTTTTACCAAATTGTCCCTACTAGCTACATCTAGATAATGGTCATTTATTTAAATAAGTATTAACATGATAGGTGTATTTGATCCAGTGAAAATGAGAAAATTTTCTAAATCTATATGCAGTAATGAGAGCAACCTTTATATGCAATATAGAAGCATTCAATGGTCACTTGTCCATGACTAATTTTATTATATTGCATACCTAAATTATGTATATCTTCAATAAAAGGATGTAAAACCTATAAGTAGATAGTTTTGTGTGCTTTGCTTGATGTTTTCCCCATAAACTAAAGTTTTAGCTTTTATACATGTATAAGAAGTCCAATGGATCAAATACTTGTTTAAACATACTAGGGGAAGTCAATTATATTTCCATAGAATAAATAAAAACATCTACTCTAGAAATCAAATAACTAAATTAAGGAAAATGAAATGCTGAAAATAGGAAATGTTAACCTAGGAAGAAGGGAATCTAACAATGAATGTAATAAATCTATCTTATGAAATCAATAAATCTAAATACTAAAGTAGTAGATCTATTATTCTCCTACCTTTACCACAACACCTATTGTTACTCTCAAACATCTCTAGATGGTATAACCATAAAGTAGTGCTTCAAAAATTATCGTTTGACTAGATATGTTAACTCACTACCTTGGAGGTCCCTCAAATGAAAAGCATTGTTACGTAGGATCTCTAAAAATCTGATAAGGTCCAATACACAATTAGGTAAAATTATCATATTGTCCTTTCTTTTCATGGGCTTTATCCCGTAGAAGTACCATGTCATATATTCTAAATACTTTTAATTTTTATCTCCTATCAAACCACCTTTTGACAATGTCCAGATGTTGATTGAAATTTTATAAGGCTTCACTCCTTGAGTCTTCCATCTTTATTATGTCTAATAATCAGGACTCCACCTTTTTAGTTGGTTCCATATACTCCTACATAAATTGATATGTTGGAAATTTAAGCATGATTGGTAAAATGGGTTGTCATTTACAAACCAATAAGTATGAAGAAGACTTGAGGTCCTACTTGTATCTTTTTCAATCAGCCCATAGTGCATACTTTAATAAATTATGCTAATCTCTAGGTTTGTCTATTGATGAATTTTTAATGATGTCATTCAGGTTTTTATTTTTTGATTTAACTGATCCATTTCCTTTTGGGTAATGATTAGATGACGACTTGATGGTGTTTTTATTCTCATCGGCCCATTCAGTGAATTCAACTAATTGGAATGTTTTCCTATTATCATAAACTAAAGAAGTAGGGGTATCAAATCTAGTTGTAATTATTTCTTCCAAAAAGTTGTTTACATTATGTGCTCTAGAATGCCTTGTTGTTAATTCTTTAGTCTATTATGTGTAATAATTTGTGGTAGTGAGTAAAAACTTAAAGACAATTAAACAATTATGGTTAATTACCCCAATTAAGTCTAAGCCCCATTGAGTGATGGTCTTCCTTCAATAACATGATGCGAAGGCATTGTTGTGTGTACCTCTCTTTTCACTAGGACTTGGCATTTATGGTATGTTCTTACAATAACATGTGCATCCTTAAAGACTATTGGCCAATAACCCATTCTAAGGATTTTATGGGTTGTGGTTTTTCCAAAGGGATGGCCACTACCTATCTTTTGGTGTAAAATTTATATAATTTCTTGAGCTTTTTCTCATAATATGCATTTGAGATAGATGCCTTCATAATTTATTCTATATAGATTCCTTTTTTATCATATAATGAGTAGAATGAAGCCTCAAATTTATCCTTTATTATTTATTTAGTTCTAGGGAACAAGTACCTATGATTAAATATTGAATAATATTAGTATACCAATTTTCTTTAGATATTAGGGTTTTACAAACCTATTTAATAGTAATGTGTGGGTTAGGTTTAGTAATGATTTGAATGATGCCCTAACCTCTAAAAATCTTGGTAGGTTTTATTTCTATGTAAAACTCCTATAATTTTTCCATCCATTTTCATCTACATTATCCCAATTCATTCTAACCTAAAGTGAGCTTGACAACAAGATCCAATACAATAGTGATGGTCTTATTCCTCAAGATGTGCTATCAAAATTTCTTTACCACTTTAACAAGGGCAAATATTTACTTATCTATCATGAAATACCTATGTTTTGCTTCCTTAAAGATTTTACTCATGAATGCAATAGGGTTTTTACTTTCATCTTTATTTTGGGTGAGCATGACATCAATGGTATGTTTTAAAGTGAATGAATATGAGAAGAAATATTTAGTGAAGTCTAAACTTATCAGTATATGGGCTTGAGATATTGCATCTTCAATGTCTTGAAAATAATTGTAGTCCTTTGTTGTCCATTATAATTTAGTATCTTGCTTGAGCATTTCATTTAGAGGTCGAAAAATTTCAACAAACCCTAAGATAAACTTTCTCATGAAATTTATCTTCCAAAATAAATATGTGAGCTCCTTTTTTCTATTTGGGATGCAATTTTTAATATCCCATGAATTCTATCTGTGTTGATCATAATTCCATTTTTGGTGATGATGTGACCCAAGATATTTCTTTTAGTGATGTTAAATATGTTCTTCTTGGGGTTTAGTGAGATGATAAACCTTCTACATCTTTCAAAGATTTACTATAGGTGGCTATGTTATCGGTTATATCCTTTAATAAAATAGTGAGGTCATCCATGTAGATGATTATACATTTACCTATTATCCCTTAAAATGCATGATCCATGGTTCTATAAAAGGTGAATCCTACATTAATTAGGCCAAATGGAATCCTCTTATATACATAAGTACCCCACTTTGTGGTGAAGCAGTCTTAATCTTATCATCTGACTCAACCAACACCTAGTTATATCCTTAAAATATGTCCAAAAATGACATCATTCTTGAACCACTCACTATTTGGATGACCACATCTAAGGATGGCAAAGGATAGTTATCTTTCTTAGAATATTTACTCAAGTTTATAAAATAAACATAGAGCCTAATTTCCCCATTTTATTCCTAATTGGAACTGAGTTAGCTATTCAAGTAGAATGTCTTATAGGGAAAACTATTTTTTCATTCATAAACTTTTCCTTTTCTTTCTAAATAAGAGGTTTGAGTATAGGATTTACTAGCCTCTATCTTTGCATGAATAGTTTTTTGTCTAACTTTAGTAGGATTATATGTATGATGACCCTTAGATTTAAAAAGTTCAATTCTTCATATGTCCATGTAATCACATATTTTTACTAGGTGAGTAAATTTTTTACCCTCTATCTTTCTTTTGGAGTGCAGCTAAGATCAGTGTTAACATAGCATGGATCATACTCATATCTTAAATTCTCCTTTTTAAAATCAAATTTATTTACTTTAAGTTTCCTTTACTATTATTCTTGAGGATCTATATCAAATGTCCTTTCTAGAGAAACCATTCCTAAGGGAAGGAAGTTTTATTTCAATTGAATGAATCCTTCTCCTAATTCATCTTGGCATAGGTAATTAATCTCCTTATCATCAATGATTTGAGAATCAAATTATCTCTAGTTAGTTAATAACTAGACTATCTATTGGTCATCATCAAAGACTTGGAAATTTTCCATTTTGTTAAGAATAGATGGACAAGGTACAATGGAGAATCTGCATACCTTGGATTCTTGTAGTGGTGCTAAGATAGCAGTTGACATAGCTAGTGAGTTTGTATCTTGATTTTGTTCTCTAGGAATAGACACTATATTGAAGGCCTAAAATGACTCAATTAAATACAAAAATCTATGTTTATACCTCTTCAGGTAAAATATTTTGTGTTGGTATATGTTTTTGACATGATTGACTACCAGTTTGGAATCTCCATAGATTATCAATTGTTTATCATTATGTTTGAGAGAAAAATGTGATCTCAAAATGAGTGTTTCATACTCTAATATATTATTGATATAATGGAAATATAATATTTATGATACTAGGTATTTATTACCTTTTGGATCCACAAATTCAATAATAATGCCTTATTCTTATTTGGATCTTTCACTATTGAAGTGGAGAGTCCATAACTAGGAAGGTCCATGGACTTATAGTTCCTACACCTCATACTTTGTGGTAAAGGTATAAATACCAAGGTTATGAGATTTATAACTTAATTATTCATTCTTAGTATTGTATTTAGTAATTGTGTGATTCATTCTTAATTCTTGATCAATTTGAATTTGGTTTGCAACACCTCTCCATGGTAACCAAATATGAGATAAGTTTGTTATTACATACTCATTCAACATCTTAGACCAATCTCTGCTAAAGAGGAGTCCATATCCTTCATATATATCCACTATAATTATGTAAATTTTAATTTTTACACATGGATTATATGCTACTTGTATCCGTACATCATTCATTTCCCCTACTACAAGCACCACTATCTTATCTATCTATGAAACCATCCTCTTTAATGGGCTTGGAGTCAATCAAAGCTTTTGGAAAATTTAATTTGGCATTACCATATCTAAATATCTAGAATCAACTAAATAATTATGAATATCCTTTCCAAATTCTTTGATAGTTAATAATAAAGGAGGAACTTCTAGTTTACTCTTATATATGACATTAGTATGAGCACACTTTATCTTTTTTATAGTTGACTTTCTTGTAATGAATCTCCATAAGAGTTCCTTTTTTTCATTAATATGAGCTAATTTATGAAGAGTGATTTTAGATTTAATCCTCTTCACATATTTAATAATTTACATCCTCCTTTTTTTTGGTCCTCCTTAGTCTAAGATTGTTCATTCCCTTTTGGGGGAGGTAGATTATTGTCAGACCTTGGATTTGGTGGAATAGTAGTGTTATTTGGAGGAGTAGATGTTTTTAAGGGCTACTTATTATTTATATTGTAATTTCCCTTTTGATACTTCTATACTACATGTATTTCATCAAAGTTATCTTTTGGTTCATTATAATCCTCTCTTGTGAAAGAGGACTCATGGATTTAAAATACCATGGTGGTGTTTGAGGAACCAAATTCTAGGTGGAACTTTGGTGGATTATTCATCAAATCTTACCTTACCATCTCCATTTGGAAGATATCAAATGTTGAAAAAAATTCCAAACATTCAATTTCACCATGTTGTGATGTGATATGGACTCTACACCAATTGGGCAAAGCTATTTCTACTATGTTAATTTATGGAAACTTATTGGGTTGCTACTATTCTATGTTATTTATAAATTGATTGAAAGGTTTGTTATATATTTGAAACCTATAATTTTGGTTCTTATTCTGACCATTAGCATTACACATCTTACTTTTCATGTTCAATAAGTCATTTCTCAACTTTTAGACCATTATTTGAATAGAATCTAGTTCTACTTTGGTAAAATCAACACCATGTAATGACTATTCATATATACCTAATTATTCATATAACCATAGTTATAATTAGACATTTTTGTATCAAAGGAGGTAGTTCATATAATTGATTTTGTTTGAATGCAAGAACATTTAGATTAATATGAGGTACTAGATTTAGGGTTGGGAAACTAGTATTAATATTGGGGGTATCTGGTACTTGAAGATTTAGTTGTCTATCAATATTGATAGCTTCCTCATATGCTAAATCCAGAGTGGTGTTAGTTCTTTGTAGGAAAGCTATAATGATTATATCTAAGGTATTTTTGTATATATCTAAATATAATTCTCCATCTATTCTATATGTTGGGCTCAAATAAATGTACATCTTCTAAAACTTTAAGTTAAAAACCCAAATTGGATCATTAGGCTTCCTCTTCATGTTGGTGAAATGTTGATACACCATGAAAGGGCTGGTAACTTGGACAAATTAGGAAATTAAAGTGATCTAACATGCATTCCAAAAAGTAATTGAGATCTCTTGAAGGTTGAGGTACCAATCATAAGCAACATCCTGTAAGGTAAATGGGAAAATACTATATGCAACATATTCATAAATAACATTCACTAACCTTAAATCAACCTTGAAGGACTTGATATGTTCCTCTACAGTTATTCCTCCTAAGGGGGAGAAAGAAGGAGCTACTTCTCTAAATTCCTAAGAAATTTTTGCACATCCACTAGGATGATAATGGAAGATCCAACTAACCAAGGTTTTTGGTCCATAAGATGTTTAATGGGATGGATATTCATTACTAGAGAGGGTATCCTAGTCCAAGGAATATTAGGAATAATCAATAAATATCCAAGCCTTCGATGTGATGACAAAGGGAAAACAAAAATACTAGCTTGGGATCTAGACTTTATAACTCTCTTGGGTATCTCTAATGCAGCTCATACATAGGGGATAACCTCTCATTAGAAAAGTCACCCAAGTGGACCTCCTTATAGTGCCAACTTCTTTATTTTTAATAGAGGTCTTGTGTACATACCTAGATTTAATGAGGTAGCCTCTAACATTTTAGGATCTAAATGGAGATAAAATTCAATCTAGGACATGAGTTGTAGGTATGGTTTAAACAACCTTGTGGTAGAATAGCAAGCTAAACATGCAAGTTATTATTTGGGTGTGCTTATCGTGAAATTAATTCTAGTAAAGAAATCAAAACCTAAGTGAATTGGATGGATGGATGGAATTTATTCTAAATTGGGTAGGTTTTAGTTAAATAAACTTCAAAAGGATGAAAGGGTCGAGTATAAATAAGGTTCTATAGATTCAATGAATGATTTCCTAGTCTGGTTCCTTTGTGTACAAGTATTTCCAAAAATAATGCTTATTATTTGTATTTATTACACACTCATAGACAAACATAGTTAGGCAGTATGGGATAAAAAATGGTATAAGAAGATTGTTCTTTTTAGAGTAGCTATTACACATCCTTACTTAGGATATTATAGCTCAAACTATAAAGGTACATATGGTAGCTATGGAAGACACCTAGAAGACTATATCATGAAGAAATACTCATTCACACTTTAGAAAATTAAAAAAGTCAACCAATTTCTTAAAATCAATAATACTTTCTAATTTTTTAATAGATTTTTCACATCTAAAATCATCATATATTAATGATAACAAAAAGAATTATCTATAACTTTTTCACACTTTAAATTATTATTTTAAAATGGCCCAAAGACACAAAACCCTTATTACACAAAGTTGGAAGGAAATTGCATCCACACAGTTTCATGACATTCAAAATGATCTCTTCTTATATTGATAAAATTTTTGAACCTTTTAAATAAGGGATTACATGAATATATAGACTTGGGGAGGGGTCACCTCATCCTCCAAGTTCATCAAACTCATAGTAATATCAAATAGTTATAACTTTAGTTCGAATTTTAGTTTTAAAATTGCATGTGTGCATGCTTATAGTGAATTAAAACTATGTAAAAAGTAAGTTATCATGTATAATGCAATGCATCATGTAAATGATTGCAAATAAATTAGGCTAACTTATACATTCATATATAAAATGTAAGAATATTATAATTACAAATATTAGTCTTATATGCATGACTACATACAAAATTATCCTTTCATTAAGGCTTATTAGATGACTACATGACACTAATTGTTGTTGTGGTAGGCACTCAAGTGGTAACTTGAAATAAAGTGGAAGTTGAAACACTGGCTTTCTTCCTAGCTTCTAACTCTTGAAAATGTTTGTTGCCACTATAGGTATTGTACCTAATGATATCCATGTTCAATAGTCAAGGTATGTGTACCATATTTACTTGTTCCATCATCCCTTAATGTTCAATTTTAGTATCCCTAAATTTGATCTTGAATATTTCCACTTTAATGACATTCTTCTATGTAAAATTCAACTCATCTTCAGTCTCCTCTAATTTCAATCCCTATAAATTTTGCTTAAATATGGTTGAGGCATGTTGAAGAAGCTAGTCAAAATTAGCTCTACTTATTAGCATGATTTTAGAGTCCCTCACTTTTGAGAGCTTCAACTCCTATAAATTTTTTAAAATGAAGCTTTCATATTTTTCATACTTGGGCATTATTGCCTCAGCTATGTTGACCCACTCTCTTTCCTCTTATGTCCTAATGACCACCATGTTGAGGTAATTTGAATCCTCTAATGGTGTCATCAAATTAAGGTGGATATATGCCTTATTTATTGTGTAAATAATGAGGAATTTTATCTTATTCTTATCTTGATTTTTTTAAAATTAGCAAATTTAATGACTTGAGGAGCTAATGCAACCCTCATCATAATAATGGCCTCAAAAATGTTGTATAGTCTTGATGTTGCACTTTGCACATATATTTACATCTATATGAAAATATGAACTATTTATTTGTGTTCCCTAACTTGTTATAACTCTTGATCAAACTCATTCTTGAGTAGTCATGTTCCTTTATGGAACTTGAACAGAGCATCCTTATGTGTCTCAAAATAGGATTTCAAATCCTCAATATTGGGGGATTTCCCCAATTTATTGTTATTCATTTTAATCAAGGTAAACACCTCTTGTCTTTCCTCTAAAAATACCCCCCTTCCAACCTCATTTTCAATATTCCGTTTCTTCACCCTTTGTACACTCCCTGTGGATTTATAAAAAAATAGAGCTCACTATGGGTAGATCTATGATTTTAATATTTGGCCATTAAGAAGCCTATGATTACAAATCAGTTGCCCATTATGGGATGACCAGTTCAATGGACTCTATTGGTTGAGTGTCTTGGGCCATATTATCTTAGACTAGTTGAAAGGAAGTCCATATTATCTTAGACTAGTCCACACCACCTTATTTAGGAAATGGGTGGACTATGTACACTTGTTTATTATTTCTAACCTTCTTTGATGATATTACAGTAGTGTCCTAAGAAAAAATGGAGGGAGGCACTAGAAAACCTATTTAAGTAAATGATATATGTAGTTGTGGAGTTGCCTATGCTCCCCTCACTTTATTACATGATTTTGTTTTGTTATTTGGGGGTGTCATGGTAGTGGTAGATGTAACCATAGTATAAGTGGGAGGAATGGATGTTGTTGACACAATTGGAGGAGTAGGAACTGATGTGGAAATGGAGATGGTAGGGATAGAGTAAACATCCTCTACCTTTGGAATAATCAAATATGGTTGGAAACTAGGTTTAGAGGATCTACCTTAGGGATAACTAAGGGGAACACTAGGATTAAGAGAAATAGGATAAAACAAACTAACATATAAAGGGGAAACAAATGATATAGTAGGAGTGGTAAAAACTAAAGGATTTTCACCCTCACCTAATTGAACTCCATGTAGTGGTTATTTGTATTTGGTGTCATTGAGGCTTAAAAACTTAGCTCTTTGTAGATCCTTCTCCTCATTTATATACTCACTTCCTACTACCTGCTACTCCATTTATGGTCCATCTGTTGATATTACTTCCATAGTTGGACATTATATAGGGATGTGAGCTCTTAACTTCCTATTATAACAAATAGTAAATTTCTTGGCTATAGGGGAAGCCTCCTATGTGGGTGTGGTTGAGGTAACTATTATATCCAAATCTTGCACCCTAGAAGATGTTGTTTAGGCTTCTTATAAATTTGGGAAATATGGGAACATTTACAAGGATATGGGTGTATCTATATTAGAAATGAGCCTCTATATTTAAGGGGTAGCTCCATGAATATATCATGTAATGCTTATCACTTAAACTACTACTTACTTACGGGGAAAAGAGTTAGAGAATACATAAATTGAACCTGCTCTAAAGGATGTGATGCACTAAAAGTCTTCCACATGACCATCATATTTCTACCATGATAAACAAAGCATACAAACTAGTTTCCAATTCTTAATGGGTTCTAACATGAGTATTTCAATATAGAGGTGAGATGTGAATAACAACACAAGGAAAATAAACCAGAGGGAAGACTGTACACTCTAAGGATAACTATACACTTGAAAAAGATTTACACACTAGGCTACACTCTATATGACTTGTTAGACTAGAAAGTCTTTCTTAAACATGAAAGGATAAGGGAAGGAAGGATAGATAATTATTACTTCTCATCACATCACCATACATCACTTGCAAACTTAGATAATTATTCAAAACTCAAAAATAGACTTGAATTAATGTTTAGAGGTAAAATATGACATCATTATAGTGGAGCTTCTCCATACATGGTGTGGTCCCTTCTTAATAGCTCAAAAGCTATACTTATAGAAGAAAGGCAAAAAGAGAAAGGGGGCCTTGGTACCCAAAAGGGGAATCAATATGAGTCCAACTTTGTTTGAATTATAGTTACAATTGTTTCTAAAAATATGTTCATTCAATCCTTTTTAATGATCTAAGTCATCTCAAGTTATTTCAATAGTTCATTACTTTTACTCATGCCCCATATGGTTACAATGATGGGATCAAGTGGTTTCAAGCCAAGTTCTAGCATCAATATCATTACAACAATCAGATCCATCTATTAGAAATTTATCCTAGTGATAACTACTCAAAACTAGTCTATTATGGCATGCACAGTGGAGAGAAGGGTTCCCTTTCATGCAATTGGTCATGACAATGAATTCATTGGAACCTACATGTATGCCTTCACGATATCTTTTGGAATACTAGCTCTTTTTCCAATTGGATGATGATAGAAATTATCCCCATGCTCATAGGTCCATTATAGATGGAAAACCAATCTTAGGCTATTGGTTTTCCTATATACATTATATTATGACACTTTTATCGATGCCTAGTTCCTATTGAGTCCACATAGATCCATTATGTCACTACCTAAATTGAGAATTTATAGATGCATGGACCCTTCCTTTAATAATGGTGAACACAGTCACTAGACAATGTTATAACCTTTAAAGGTGGACCTTGTATATAATAATTATATGAACCAAAGGTCCATATTGATCTTTAATTGCATCTCTATATGTTCTTGATCACCTGACTACATCATTTTTCCTTTTCATGGCATTAGATTGAGCTTCAATCATAGATTGATGACCCTGTAATACCCATTTTTCTTGCTTAAAAAAGGGTCTTGGTTCAAATACCATCAAAATTATTGGGCTCACTTTATATTAATTTGTTATCGATATATAACTTAGCTTGTTGACATATTGATCTTCTCTATCTCTATCTATCTTGATTTATGCGATCAAGCACCAACCATTGATTTTTCCCTTGACTTGTCAAATTTATTTGATTTGGTACCACTTGGCAGTCTTATGTTGATCCTCAAGATCATATTATCAGTTTGCAACCTCATACACTTATGCCACATGTCAATTTATTGAACTCCTTAACTATTTGACTCATCTCACACCATTGGATCAAGATGTATGATGTAACATAGACCATTAGATCTATTGGGACCCTATGTTTGAAAACCAATGGCTATTTCACAAGTTTAAATTTGAAATCTACACTCCCATCATTGGTATGCATGTGATCATCAAATTTAAGATCAAAATGATTTGTTTTTTAGGAGATTGAACTTGATGTTATCGCGAACATATTATGTTGTAGGTCTATCTTTAAAATCTTATAACTTGAGCCAAAAAGCTGGCATGGACTTGAAACTTTTAGACCATGTTATTGACATGAATAAATATCTAGTTATATGATCATTTGTCTCATAGGGGATTTCTAATTGAATATAAAAAAACATAAAAGATTCAGTTCATTCATTCCCATGTGATGTACATGATGGCATGGCTACTTGGACTCAATAAGCTGAACTTGGGAGGCTTAGATCTCAACATAAAAGGCTCATCAAGATATGAAACTTATAAAGTATGATCTTAGAATTAAGGACATGGATCACATGAGGATTTTTTAGTATATTTAAAAATTACATAAACAAGTTGTTCCATTATAGTTTCCATGTGAATTCCTAAAGATAGTTTGGCTTCATAAAGCTTATTTCTGAGCTACTACTTAATATTTAAAAGCTCAGATGAATTCCTTTGGGCATAAACAAACCTATTATATGCTCTAACTACATTGATCACCATGAAGACCTACCATTTACATATATGACCCCAAAATGACCCCTAAGATATAAAATGACACAAATATTGAATCGTACCATGACTAAGACTACGATGGTATATGAAATAAAATCAAAAAAGATAAAACATACCTTATGACATATAAAAATCCCCTATATAAGATTATGACTATAAGGGTTGACCTATTTTGACTTGAGGGGAAATTGGTCAACATTCTTGGTGATTTCCCAAGGGTGGTATGTTTTCTATGCCATGACCAGCTGCCTAATCCTATCCATTGGGATATGGAGTCACATGTACAATAGGTTTAACATAAAAATTGCCTTGAATAATACAAAAAATAAAAGAAAATAATAGGAATAAATCACAAATCAATAAACACACATGTGCTTCAAAATCACTTATTAGAACACAACACACACAATAAAGGAAACACATACCTAATCTAATATTTTAAAAACCTCATCTTATGGTGAAACATCTGATCATACCTCAACAAAGGTCAAAAATAGTTCCCCTCACATCTTTATCACTCCATGAAGGCAGCCTATCATGAGAAGCATGCTCATCACCAATCACTTGCATATGTAGGTGATCAAGAAGCCTATCACCTTTGAATATTTTTAAGTCTATAAGTGAACTATTTAATACCATCATGAATTATATTTATTTATATTTATGATCCTTGGTTATATCTGCAATCCTCTTGATCATCACCATATCTAATATACATTCCTCATACTATAGAATAGGAATGATGACATTTGCCTCAACCTTTCTATCTTCTTTCATAAGATATGCATGATGCTTGGGAGTATAAAATTCTTATTATTTATAATCCAAATATTCTAAACATGGATCTATATTATATGGATCTCTTAACTTACCTTTTAAGCACAACAATCTCTACCTTAACCTCACTAGGTCCCTCTAGAATTGTAAGCTTTTAAATAACAGATTGATGTCCATCTTCCTTAGAAAAATACCCTTTAATTTCATAATTTATAGATAAAATAAGATATTACTCATTAGTATCATCAACAAACACATTATACATACATTTATTGGGAGAATAAGGAATATTACCAATCTTGTCAAATTCTTGACATATGGCCTCAAATATTATCCATAAAGCATCCTCTTCTTCTTCATGAGTGTCATTATCCATATCATCTTCTCTTCATTAATAGTAAAAATGAAAACATCATTATTAACACTATGGTTCTCAATTATATTTATCAACCTATGATCATCATACTTATGAATCATATAGTTTCACTCAGTAACATGAAAATATTTGACACTTACCTCAACTCATTCAAGTGGCAGCTCATACATGATGTAAGTCCCCAGACCAGTTTTCTCAAAGTATACATAAGGATCATGTTTATAAGTATTTGTGGCATATATTTCAAGAAACAAATCTGAAATACTCTCAATATTATAATAAGTGCCATCATCTACAATAGAGTCATTTTCTTCATGGGCCACATAATTTAGATTGGAACTTGTCTTGATGTAAAGTCAATATGAAAATTTAAAAGGAGTTGTGTTATAATTATCACCTTGGTACCATACATTTTACTAAAGGATAATAAGGACCAATCAGATAATAGATAGCCACCAATATTGTTTATGAATTCCCTTGATAGGTAGACTACAAAGTGGATTGGGAGATCAACCATAACTATCTTGGAAGATAGGAAAACTATGATAATAGTGCAAAAAAAATTTCAAGCCTTTTATAAACCCTAATATCTTGGAAGGTATACCATAAAATTGAAATACCCTTTTTATATGTGTCTCATATTTCAGGCCCATCTTTTCAACTACAACTTTGGGCATGATATAAGTAGAAGCTCCATTATCGACTATGCAATTATGCACCAACGTATCACCTATAATGAGGGTGAGGTAAAATGTTGGAGGTTTCTCAACCCTAGTGGATGGCTCAATAATGTTAATAGGATAATTTTTAAGGATAAAATTACTAATAATTTGATTTGAAGATGAAGGACTACTAGGAATAGTGGATAATTACTTTTGTAACAATTCTTTTTGGCCAGTATATGAAAGTTATCCCACAAGGAAATAGATGCTTTGTAACTTTTCAAGGAATCCACTATGTTTAGAGAATTGGTACTCACATTTTATTGTGTCCTTGGAGGTAAATAATTTCTTATAACTTTATAAATAGAGGCACCTTGAATATACCTTACCACATTTTGACTTGTTGGAGGTATAGGAGCTTTTGGAACTATCACACTTAAAACCATGCCTTGATATCTTGCAAGAGGATTGGATGAGCTTATAGGTACCTTACTATCACCAAATAAATATTTTATCTTGGATTTAGTGTTGTCTATAATATAGGTTCCTTGATTAATCACAAAAGTGTCCTCAACTAGGAATTTGGTGAATATCTCTCCTTGAGGATGCCCACCTTCATTGTTTGCATCACGACTTCATCTTCAGCCGATAAGAGAGGAGTAAATCCTCCTTAAGCAACAAAATAATTCTCTCTACCTTCATTAACATCCATAAATTGGCCTTGATACCAATTTTTTCCCTACACTAAGTTTCTATGCACATGTATCATTTCTCATGCATTTATGGTGGAGTTAGGATTTTACACATTTATAGGTCTATTGAAGTTAGGTTGCCACTGACCCTTCCTCTTCCATATTACTGACCATATTTTTATTGATAGGGGTAAATATTCTGATAGGCACCTTGGTTTATATTGTATGCCTATTTTGAGCCTCTAAGGCTAGGAACGTTGCTTTCCAATCAACATTATTTTCTATTTGCCTAGGAACAACCTTAGTTTTGGTTTTGACATTACAAACTTAGGCTACATCTAGACCATTAGCATATGTATAAGACAAAGGGGGTATAGATACCTTAGGTGTCAATCTTCCATCTTAGATGAGATTATTTTTATCTTTGATATCAAGTTCATATCCTTCAGGGAGTATGGAACCACCCATGGATTGAATTATGCTAGTAATTTCAGTCCTAATGGCTTTCAAGTAAGTAGGGAACATAAAGCTAGTAGGTGGTCTCATAAGAGGAGGAAATCTATTATAAGTCTTTTGGAACCTTTCATTAAAATCATTCATTATTTATTTGGGTCCCCTTTTATCACATTGAGCTGATGTATGAGAGAAGCATGGTCACTTTCATTTCTAAATCTAGAAGTCAACAACACTCCAAAATCATCCCATGTTGTGATGCATCCCCCTTCTAGAGTCCTAAACCAATCAAAAGCCTTCCCTTTAAGGGACATGACAAGGATTCTAATTTCAATTTACTCTTAAACAATACTATGGAAATTTCAAAAGTTAAACACATCCCTAATGTGCTCACTAGATGTGGCATGACTCTCACCATTGAATGTGGGCACACCTTTCATGGAATTAGGAGGAATGACATCATATAATTGAAGTTGAATTGGATTTTAATTATTAAAATTAGGGAAAGCATGAGGTATATCCATGTGTTCTTCTTTAAGGTCTTTAAATTCTTCATTCTCTTCACTTTCTTCCTCTCTAGAAAAATCTACTCATTCTTCAAAGGGAAAATTAGGCTATGGATATGAAATTACAAGATGAAATTTAGGCTGAATGGGTGGGTTAATAGGATTGGATGTTTTAGCAAAGGATGACCTAGTGAGAACCATGAATTATTAGGGTGATTATATAATGAAAAAATGGCCTTGGACCATATTTACCATAAAGGAATCACCAAATGCTAAGTAGCACAACAATTTATAGTTGATATTGTTAAGACCAACATTCACCTTGACAAGTTGTCTTAAAGATAGAGGGTCCCACCAGGCATACCAAAACTATTGTCTCAAAATATTTAATACTAGAAGAGGTTTTTTAAGCTTCTTATAGATTTGGGTAACATGGGAACATTTACAGGTATGTGGGTGTACCTATGTTGGAAATGAGCCTCTAGATTTAAGGTCTAGCTCCCTGAATATATTGTGCAATGCTTATCACTTAAACTACTACTTACTTATGGGGAAAAGGGTTAGAGAATTCATAAATTGAACCTAATATAAAGGAGGTGATGCAAAAAAATTCTTCCATGTGACCATCATATTTATACCATGTTGAAACAAAGCATACAAACTAGTTTCCAAGTCTTAATGGGTTCTAACATGAGTATTTCAATATAGAGGTGAGATGTGAGCAGCAACACAAGGAAAATAAACTAGAGGGTATATTTCACATTAAAGGATAATTATACACTTGAAAAAGATTTACACACTATAATACACTCTATATTACTTGTTAGACTAGGAAATCTTGATCAAACATGAAAGGATAAGGGAAGGAAGGATATAAAATTATCACTTCTCATCACCAAACATCACTTTTAGACTTAGAAAATTATTCAAAACTCAAAAATTGACTTGCATTAATGTTTAAAGGTATAATATGACATTACTTTAGAAGTTATTCACCATACATGGTATGGTCCCTCTTATAATAGCTCAAAAAATATACTTATAGAAGCAAGGCAACAAGAGAAAAGAGGCCTTGGTGCCCAAAATGGGAATCAATATGAGTCTAACTTCATTTTAATTATAGTTACAACTGCTTCTAAAAATATGATCATTCAATCCTTATGATTGATCCAGGTCATATCAAGTATTTTCAATAGTTCATTACCTTCACTCATGCTCCGTATAGTTGCAATGATGAGATCAAGTGGTTTTGAGCCAAGTTTTAGCATTAATACCATTACAAAAATTAGATCCATTTGTTATAAATTTGCTCTAGTGTTAACTACTCAAAACTAATTTATCATGTTATACACAGTGGAGAGAAGGAGTCTCTTTCATGCAATTGGTCCTAGTGATGAATCCGTTGGAGCCTACATGTATGCTTTCATGATGTCTTTTAGAATACTAGCTCTTGTTCTAATTAGATCATGTTCAAACTTGTCCCCATACTCATAGGTCCATTATAGATAAAAAACTAATCTTAGAATATTGTTTTTCCTATAGTCATTATATTATGACACTTTGCTCTTTTCTTGGTTCCTATTGATTCTACAGAGATACATTATGTCATTGTCAAAACTAATAATTTATAAATGCATGGACCCTTCTTTTAATAATGGCAAACATAGTC
This sequence comes from Torreya grandis, assembly GCA_037957365.1. Lineage (NCBI taxonomy): Eukaryota > Viridiplantae > Streptophyta > Pinopsida > Cupressales > Taxaceae > Torreya > Torreya grandis. Next base: position 1,698,135 of record JARHVA010001828.1, on the reverse strand, counting down.
ACTAGACAATGTTGTAAACTTTAAAAGGTGAACCCTTTATATAATAATTATATGAAATAAAGGTCTATAATGATCTTCAATGGAATTCCTATATGTTCTTGATCACTTGACTACATCATTATGCTTTTTTTTATGACATTGGATTGAGCTTCAATGGAGGATTGATGACCCTATAATACCCATTTGCCTTGGTCATAAATAGGTCTTGATTTGACTCCCATCTAAAGTACCAAGCTCACTTTGTTTTAATTAGTTATCGATATCTGAATTAGTTTGTTGACATATTGACCTTTGCTCACATAATCAATTTTTATCTATATGATCAAGTACCATCTATTAATTTTTCCCTTAATTTGTTAACTTTGTTCAAGTTAGTTCCACTTAGCAATCTTGTGTTAATCCTCAATATTCTACTGTCAATTTGTAACCTCACATGCTTATTCCATGTGTCAATTTCTCAAGATCCTTGACTATTTGAATCATCTCACACCGTTGTATCAAGATGTATGATGTAATGTGGATTATTAGATCTATTGGGACCCACTATTTGAAAACCAATGACTATTTCATGATCTTAAATTTGACATCTATGCTCTCATCAAATGAGATTTGCATGATCATCATTGATGTTCATGTGACATATATGCTCTCATCAAATGAGATTTTTTTGAGCTTAAACTTGACATTAGTGAAACTTTCTTAGGTTGCAAGTCCATCTTTAGAAGCTTATAACTTGAGCCAAAAAGATTGTGCAGACTTGAAACTTTCAAAGCATGTTCCCAACATGAAGAAATATTTAGTGATATGATCCTTTGGTTCATGAGGGCTTCCTGAGTAAAGATAAAAATTAACAAAATAGTTATTTCATTCATTCTTGTGTGACATGCATGATGGCATGGCACCTTAGACTCAATAAGCTAAACTTGGGAGATTTAAATCTCAAGATAAAAGAATCATTGAGATATGAAACTTACATATTTTGATATTGACATTAAGGATATGGATCATGCATGGTTTGATGGTAATGTGAAGTTTATATGCATATTTAAAAATTACACAAGCAAGTTTTTCCATTATGTTTTCCATGTGAAGTCTTGATGATGGTCTAGCTTCACAAAACTTGTTCTTGAGCTACTGATTGATCTTTGAAAGCTTCGATGAATTCCTTGGGGTATAATAAAACATGTTCCATGCTCTAACTATATTAATCACCATGAAGACCTGCCATTTGCATGTATGACCCTAAAATGATCCCTATAATATAAAATGGCATAAGGATTGAACTAGACCATGATTAAGACTAGGATGGTGTATGAAATAACATCAAAAGAGATACAACATACCCCATGACATATAAAAATCCCCTATACAAGATTATGACTAAAGGGGGTTGACCCATTTTGGCCTGAGGGAAAATTGGTCAATAGCAACCATAATAGTAGTCTCTTAGGCTAATGTATTAATAGGCTAGGCATGGCCTTCTAATTCTAAAGAGTTAAGGAAAATTTGATCATCCTAAGATATTCTAATTGAAGTATCAACCACCTCAAGCTCTATATTTATAACTTTCAATGCCATGGTGAATGCCTATGAAGGTTTCCTTTGTTCCACTGATGGTTGAGAAGACATGTTGATCCAAAAATCCTAGGTAACCCATTATCCTACACGTGGTAGTCTGATGTGTGCATATAAAATCAAAATAGAGGGCTCCCCTTAAATTATTTTCAATATTTCCTCACCCATTCATGTTGTTTGTGCCCTCTCTTTGACATGGGAATCACTCTTGACATTCAAAAATAGTAAATAATGGTCATAAAGCTTGTGTTATCAAGAGGATCCTCATCTTTTCATGGTAGTGTGGCTAGTTATTTGTATTCCATATATCTTCCAACCTCATAAAAGTGTTTGAAATTAACATAATGCATTATTACAATCATGAGGTGAGATCTATGGAATTTGATCTTCTTCTTCTTATTATTATTCATATCTTCATTTATCCCCAACCATAATTGGTAGGATATCTCCTACTAAATATAGTCAGTAATCCCCTCTAGCCATTAATGTGTTTGCAATGATATTGGATACCCTAGGTAGTGGGTATTCATGGATGGCCATCCACACCTACAGGTATATATATTCCATAATACAAGTGATGTTCTTGGTATAAGTGTGTATGTGAATAAAATAATATAAATCACATATATGGTTTTTAACAAAGTCTAGAGCTAGGCTTTAGAGTGACCCATTGTGTATATAAATTATGCTTATAAAAATGTCTATAAGGTAAGACATCACATATAAATGGTCCCTTTGAGGCCTCTTATCCTTTTTTAGTACTTTTTCCCTTTAGCTTAACACTAATTACCTCACCTAGAGTAAACGTTGACTCTGAGGTCATTAGTAAGTCCAATAATGGAACACATTCAAGGTGAAGGAACTATATGCTAGGGTAGCCATATAACCTATTTATGAGGATGATGGAAATTTGGATTCCTATCTATAACTTAGTTACAATCACCAACTACTTATTTAGATTGACAGTCTCCTTGGTAATTATCCACTTATATAATGTTTTCTCAATTGAGTTCTCTTTTTTCCAAGAAACTAATATGTGTAAGTTGTCTAGAGCATATATGATAGGGAAGGATAAATACCTTTGGAATTCATCCCCAAAGATTCATGTTATGATAGTTTTGTACTCTAAGTAGTGCAAGAATGTGCCCCTAGTCACTTTTCTAGTGAAGAACAAGTCTTATAGGAGGTATATGCATGGCATAATCTCAGGCTAAGATGCTACGAAATGCAAGACTTATCACTTGAGAGGGAGGAAGTACACAACCAATTATCTTTGAATTAGTATCAAATTTTATTCATGAGTGTGTGCATTCACCTAGTGAATTGCTTCCCATAATGCTAATTAATTAAGGTAGTCATTGTTGAATTCTACTAGATTAAAGGCAGTATCTTTGTAATCTATTGAATCCTTAACATATAATATGGATGGTGGTAGGGATCCTTTGAATGTATTGGATGAGTATGTCATGGCTAATTAATTTGGTCAAAAATTTTATGGTTTTTTCAATTTAGGATCTCAGTTCTTTTGGATGGACTATATGATGAAAACACGGGTATCTAGGGCTTGTTTACAAGGAGGCAAGTGAGCTTGAAGTTAATTTGTGATCAATGAGCATGACACTTATTTCCAATTCATCAATATAGCTTTGTCATTCAATTTAGTTCATGTAACATTAATGTCCAATGTCTATAAACTTTATTTATTTTTTCAATTTGAACTTTACTATTTCATTTGGAGGGTATGCCATTTAGGAATTGTATATGTTAAAAATAATGCCACATCATCGCCTTTTACCAAGTGACATTTTGTCACTCTTTTTGATTCATTCTACCTATGCCATGGAGGCTTTTGGTAGTTAGAATTAAATGTTACATTAAAATAGTGTTGGCAAAGTGACTGTATTTTATAAACATAAGTTTCAAACACTTTTGTTGAACACTTTTATCGAAGACCAAAATGATCCTAAAACAAAAGTTCTAAACAATTTCACCGAAGACCAATTCCTTTGAATAATTTCACCAAAGATAAAAATGTCAAAGACCAAAATGCTAAACATTTTATCTAAATACTTTTGCTAAATAATTCTTCTGAATAATTTATCTAAAGACCAAATACATACCAAACACTTTTCTTGAAGAGTTTCACTAAACAATTATATCTAAGACCAAAATTTTATGCTACAAAATGTGAACATTTTTTCCAAAGAGTAAATGCCAAAATCTAAAATTTATGAAACCATGTTCCTAAAGATAAAATGATGAAGAATTTAATACATGGAAAATAAAGTTTCAATATACCAACCTACAAAAATAAGTCCCAAAAAAAAGTTTTGAATAAGACCTATAAACAAAATCCTTAAAGAGTAAATTTGTAGAAAGGTTCATATAGGTGTGAAATGTTAAATATTTCCAAAGATAATCTTCTAAAAAAATTTTCCAAGGACCTAATTCTACAAATCCTAAGGCTTTACAAATTTTTCATCTACTAAAAACTATACATATGTAAAATTTATGAAGAGTATTAGTAGGTTAGTCTGAATAAATATACATGTTCATCTATGTATACTGAATATCAAAGTTTGGTTTCACACATCAAGGTCTCTTAGAAGAATACTTTTTAGGATAGGCATGGACCTCTTCAAAACATAGTGGGTCCCTATTCTAAAAATGTATTAGGGGTATGTTAGGTACAATAAGTCTCTCCATCATCACATCCACCAAGTACCTCTACTAGAACATGTCTCTAAGGTGGTGTAAACCCAAGTGGGAAAACATAATAATGTAATAATCCACTACGAATCCTTCACTCTATCAACCATATCTTTGTACATTATGTTATATGATCTCCATTCTCAAATACCTCTTCTTGTGGCTTCTCTTCTTCTTATAACTCCACCTACATCTATACCTACCTATGTCTACAAAGATAGGGAGCATAAGGGTAGTAAAGGTGTAGGAGTGCCTATCATTTAGCCACATTGATTTAGACCTTGGGTAAGATAAAAATGATTAGAGAGGCTAGATTGGTTGAGGAGGAGGTAGTGATGGTGGAGTTGGTATGGATGGTAGTATAGGTGGTGATTGTTGTGCCACGTTAGGATTTATATTTAATACCATGGGCATCATAACAATGTAGACATAGGTAGGTATAGATGTAGGTGGAGTTGTAAGAAGAAGAGGAGCCACAAGAAGAGGTATTTGAGAATGGAGATCATATAGCACAATGTACAAAGATATGGATAATAGAGTGAAGGTTTATATCCTTCACTCTATCAACCATATCTTTGTACATTGTGCTATATGATATCCATTCTCAAATACCTCTTCTTGTGGCTCCTCTTCTTCTTACAACTCCACCTACATCTATACCTACCTATGTCTACATTGTTATTATGCCCATGGTATTAAATATAAATCCTAACATGGCACAACAATCACCACCTATACTACCATCCATACCAACTCCACCATCACTACCTCCTCCTCAACCAATCTAGCCTCTCTAAAATATAATCATTTTTATCTTACCCAAGGTCTAAATTAATGTGGCTAAATGATAGGCACTCCTACACCTTTACTACCCCTATCTTCCCTAACATGTCATGCCCAATATCTAGGCACTACTATAGGTACCATTAGAGGTGGCAACCCTAACTATCTAGGTAACAAGCAACAATATGTGGCTCTACCCACCATGTATAATGTTATATGATACAAACATAGTCTAGTCCATAATAAATAGTTAGCCAAGAAGGCCAACCAGTTACAATACATACATATTGCTACTACATAATATTCCCTTGAGTGATAGTACATATTTTTGGGGCATGAGGTACAACCCATAGCACATGATCCTATCACCATCTAAAAACATGATGTAAACTATCATCTATCATGTGGGGAAACCACACAAAATGAAACATAGGAAACCTATCATATATCTAGCTACTAACTAAAATCACATGGCCCATAATCATCTACCCTCATGAAATAATTTTATACATATCATGTATTAAGTGTACTGAAATAAATGACACTAGGTCATACATAATACTTTTATCTAGAATTGAATTAGATAAGGTAACCACATATAGTGGTACCTTCCTATATAAATTATGATAGATCACATGATCAATCAAAAATCTAATAATAGATTTTTAGATATCTAAAATAGATAATACATAAACATCAAATAGATACACTCACAATCTATCAAATACCTCTCTAAATTGGTCACCCATAGGACTAGGTCTCATAGGATTTGTATCAATGGTATCACAAATAAATTGAGTACCTACAATAACAAGTCCTAGGATCACATGGACATTCTATAGGGTAATACCCACCTCAATGGAATTCCCATACACCACCTATCTGAAAGTGTTGGTTAGTCATTCACATGTCCCTAAGAACATGGTGACCAAGTCAACACTCAAAATATAATGACACATTTTCATGATCCCTCCAAATCCAAACATCCTCAAGCATGCATGATCATCAACTGCTAATCTATCTTAAAAATATGGTAACCACATTATATCTACTAAAAACCAAAATCTCCTTTGCCTCTACAAAATATCAAATAACAAAGCATGTATTACCCCTTGATAACCAATAATCATCAAATTACATTATAAAAACTAACAATACATAAATTTACCTCAAAATTAACTACCTCATCAACCTATTTTGTCATTTTCTCAACATTATATACTACATTAACCACATAACTAACTATGTCTACTAAAAACAACTTTTTTACTAACTATATCAGCCATTATTAACTTTAAACGAAAACAACCACTATATATGAAGTTGAAGAACCGCTATATATGAAGTTGAAAAAATAATATAATTATATTGACCACTCGATACATAATTGGCCAAGTAATCCTAAAACATCGACCACTTTACATGAAGTCTTTCATCCCTTAAAACTACATTAACCACCTACATACATCACTACATTGGATAGGATGTATGTGATTAGCCTACTATATATTTTTAAAATATATTAGCTCATCTATACATAGTCTTCCAACTAATGACAAACTAGCTCATCTTATTTCTATGTAATCAATCACCTTCATTAACCTATTATTTTTTAATTACATTGGCCTAGTTGATCTCATTCAATTTTTATGGTGATTTTTCACCCATTTTTCATTAATGCCTAAGGCATTAATGACCCACTTCACCCCTTCCCTATTTAAAATCTTAATTTCTAATCTACCTTAAAATTTTAATGAGAAAATTTCACTACATATATTTGCATTAGTACCTCATTTTTCAAATCTACCTTATTTTCCCATTAAAATTGACAAAAAATCAAAATTTAATACATTATATACTTGGACCATGCCATCAACCATTATTATGTGTTCTCCACCTCATGTTCATCACCTTCATGTCATGGTCTCTCTCATCATTCCTTTAGGTCAGAAAGAGATCTGGTTTCTCAAAATGGTAAATTTGTAAATGAATAGTTAAAATCTTATTTATATTTAAAATTTACAATTTCTTCAATTACCAATTATTTACCTAAAAACTCCATGTTTTATTTACAACTATGTTTCTACAAGCTATTTTTCCAAACCACAAAAAGTCATAAAATCCTAACAATGTAGAGAATTTTTCTATACTTAACCCATATTTTTGTTAAAGTTTTAAATTTTATCTAATTTTTCAAGTTCACCTAATGTTCAATACATTGGATGCATCTTCTTTATTCTAATACAAATTCTATTCTAAAACAACAAGGTAAGTGAAGGTATGTATTTTTTAATTATTTACTTTCATTTATTTCCCACTATTTACTATAATTTATCTAGCTTAGTATTGTGTGTTTCTATGTTCTTTCTCAAAGCACCATCCCATGTCACAATTGTGTGACACGTGATGATCTTCAATTAGGGAATATGTACACACACACACTATTTTTAAACTTTATCATTTACTAACACTTTTTCTCTTGTAAGAATTATTGAGTCTCAATTTCTCTAAGTGCAAGACTTAAAGGGTACACCAAGAAAAGGTTTGGTAGACCTTTGGTGTTTTATAGGATTTTTGGTCCCTATACCATTACTTAAAACCACTACAAGAAAAATTTATCAAACTCCTTAATTAGTTAAAACCCACTTATACACTCCCCTAAGTAATTCACCTTCCAAAATAACCCCTGACTAAGCATACACCCATTTTATTCATTTTTTGACTACGTCAGCCTAGTCAATCTTGTTGGGAATTCATCACATGTTATGGAAATCTGTCAACCTAGATGACCTAGTTTAATTCCTAACAACTCTATTTCTTTCCCAACAAGATTGACTTATATGACCTTATCATTGAAATTCTAGGTAGGGTTTAGGGTCATTTATTATCTTAAATACCCCATTCACTTCATTTCTAAAGAGAGGATCATTCATTTACACATCATTACAATTCACAAATCTACTTATATTATCATTTAAGGATTTCATTTATTAATTTTTACCTTAGAGTAAGAACATTCATCTTGTGGAGGTCTTGGATATATAATATAAATCTTGTATCCTATATCTAATCTATCTTTGTGATCTTTACAAACCACAATAACCTCTTGAAAAACACCATTGGCCAAGGGAGAGATTGAGGCATGATGGGTTCACTCCAATAAGTTAAGTATTCATAGCTCTTCATTTGATAGGTTGATGTTACACAACTAATGTATTTAATTGTATCTCTCCTTGCTTATATTATTTCTATATTTTCTTGAATAAAATTATCTTTGTTTATTTATTTTTTCCCCTTTATGTCACAAGCTTTGGTGAGAATTAGATTAACTTGCATGTTTACTTACTAGATTAAATTGATTTATTTAAATGCATTATAAGAAATATCTAGGTTTATTACATAATTTATTTTAATTATAGGCCTTTTAAATCTCTCCTTTAGTATTTTTAGTAAGATATCCCGTAGGTAGGTTTAGTGGATCCATAATTGATCATGACCCTGATATAACAAAGTATTGCTAGTGGATTTTTAGTTGACTACCATGTCCGATATTGGATATTACTAAGTAAGATAATTTTTAGATATATATATTATTTCACTTTTATATATTAATTCCCTCTCCTTCACCTTCCATTCCTCCACTAGAGGATACTTCACTTGAAACCCATGTCATGGTTCCCTATGCAAAATTTTCCACACCTGTTTCACCTAAAAGGGTTATTCAAGTCACCAAAGTGTATATTATATGAAATGAGATAGGATTAACCTAAAAATTATCATATATTATAAATACATACATGGATAAGGTAAATAAAGTATAGATCCATTTATACGTATTTATATTGGGGCATGACCAAATGGATCCACAAAACCTAGTTAGAAGAGCACTTATAACTTAACATTAATGGATATGGTTTCAAATCCTCTAGGAAATAAATATAATGGAATAAACCTAACTAGGTTTTCTCATAGTAATATAATATAGTATTTGAAAGCTAGTAACATAAATAAAAGTGGATGATTAAACTAAAAATGGTAAGGAACCATAGTAGGAAAATGGGGGCCTAGGTTACCTTAACTAGAAAATGTCAAGTTTGAAGGACCCTATAACCACACTAAGTATAAGTGTAGAGGAGATTAAAATAATGAGTTATAAATCCAAAACTATTAATTATGAAATATATGTATATCTATCAAGTGAAAGAGCTAAGGTTAGAAATAATAGCCTTGAATAAACCTATCAAATCTCAATCTCTCCTTAAATAATGGTATTTTACAAGAGATTATTGTGATTTTAAGAATCACAATTATTGAATCAACCTCTAGGATAAAATGAATCCTCTATTGCATCTAAGACTCCATAACACAAGATTTTCCCTCCAAGACAAGATCTAAATAATGTCTTCTCCAAATGTATACTTAATTAAAATTATGAGAAATAATAGTTTAAAAATAAATGTTCCTCTCTATTGGATTGAAATGGGACTTGTTTTTATAGTGATATATGATCTTAACTCTTCCCATAGTTATAGCCAAAAACATTGGCTAGCCTCGATGTAGTTTAAAATTTCTCATTTGATCTTGAAGTAGGTCAGATAGGGATGACTTATTTATGAAGCATATATCATGACTTTTATATTACATCAGACTAATTTGACATAATTTAAAATTTGGTGGGATTTGGAAAACACTACATCAACCCAAGTTGATATAGTTACAAAAGATAGGTTTTGGTTTAGTTATAGGCTATTAGGAAGAAAATTTCTTAGGGGATCAAGTTTGGGTGAATTTTAGTGGATATAGGCATGATAAATAAAAAATAATTTCTCTCACAAAACACCATCAATCTACCCACCTCTTTCCCCATATAAATTTTAAGGCATACACTTAAAGATATTGAAACTCAATAGTTTGTTGCAAGAGATAAAGAATAAATGAATGATAGAACTTAAAAATATTTTGTGTGTATATATTCCCCACTTTAATCTTATCATGTGTCACTATAGTGTAACATGGGATGGTTCTTCAAGAAATAAAATAGAAACACACTAAGCTAATCAAATTTCCATGTAAAATGGTAAATAAATGAAATACCTTGAAGTGCCATATACATACCTTGATTTACCTTTATCAATAAATAGTTACATGTTGTATTTATAGTCTTGATCATTAAGGGTGCATTAAATTCATTATAAATACCCTAAAGATACAAGGATAGAGAACAAAACAAGCAATTATAATGAAATCAAAGTAAAATTTAAAAAATCATGAAAAAATTAAGTAATTATAAGTTTGGTAAAATGGTATGACAAAGGCAAGGTTAGTACCAAAATACTAAGATAAATGATAGAGAAGAGGGAAATTTAGGTAACCAAAACTCCAAGGATACTAATGAATGAAAGACCAAGACATGTGTCCAAAGTACTAAAATAAAAATCTAGAACAAACTAAGGAATCATGAAACAGAAAAATGTAATCAACATCAATGTAAAAGAAGTAATAATCCATAAACAAAGATAGAAGAACATATAAACAACATTGATGAAAGAGAAGTAACACTACATAATCAAATATTGAAAAATGATGAAAATGGGAGAAAAATAACCAAAATGTCTAGTAAAAAGGTGAATAGAAAATTCAAAGTCCCAAACATAACTATGGTAAATCCAAGAAAGATAAGGAAATAAACAAGAAATCATCTTATAATGACCCAAATACGTAGCTTCTATTCTAATGATACATAAAATAAAATTAACATTTTATGAACATGTCAAAAAAGAGAGATGGAGCATAGGAAGTGTAGAAGTTTGGAAAACATTTAGAAATAAACTTGTCTATCAAATGTGGAAATGAAGTGGGTGGAAAGGGAAATAGGGTAGTGCCAAGACGAAAACATAGTCTTTACCAAAAATAAGAGACTCACATCAGGTTGGTGAGAATATGAAAATTTGACATAAATTAACTTTAGACAACTCGACTAAACCACATAGGTGTGGGATAACTAGTGAAGTATAATTATCATCTCATGAAGTCTAGTATGCATGAAAAGTAAAATGAAATTACCTTCCCACAACATGTTCCCCATTCCTCAAGACCCCTTACAGAGTCATTAGTATCCTATGAATATTGGTTAATTATGTGATAAATTAGGTGACACTAGGTATTATTATAGTATAATGAGACTTTGTACCCTAGTATATTGGCCTATCATACCCCAATATACCTTGGCTCTATCATGAGGTGAACTATGGAGTTTATGCTTCAAATAGGATAGGATATGTGCCAAATAAAGATCACATCTTTTGGTGTGATATGACTTTTAATATTGTATTTTAATTTTCAATCATTTATTTTTGTTGTATGATATGGATTTTAACTCTTTTGGATTTTTTGAGTCCTCCTCCATACAGATTCAAAAAACCAAACATGGGTGCTAAAAATGACTATCACAAGAGTACATATACTTGGTGGTTAAATAAGAGAACCTATAAACCATGATTTATAAGAATCTTAGACTAGTACATTATTAATAATGAAATTTAAAAACCAACCTTGGTGTTCCCAAAGTGATGTGAATCAAGGTAAATTATGAAAATGAGCATAGAATGATTAGGTTACCCCAAATCACAAAATATGTTTTAATGAATATGGTACATTGATAGGTAGGCTTGAGTAATCATCATGAGAAATTTTGTATATGAATGAATACATGATAATAAATTATTATATTTTTATGAAAAAATAATATTATATACTTTAAATATATGAAAAAATAGCTCTCAACCATTTCCTTATCTTTCAGGGAAGACACGTAACTAATATTATGAACAAAAAAAATTTATAAAGTGAATTTATGATCATTTGTGAGGAAGGCCTAGTCTTCTATGAGGTATTATAATGCAACCAAAAAACTAAAAAACCCATAGGCATAAATTATAACAATAAGGTACATGAAGTGATAATAAATGAACCCATGGTTTTGACAAGACTAAAAAACCAAATGATGTTAAAAATGATAAAAATATCAAGGGAATAAAACTAGGAATTGGGCATAATGTGTAAAGAGATAAACTCATAGGTATGAAAATAAATTAAGATGATGTTATGCTTCATAAACATATAATCAAACAAAATACTTATTCAAAAATTGAGAAATGGTTGGTTCTTTGAAGATGTGTCCTCCATTAGTTTTTAATCTATATGTACTAGGCTTACGAATGTCTTTGATAAGAAAAGTACCCAACCAATTTTTATAATATTTTCCTTCTTTATCATGGATGTAATATAATTTAATCACTAAGTCTCCAACATTAAAAGTACAAACTTTGAATTTTTTGTTATCTTGTTTAGTGATGCAAGCTTTATATGGGTGGTTATGTTATAATGTACCCATATATCGGTATCCAAAGAATTATAAAGCATAAATATGGGATTCATGAATATATTCATCAAGAATGATGTCATGAATATAAATATGTAAGGAAGGTAACTCAAATTTTATTGGTAAGATAGCTTTATAAATATATACTAACAAGAAGGGAATTGCCATAGTTGTTATGTGAATGCTAATATGATAAGACCAAAATATAGGATAGAGTTTGAGGTTAAAATAAGAGAAAGAATCTCTAATAGTCTTTTAAAAGATTTTTTTAAGGATTTTTTTAGTGGCTTTAGCTTGTCCATTACACTGAGGTTGATATGGTGTGGAAAATTTATGTGTGATATTGAATTTTGTAAATAGTTGTTTCATGTCATTATTTTTTAAGTTCCCACCATTATCAAAAATGATGATGTGAGGAATCCCAAAATGATATATTATTAAATAATAATAACTTTTTAAATAGTTATTTTAGTGACATGTTTACACCCTTACCATATAGTGTCTCTAGGGATATGTGTGTCCAACTTGTTGCTTACATACCTTCATATTATCTTATTACAGTTCTCAATTTTATTAGTATGGTCAGCCTATGGTATAACCATGGTTAAGTAGAGTATATATAGGAGGTAATGTTTAATATTTATAATCATAGTGTGAATTCTATTTTTATTGCATTATTGTGGAGGTTGAACCCTCAAAGTGGCTCAATCATAATATTCAAATATATTACTCTTTTCAAAAAAATTTATAGATATACTTATTATGTTCTTAATTCTATGATATATAATTCTATTATTGTGAAACATATAAGTAATTTCATTACAAGTGGTATTAAATCTTCAATTTGGTCAAGTTTTTACAATGTTGTTTTTTTAGATTTGGCATCCTAAGCACTAAAAGGTCAAAAAAATATAACTTGTGATTTGGGATGAATTACAATTTTTATCACCATAGTTTTTATCATGAGTCTATAATTATTTTTTACTTATGAAAATTATAAGTCATTGGATTCATATATTTGAGATGATCACAAGGGTGTATTATACCAATGCACTTTTTTAGGCAAAAAAAATTCACCCTTGTGCACATTAAAAGTCTTTAGATTTGTCTTAGAAAGGCAATCACAATAGTATCATTTATCAATAGATTTATTTTTGGGTCACAACCATCCTAGGTTTTGTTCATGATGTGGACTAACACTCATGGTCATGATAAAGGGAAAGAAACACCTAAAAATATTCATAAAGATGACATGGAGTCAAAAGCTTTTGATCTAAGTATTTCAAAGATAGTTCAATAACTTAAGTCAGAGTTGTAGATTGTGGTGCAGAAAGATAAACTTGATGTACTTAAAGGGGACCTCACAGGGATGAGAGGGGACTTGAATGGCTTACAAGATCAATTTTAAAAAATTACTAGGTAATTAACCAACTTTTTAGCTCATTATTTATAAAATAACCCTCTACCACTCCAGTTTGGTTCTCCAAAAAATCATAACATCAACCATGGTTCAAAGTCATTGTTGACATAATTAGACCTATGAAAGTTTGATGGTAATTATCCACTCACATAGATTACTCAAATTGAAAATTTATTTGATGTACATTAGACTCCCTATTCACAAAAGGTGGTCATGGCCTCTCTATATATAGAACCTTAGTAGTTCATTTGGTATCATTGGTTGTGTGCTCAATAGAAAAATAAGGGTGTCCTATTTTCATGGTTAGTATTTTTTGAAGAGTTATAGCTCCTCCTATGGGAATTAATAATAATGTATCTAAAAAATACTTTATCTAACTAACCAAGTTGTTCCAAACTAGGATTATAAATGATTACATTCATCAATATCATAATTTCTCCCTACATGTGACAAACATCACTGAAGAAAATTTGATGAACCTATTTTTATGTCACCTCAAAGATATCATCTAGTTAGAGGTACTCATGTTTCATCATAGTAATGTATCTGAAGCCATACCAAGGGCAAATCTGGCTGAAATAAAATTTGATAAATGAATACATTTTACTCATTTTCATGAACGCACCTTCACAACACCATAATTTCCACATCCTACTTGATTGACACCTCAACAAATTGAATAAAAGTATTCAAAATGGGTGTGTTTTTGTTATGATAAAAAATTGAACAAATGACAATGATGTGTTGAAAATAAGTTGTTTAAAATTGAAAGTTCCAATGAGGAGGAATAAGATGGTGAGGATTCAAGGGTAGGTTTGGAAGAACTTGAGGATGAATCTGAATATTCTCAAACTATTATTTCTTGTCATACACTTTCAAGTATTAGTACTCCTCAAACTCTTAAGGTGGTGGGTATCCTAAAGAAATAGCAGGTGATTGTGTTAATTAAATATGGGAGTACACATAAATTCATCAATAGTAATTTATTTATTAATTTGAACTATTTCATTAACCCAACTCTAGAATTTTAGTTCATGATTGTAGACAGTGGTGTCATCAACTATTCTATAAAATTCCATAGCATTAAGCTTACTATGGGAGACTATGTGTTATATTCCCATATATTTTTTATTCCCATAGGAGGAGCTAATATTTTTTGGGAGTGTAGTGGCTCACACTTTGGGAATTATTGAGATGAATTTACAAGAACTATTTATGAGTTTTAATTCAAAAGGCAAGACCTTTGAAATGTGTGAATTATAGATTAAATCTCCATAACTAGTTAGTTCCCATCATATTATGAATATTCTAAAAAAAGGTGTTAAGGGATTTATGGCATGCTTATTTTCCATAAATGTTCAACTAATCAAAGGGTCTACACAACTTGATTTGTAAAGGGTGATGGATGACATTATATTATTTTTAGTGACATGACAAAGGGACTTCCTCTAACTTGCACACATGAGAAAGCCATTAGGCTCATTCTAAGAATTACACCATCCAACATCATACCCTATAAGTATCCCTATGAATATAATAGTGAAATTGAAAATATGGTATAGGAGATTTTAGAAACAAGAATCATCTGACATGGTTAAAGAAAATATTCCTCCCTTGTGGTCATGGTGCAGAAGAAGGATGACACTTGGAGGATGTGCCTCGATTATAAAGAACTCAATAAATACACCATCAAAGATAAGTATTTTATTATAGTAATTTATGATTTTTTAGATGAATTACATGGAATTGTTTATTTTACCAATTTAGACCTTCATTTTGGGTATAATCATATTTGAATCTACAATTAAAATATACCTAAAATAATTTTTAGAACTCATAAATTCCATTATGAATTTATGGTCATGCTTTTTAGCCTAAAAAATGCACCATATACATTTCATAGTTTGATGAATACTATTTTTAGGCCATTCTTGAGATAGTTTTTATTGGTGTTTCTGATGATATCCTTGTCTATAATAAAAATTGGGATGACCATTTGAAGCATGTGAAATAGATACTTTCAGTTTTAGAGAAACATCAACTTTATTCAAAACCTTTCAAATGTGATTTTTGTGTCTAAGAGGTGGAGTACTTGGATCTTATTATTTCATATGGAGTTAAATTTAATCCTAAAAAATCCAAGTGATGATGGAGTGGCAAGTTCCCAAGACCCTCAAGAACCTCCAAGGATTTCTAGGCTAACTAGTTACTATCATAGGTTTAATAAAAATTATGGTAGAATTGCAACCCCACTCACCTATTTATTAAATAAAGAATCATTATATTGGATTTATTTAGCTACTAAGTCATTTGAATAATTAAAAATTGATATGTACACAACTCCAGTTTTTGCTACTTCATTTTTTTTAAATCTTTGTTGTGAAGTGTGATGCATCAGGATATGGCATGGAAACTACACTCATGCAAGAATGTAGACCATTTAAATTTGAAATTCACAAATTGAAGATAAAAATAGGATCAAACCAATATATTATAAATAGATTATGTCTATTTTGCATTCAGCCAAACAATGGAGACCTTATTTGATGGGTCATTACTTTTGGGTAAATTTTGATCATGATAGCCTCAAATACTTTTTGTAACAATGATTTTCATCTAGAGAATAATAAAAATTGGTTACTAAAATGTTAGGCTATGATTTTTAAATAGTCTATAAGAAATAAAATGAGAGTGTGGTGGAATATGCACTACCTAGAGGGATACATTAGTTGAGGTATTGTTATGTGTAATGACTATTTAGCAGCCAAATTAGATAGAGGAAATAAGATCAGAATGGGAGAATGATAGTTCTACCCATGATTTGATTAAAAATATTTAATAGGGTTCTAGGGGAGCTGAAAATTTTACATGTAATGGGAATTCATTATGGTATAAAGATAAATTATACCTTTGTAAACATTCTCTCCAAAAAAATAAAATCTTTCAAGAACTTCATGCATCTCCACTGCGAGGTCACTCGAGATTTTTGAAAACATATCATAGAATCAAGAAAGAATTTTAATATGAAGGACTCAATATGATGTCTATAAATATGTGGTTAAATGCATGATATCTCAATATAACATAGATGAAACCATTAAGAACCTAGGTCTCTTGTAGCCTTTATCCATCTCTAGCCAGTGTTGGGAAGAACTTTTTATAGATTTCATTATTAGGTTAACAAAGTCTGAGGGTAAAAATATTATCATGGTAGTTGTGAATCTAATCACAAAGTGTTCTCATTTTTTATTCCTTATCACAACTATTTGTTACTAGTATAGTAGCTTTTACTTTTCTCAATACAATTCATAAATTACATGGTATTCTAAAGATCATTGTAAGTGATCAAGATCCCATATTTATTAGTAATTTTTAGACTAAATTATTTACATGTCTAGGCACCTATCTATATCATATCTCATCCTATCATTCTCAATCTAATGGATAAATAGAGGAAGTCAACAAATTTATAGAAGGATATATTCGTTGTTCTGTTTTTAAAAAATAAGACAAATGGGTTCATTGGTTGCCACTTCTTGAATGGTGATGTAGCACTTTTTTAACATTTCTTCTAAAATTTCTCCATTTTTGGCATTTTATGGGTATCAAACCCCATCCATGAATTCCTCCTTGACAATGCATCCTAAGGTTCCATCTATTGAGAAACACATTCACCATCAATAGGAGATACTAGTGAGTTTGTGAAAGAATTTAGATATGGCACAAAATAAAATGAAATAACATGTAGTTCAACATCATAGTGAGAGGAATTTTGACATAGGTGATTAGGTATTTGTGCATTTACAAACATATAAATATATATCAATGAAGCAATAGAAAAAAGATAAAATATATCACCTAAGTATTATGGCCTGTATCAGATCTTGTAAAAAATTGGTAGTGTGGCTTGAAAATTAGAATTTCCCCTATCCATTCACATACTTCTAGTTTTATATGTATCTTAATTGAAGAACATAATTAAATTTGGATGAAAAAGGATGAGCCATTCTAGATCTTGAAGATCTCCTTCATACATGGACTAAACAACTACAGTCTAGAGAGATTAAGGATTATTTGATCAAATGGAAGGACCTACATTATAAATATGCAACATGGGAGGATGAAGCATTCATTAAAAAACATCCTATTTTGATTCAACATTGAGGATAACATTATTTTGAAGGGGAAGGGCATGCTACACCCTTAAAATATAGTGCATCTAGAGATATGTGCAGTGGACTTGTGGCTTGCATGCCTCCATATTATCTTATTACATTTCTCAATGTTCTTAGTATGGTTGAACTATGGAATAATTGTGGCTAAGTAGATTATATTTTAGTCATGTAAAATGTGAAATTATACAAATTTAGTATGGATAAGAAACCTAATCCATAGGTCCTCCCGTTGGCTCACACAACCCTTTTAGGCTAATTCTTTCACTAATTCCCATTCATCCAAAGCTTTTTGGACTTAGCCCCTTCAGACCCAAGTAACCTTTTCAAGACCAAATCCATCCCCCTAGGTCTCATTCCATTAGGCCAATAATGCCCAAATAGGATAGGAGCATTAGAACCTAGGGTTTCTTATTTTTAGCTTTGTTGTCTAAGTTCACTTTTGCCTCCAACAGTTAGATTTTCTTAAATTCTTATATTTTTCTCTATCAATATAATATAAAGAAATCAACTCATGATCATTAATTACCCTATAAAAGGACATTAAAAGTCCATTTAGAAGGGTTGGCACTCATTTTCAAGAGAGACACAAGAATACAAGTACACTCAAGCACTCCTCCCCATTTTTTGCATACAACCTTCCAACATTATTCAAAGCCTACTCAAGTCATTGCACTAGTCCCTAGCTAGCTAAAACACATCTAATTTTTCATTCTATTTGAATTTATCATAAACAAATTACACCAATAACTTCAATGGGAGAACTGCATTAGCTTGATCCCTCTTTGAAGTATTGGTATATAGGCAGCCTGCCCACACATAAGGTGTGAAGTGTGTCCAGTGTATCTTTTACACACTAACCCCTTCTCTTATTTATCTAAGTTTTAATTCAATTTCAAGCACTAGGAGATCCTAAGGGTTTCAAAGACTGAATCAAACACATAGTGAGCTCTATAGGCTTCTAGGCCTCAAAATTTTGTAGATAGGGTAACACAAACCTACCAAATAGAATCCAAAAAGCTTTTAACCTCAAGACAACATCATCAAAATAGGACTATAGAATCAAAAAATAGGTTGTCCAATTTTATAACTCTTATCCAGCTCAAAAATTAAGTTCAATAACCTATTTGAACTTATTTTGCAGTCCTGATCCTCTAGTATCAAACTCTATCTCAGTCCAAATCAGCTAGAATAAGCGAAGTTCTATTTTCTCTCACATACTAATATATTTAGAGAAAGACAAAATAATATCTATTTAAAAAAATTAGTAGGTTAATTAAATCATATTATTTATTGATTTGAAATGCTCAAACCCCTTTATTTAACTAATAATATAACTCTAATTTTCCAAATATAATAAAATATTTAGTGAACTCGACTTAGTTTGAATTTCACACAAAAACCCTAGAGATAATTATTTCTAATTTTTTTCCATATTTTTTTTCTTTTTCCTACATTTAAAAATAAAAATTATACCAATTAATTTTAAAATTATCATATATTTTGTTAAAAACCTAGTTTACATATACTAGGTCCTCTTTGCATACAAACACTTTCAAAACACTAGGAAAAATATATTGCTAATTTTAGAAATATTTTCAGATTTTTCCTAAATTTTTCAAGTTAAATTCTACAAATTCATAGAAAATTTTTAAATTATTATGCTAATTTAAAAAAAAAAATCAAACCCTAGTTGCATCAACTAGTTCCCATTTATTTTCCAAGTATTTTCTAATCATTTTTCTACATTTTTAGTTGAATATCTAAATCAAAAAATCATTTCAAATTTGCAAAATTCATAGTAAATTCAATTTTTTTATTTCTCTCAAAACCCTAGTTGCACCTACAGGGTCCCAATAAATCAAGTACTATTCCCGTAAACTTCTAAATTGTAGATGCATATTTAAATCAGAAATCAAATTTCAAATTCAAAAGTTCATAATATTTTACAAAAATATTTTTGACAAATCCCTAGTTGCATATACTAGCTCCTAATCTGCTTCTTGAGGAATCACCTTACATCTATAGCTAAATTTCAAAAATGATGCTCAACTATTTACAAACTTTTCTTACATTTTTTTCAAATAACAAGGAAACCATAATGGGCCCTATCATGTACATGAATGATGAAGTCTATCATATGTTAGTACAAAGATTCATCCTTTGCATTTCATACTTATGTTTCATCATAAGGGATGATATTACAAAATTCATTGATAAACTTTCACAAGATTTTAATAGTTATTTTGCATATTATTTATCTCTCATATGGAAAAAAAATCAAGCTTATCATGCTAAACACATTACATATGTCATAATAGATGTAAAATATATTTATGCATTCTTGCACAAATCCATGCTCTCAACCCTTTGTTTTTTATCTTTCATATGGAAAATTTTTCAAGGTTATCATTCTAAACACATTCAAAATTTTATATCACATGTCAAAGGTCTTTATGCATACATTCACAATTTCATGTTCTTTACCCTTTGCTCTTTATCATTTACACGTGAACCCCTTCTCTTATTTATCTAAGTTTTAATTCAAATTCAAGAACTAGGAGCTCTTAAGAGTTTAAAATATTGAATTAGATAAATAGTGATATCCATAGGGTTTTAGGCCTCAAAATTTCACAAACAGGGTAACACAGACCTACCAGATATAACCCAAAAAGCTTTCAACCTCAAGACAATAACACCAAAATAGGACTATAGCACCGGATAGTAGGGTGTCCACTTTTGGTTCTCTTGTCTAACTTAGAAATGAAGTTTAGGAACCTATTCCAATCTATTTTCTAGTCATGCTCCCCTAGTATTAGAGTTTGTCTTAGTCTAGATCAATTGAAATAAGCTATGTTTTAATTTCTCTCACATACTGTTATATTTAGAAAAAGACAAAATACTATCTATTTACACAAATTAGTAGGTTAATTAAAGCATATTATTTACCAATTTACATTACTCAGATCCCTTTATTTAACTAGGAATATAACTCCAATATTCTAAATATAATAAAACATATATATGAGGTAGTGGTTAGTCTTTTATCATCATATTGTGAATTGTATTCTTATTGAATTATTGTGGAAGTTTCCCCCTTAAAGTGGCTTAGTCATAATATTCAAGTATGCTACTCTTTTTATAATTTTTATTGTAGATCTACTTATTTTGTTCTTAATTATGTGATCCATAATTCTATTGTTACAATTCATCTAAGTAATTTCATTAAAAGTGGTATTAGAGCTTCGATGTGGCATAGTTTTTTGGATCTGGAATCCTAAGTACTAGAATGTTGAAAATACATAACTTGTGATCTGGAATGAATTGAAACTTTTTGTTACCATAGTTTTGTTTATGATTCCAATTTTTTTTTACCCTATGAAAATTAGTAGTCGTTAGATTCCTCCAATAGTATATTTTATTAGTACACATTTTTTAGCCAAAAATTTTCACCCTTATAGACATTAGAAATCATTATATTCATCTTGGCAAGGTGATCACAATGGTATCATCTATTGATACATTATTTTTAGGGTCTCAACCCTCCTTGGGTTTGTGTATGGTGGTCCCTAACACTCGTGGTCATAGGACAGGGTAAGAAATGCCTAAAATTCCTCACAAAGATGATATGGAGTCAAAAACTTCTTATTCAAGTATTTCAGAGATAGTTCAACAAATTAAGTTATAGTTGTAGTGCTTGGTGAAAAAATATGATCTTGGTGTAGTTAAAGGGGACCTCATGGGGATGAGAAGGGACTTGAATGGCTTGTGGGATCAATTTCAACAAATCATTAGGCAATTGACCAACTTTTTAACTTAGTAATTACAAAATAACCCTCCACCACTCTAGTTTGGTTCTCCTCCTCTAAACAAACATAATTCCAACCATGATATGAATCCATTATTGCCAAAAGTGGACCTACACAAGTTTTATGGTAATTATCCTCTCATATGGATTGATCAAATTGAAAATTTATTTGATCTACATCAGACTCCCTATTAATAAAAGGTGGCCATGGCCTCTCTATATCTAGAACCTGAGTAGTTTATTTGGTATCATTGGTTATGTACTCAATGAAAAAGGGTGTCCTAGTTTCATGGTCAATATTATCTATCCAAGTTACACCAAATTCCACTATTGAAATAATGTCTCTAAAACTACTTCAGTTATCTATCCAAGTTACACCAAATTGGGATTATAAAGGATTACATTCATCAATTTATTAATCTTTCTTTATGTGTGGTATATATCACTAAGTAAAATATGACCGAACTATTTTTAGGTGGCCACAAAGATAGCATCCAATTATAGGTTCACATATTTAATCCTAGTAATTTATATAAAACCATACTAATAACACATCTGGTTAAGGTAAACGAGTTGATCAAATGAATACCTTTCACTCATGTTCATGAATGCACCTTCCTAACACCATCATTTCCACATCCTACCTAATTGACACCTAAATGAATTAAATAAAATAATGCAAAAGTTTTGTGTTTTGGATGCAATATAAAATAGAGTAAAGGACATCAATTTGATGAAAAAATTTAAAATTGAAGGTGTCAATGAAGAGGAAGAAGGTACAAAGGATTCAGAGGTAGGTTTCAAAAACCTAAGGATGAATCTGAAGATTCTCAATCTACTATTTCTTGTCATGCACTTTCAAGAATTAGTACTCTTCAAACTCTTAAGTTGGTGGGTTTCTTTAAAAAAAAAAAAGGTGACTATGTTAATTAGTTCTAGGAGTACACATAACTTCATCAATAGTAAGTTGGATACTCATTTGAATAGTTTCATTTACCTATCTCTAGAATTTGAAGTCATGATTGTAGATGGCGCTATTATCAACTTTCTAGAAAATACCATAGAATTAATCTTACTATGGTATATTACTTGTTATATTCTCCTATGTTTGTTATTCCCATGGGAAGAACTAACATTATTTTAGGAGTGTAATGGCTCACCACTTTGGGAACTATTGAGATAAGTTTCTAGGAACTATCTATGAGATTCCATTAATCATGTAGTAAATTTGAATTATGTGGATCATAGGATAAATATCCATAACTGATTAGTTCTCATAAGATGATGAAGATTCTTAGAAAATTGTTGAGGTATTTTTGGCATATGCTTATTTTCCATAGAGGTTAAACCAATTAAGGAGCCTACACATCCTAATTTACAAAGGGTGTTGGATGACCATTTTGTTATTTTTGGTTACATTCAATAAGGACTTCCTCTAATCCATGCACATGATCATGTCATTAAGGTCATTTTAGGAAGTACACCACCCAATATCAGACCATATAAGTATCCCTATGCCCAAATGAGTTAAATTGAAAAGATGGTATAGGAGATGTTGGAGACAAAAATCATCTAACATAGTCAAATCAAATATTTCTCCCCTATGATCATGGTGCATAATAAGGATGACACTTGGAGGATGTACCCCGAATATAGATAACTCAACAAGTATACCATCAAAGATAAGTTTCTTATTCCATTAATTTATAATTTATTAGATGAATTACATGGTGTTATTTATTTTACAAAGTTACACCTTCATTATGGGTATTATTATATTCAAATTTGTAATGAAGACATACCTAAAATATATTTTAGAACTCATGAAAGACATTATGAATTTATGGTCAAGCCTTTTGGTTTCATAAATTCATCATCTACATTTTAGAGTTTGATGAATATTATTTTTAGGCTAGTTTTGAGAAATTTTATATTGGTGTTTTTTGATGATATCCTCATATACAAAAAAAATTGGGATGACCATTTTAAGTATGTAAAATAAGGACTTTCAATTCTAGAGTAACATTAGTTTTATGTCAAACCTTCCAAATTTAATTTTGGTGTCCAAGAGGTAGATTACTTGGGTTATATTTTTTCACATGAAGGAGTGAAATTTGGTCCCAAAAAAATCCAAGTGATGATGGAGTGGCATGTTCTTAAGACCCTTAAGAACCTCTAAGGATTTATGGGGCTAACTAGTTACCATCATAGCTTTATCAAAAATTATGATAGCATTTTATTGCCACTCACCACTTTGTTGAATAAAGACTCCTTTTGGTGGAGTTATTTAGCTACCATGGTGTTTAAATAGTTTAAAATGGCTATGTGCACAACTCCAATTTTGGCTACTTTAGAGTTTTCAAAAACTTTTGTTGTGGAGTGTGATGCATCAAGATATGACATGAGAGTTGCACTCATGAAATAAGGAATACAAATGACATTTGAAAGTCTCCAACTAAATGAAAAAAATAGGCCCAAACCAATATATGAGAAATATATAATGGATATTCTACATAAAGTCAAACAATGGAGACCTTATCTGATGGTTTATCACTTTTAGGTAAAAACGGATCATGATAACCTCAAATATTTTTTGGAGCAATTATTTTCATTTAAATAACAAACAAAATGGGTTACTAAAATGTCAAAATATGATTTTGAAATAGTTTATAAGAAATGGAAATAGAATGTGGTGGTAGATGAATTATCTTAGAGGGATGAATTAGTTGATACATTAATGTGTGTAATGACTATTTGGTAGGTAGATTGGATAAAAGAAGTAAGATCAGAATGGGAGAGTGATACTGAAACCCATGATTTGATTCAAAATATTTAGTAAGGTTTTTGTGGAGACAAAAAATAACATGGAATGAGAATGCATTATGGTATAAAGATAAATTATACATTTGTAAGCATTCCCTCCTCAAAAATAAAATCTTTCAGGAACTTCATGCATCTCCACTGGGAGGTCACTCAGGATTTTTGAAAACATATCATAGAATAAAGTAATATTTTTTTGGGAATGAATCAAGGTAGATGTATAAAAATATGTTTTTGAATGCATGATATGTCAATACAACAAAGTTAAAATCATTAAAAACCTAGGTCTTTTATATCCTTTATCCATCCCTAGCCAACGTTTGGAGGAGGTTTCCATGGATTTAATTACTGGGTTACCATGGTCTGAGGGTTAAAATGTTATCATGGTGGTTGTAAATTAACTCACCAAGTATTCTCATTTTTTATTCTTATCACATCCATTTTTTTTTATTACAGTAGCTTCTACATTTCTCAATACGTTTTAGAAATTGTATGGTATTCTAAAGATCATTGTAAGTGACCAAGATCCCATATTTAGTAGTAATTTTTGGACTGAATTATTTGCATGTTTGGGTACCTAGTTGGCTCATAGCTCATCATATTATCCTCAATATTATGGATAAACATAGGTATTTAATAAATTTATATAAGGATATATCTATTTTTTTTGTTTTTAACCATCAGGATAAATGGGTTCATTGGCTTCCACTTATCGAATGGTGATATAACACTTTTTCTCACACTTCAACTAAAATTTCACCCTTTGTGGCATTGTATGCTTATTAACCCCCATAAATAAATTCCTCCTTGATGGTGCATCCCAAGGTTTGAGCTATTGAGGAACACATTCACCATCAAAAAGAGATACTAGTGAGTTTGAAAGAGAATTGAAGAATTGCACAAAATAGAATGAAATAATAAGAAGATCAACACCATAGTGCTAGGTATTTTGACATAGGTATTTGGTATTTATGTATTTATATCCATATAATAATATTTCTATGAATAATTAAAAAAATTATAATAATCTATCACTTAAGTATTAAGGCCCTTATCAAATCTTGCATAAAATTGGTAGTGTGGTTTACAAACTAGAATTGCCTCCATCCACTCAAATATGTTTGGTTTTTCATGTATCTTGTCTAAATAAGGTAATTAGACATATATTTTCCATTTAGATTGAGTTAACATAATTGGATGAATAAGGTTGGTTCATTCTATATCTTGAAGATGTCCTTCACATGCACACTAAGCAATTTTGAACTATAGAGATTAAGAAGTATTTGATCAAATGAAATAAATTACATTCTAAAGATGTAAAATGAGAGAATGAATAATTCATGCAAAAATATCCTAATTTTATTCAATTTTTATGGTAATGATTTTTTGAATGGTAAGGGCATGTTATGACCTTAAACTATAATGTGTTTAGGGATATGTGTGGCTGACTTATGGCTTACATACCTTCATATTATCTTATTGCATTTATCAATGTTCTTAATATGGTTGGATTATGGAATAATCATGGTTAAGTATAGTATATATAAGAGGTAGTGGTTAGTCTTTTATCATCATATCATGAATTATTTTCTTATTACATTGTTGTAGAGTTTGGCCCCTCAAAATGACTCAGTCATAATATTCAAGTATTATGCTCTTTCACCAATTGTTTTTTTAAATATACTTATTATGTTCTTAATTATATGATATATAATTTTATTATTATGAATAATATCCTATATTTGGTCTAAATAACAATAGATAGAGTTTCCATGTATCTTGCTCTGATAATTACATCATGTGTCTAGGGATATCAGACTGAGTTACCAGATTAAGAATTTGTTTAAACATTTACAAGAGGCATAACTTCAACCCACTTCATAAAATATTCAATGGTATTAATTATAAAGACATGGCCATCCTATGATCTAGGTAATTTTTAATGAGATTTAATCCCCACATAGAAAATGACCAGGAAGACTCTAATGTTTGAAGTTCAGTTGGAGGAGAATGAATAATATCATCATGAAGTTGGAAAATATTACACTTTTTAGCAAATGTAATGGAATTTATTTCAAGATTAGGCCAAAATTATCCCATGAATAGGTATTTATGGGTTGTAGCATGCTCACTATAATGACCACCATAAATACCCTTGTGTGTTTACTCAAAAAGGGTAAGAAATTAATCTTGAGTAACACAACAGAGAAGGATACCTTTATCATTGCAATAATAAATAATATCATATGAAAGGACATATTTTCAAGTTTTTTTTGGATTTGGGTTTCATCCTATGAATCAACAATTAGATGATAAGTATGATGCTCAATGAATTTTAAGATGCGTTTGTACCATGAGATTTATCAAGTATTGATAGATTCAATGTTATAGATAAGAGAATAAATCTTGTTTTGTAAATTATATGGTAACTTCCTCATGTGAATGATAAATTTTTAATCATGAAATACTTGATGAGGATGAAATAGAGAAGTTAATGAAGAAATAGAATCAGTGATCGCATTTTTTTATTATAGGATTGTTTCAATAGTAAATGATGTGGATTATTTGGTAAGATTGGTAACAATTTGATTATATGTGATTATATTTTCACTTTTATATTGGTAATCACCATTAACTTTATGACATATGAGTTGTGAATCTCCTAGGGTTTCTAAATATTATATGTCTAAATTGATGTTCACTTGCACCCTAATTTGAGAGCTTCATATTATGCCCTATTATTAGTGACTTCTAAGTTTAATTTAAAATATATAAGTGTTAATTTATCATGGGGGTTGGCTAAGACACAACCTACCCTAGCTCCTTAGTGATATTTGGCACCATAAAAATGAAGTTTCCAAGTTTCTTTATGAAAAATTATAAATTTAGGTAATTCTTCAATGATGAATTTTGATTTAGGTTTAGAAATAGAAATTTATCGGTCTTAAAGTGGTTATGCCTCAATATTGGTGATAAAATTATGAGTAAGACTCTTTAAGTTAATTATCTTGATTGAGATAATCAGTATAAAGGATCTCTTCATCAAGAAGAATATCTTGAAGGTTATTACTAGCTAGTGTAGGTGAAATAATAACTTTATCAGTGATTAATTGGCCATTAACTTATTTTTTTATGAAAATTATTACATCAAATTCCATTAAAACAATAATCTATTTGTCAATTTATATCTCTAGGTAAGAAAACTTCAGAAATAAATGGTGAAGTGGATCATAATGTACAATAACATAAGTAAATTGATAAAAAATGTAATGTCAAATGTGTTTAGTGGTGAAATAAATAGTGAGGCAATCATGTTTAAATTTTATGTAATATGATTCATAATCTATTAGAGCCTAACTGATGTAATATATGGCACATTCTTAGCCTATTTCATTTTGTTGAATGAGTATTATCCCAATCGATATGGGGGTAGATGAAGTGTATAAGATGGGGGGAAATTGTTGGAAGTTTTTTAAAGAGTAGGAAGATGAAGTAATGATTCCTTTATGTTATAAAAATATTTTTTTACATGTATTGATCCACTCAAGAGAAATACCCTTCTTAAGGATTGAATTTACAAAATAGATGTGGTAAGCCATTGTAGGAATAAATCATCAGATTTCCCTAAGTTTACCAAGTGATTTCTGTATATCTATAATGGAACAAGGGATAGGTATGTTGAATATAGATTTTATTTTAATGGGATATACATCAATCCCTCTGAGGGAGACTAGAAATCCTAAGAGTTTACCAAAAGTAACACCAAAAATGCATTTTCAAGGATTAAGTTTAACTTTGTATTTGATGTGTCGATCAAAAATTGTAGGAAAGTCATGAAGATTATTATTATGATGATTTGATTTGGTAATAATTCATCCACATAAGTTTTAATAATTTTATGAATGAGATCATGAAACATATGGGTCATTACACATTTTTAAGTAGCTCAAACATTTTTGATTCCGAATGAAATTTTAACATAACAATAATATCCCTATTTAGTGATGAAAGTAGTTTTATGTTGATCTATAGAAGCAATATGAATTTAATTATATCCCAAAAAACCATTATGAGATACAACATTTCATATCCAATTTTAGAATTAACATTTCTATCAATTGATAGTAAAGTAAAGTTAGCTTTGGGATATGTTAAGTTAAGATTATGAAATTATATGCATATGTGAATGACCATAGTGACTTTATTACCAATAGGAACTATGTTGGAAACCCATTCTATGTAATCTACAAGTTTGATGAATGTATCATCCAAAAACTTAATGATTTTTTATGACATAAGGTAGAAATCTTAGGAGGGAATTTACATTGATTTTGACATGTGTTTTGCATTAGAATAGGTGATAATGTTATGAAACATAATAATAGGATCAATAACAAGAAATTATTCATATGACCAATAAAATATTCATGGTATTTGTTGAATAAGATACTATAGTTATCACATTATTAAGGATGAATTAATTTAAAGATAAAAATAGGTTGAGTATCTATGGTGCCATAATTGATTGCAATAGTTTCTTCAATAAGCATGGTATTTCCATCTTAGAAATGATATGGAGCTAGAGAAAACTTGTATATAAGATGAATTTTAGGATCAATACTAATAACAAAATTATTTAAAGAAGGATCCTTTTTGTGAAATTTTCCAAGCTTGTGACGTTGGAGTGGAAATTGGGGCTCATGAGCATGGAGTAATTCTTATATAGCTTCATCACTAAGAAGCATGGGTAGAGGTCCATAGTGTTTGACATCAACTTCAATAACTATAATTTGATTATCTTGGCTATCAAACATAAAATATACTTGGTTAATGGTAGTATCCTTAGCATCTAAGGTAATTTTAGGATATTGTGCATAAAATAGAGATTATAAGTAGATTATATCAAGATAATCACTATAGTTAGATATAATGGTTTTATTTGAAACTTGTGTAGGTTGAGAAATAATAGGAATAGGAAAAATTATATAATATTAGTCAAAATAGGTTATAAATAATGATTAATCAAAAATAATTGTATTAGCTAGGTATCAGTCGTGGTTAATGCAGTCAGATACTAGTGTTTGAACTATGTCAAGTTGGTTAACATAGTAGAAAAATAGTGTGAACACTATAGATCTATTCAAAAGTGTTTATACCTAAAAAATGAATTGAATGGTGTCGATTTGATCACTACCATCAAATGTTTTAGGTTTAAATCTTTCTTTGAAAACCCATGGAATATTTGTTAAGTATGGATGAATAGGGGTACATAATATTCAAGTTGTGATTCAATATCAAATGATATATGAATGACATGAACATCATGATTAAAATCATGTATTTTGGCTAAGGTATTTTAATAATGCATTACATCCAAATCTTGTGATTTGGCTTGGGCCATAATGTAGGCATCATTATAAGATGGATAAATAGTACATTATCAATTTTAGTAAGGATAGCGATAGTGGATACACTTATGTTAATGAAAGTACATAAAGACTTGGCTAAAAGATCTTGAAAGATTTTGGATACCTCATATTCTTTACAATTGAAATCATATTTTGTTTAAGATTCTTCATATGCATTACATGGGGGAAGACTATCAAAGATATCTTCAATTAAAGGAATGGTATGCTCTCATGGAAGTAGATAAAGAGGGATCCATTTCGATAAATAGGGAGGTAATAGAGTTTTATTATAAATGGTTTCAATTCATTTTGTTTGTCACCATCAATTTCTCCAATAGTGACATGTAAATTTGAATAAATATTGATGAATTAAGTTAGAGGAGGAATATGAATATGATCAATCATAATATTACAATATTGAGATTTAGGATTTGGAATTTGGATGATCGAGTGGTTAGGATTTGTTTCATGTTTATAATGCTTTCCATTATGAATAAATTTGACACATTGGTTACTAGAAGATTTCTCATATGATGAGTTCATGGACATCCTAAAATAATGTTATAGGATAAATCAAAGACCATTAATTTGGTTCAAATTTTTTTGGGTCAAATTGTGAGGGGAAGCCAAATACAACCAAGTGGTTTTTGGTTGGTTTTATCAAGTCCATGAAAATTAGGTGATATTGTTTAAGGTTTTCTTTAGGGTATTAAATTCATTGGATGATCCAAAGAGAGGTACCCTTAATTCCTAAACCTTCATCTACTAGGACTTTTTAAATTAAGGTATTTTTTATTCCAATTTTAATAAAGAGTGGTAGGTCATCAACTTAAAAAATAATTTCCTCATTAATCATATCATCTTCATGGAATTTTATGGTGGGTTTTGGGAGAGAAAAAAAAATTTAATAGCATTAACTTATGTGTTTTTGGAAACATTAGAAGATAAATTAATTATCTTAGAATCATTATATGGGAGTTCATCAATGTTTTATAAATTTTACATGAGGAAATTGTAATGATAAGGAGAAGTTATAACTAATTCCATGAAAATAATTTTACAAGGCATAAAGATAAGTTCATCTATAAAATTCTAATGAGGTTCTGAAGAGTAATTATCATGAGGCTTAGGTTGATTATAAATGGTGTTCTTTATAGGATTAGAGGAACTAGGTTGAGGTTCCACATGTGGGGTCGACTCATCACTAGTGGTTGGTGTTGACTAGGGGTCAAATTAGGTCAACCTCATATATATTTAAAAAATTTCATAGGGTCTTCTATGATGAAAAATGGTCCTATAGTATTTAATTAAGTCAAACATTATGTTTTATCTTTGTCATATTTGTCTAAGTTGGTCCTATGTCATTCTAGGCCACCTTTTGAGTCATTTAATGAACTTGTATCATTTTACACTCAAGAAAAAGGTGTAAAAATAAAATATAAAATCCCACATATCAATAATGGTTATTAAAATAATTTTGAAACTAATTAATTGTAGGTTCAACATATATTCAAGAATATAAATTGCAAACAAGGGCGTTTCAAACATGTTGTACATATTGTATATAGTTATAGCACATGTGATCACTTTAGAGAGGTCTATCGAGATCCCCATAGTTAAATTAAATTCTCAAGTAGATTTTATAAGTCCAAAATTTCAAAAAAAATTACCACTCTCTCTTATTACTCTCTTGGACAAGTCAAAGAGGTCAACCGATTTTCACTTGGTACAGATAGGAGTAGAGTTTAATCAAGTGTACTTGGCAGGTGAAATTAGTATATATTTACTCCAATTTCATGGTCATATTTAATATTTTTGTGGTTTTTCCTCATGAATCATCATTAAGAGTGTTAGTGACTCTAAACTACCTGCACATCCCTAATGGCTTCAATTTCTTTATCTATTTGCATTGATATGAGAAAACCAAGTGGTGTGCTTGATATTTAAGGGTGTGACCATCCTTATCACATATTTTTTAGTATGTTTTTCATGTATGGATATCAATTAATAAGAAATACTATCTCATTTAACTATTAGAAGACTCCATTAAAGTCTACAAGTAGTCTTTCAATAATTGAAAAGCATATCTTCATGTATTGGTCTTTAGAACAAAGGTGATATGTTGTTTTCAATATCTCATTTCATGGTGATCAGTCTCTCCTTTGAAATATTAGTATTATGAAGGTCATGGTTAGAAATACAAAGTTTGTGACACTTGACACATTCAAGTAACCCTACAATTATCACCTATAGTCAAGTGGAACTAAGCCTTGATCAGTCATGCTAATGAAGAAAGAAGGTTTAAAATTTGTGAGAAGATTACCAAAGTGAAAACATTAGGACTAGGCTATTAAAAGGTTTAGAGATTGGTTATGAGAACCAATTCAACATACACAATCCTATATCATATAAACCTACAAGTAGTCTTCAACACTGGTCTGAGGTTAATACAAAGGAGGTAGAGTAGTGTTGAATAAGAGGTGTTTGGATTCAATTGAGACCTTAAATTAGGTTTGAGAGCATTGAGAGTATCATTATGATAATTCTGAGGCTATTATATGCATATAGAACTAGGTCCTTGTTCATAGGTTGATAAAGTTGTAATTGAGACAACTTACCTTAACTTTTACAAATGAGGTTTTGTTCATACACTAGGTCATCTCATGGTGAAGTGTATTAAGGGATAGATAGGCTTAATAGTTTATCTCTTAAAGCCTAAGCCTAGGTTTGATGTCTTGACATAATAAAGTGGTTGATTTGTCAAGAGAATATAATGTAAGTAGGCTTCTAATTTAGGTAAATTTTCACTATAGACATTCAATAAGCTACAATACTCTTGAAGCCAAAATGATCATACAACATAACATTTACATAATGGTTGTATAACACAAGACAAATTGACTCTATTTGAGTGAAATATGAAAATAATGACTTTAGGATAATATAAAATTGGAAACATAGTGCTTAATAAAATGTCTTCACCTAAAGGAGGGTCTCATATCCCCAAGTAACATTTAAAGTCTGACTACATACCCACAATGTGTTGATGATGAGAGATAAGAAGTATGGCTTGTAGTCATAGTGACTATATTTAGTTTGAGATGACATAATGACCTCAAATTAAATAAATGGAGTTGAGGTATAATGATTTCACATAGTTCATCACCTACAAGAGTCCTTTTTTCCCCTAAATTTCCACCTATAGTTTGATTCAGTCTGCAGACTAGCCTAGGCTAGTGGAGAGATGATTTGAAAGATTAGAAAAGGTATAAAGTTGGTGAATACATTGAAAAAATTCTCACACTTTTCCAACATTTATTCATTTGATTATAATATGTAAAGAGGTAGAGAAAATACTAGGTTTCAAACGTCAACCCATAGTTAGCCCAAAACCCTACACAGTCATTAGGCTTGGGAAATTAGTTTTAGGTTTTGGAATGTTGAAAGCTTTTCATAGGTGATATATATTTGTAAATTTGTATATATGGTATTCATGACCAAATATATTTCTCCATGATATAAATTTCTCTAGGAAAATAAGGGAAACACCCTTTATTTTATCTCAGATAGAAGGCACTCTATGAGTAAGATAACTACATGTTTGGTATGTAAAGAGTGAGATGGATGAAGGGGAGAATATTTAATGATGATGAAAGGATTTATAGAGTTTAAATAAAGGTGATAAATCATTTAAAGTCACCTATAGTCCTAAGAAGCATTCATAGGTGGTTAAAGACTCAAGAAAGGTAGTTTAAGCCTATTAGGCCTAAACTGAGCATGAACCCTAATGGATTCCAACTTCACTTAAAGAATCATGTGACTTTTAAAAACTATTTTATAACCTTCATTAATAAGTGGAGATCTTTTAGGAATCATTGGTTTTCAGGAAATAAGATAGAATTGGCCATTTGGCCTAACCTTCTCTTAGACCTACTCATAATACAATCAAGAGCTTGAGAGGCTATGAGTATTTTCTCATATCAGTATGGACACTATTTATCATTCATCAAGAAGTTTTTAATATTTAAGGGGGTCCCTAAATTTTTTTTAGTGGAATTGGTTTGGAGTTTCAATGTCTAACCTATATGAATCATTGTTCACAATTTAGACAACCAAAAACCCTCTTAAAACCTTTGTTTAGACCCAATGGATAAAAATGAAGTAAAATGAATCTATAAGTGTACAATTATCCTTGAAATTATTTGTAACATTTCTATCACTCTCATAGTCTCCTTGAGATCTAAGTGATCTATACTATCAAGTGTATGGATAGACCTAGTACTATGTTCCTTACATGATTTGATGTGTTTCATAGGTACATAATGGGATTAATGGATGAATATAATTATGGGAGGTGTTTATGAATTTTTTATAACTCCTTATATACCATTATCACTTTATTTTAGCATAGAAACTCCTTTTCTAATATTTTCATCATAGGCAGTCTTAAACAGACACTAAAAAGACAAGTGATTGCCTAATGAAAAGATGAGAGTTCTGATATTAGATATTTTTGATGTCTAAATAATGGAGTAAAAAATAAATGGGATATCAAAAAATTTCCTAAAAAATATACAATACATATTCTTGAGCAACTACCAATCACCTTGGTGACAAATGTGAATATTGAAGCCAAGAGGGCTAGTAAATGACTACAAATAATGAACATAAGTGTCAAGAGAAAGGCTATCAGTTAGATGGATATCTAATGATTGACACATATTTTTCCAACCTCCCATGGAATTTAATCTTTGTCAAATACTTCCTAATTTAGTTTCAACTAGTCGAATGACTCTTCATCACCAAGAGGTAGTTTCAATCAAGGCAATGAAGAGTCTCTATGCCAAATTGAGGGAAGACATCATCTTTCAGATAGACACTTGTATAATACCACTTATTGGTATATTTTACACCTCATTATCTCACATTGTAACTATTTTTCATGCCTTGACACTTGGAATTTTGACCCTTAAAGTTCACTTCTTCTCTCTCTTCTCCTATGCTCTATTTATGCAAGTTATTTTGGCATTTGTATCTAATACACACCTAGTATGGTGAAGCCCTACTAGTTTGAATACTATATTTGCCTTTGAAATAAATATTTATAATCTATTTTTGAGTTCATATCCTCTTTTATAAGTGTGTTAAGTGGTGCATAGTGGAATGACGAGTGATAAGTATATATCCTTGTGTTATATTTACTCTTTCATGTTTGGTGCAAGTAGTTCTCCCTCTAACATGTCACATGAAGTGTAGTTAGTATATATATCTATCTCTAATTATAATGATTAGTATTAGTATATATAATATTACCTCTTGTTAACTCACCTTGAATAATTATAAGGCATATCACCTCCATGTTTGAAACACTTATGTTAGATCAATATGGGATGTTGACACTAGTATTATGAGTCATGTTTTATAGTGCAAGTGTATGGTAGTCAATTATATATCTATCTAGTGTATCATATCATTATCATAGGTTACTTTTCAATTTCCTTATATCCCTTTTCATTTAAGTAAATAATTACTATAGGTGATAAGCCATCAAGTATTAATATAGGGAGATAGCCCTTAAACCTCGAGATTTACCTCTACTATAGGCAACACACAAGGCTAGAGGTAATCCAATGTTTCACTCAATATAGATAATAATTTAACACCCTCTCTAGGTTACAATATTGAGTGAGAATAGTTCTAGCATGCCCAATGGTACTATTGTCTCAAGTACATCTTATTAAGGTAAATGTTGATCTTGACAACATCATAGATACATACGTGTGTTATGATCAACATTTGGTGACTCCACTAAAGGTAATATATATTTTTAGACCAATTTTTATCATTCCTTTTTTTCATAATTCATGGTCCTTCTAGGTCAACTACTAGTAGAGGCAACTATCCTATAGATCCACTCCCTCAACCTCAACATTCTCTTGAAGTTAAAAACCCTCAACCTATCTTGACATTTTAAGAGCAAGAAGACTTTACAAGCCAAGAATATCAAGAGATTGAAGAGGAACTTGAGGACAACATGGCTAAGAAACATTATTTCCCATCTTTTAACACTAAAAATCCTATACATCTCAATGTCTATGATAATATCACTCCCAATGCCACCAAGAGTGTTCCCACTTTTAATGGGGAAGGTCCTATCACCCCAAGTGAGCATATTAAGTACATTTATAACTTATGTTACTTTCATAATATCACTAAAGTTAAAATTATAATTAGGTTACTTGTTATGTCTCTTAGGGGAAAATCCCTTAACTAGTATAAGGCATTTCTAAGAGGATCTATCACCACTTGGGATGAGTTTGGAGAGTTTTTAACCCAAAGTTTTGAGGATAAAAGTGATCACACATCCCTCATTCATCATATGAATATGATTCAAAGAGGTCCTAAAGAAACTATACAAGACTTAATTGAGATATTTCAAAGAACTTGGTATAGGTTGCCTCCTCCCATGAGACCCCATGTAATCTTTTTTTTCCCTACATAATTAAGGCTATTGGGATTGACATAGCCATCACGTTGTAATTCATGGGTAGGTATACTTTAACTAAAGCCTATGAAATAGTCATTAAAGCTGAGAATAGTCTAATACAAGATAGTAAATTCCCTCAAAAAGTCTCTATGCCTATTCTACCCAACATCTCTTCTACTACTTCAAGTAATATTCTAATCCCAAATGCAAGTAACAAATCTAGAGTAGACCCAAAGAAGTCAAAAGATACCATTGATTAGGTGGCAATATCTAAAGCCTTTGAGGCTCAAATATGGAATTAACCAAAACCCCTATTATTATACTTCATAAGAAAGTAGGTTTCCACCTTATCAATATGGTCAAGGGAGAGGACAAGGATAACTTAACTTCAATAGGCCACCCAATGAATATAATCCAACCTCTACCTCTAACATAAGAGCTATGGTTCTAGTCCATAGTAACTTGGTTCAAGGAGAATAATGACAATCTCAAGGATAGTATATGGATTCCAATGAATATGGATAATAAGCCTTGGTATTTCAAGGAGGACCTACTCCTTAGTTGATAGCGGAAGATAAGAAATTCATGCAAGAAGAAATAAATGAAGGATGGTAACCTCAAAGAGTGAGCTTGACAAACTTTCTAGTGGAAGACACATTTGTCCTAAACTAAGGTAATTTAGTTATAGCTACTATAATATCAAAAAGGAATGAATTTATAAATGTTCATGGTGTTGATACAAGTCCAAATAGCCCTCCTATAAGGCAACAAGGTGTGAATGCAAGTGTGTCAGTCCCTATAACTTTTACACCTACTCAAAATCAAGATGTGGTAAGGGTGACTCAAATTACTCCATTACCTTAAGCTCAAGGAACTTATTTACCTATAAGGATACATTAAAATGTGAGTGGTCCTAATATGAACATTATTTATTCTTTGAAGAGTGATAAAACATCTATATCCCTTTAGGAAGTGATTCACATGCCTAGTCAAAATGAATTTATTCAAGAGTAGTTGTCACAAGTCTACATCAGTCTTCAAACATCAATACAAGATGATTTAACCCTTAATAAGGCTCCTACTCACATTGTTGAACCCTCTTCCAAATATGAAAATACCCCACCCTTATACCTCACTCTCATTGGGGGAGACAAGTTTATTCACAATTGCATTATGGATAGTGGGGCAAGTACCTCACTTATGCCCAAACTAGTGGCAAATAAGTTTGTCTTGAAATATGAGCCATATAACAAGGGAGTGTTACAACTTAATGAGCCACCATATAAGTCATTAGTGATCATAAGAGTTTGACAGTTTTCTTACATGACTATCTAAGTTTTATTCTCCTTTAAGATATAGTGGTGGTAGATATACTTGCTCACTTTTCTATCTACCTATCAAGGGACTTCAGTGCCAAGATAGGACATTATCTCTTATATATTTGGTCATTCTTAGCCTTCAAAAAAATTAATGGGTCAAAGGTAACTATTAGAACACAACCATTGTCTAATTTTTATATTGAGCCATATGTAGAATCAAGCTCTAATCTAAGTTTTACCATAAATGATCAAGAAGAATATGATATGGATGATGAATCATATTCCAAACTTGAAGGTATCTCTGATATTTTACTAGTTAAGTATGGTGATAACACTTATGGACATGATCCATATACTTTCAATAAATAGATTGTACTTGGCACATACATCATCCATAAGGAAGGTGATGAACTTTTTGAGGTAAGCATTGACAATCATTTTCAACAAGTTATTGAAAGTAATTACCTTATCCATATGCATTATGATGATGGTTTTAAATTATGGTAGATTAGTATAATGAGGAAAATAATTCCATTCTTCTTTCCCAAGATGGAGGAGCACATGTATGTGATATCCATGAAGAGGAAGATGATCTATGGTAGTAGTTTCATGCCATAGTTTAAGAGTTTTAATAACTAATTCAGCTCTCCTTCCTAAGAATCATGAATATGACAGAAAATTTGTTGATGGATCTTATAAACATGAAGGAGAGTGTCCTAACAAGAATGAGAATGAATGTTAAACCATTGTCAAGAATGATGCAGTTATGAAGGATTAAAATAAAGACAAGTTATAAATGTGTGTAGTTGAAGAGAAATCCAAACCTCAATCTAAAGTTGAATCACTTTTAGACATGATGGAGTAGCAAGGGGATAAGATTGATAGTTTCAAACATCAAGTGCATCGTGTTCTAGAATAAGGTAAAGCTGAGAAAACTTTGATGACTCCTAAGATTTAGTTTGAGAACTACCAATTAGACATAATTAAGGTCAAGTAGACTAAAAAATCAAATAAGCCTCTTAGAAGGATATATGGATTATTCATGAGAGCTCCAAGAGATACACTTGCAATCAGAATAAGATCTAAAGATGGTAAGTCATTTAACTATCTACACAATCAAGTTTTCATTGACAAGTATGCATCACATAAAGGTATGTATTCTTGGATTAATAATGATGAAAGAGGAATTATATTTAACCCTAGTTGAAGCAATGATGAATTTATTCTTCACATCAAGTGTTTGAGGTCTTTACATACTAGAATATGTGTGTGTTTTCCCTAAGTGTTCTTTAGAACACAAGTGTGTTTGTTTTGGTGTCTTAATTTATGTGTGTGTTTCTTATTGTTTGGTGTGATTTGGTGTTATTTCAAAGGCATTTTAATGTCAAATATAGTGCATAAGTGACTCCATATCCCAATTAATAGTAAAAGGTAAATCATCTTTAGTATAGCTAGCTTGCTACCAATAGGAAATGCCAAAATGTTGACTAATTTGACCCCATGTCAAATTAGGTCAACCCATTATATAATTTAAATTTTACATAAGGTTTCCTAGGTTGAAAACTGGTCTTATAGTCTTTATTGAAGTCAAACATTATGTTTTATCTTTATCATATTTGTCTAGGTTGGTCCTATGTCATTATAGGCTACCTTTTAAATAATTTAATGAACTTATATAGTTTTTCACTTGGTACAAAGGTGTCAAAATGAAATTTAACATCCCACATGTTAGGAATGGTCATAGAAACCATTTTAAAACTAACTAATTATAGTTTTAATGTATATTCAAAAAGATAAACTATAAACAAGGGAGTTTCAAGAAATTTGTATAAACTATATATAGTTATAGCACATTTTATCACTTTAGGGAGGTTTCTTGAGATCCCAAAAGTTAAATTCCATGCTCAGGTATATTTTATATGTCCAAAATTACCAAAAAATTAACCTCTCTCTCTCATTACTCTCTTGGATAAGTCAAAGAGGTCAACCTATTTCCACTTGGTATGGACAGGAGGAGCAAAGTTCAAGTGAGTACACTTAATGGGTGAAATTATCCTTTGTGTACTCTATATTCATATTTATAGTTATAAGTTTGGTGTTTTTTTCCTCATGATTCATCACTAAGAGTGTTAGTGACTTTAAACTACTTATACATCCTTAATGGCTTCAATTTCCTTCTCTATTTGCATTGATCTAAGAAAACCAAGTGGTGTAATTAATATTTAAGGGTGTGACAATCCTTCTCACATATTTTTTAGTCTATTTTTCATGTATGGATATCAATGAATAATCAATACTATCTTATTTTTCTAGTAGAAGACTCCATTAAAGTCTACAGATAGGTTTCAACAAATGAAAAGCTTATCTTCCTATATTGGTCTTCAAAACAAAGGTGATATGTCATGTTCAATATCTCATTAGTTGGTGATTATTCTTTCCTTTTAAATCTTAGTCTTAATAAGGTCATGGTTAGAAGTTCAAAGTCTATGACACTTGACATAGTCAAGTAAACCTACAATTGTCACCTTCAGTCAAGTAAAACTAAGCCTTAATCAGTCATGATGCTGAAGTAAAAAATTTCAATTTTTTGAGAAGATTACCAAAGTGAAAAAATTAGGATTGAGTTATTCAAAGGGTTATAGATTGGTTTTGAAAACCAATTCAACATGCATAGTCCTATATCATATAGACCTACAGGTAGTCTCTAATAGTGGCTTGAGGTCAATATAAAAGAGGTAGAGTAGTGTTGAATAGGAGGTGTTTAAACTTAATTGAGACCTTTAATTAGGTCTGAGATAATTGAGAGTATCAATGTGATAATTTTGAGGCCATTATATGTAGATAGACCTAGGTCCATGTTCACAAGTTGAGAAAGTTGTAATTGAGAAAACTTACCTTAACTTCTCTAAATGAGGTTTTTCTCATACACTAGGTCATCCCATGGTGAAGTGTCTTGAGGGATAGATAGGCCTAATAGTTTCTCTCTTTTAGTCCAAGCCTATATTTAATGTCTTGACATAATAAAGTGGTTGTTTGGTCAAAATATGATAATGTAAATAGGCTTCCAAATCAAGAAAGTTTTCACTATAGACATTCAAATACCATAGTACTCTTGAAGCCAAAATGATCTTACAACACAAAATTAACACATTGCTTGTATGCCTCAAGACAAAGTGACTCTATTTGAGTGAAATATGAAAATAGTGAATTTAGGAGAATCTAAAATGGGAAATATAGTGCTCAAGTAAATTTCTTCACCTACAGGAGGGTCTCATATCCCCAAGCAACATTTAAAGTCTAATTATAGACCCATAGTGTGTTGATGGTGAGAGATAAGAAGCATGTCCTATATGCATAGTGATTATATTTGGTTTTATATGACCTAATGACCTTAGGATAAATCAATGGAGTTAAGATATAATGATTTCACATAGGCCATCACTTATAGGATTCCTTGTTTCTCCTAAATTTCCACCTACATTTTGATTCAGTCTATAGACTAGCCTAGGCTAGTGGAGAGAGATAATTTGAAAGGTTGAAAAAGGTATAAAGTGGGTGAATACATTGAAAAAAATCTCACACTTGTCCAACATTTATTCATTTTATTATAATATGCAAATATGCAAAGTAAAGACTGGGTTTCAAACCTCAACCCACAGTTAAACCAAAACCCTACACAATAACTAGGCTTAGGAAGTTAATTTTAGGTTTTGAAATGTTGAAAGATTTGAATAGGTGATTTATATTTATAAATATGTATATATTATCTTCATGACCTAATAAATCTCTCGACAATCTTAGTTTATCTAGGTAAATAGGGAAAATTCTCTCTATTTTATCTTAGATAGAGGGCACTCTATGAGTAAGATAACTACATGTATGGTATTTGAAGAGTGAGATGGATGAATTGGAGAGTATTTATTGACTATAAAAGGATGTATAGAGTTTAATTAGAGGTTAAATAGTGTTTAAAGTTACCTACAGTC
This sequence comes from Torreya grandis, assembly GCA_037957365.1. Taxonomy (NCBI): domain Eukaryota; kingdom Viridiplantae; phylum Streptophyta; class Pinopsida; order Cupressales; family Taxaceae; genus Torreya; species Torreya grandis. Next base: position 1,656,267 of record JARHVA010001828.1, on the reverse strand, counting down.
TTGAGAAGCATTCATAGATGGTTAAAGACTCGACAAAGGTAGTATAAGCCTATTAGGCCTAAATTGAGCATGATCCCTAATGGATTCCAAATTCACTTATAGCATCATGTGAATTTTATAAACTAGTTGATAGAATTCATCGATAACTATAGATACCATAAGAATCACTGGTTTGTAGGAAATAAGATAGAATTGGCCATTTTGACCTAACCTTCTCTCAAACCTAATTAGAACATAGTCAAGAGCTCAAGAGGCTATGTTTATTTTTTCATATTAGTATAGAAACTATACATGATGCATTAAGGAGTTTTTAATAGTTAAATTAGGTCATAACTTGTTCTCAATGGAATTATTTTGGAGTTTGAATGTTTAACCTGTATGGATCATTGCTAATAAGCTAGACCACCAAAAACCCTCTTAAAATATTTGTTTAGACTTGATAGAGAAAGCATGAAGGAAAATGAACCTATAAGAGAAAAATTAGCCTTGAAATTATTTAGAACATGTCTATCACTCTCCTAGGATCCATGGCATCCAAGTTATCCATACTATCCCTTGTACGAATAGACCAAGTATTATGTTCCTTATAGGATTTGATGTGTTTCACAAGTACAAAAAGGGATTAATGGATGAAGACCATTGTGGGAGATATTTAGGAATTTTTTATAACTCTTAAAATTCCATTATCACTTTATTTGAGAATATAAACTCCTTTTCTAATATTTTCATCACAGGTAGTCTTAGACAAACAATGAAAAGATAAGTGATTGCCTAGTGAGAAGATGAGAGGTCTGATAATATATATTTTTGATGTATAAATAATGGAGTAGAAGATAAAGGGGCTTTGAATATATGTCCTAAAACCTATACAATTCATCTTCTTCAGCAATTTCCATTCACCTTGGTGAAAAATGTGAAGATTGAAGCCAAGAGGGTTAGTAAGTGACTGCAAATAGTGAACACAAGTGTTAAGTGGATGGCTATCAATTAGAGGGATATCTGATGATTTTCACATCTTTTTTCCAACCTCCCATGATCTATAATATGTGTCAAATTCTTCCTCATTCATTTTAAAGTAGTCTAATGACTCTTCATCACCAAGAGGTAGTTTCAAACAAGACAATGAAGAGTATCTATGCCAAATTGAGGGAAGGTATCATATTTCATATGGACAGTTGTCCAAGATCACTTCATGGTCTATTTTACACCTTATTATCTTAAATGTTAACTATTTTTCATGTCTTGACACTCAGAACTATGACCTTTTAATTTCACTTCTTCTCTTTCCTCTTTTATGCTTTATTTATGTAAGTTATTTTGGCATTTGTATCTAATCCACACTTGGTATGGTGAAGCCATGCTAGTTTGAATATTGTATTTGAATTTTAAATAAATATTTCTAATCTATTTTTTATTTCATAGATTATTTTTTAAGTGTGTGAAGTGGTGCATAGTGAAATGAAAAGTGATAAGTATATATCCTTGTGTTTTATTTACTCTCTCATGTTTGGTGCAAGTAGTTCTCCCTCTAATAGGTCACATAAAGTGTAGCTAGTATATTTGTCTATATCTAAGTGTAAGGAGTAGAATTAGTGTATTTAATCTGACCTCTTTCTCACTCACCTTTAATAAGTATAATTCATATCACCTCTATGTTTGAAACTTATGTTAGAGAAATATAGGGTGTTGAGACTAGTATTGTGAGTCATGTTTCATAATTCAAGTGTATGGTGATCTAGTGGAGATCTATATGGTGTATCACCTCATTAACATAGGTTACTTTTCATGTTTGTTGTATCCCTTTTCATCCAAAAAAACAATTAGTGTAGGTGATAATCTATCAAGGATTAATCTAGGGAGCTAGCCTTTAAACCTATAGGTTTACCTCTATTATAGGCAACCCACAGGCCTAGAGGTAATATAAATTTTTGTTCAATCTAGAGAAGGATCGAAAAAACTCTCTAGGGTGCATTATTGAGTGACAAAATTTGGTTCTGAAGATGACAAAGGGTAAGTTATATTATCTTACAGAAATTGCTCGTCATTAGAGGGCTATTCAAGTTTGGTGATAGTATATTTGTGAGTGGGGTTATGATGATAATTAACTCTGGTCACATTTATATATAAATAATTGGTATAATATTGATCATAGTTAGAATAAATATCATAAACATTTTCATTTAGATGTTTTTTATTGGCATCAAAAGACAATGTTTGAAATTTATGATTGGTAGATTTCAAAAAAAAAACTCTTTTAATAAGCTTTAAGGTACTTAATATGAACAATCCTTATCATAACATCATGATCAAAGGCATCTCCTAACATGAAGGAAATCAAAAAAAATGTAAGATCACTACATGTTTCATGAGAGTGACTAACATTATAATGGAAACAATAAATTTTTTTAGGATCATACCATGAGGGAAGAGTGTTGGTAGTCTAAATTAAAGGTTTGGAAGGAGGTAATAACTTCCTCATCTCTAACATGTTTAAGGGTGGGTGGGAGGAAGTTTGAATATTTGATTTATTTGTTCATGTTTTGGTTTGAGGAGGCTTAGAGTTATAATTAGTAATGGTTATTCCATTAGTTGAATTTTGAAAATAATCCTTGATGAGACTATGAGAAGGTTCAAATTGAGTCATGAGAAAACCTTTTATTTTAGCCTAATCAAAATCATCTTTTAGAGTTTGGGGAGAGAAAATATGAACCTTGTATTGAATATAAGGTTTAAGTGTAATGATGAAGAGTTTAAAAATATTATCATAACTCGTATTATGATATGATTTGTGAGATAATGATTTATTTTATTTGATAAAGGTATGATCAAATTTTTAAAGCAATTTCTTAGAATTGATGAAATGAGTAATTATATTTTTAAGGAGATCAATGTGTTGAAATTATTTAACTAGACTGTTGATTAAATAATCTAGTTTTGAAATAGAATGTTGATGGAGTTGGTTATACCATTCTAAGTCATCTCCTATAAAGATTTTTACTATGAGTTTAATAGTAGTGAAGGTATAATTTTGGACCATACCTTGTAAAGATTACCAAAATATCTAAATAAAATACATAGATACTTGGTCCCATCATATGTAATAATTGGATGAAGGTTTTCAATATCTATAAATAAAATAAAGGGATCGAAAGGTTCATTTTTAATATGTGGAAGAATTTTGTTATGCATAAGAGGTTGAGGAATGATGGTACCATTATAATCTCAAATTAGAATGGAAATAAATTATGATTATGTTGAGTCAAGATGATCAGAGGCTAGTTTTCCATTTGCAAGACATGATTTTTAATTTGGATCATTTGGGAGTTGTTATTTTTTTGCATAAAATTCATTTTTTTAATCATTTGTGTGATAATTTTAGTTATATTAATAGGTGTATTTTTATTACTAGTAGAGGTTAGAGTCCAAGTATTGGTAGGAAGAATGTTCCCTTGATTAACGATAGGAAGATTCCCTATAGGGGGTTTATAAGGTTAGTATCAATTATTCCAATGGTAAAGTAAGGAAGTTTGGATAAATTTACATTCATATTAGGAGTATAAATTGTATTGTCATATAGGTTTTCAAAGATACGATAATCATCTAGATCATCATTTTAAGTGATTTTCATCATGTTACAGTCAATAGATATAAATGGTTTTTTGGATTAGTTTCACCATAAGTGTGGTCATATTTTGTAGACAAGGTAGGTAGGAAAGAATAACTCATATAAAATATAAATGGGTTAATACTATCAATAAATATTTTGATAGGTGATTTCATGATGTTAAAGTAGATTGGATAATTAATAGGGTATGCGATCGATTATAGCAAATGAATGTTATCAACCAACTTAATAAATTAAAAAATGTACTATATCAATCTTAGTTGATGTTAAATTTGGTAAAACTTAACAGTATCAAGAAATGTATTATATTGATCTTGATCAATGTAGCTACATGAACTAACATGGAGAGATAAAACTAGATTAAGCTAGTCGATATAGTCTATAAAGGGTATAATGATCAAAAATAAAAAATGTATTATATATGTAGACACTTTGTGTCAATTAAATTATGTATTATATTAACACTTTCAAGCTTACTAAAATCACTTTTCTTCTAATAGTTAATTGATTGCCTATTTAATTAACATAATCTACCCCTAATGTAAAATTTCATGGTTTTGGAATTATCTATTTTCTAATTACATGAATTAAAGTATTTCCTCACCTAAGGTAACATCATCATACCAATTTTTAAATCAAGAGATCTTACACACTCTTCCTCTTACACCCCTATTACACACTCAAAGAGGACTTCATGATTTATGTCTATGACACACACCATGCCTCTCTTTTACACAACCCATCTCTTTCATTTATGATAATGTAGTAATAATCTTAGTCCCTTGATCTTAATCTCAATATGAATGGTCCACAATAATTTTCCAACTCTATAAATGAAAGGGTCTTCACACTCTTTCAACATGACAATATAGTGTAGTAAAGTTTTTCCTAATCTCAAGGCCATAACTCAAACAAATCTCTCTTAAACTAAAATTACTATGCCAAATTCATACTAGAGATTCACAATTCTCATATAATTCTCAAGATAAATCAAGTGTATACAAGGGTAAATGTTTCCCATGCACAGATTCAACATTTCCAAATATCTCTAATCTATAAATTGAGCACATACCTCTTCAAACCAACAAGCAAAGGATTCTCCAAGGAAGGTATAAGATATTTGTTTAATTTACTCTTGATTAAACTCTTGTTTGACCTTTCTCAATCCTATTATATAGTATTATAATGTTATTTTCCTTAATTTATTTTTTGTTTCATGTCACTAATAATGATCTAACCTTTTTTGGATTTGTGTTCTACATAATGACACACCTGGTGGGACCTTACACACCCCACAATCTCTTATAAATCATCATTTTTCTTATAATTATTATAATTAACCCAATTTTAAGTTAATTTGTCTCTTTTTATTCAAAATTTTACTAATTTATGTCTCATGTCAAAATAGTGAATTTAGATTAAGAAAAAATGAATTCACAAGGTAAACAACAAAATCATCTTATATAATAGTGAAATACTACCAAATTATAGTGAAGTCATTTATGTTATATTTTAATATTATTTTTAGGTCTAAAAAATATTGAAATCATCTTAGAGAATAGGGAAATCATCTATTATATTAGTAAAATTATCCTATAAAAAATTTCCCAACTTTTGGAGGTTCATTCAGGGTCATCTGAACTCTATTTTTTTTTTTTTTAAACCACATGTTTTCTAATGAATTTTTATAATATTCCATTAATTTATCTTCATGTTATATATATTTTTCATAAAATATAAAATATGAGGGTACTAATATGTTTTCTTGTAGATTGCCCATTAAAGAGAACATTTTGAAAATCAAACTTTTTTGCCATGGGTTTTTATTATCAAACGCCGCATTAAACCCTTACAAAAACTTTTTTGTAGGTCCTTGGCCAAAGAAGTGTATTTAGAACTCAAAAAAAACATTTCCTCTTTTTAAACATTTTGATTTGGGTCTCAAATGAATACACACTTTTGATTTGGGTTTTAAAAACTTGATTTATTTCCTTGTCGTTTCCTTTCTTGAACTTGTTTAATTTTCTTCTTGATTGTGTGTTTCTGTGGTCCCTTCACATGTATGCTCTCTCCTTGATAGGGTGACTCAGAAATGTGAAGGTGACAACTTGTATTATTTTAATATATTTTCCTATTGTGATCTTCATTTTCCCCTAGTATAATTCCTATGAATTAGAATGGGAATACCTTTCCTTTTATTTTGATTGTTTAGAGTGGAGTTGATCAGCTTCTCACAAGTTATTATGGTATGGTAACTAAGATTTCGTCACCCAAAAATCATACCAACCTCATACATCTGATGGGGGATATAAATTATTAGTCGATGTTGTTAGTACCTATCAAAATTCCTCATAAAGATTTTCATTAAATCAATAGGTTAAATCCTAATGTTAAGCCATTAGACATCACCATTGATAAATTTAGGGTCTTTTCGATAGGGGATGTATCCCTTGTGAATAATGTGATGCCTAAATCACTTATTTGAAAATTATTTTCCCCTTTAGGGACCATATAGAAAACCAAGTAAAAATTTAAATAATCTAAAGTGAATTTGGTATCACTTTACTAAAATCCAACAAATGAAGTGGTCATAAAGGGGTTAGGCCCTTCTATGAATAACCTAATTTTATATTACTTTATATAAATCTCTTTTGCCGTAGAACATACACTAATGCAAGGTGCAAAGCTAATAGCCCCCAAATATTTCCTTTCACATACTAACTTTTGAGAGAGGGTTGGAGTACACACCATCTTCATTAAATTTAATTAATTGTATTAAAATTTAAAGTTCTCCTCACAAAATCAAGTAAATCAAATATTCAGTGGATACGATGAAAAACCATGTCAATTATTAAAATAGACTTGTAATTCTTGTGTGTTGATGATTGATTGTTATGTTAAAAACCTATTTATATTCAAAACCAAATACAAGACATAGTCTATACACACCTTCACAATGAGGTGTTACTCTGTTTGTATTATGACTCAAAAATCACTCTTTCTAGATGTATTGTTGAACCTTATCTAAATACATACCATTCTTGTCTAAACCATGTCATTAGACTATACAATTTTAACCAAGTTCTAGTTCCAATCCCTGATTTTGATCCAAAACCAATTTGAAGACCAAGGTCAAAATTTTTATCTAAACAATGTTGTTATGCCATCTATTTTATTCCAAACCTAGTCCTAGTTCCAATTCAAATTCCATTTTCAAATCAATTTCAAAACCAAGGTTAGATTTATTATTAAAACATTATAATTATGCCATCCAGTTTATTCCAAACTTAGTCCTAATTTTAATCCAATTTCCAATTTAAAAACCAAGGTCTAATTTATTATTAAACCATTGTAGTATAACATCTATTGTATTCCAAACCTAGTCCTACTTATAATAAAATTTCTAAGTTCAAACCAATTCCATACCAAGGTCTAAATTCTTATCCAAACCATGCCATTATCTCATCTATTTTATTCCAAACCTAGTCTTAGTTCTGATTCTAAATCTAATTTCAAACCAATTCAATACCAAAGTCTAAACCATTGTTATTATGTCATATACTTTTTTTAAAACTTTGATTGAATTATTCCACTTTAACATTTTCATAGACAGACCCAACTAAGAATTTAATGTCTAGCAATATCAAGTTCAAAATCTAGATTAGGTCAACTTTGACCAAGGTCTAGTTTTAATCTAAATCAAGTTCATCTTGAACCATGTACCAAGCCAATCCAAGCCAAATCAAGTTATCCTTTAACCATATTTCAATCCAATTAGATTTGTCTTAAACCACATTATAATTCTAATTCCAAAAAAGTCTATTTTGACTAATTCCAATTACCCTAAATTTACCACATGTCAATTCAAACTTTTTGTCTTTCCATTCAATATCCCTCACCTATCGATAGGGAACAACAAAGTCATGTCATCCATTCATTTTATTCATTTTAATCATATCATTATAATTCTAACCTATTTGGGGCAATTCCAATTCAATCTACTTTTCCCTATTTGAGTCCAAATAAAGCCAAGACAATTACATTAAGATAATCCACCCTCTTTGGTCCCACATTCTCTTTAAGACCAAGACCACCCTTTTTGGGCTCATTCTATTTAATCCAATCCACCCTCTTTGGGGCCAATTTATTCCCCTTGAATGTATCCTTACTTGGGGTTATTCATCTAAGTTTAATCTAAGTCATGGTATCTTATGATCATAAACTCATTCTATCATGGCCATCCATACATTAAAATATGATAGATCAACTCTTACAACTTAGCCAAAATCTATCTCACTTTGCATCTACTTTTGGCATTTCATCCATTAGTTTATAGGCCAATATAGTATTACAAACACAAAAAATATAATAGACCAGACCTATTTTAACATTTACCCTCTAATGGCCCTTATTTATTAACGAACTTGTTCACCCTAAAATATTATATCTAAAGGCACTCACAAGATTGAGTGTTTTAGAGATAACAGTGGGAGACAATGCATGGGATAAATATATCCCCTCATTAGTTTTATGATTGATGTTGGTTCAATCCAAAAATTGAGTAGTTTAACTTATTATTACTTAGAGAGTATGAATTGCTACCACAAAAATATCAAAGTCTATATGATAAATGCCTAGAATTCTTATTAGTTGATTGAACTTGATTAATAATTACTCTTGAGACTAACCCTACCAATTTCAAAAATAGGGGAGAGTGTTCCAATTTCAATGTAAGAATAAAAATGGGAGAACAAGGTAGGGTATAAAATGATGTTTCTAATCAATAATATATCAATACCTACAAATAAAAGCATGTCAATTCATAGTTATACTAATGTGTGTTTAGTTTTGTGAATGCACAAATGTATAGACACTCAATGGGCAAGATTCTAAGGGATATCGATATGAATATTCTAATTATAGATCCTTCATAGAATTTAAACACTCTAAATATTTTCAATAATGACACACAAAGCTTTTGAAACACTTTATAATTAAAATCACATAAAGTGTAGATTGTTCACAAGAAAATTGAAAACAAATAAGGAATTAGACTATAAACTACATAGTCTAACTAACATATTCATCTTTAGAAAATAAACATGAAATCACTCCTCTTTAATAAAAATTAAATCTAAACTAGAAACACTATATGACATTCAATGGGTAGAAGATAAGGTTAAAATAAATAAAATCATTATATCATTATTTTAACAGAGTTTCATTATACAAAAAATTTGACCATTCATAAGAAAATGGTTTAAAATATATATAAAGGATGGAGCTCACCCCTAAGAAGCACAAGATTATCATCATTAGCCATGATGTCCACCCAAATTTGTTATAATTTTAAATATTTAAAAATAAATATAAGATTCCCCACTCCCCCAAAAAGATACCTCAAGGGCCCACTCAGTTGATACACTAAATATATAGAGTAGAACCATATCCCAACTACTTAGGTTGTGCCTCCTTGGAAGCTAACATGTCTTCCACCAAATCAAATTCCATAGCCATCTTGGCAAATTTCATGGGAGGATCCTAAAAGATCACCTTCAATTGGGGTAATAGTCATCGATTCACTTAGAGTATGGCCTCAAGGGAAACTTTGACCTCTGACACCTAGTTGATACTCACTGTGGATTGGGGTGAGTGATTTATAATTACCTCAAATTTATCTTGTAGTTATATGAAATGCAAAATTTGGTTACTTTAGTGTGGCTAATGACACCCAATCCATAGGTACTCTTACTTACTTGTACAACCCTCATAGGTTTTTCTTTCACTGATTCCCAGTCATCCACAACCTTCCAAACTTAACCCTTATAGACCCAGGTAGATCTTTCAAGCCCAAATCCATCCCCTCAAGTCTCATTCCCTCTATATAATATCACCCAACTTAGACAAGAGAATTTAAACCTAGGGTGTCCTATTTTTGGCACTGTTGTCCAAGTACAAATTTGGTTCAAATAGTCAAATTTTCTTGAATCCTTATCTTAATTCATGTTAGCCTAACATGAATTCATTTAACCCATGATCATTAGGTTCCCTATAAAATTACATTCAAATTCCATTTATAAGGTTTGACACTCATTTACAAGAGAGAATTAAGAATACAAGTAATTACACTCAAGCACTTTTCCCTATTCTCTACATACATCCTTCCAATATTATTTTGAGCCTATTCAAACCATTGCACTAGTCCCTAACCATCTAAAGTACACCTAGTTTCATATCTAGTTTCATTTTTCATATAAAATTACACCAAACACTTCAATGGGAGAACTACATTAGCTTGATCCCTCGTTAGAGTATTGGTATGTAGGTAGGGTATCCACACATAGGGTGTGAAGTGTGTCTAATGTATCCTTTACACACTAACCCCTTATCTCTCTTTCCCAAGTTACCATTAAAATTCAAGTACAAAGATATCATATGGCCTTTGAAGATTAAAATAGACATATAATGAGTTTCGTAGACTCCTAAGCTTTAATATTTCATGGATAGGGTAACACAGACCTATCAAGTAGAACCCAAAAACTCAGATCACCTAGACAATAGCATCAAAAAAAGACTACAACACTAAAATATAAGGTGACCCAATTTTGGTGCTCTTATCCAATCAAAAAATGAATTTTAGGAACCTATTTTTGACATTATCCCAGTCTTTTACCTGAATTCTCAGACTGGACAACTCAAAATAAGCTAAGTCATATTTTCTCCTATTTATTACTATTTTTAGAAAAGGCAAAAATACAATTTATTGACATAAATCAGTGGCTTAATTATTGCACATTATTTTCTAATTTTTTTTTACTCCATAACTATTTATTAATTAGGAATAAAACACCATTATTCTAAAAATAATAAAACATTTGGTGAACCTAACTTCAAATTTTTGCACAAAAATCATAGAAACCCTAGGGTAAATTATTTTTGATTTTTTTCCATAATTTCTTGATTTTTATTATATTTAAAAATTATCATATATTTGGTTAAAACCCTAGTTTGCACATATTAGGTCCTTTTTACATACAAAAACATTCCAAACACTAGGAAAAATATGTTGCTAATTTTAGAAATATTTTCTAATTTTTGCTAAATTTTTCAAGAAAAATTCAAAAAAAAATCTATAAATTCATATAAAATTTTAAAAATTATCATACTAATTATAAAAATTCATTCAATAATCCCTAGTTGCATTAACTAGCTCCCAGTTATTTTCCAGTACTTTTCCAATCATTTTCTAAATTTTTAGTTTCATATCAAACTCAAAAAATCAATTTTAGAATTCAAAAATTCATAGTATTTTGCATATATATTTTTGTAAAATCCTTAGTTGCATGTACTGTCTCCTATTTTACTTCTTGAGGTATCACCTTACATGTTTGAATATTTTGTATCCTTTCTATGAATATTCCATTTCCTTATTTAGATTATATCAGCTTAATCTTTTCTACTATTTTCCAAGTTATTTTCCTTATTCCACCTAAGTTCATTACATCTCTTTCTTCAAGATGAAGTGCAAGACTTAGTGGAAATCATCCGAAATTCACCCAAATTCCTGCAACTTGGCCATATACCATGAATAAACAACCAACTCAAGTTCCATTCATAGATTATACACATCCAAATTACACAAATGTTAATGAGGATAATTTTGACAAAGTAGTATGAAAATAATAATGATGATGTACACACCAATGCTCATGTTACACCACATTAGACTACCAAACCACTTTCACCCATTGTTGATGTTTATTCAACAAAGATTTGATTCTTTAAAACTTTAGAGAAAGACTTAAGGAATAACCTAAATATCATACACTAATTTTGCAATCTATCATGGAAATCAAAAAGGCTAAACAAGTTGAATTTTCCATCCCCACCAAGCAACTAGTTGAAAATGACACTACAGGGGAAACTATGTCACAATAAACCCCTATAATAGCCCAACCTACCTCTATGCCACCAATTATAACTAGTACATCCCTCTCTCTTGATGTGGCAGCCCTTGTGCAAGAGATAAGATCTATTCAATCCAAGGTGTTACATCTTAAGCAAGGTACCACTAGACCTATGTAGGATTTGGATTCTTTTATTGTTCTTCATACACCATTGGCACATCATATTGCTTCTACACCCTTGCCATAAGTTTTTGTTCAACCTAAGCTCACTCTTTATGATGGCAAAGGTGATCTAGAGACACACTTGATAAAATTTAAATTAGCATGTTTGGACAATGTACCCAATGACTGGCTACTTACCAAGCTATTTTCACAAAGCTTAAAGGATTATGATTTACAATGGTTCTATAGTTTACTAAATCAATTGGTTCATGAATTTAATCCTTTATCTAAAATGTTCTTAGCACACCATCATTAACATTGGTGATAAGGTTCCATATTCTCAAATTGCTCAACAGAAACAAAGACCAAATGAGCATCTCACAAAATATGTTCTTTGGTATAAGACCATCTTGGCTAAGATGACTAGTCCCATGGTAGATCAAGAGTTATAGAACCTCTTCAAATAGAGTCTTCTACCAGCACTTTATGAATCAATTATGTTCAATCAATTTTCTTCCTTCACTGAATTGTGTCATATACTAAAGGAAAGAGAAGTGAAACTCATTTCAATGGGAAAACTCAAGTATACAAGTATTTTAGACACAACTAATAACAGTAATAGCAAAGTCCCATAGAAGGTCAATTTTAATGATACAAAAGCATATAATCCACCTATAATAAATGCATCTTTAGAGCCTCTTTAGTGTATAGTTTTAAGATCACCCTCTAGATGTACTTTCTCACATCTTTTAATTCCTCTAGCTAGGGTTTTACAGTAGCTTTTAGATTGTAATATCATATTTTACCCTCTTATTTGGGAAGTTGATCCAACTAAACCTCTTCCAAAGGGATATAATCAATAGGAATTTTGTGATTACTATAGGGCACCAGGCCACACTACAAATAGATGCATCCATTTGAAACATAAGATATAGGACTTGATAAATGACAACCTACTTGATCTTGGCATTTCAGTTGAGCCTCCATAGGCTAAGCTAACATAGGATAAAGCTTTAAAACTCTTCTCAAATCCATTTCCAAAACATTAAAAATAGGATATAGGGAACACATTAGGGGTTCACCATGCATATCATGTACATCCACCACCAATTATATACCAGGCACCTTCAATTGAGTCACATCCTTTGAGTAGTATGATCAGTGTGTATGAATCTAGAGTTCTAGTTAGACCTTCAATATCCTTCTCAGATCAAGAGATTGTGGAAGATAATTCAAATTATAATGCACTCTTTATCTGAGCACATATTCATAATCAACCTATTCATAGTGTTCTCATTGATAATGGTATTAATGTCAACATGTGCACCATTACAACATTACAACATTTGGGTTATTCAGATTAGGAGATCACTCTAACATATATAGTTATTAGTGGATTCAGTGGGCACATATATAGTTCATTAGGTAAGATTGTATTTCCTTTATAGACTAATCCAACACATGTGACCACACATTTCACTATAGTTCCTAGTGCAAGAGTTTTTGATATGTTACTTGGTCACCCATGGATTCAAAAAATTCAAGCGTACCATCTACAGTTCATAGATACATGAAATTCATCCATGTTAATCAGGTTATTATAGTTGGTGGAGTTATGTATGAGTTACCACTACCCACTTTAGAGCCATCTACTTTGTTGGCATCAATTCTAGATTCTCCACCAATTTTAGTTTCCCCACTAGTTATAGTTCTTCCTTTTATATAGATTCAGACACAATTGACACATCCATCACTAGTAAAAAAGGTTCATACACCTCCATAGCTTTGGGATTCTAGATAGCTTCTAGCTCTAGTTTTCACATCTAGAGTAGTTTCATTGAGATCTTATGGTTTTACACATAAAGCACATGTTTAGAGAACATTTCCTACTTCTAGATGGGTCCCTAAGAGATCTATAGTAACATCCACTTCTTATATTTACAATAGGATCCCATAGTCAATTTCTACTTTAGAGATTTTAGAGCATCTACAACATATATAGATTTTAGAGCCACAATCTTAGCATTTTCATCATACATCACATTCACACAAGATTCTACTCCTTGATACAGGACACCATGATAGGGAATCTCTCATGAGACTCATGGGTTAGTATCATGTTATCCCATCCTACTTATACATAATCTCTTTTGCTTGATTGTAGATAACTTATACAAAAACAATACAAAATTTTAAAATAAAAAAACATTCAAATAATTCAAAAATACCAAAAACATTTTGATTGTATGCATCATCCATGCTTTACATTCCTACTATCATGCTTGGACTTACATTTATTGTTTCATGATATTATTTGTCGATTATCTACATTACCATACTTCACTTGATCTTCTTTGAGTGTGTGCAGTGACATCCAACTAATTTATTGTTTCACTCTTACCATTGAGGGGGAATTCTTAATTTTACATTCAAGACACACATCAATATAAATACCCACTTGGGGCATCTTCTACATGACTACACCATCTAGGTTATGTCATTCCTACACTACACACTCCTATTTATCATGATAATGTATATTACTTACTAGCTTATACAAATTACTACATCAAAATTTCACTAGTATCTAGCACTTATGTATTTCCTAGCATATACCTAGTATTGTATTAAACATGTCTTGCACACTTTCACTTTTGATTTGATTAGCTAGATATGATTGTACCTTTCTAGTTTTTACATACTTTCCTTTCTTACTTTATGTAGCTAGATGAGATTATATTTCCATTTCCAATTTTATTTCTTATACATGTTTTATGACATTTGCCAATGTCCTTTGCTTCTATTCGTGTGTGTGTATCTTTGGACATTTTCCAGTGTCCCTTGTAATTTTCTATGTGCTTGTGACCCTTGTGCCAATATTTTCTTATTTCAAATTGTATGTGTATGTGGTATTTGAACATGCCTTGTATGCTTGTTTTCCAGTATGAGTGATATGTTTCCATGTCCCTTGCTTGCTTGGCCCATTGGCCAACCTTGTATACTTCTTTATTCTTACTTATTGCTTTGTATGATTGTTTCTCAATTGCTTGTATTTTTTTTTAATGTCATGATCAATATCATGCATTTACTTTTCTTTCTTAGATGCCATGATATACATCATGTTCCATCCCTCCTTGACAACTAACATCTAACATTTCTAGTTCTAGTTTAGAATATTACACATAATTTTACATTTTTATATCTATCTAGTCATATCCCTATTGATCTAATAAATCTCTCAATATAAACATTCCTATATCTAAAGATATCTTGTCAAATATCATTGCTATATCATGTATCTATGCAGCATAACATAATTACAAGACTCTTTTCTTTTGAGGGAAGTCATTACAAGTTCATCATTCCTACCCTTAGAAGAGGGGGAAATAAATAGGGGTTTTTTCACTAAGATTAAAGCTTATAAAAGTCAAAACAACAACATTCAAATCACCCAGTTCATAATCTAGTAGTCAAACCAGTCAAAACAAAACAAAAATATAATGATAATTCTATATCAATAACCAATTTTAGCATAAGACAATAGTGATGGAAATGGATAAAAATGCCAAAAATAAGGGTGTCCTCATTTTGGTGCTCTTTTTCAAGCATAAAACACCTAATTTTTCTAGTAATAGGCAAAAAAATTAGCTCAGTGATAAATTTTGCATAGCCAGATTAGACAAAATCTATAGTTTCAATATAGTTTTCTTAGGGAATCCAAATATAAGGGGTATCATGCACAACATGATGGCTCTCACTTCCAATTTTAGAGTAGACAGTTGGCATAAATTCTAGATCATAATCCATGTTCCAAAAACCATTGATTAGGGAAAATGTGCATGGCACATTGGTCTTATTTTATTTCTAAGTTTAGTTTATTACCTAGGCCTTCTTAGTAGTAATTGTTGGCATATTTTTCAAGTTGAACTTTCATACAAGTTTAACTTCTTGAGTACCCAAGTTACTAATTTATCTTTCATACAAGTACATTGCATTAGTTTCAACATGGATTCATACAATCCTAACCTCCATCTTTTGAAATGGCCAAGAGTGGCCTAGTTTCTAACATATATTTAGCTATCCACACCACATTATCAAATTTTTAGAGCATCCATGGGCTTCATGATCCATCCCATATTACATCTATTCTATACTATTATTCCTTCATAGATTCACTTCATGGGGAAATGATTGAGCCAAAGGGCTAGCCTTTGTATTCTTGAGACACCTATTCAGAGGGATTGGACACATAGTCCAGACATTGATTATCACATGCATGATCATCTACCTTTACTTAGTAGGCAATGATGGAGCCAAAGGGCCAACCTTTTTATTCTTGAGCCACTTTCTAAGGAATTCATAACTCAGCTCTATTTATGATATAAATTGTGGTACAACATCATCTAGCACAATCCTACATTACTTATCCTTACTGAGGATCACAATAGGTTTTGCATTGGTTCATGTACCCAATGAGGTGTATTCATTCCTTTCTCTTCCTTTTTATTTTACAAAACTTTTGTATGTTCTTATTTTATATCACATATAATAAGAACTAATTTAATCTTTATTTTATTTCATATATTTTCACTTGTAAAAGTGCTCTCTATGCACTATCTAGCATTACTTAGCATCACACAAGCTTTATGGGCTTCACCTCTATAGGTAAGTTCAGGTACACTTTTTATTTTTTCCTTTATCCCAGCATTTCACTTTGTTGCATCACTAGAATAAAAATGGGGAAATGTAATCATATAAAATGTGAAATTTGGCTATTTTAGTTTGATTAATGACACCCAATCCATAGGTCCTCCTACTTTTTTTCACAACCCTCATAGGTTTTTATTCCACCAATTCCTAGTCATCCACAACCTTCCAGACTTAACCCTTACATACCTAGATAGATTTTTTAGGCATAGATCCATCCCCCTAGGTCTCATTCCCTCTAGACAACAGCACCCAACTTAGATAGGAGGGTTTAAACTTAGGGTGTCCTATTTTTGGTGTTGTTATCCAAGTGAAAATTTGGTTCAAATAGTCATATTTTCTCAAATCCTTATCTTAATTCATGTCATCCTAACATGAATTAATTTAACCCATGATCATTAGGTTATCTATAAAAGGCCATTTATAAGGGTTGGCACTCCTTTATAATATAAAATCAAGAATACAATCAAGTACACTAAAGTACTTTTCCCTATTCTCTACATACAGCCTTCTAATATTATTCCAAGCCTATTCAACCCCTTGAACTAGTCCCTATCCATATAAAGTACACCTAGTTTTGTATCTAGTTACAAATTTTATACATAATTACACCAAGCACTTAAATGAGAGAAATATAATAGATTAATCCCTCCTCAGAGTATTGGTATTTGGGCAGTGTGCCCACACATGAGGTGTGAAGTGCATCCAAGGTATCCTTTACACACTAACATATTCTCTCTCTTTCCCAAGTTGCCATTCAAGTTTAAGCAAAAAGAGCTCCTAGGGCTTTTCAAGATTAAAATAGATGAAAAATGAGCTCTATAAACTCCCAAGCTTGGATATTTCACTGATAGGGTAACATAGACCTATCGAGTAGAACCCAAAAAACTTAGATCACCTAGACAATAGCATCAAAAAAGGACTATAACACCGAATAATAGGGTGTCCCATTTTTAGTACTCCTATCTAATTAGTAAATGAAGTTCAAGAACCTATTTTTGACACTATCCCAATCCTATACCTAAATTCTTAGACCATGTCTCAAATCGAACAACTTAGAATAAGCTGAGTTATATTTTCTCCTATTTATTACTATTTTTAGAAAAGGCAAAAATACATTCTATTTACATAAGTTAGTGTCTTAATTATTGAACATTATTTATTGATTTATTTTACTCCATACCTATTTATTAACTAGGAATAAAAACCTACTATTCTAAAAAACAATAAAACATAGCCTTATGGGCCTTTGCCACTTTTCTCCTCATGACCTAGTCAAAATGACCTAGGTGGACCTTGAATTCTCCTATATCTAGCAAGGGGTTCCATCCAGATAGAATATCACTATGATGTTGAATTCCTTGAAGTAGGTCAAAATCCATTCCTTGCCTTCTTCTAGAGGTTCCATGACTATTTATGCCACTACCAAGTACTCTTAAATTAAGGCTCTTATTCTCTCAACATAGGGCTAATTATGGAGTTTATAGAGTGACTATAGGTGTTGATAAGGTGGTTAGAGTTGACAGGATTATGCACCCTAGTACACTCACTATCATGGGTTCCATTAAAATTGAAGTGGGAGCATTTGGGGGCGGTTGAATCTATGAAAGGACCAAAGGAATTATTGAGGGATAGGAAACATAAGCTATTAAATACCAAGGGTGAGATGAAGAGATATCGATAGGTGGAATGGGATAAGTGGATGGAAAATGGGGTGTGGGGATGTTGTATATGGCTAAAGATAAAGGTAATTGAGTGAATTATGGGAGGGTTTTAATGGTAAACTATGGAGGCACCACTAGAGTAGGACTAGTATGGATAGGGAAACTAGGAGGTGTTCTAATAGGCTATTCAAGAATGGAGGTGGTAGGGGAAGGAACCTCACAAAATGATTATTGATGGTCATGATTTGGGCTCAAATTAAGGTTTATACCAATGTTAAATCATAGTGCCTTTATAGCCTAAGGTCAAACACCCAGAGTTGATAGAGGTGGTGAAGCTAGAGTAGATACTAGATGAGGAAAAATTCATGGAGGAGAGGGAGAAGAAACCCCCTAGATAATCTTCTTTGATATTTGAGTTATAGTTACAAGTCTAATCTGAGAAAATGGTCTAGCTTGGCTTGCTTCCCTTTATTCTTTACCTTGATCTTGGTGAGCACCTTCTTGTCATTAGTTGGGTTAAAATGGATCTCATCATTAGAGTGAGGCACATGGCTAACCGATATTGAGATGAAATTGATACTTCATTACATGAGCCCTAATGACCCCATGGGGATCCCATTCCTAGTGCTCTGCTCTACCAAAGGCATAAACATCCCTACTCACAACCATTTTTTTAATGGGGGTAGAATTATATATGTGTTGGTGGTGACTATGGGGAAGCATGGGAAATACTTGTAATAAAAGTTAAGGTAGCAGTTGAATGTGTCATCTACTAATTGACTAGTTATCTCTTATTTGGCCAGTCAGTCTAAGACTTGATAGGATAGGTGGATGAGGACCTTACAAATGCCTAAAACTCAATGATGGTTTCATCCCTATATTATTAGTAATTTTCAATAGGGTGATAGACTACCTAATTTTATTGGAGAGCCAAGGCATAGCCACCTCATTGATATCCATGTAGACTATTGGGTAGAATGACACATAGATTTCCTAGATGTGATTCTAGTAGTGGTGGTTGTGATCTAGGAATTTGACTCAAGAGAGGATGGTTAGTATGGTGTTAGTTCCAAAATGAAAGAAAAATAAAAGAAACATACTAACTAGCATAACATCTATAGGCCTATACACTAGGAAGAGCTTAGTTAACAAACATGAATAAAACACACAACTAAAATGCAAAATAAACCCTCTTTTACCTTCTTTGGACGCTCCAAAATGCTTGTTACAATGGCTTGCTCAACTTGTGCTCATGAATTCCTTAGAAATGTAATCTTGGCTACCTCCATCTCTCCTTGGCACCTTTGGCTTATGGCTTGGCTTGGCTTGGAATCAATTTGGCATGGTAACACTAATTTCTTGAAGCTTTTGGAACCATTTGTGCATTATAACTTTGCATTATCAAGTCTTATAAATGATGTTCATGGCCTCTCTATTTATAGATTTTTGAGTTTGTCTAGAATAAACCTAAACCATACATTTCAAGATTGATATGTGTGGTTGAAGATTAATTTAATTTTTTTAATTAAGTTTGTAATTATCCTCATCATGGCATTAGAATAAGGGGTAATTAAGAGGCATGGAAGGCATGAATCTTGATATTAGAATTTATGGCCTAGGGATGTCTTCCTAAGAAATGAGGTCACCTGATGATGTAGATATTCAATATTCATTTCCAAAAATAAGAATTCAACAAGTTTAAATGGAATTCTTTATTATGCCTTGATTTAGTTTAATTAGCTCTTAAGCATGATTAAGCACTTTGTGCATAAATTACTCAAATTGATCAGAATGCCTTGTTATTGGCCCAAAATTTGACTAGATTAGAATTGGAAGTCACTATCAGATGCATTAGATCCATATTCCCTTTTAGGATGTTACCAATAGAAAATAACAAAGTCACATGTCTTGTGCAATATATTTGATAGGAAAGAATAATCCAGAGCACCTAGGTACAAAATTGGCATTTTGACTTGAAATGATCTGATCAAAGTTAGCTGGCCCGTAAATTGCATTGACCCATTTAGGGATACCCTGGCTAAAATCAACACTTGAATATGTCAGTTTTACATAATTTAGCATGTTTTAGTGTTTTTAGACTAAATTGTGTATTTTGGGTGGAAATTGGCCAAAAGCTTGGTTGGAGGTTATCGATGACCAGATTTAGGTGTCTATAGTTTGCCCCTTTTTGGAAGGCATTTCAAGCTATAAGTAGAGTAACATATTCTCAAAGAATTACAAGTTCATGTATGCCTATAACTACAATAATGATAAACTAAATGGATGATGCTCCCTAAAGGGAATGGTTGACATAAGTAGGTCAGCAAATAGTCCCTCAAAAAGAAAGAAGTGAAATGAGGGGACCAAAGAAAGGAAGGATGATGGGGTGAAAACAAAATGATACTAATAAATTAATAAAAATCATTGAAAATGCAAGTGGGATGGTGCATAATGGTTTGACCAAAGGTGGTTATAAGCATTATACCCTGATAGTGGCAATGTGGTATGATAACACAATGATTTTCCCAATAGTGGTTATAATCATTGAGAAGATGGAGCTGCCCCAGTTGGAATAGATAAATAAGATAGCATGCCCCTATATGGGTATAAAATGTAAAGTGGTGACAACATAATGATTTTACCAAAGGTGGTTATAATCATTAATAAATTAAGGTGGAATGGTGTGCAATGATTTGTCTATAGGTGGTTATAATCATTAGACCCCAATTATGGAAAACATGATAAACTTGGTCAAAGATGATGATAACTTAACATAGAGGGTAATAATAAATTGGAACAACCTATTAATAATGAGATGCTCATCCAAACTAATAAAGGTTGAAATTCTTTTGTGATTAATTACTTTGTTTAGGATATGATTAGGATGGAATCAGGATGTCTGTGTCAAAGAGATATTAATACCACCATTGCTTAATAGACTTATTGAAGCTAAGGCTTGTTGTAGCACATGTTGGTAGGCATCATGGTATAACATCATGAGGACTTGGTTGAAATATGCATGAGTACTAACTCCCATAATCCAATACTTAATAGAAAACAATGCACCAATGATAGAAATCATGATGACAATGTAAACATATGAATATGGATAGATTCAAGTGTAAGTGTGGGAAAGGAATCACCCCATGAACACACATAAATTGAATCAAGGAAATAATGTTGAAAGAAAACAAATAGGCACACAAACAAAATAACAAAAAAACACTCAAAAGAAACCACATGAATAGTGCCCCTAGAAAATAGGTGACATCTTTAACAAATGAATAAAATGAGGGAAATAGAAGAAAATGAAGGTGGTGGCCGAGTTGTCTCCATATGCACTAGGTAAGTGGACACTGCCTACATATTTCCATTGATGTAATATCCAATAAAAAACTTCAATCCAAATTTAGTTCTCCCAGAGAATGGGAAGAAGGTGATAATTGAGGAAAACAAACAAAATGGATGTGATAGAAGAATAGGAATGGTCTTGTAAAATGGCAAGTGCATGAGAGAAAAATGACAAAAAGGATGGGGAAACTAAATGATAAGTGATTTGCTTGTAACTTAGTAAGGTTTCCTAGAATCCTTAAGGCAAAGAAGTGGTCAATGTTTTTGTCCTTTTTTAATGATTTTTCAAAAAAAAATAGAATTATTTTGATGTATCTCAACTTGATCAAGAATGATGAGACACTAAATGGTCCAAGCTCATAAAATGGTGAGAGCTTTCAAACTTAGGTTGCTCATAAAATGGTGAGAGCATGGTGGAGAAGGATGACTGAGCTGACCTCAACAAGTATTAAGCACTACCTACATAGTCCCAGAGTAAAACCTCAAGTCATTTTAGTTCTACCTTTACAATGGAGGAACTGGATGAGTACAGTAGTCAATTCAAATAAAATAAACATAGTTGGTAAAAAGGCATAGTATGATATAGGAAGTGGCAAGTTGGTACATCAAGGCTTAATGTTTCCTCTATTTTTCCCATAAAAAGTTATAACTATGACATAACGACATAGATCAATGATATTAATTTTCCCAAAGGTGGTTATAATTAGTAGCAAGATCGGTGGTAAGAAAGGAATAACAAATGGAAGATACAACTATCAAAACTTCTATCACACTATTCCAAAACACAATTTTTGTCTGAAGTACTTGAACCAACTAATGAATCAATCACATATCTTGATGTTGAAAATGCATAATGAATGACAAAAACCAAGGTCAAATGGGCTAGGCTTTATAACACATTGGGTTGATAGGATGGAAGTAGAAAGTGGATATGGTAAAGATTATGGATAAGGATGGTATTTGAATAAAAAAGAATAGTGATAAAATGGCATAAATAAAATGGTCTTTATAGATAATACACCTTAGCATTTAAGCATAGTACTACTTGAGATGAATAATATTCATCGACTCAGGAAGTTCATCTCCATCTAGTGAGGTAAGCTTGTATGCTCCTGATTCATAATATATAGTGATGATGAAATGCCCTATCTAGTTTGGTTTAAATTTCCCTTTATGCTTCTTCTCATCCATGGTATTATTTTGCTTTTATTTAAGAACAAGATCACCAAGTTCAAATACTCTATACTTAACACATCGATTATAGTGGACCTTGAGTCAATTATGATATGCTTGAAGATTATTGAGAATGGCTATGCATTTTTCTTCAAGTAGATCTAGCTCTTACAGGTGAGCTACTTGATAGTCATGATCATCTAAGACATGCTTGAAGGAGATGTGTAGTGAAGGCAATTCAACCTCAATGGGAAAGATGGCTTTAGTACCATAAATAAGTGAGCATTGAGTGGCTCTTGTGGGAGTATGATGATTGGTATAGTATGCCTAAAGGGTAGGGAATATATGGAGGTACCAATCATGACCAACATCATTGATAATCTTTTTGAGAATATTGACAATGATTTTGTTAGATGCCTCAACTTGGCCATTACCTTAAGGGTAATATGTTGTAGAAAAATGTTGTGTGATGTTATATTCGATGCATAGCTGGTCTACATCCTTGTTCCTTAATGATCCTCTATTATCAAATATAATGTCAGAAGGGATATTGTAGTGGCAGATGAGATGGTTGAAACTAAATTTGGAAATTTTCTTTTTAATCACATGAGGGGTATATCTTCAACCCACTTAGTGAAATATTCAATGGTGGTAAGGATATGTTTATGGCCATCAGATGAAGTGGGGTTGAGCTTCCCAATGAAGTCAAGTCCCCATGTAGAAAATGGCCATGGTGTTAACATCAGTTTCAGAGTTTTTTGTTGGGGCATGAATTAGATTAGCATGTCATTGACATTTATCACACTTTTTTACATATGTAATGACATCTACATCCATTATGGGCCAATAATAACTAGTACACAAGAGATTTTTGGATAGGACTACCCTATTAGAATGAGATCTACATACTCCTTCATGAACTTCTCTTAATTCTAGCATAGACTCTGTGGAAGTTAAAAAATGAAGTAGAGTTATATCAAAACTACGATGATAAAGGGTGGATCTTAGTAAAGTATAATGAATGGAATGATGAATAAGGGCTTTGGTTTGTTTTCAAGATAGGTTAGGTGGCAGGACTTGGTCATGAATGTAGTCTTAAAGGTCTGAGTACCAAATAAAATTAGGACCAAAAATATTGTAAATCATGATAATGGTTGAAGGTTTATGAGTTGGTACTAACAAATTCTTGATGACAAATTGATACTCTCTAGATTTATTTATTTTTTAAATCAAAGATCCAATAGAACTTTTGGCATCTACAATTTTGTTACTATCCCTTTATATGTACTCAAACTAAATATTGGTAATTTGTTGCTTATGAGTGTCGACCATGGTTTTATATAGAACCATCTTGTCATCTTTGGTCTGAAAATGATATGTGGCCTGATTGATGATTAACTAAGAATCACCATAAACTTGGAGATGAGATATGTTTTAATGCACTACTTGTTCAAGTCTTGTAACAAGTGCTTCATACTCGACCATGTTGTTTGTACAAGGAAAGTTGATTCTGAATGATTTAGGGATTAGATCCCCCTATGGTGTAATAAATAATAGGCCTACCCTTGATCTATGTGTAGTAAATGAACCATCAAAATATAGTTTATAGGGTTTCTCTTCAAGGGGTGTGTCAATGATAGTCATTATGGATTCATCAGGAAATTGAAATGTGAGTGGTTGTGTGTCTATGAGAAGTGCTTTAGCAAGCTAATTTGCAATAACTCATCCCTTAATTGCCTTATGATTGATATACTCTATGTCAAACTCACTAAGAATCATGATCCATTTAGCCATTCTACCTTACAAAGCTATTTTAGATAGTAGATACTTGAGCAGATCTACTTTTGAAATGACTATGATCTTATTATTTAACATGTAATGGCACAGTTTCTGAGTTTCAAAAACCATGGCCAAAAAAGCTTTTTCAATAGGTGCATTTTTATGTTCATATGTAACCAAGGTATGGCTTAGATATTATACAACATGCTCTTTTCCATTATCATCATGTTAAGCCAAGAGTGCTCCTAGAGCATGGTCAGTAGCTAATAGGTATAACAAGATTGGCTTTCTTAGCATAGAAGGTAATAAAATAGGTAGATTAACAAGATTGTCTTTGATTTGTTGAAAAGATATTTGGTAGTGATCATCCAAGTCAAATTTAACTCCCTTATTTAAAAGGTGTGTAAATGGATGACAATTGTCTATTAATTGAGAGATGAAGCATCAAATTGACTGGATCTTACCTTGTAAACTATGGAGTTGCTTTAAATTGGTTAGTGGTAGCATCTTATTTATAGCATAGACTTTAGCTAGATCAACTACATTTATTTGGCTTGAGTCTAAATCTGTATTATCATAATCTTTCAAATATCCTATGTAACACTACTAGATGGTCAGCCCTAGTTTTGGATTTTCCTAATATGTCATCGACATAGTCTTCAACAATATCATGCATCATATCATAGAATATGATAGTCATATCTCTTTGATATGTAGCTCTAGAATTTTTAAGGATAAATAACATTACCTGATAACAAAATTTTCTCCATGGAGTGGTGAACACTATTTTATTTTGGTCTTTTGGTGTTATTCTGATTTGGTTGTATCCTGAAAAGCCATCCATGAGTGAAAGCATTTCATAGTCAACCATGGATTTGATGTTCATGTCAATATTAGGCAAGGGAAAATCATCTTTAAGACAAACTTTATTCATGTCTTAAAAATTAGTTTAAATTCTAATCCCTTCAAGCTTTTTACTAACAGGTGCCACATTAGAGATCCATTCTAAGTAGTCAATAGATTGAATACATCCAGCTTTTATGATGTTTTTGAACTCTTTCTCTACCAATACAATAATGTGAGGATACATCTTATGTAGCTTTTGTTTTGTTGGTTTGGCATTAAGATTAACCATAAGGTGGTGCAGAACCAAGGTGGGGTCTAAACCTGGCATGTCAAAATAGGTCCATGCAAAAAAATATAAAAATTCTCTCAATAGGGCTGTAAAGATGTCATGTTCCTCCTCTGAGGGATGCACCTAATTTTATCCATTTCAGGTTTGATGGAGTTTCTATATTTACCTATATTGTAGCTTTGACTAGAAGGGTCAAACCATCTTCTAGGATATTAAGAAATGACTTGAACTATTGGATTATGTCAGGGTCCTCCTTAGGACTTTCTCTTTAACTTCTCCTAGGCATTATAAATTTGAGTCCCCTAATGGGGGATCTAGCCATGTAACAAACTTAGTTAGAAATTCTTTGAGAATTTGATCAAATACTTGTTGTTTGTCAAAGCTAAACTTGGATCCATAGGTAAGTTCATCATTGGTGGTCTCCTAGTTCAAATTCAAAGAAGAATGAATACCCCCATCTAATGGTGCCTAAAATAGGTTTTCACCACTAGATTTGCCTTTATCTTTACTTTTTCCCAAGTCCAAAAGTGCCTCAAAGAGGTTTTCACTTTGGGACCTCAATGTTTTACTTATTTGTTTTTGGCTAACGGTGTTCACTCACTCTCTAAAATAGGCTATAGGATCCAATGTGATTGAGAATCCTGATTTATGATCTCCTGATGGAACATTGTCTCTAAGGATAAATAAATCATAGAATGCCTCATCATTCTAGAACTCATCAATCAATAGACTGGATTCTTGTTGGTCCTAATCTATCAATTAGGGCTAGTATAATAGTAATGGGTTGTGATTAATGGCCAAGGTAAGGGTACAAATGACATTGTTATCAAACAAGTTGGTTTCAGCTAGGTTATCAAAGTTGAGGCTATGATCAAACTCTACTTAGTTGCCAGCATCATCATCACTATTTGTTGGTGATGGAGTTTGAATAAGATATGTGGGGTCACCCTAGGTAGTTCAAATCCAAGTCCATAAGGTCTTTCATACATAGTCATGGAAATTAGCTCGATGTTTCCTTGTTGATTTAATTTGAGGCTCTTCCTTCATAATTGTGATGCTCCATGATCTTATTGGGAATAGGATACTTTGCATTTTTATAAAAATTAGATTGGGTGTCATTGTATAACCATGATTCAGCCCCTTCAAGAGGGTCAAGTCCTAAGCCAAATGTTGGTACAAATGTGATAGGTCCTTTATATTTATTCTTTTATTACCAATGCATATGTGGGATGACTTTAAGTCACCCAAAGGTTTTTGGATTCTAAGGAAGATTGGCAATATGAAATGTATCATGGGCCACATACTCTCCCAATCTATTTTTTGAAATGGTGAAATGATTAGAAGCTTCAGAAGGTGGCATGTGGTAAAGGGAATCCAAGGTGTTAGGATCTATGTAATTATCTAGTGAAGGATCAATAAGTATAGCCTTTTATTTATCCTGCTTGGAACTTGTATTCATGCTGTACTAATAATTATAGCTTTAAATTTTGACTTTGAGATGCTTGTAGTGTTCATATGAGTGTAAATCTCTTAGAATATTTACTTCCATCCTTGAGTGGGAAAACTTGATACATTGGTGTAACATTGATGGGACTACAGAAATCTCATGTAACCAAGGCCTATCTAGAAGCATATTGTATGATAACTCAAGATCAAGCACATGACAAAGTGTATCATGGGTCAAAGGCCTAATGATAACTAGAAAAATAATGGTGCCTTGTGATTCTCTTTACTAATTATCATAGGCTTTGATAGTTATTGTTTCTAGCTAGAGATTTGTCATTATGTACTCAAGAAGCTTGATGAGCTTTAGAGACACTATGTTGAGGCTAGATCCATTATATATAAGGACATGTTTCACTTTATGTCATCTAATACAAACTTCTATGTATAATGGATTATTATAGAGTGAGCCCAGGAGAGACATATCACTTTGGTTGAATGTGACTTGTTGGGTTGGTGATAGTATCCAACCAAAAATTGAAATTTATCAAGGGATATGTCACTAACAATAGTGGATTGGGTCAAAAAATCATAAAAAATATTATCATGGATTATTGATGTTCGTAGTAAATCTAAAATAGAAATTTGTGCTGGTGTCTTTTATAATTGTTCCATAATATCAAACTTCTTATCTTGGTCAATAGTGAATGGTTTATTTTGAGGATGAATAATTGGTTGGATGATAGGCAAAGTGGTGGATGGTTGTGGGCCTGGGATAGTAATCTTTAACCTTAGAGTTGTGATTGCATAATTAAGATTAAATACTAGACCATTATTACTAACAAATTTTGGGAATAGTGTGGACCAGACAAGACAAGTCTCAATTGCTAGTGCACTCGTATGTGGTCACGTGGTAAGGATGAGTTGTCAGTATAAGGTCCAAAGGGGGAAGTCCTAGTTTACTAGTTTGTCTATATGCATGCCCAAGTTAAAGAAGGATTATCCATGTAATTTGGTTGAATGGGGTTGTTTAGCAATGGTGTAGGCTTATTAGTGCTTGGTCTAAGATTAATGGAGATGGTATTAATGCTACCCCTTACAATATGACCTACAACCCTATTGTAGTCATGTGTTACTACATGGTAGGTTTTTTGGTTTTTATCATTTTGACCTTGGTTTTGTCCATTGTTTTTTCATTATAGATTTTACTACTGATTTTGTTGATTATGTTCATGTGGCCTTTGATTTTGATTTTGTTGTTGCCTTGGTAGTTGTTGCTAGTACTAATTATTTTGTTGCTACTAATTGTTATGTTAGGGAAAAGGGTTTTGATAAATCCCAAGAGTTTGATTGGAAGTGGAAGCACCAATATCCAATTTTATCTCCCCATTTTCAACATATTCTTAATTAAATTCTTAATTTGGACACATCTTCATAGATTATGCTCATTGACCTAATTATAGTCACATAATTCATTTGCATGGTACTAATCAGCATAAGGAATGCCTTATGGATAATGCTTTGTTATGGACCAACTAATCATATTATCAGTAGAAATCTTGTAATATACAAACTCAATAGGTTTTCCTAGGTCACTAAACACATGATGTGCAAGTATAGTTCTTCTAGGAGGAGGGGTTTGTAATGGTAAATGCTACTATATTTATTGTGCAAGTCTTGGTTATTGTGCTTATGGCATCAATTGGAGAGGTTACTAAGTAGGAGTAAGATAAAAATGTGGTGTAAATGTTTTTTCACCATTTGGACATGATGAGATTTAGTTACTCTATTTCCCACAACATTCCTATTATAGTTGAATTGCTTCATTTTTTTGTGGTTATTAGCCTATGCCAGTTGTGATACTAGTGCTTAAATGGGATGTTGATGTTGGTCATTTCCTTGATTGGTACCTTTATTTTGATTAGTTTAATTAAGCTTGATGACTCCTTTATTTATGATTTCTCACTCAATCAACAAGCCTTTGTTAATGATTTCCTTGAAAGTATGCACACATTGTAGTTCCAAATGATAATCTATCTCACTGTGCAAATTTTTAGTAAACACAGTGGCTAATTGTTTATCTGGTAAACTATGGGTGAAGTGGATTGTAAGGACTCTTTACCACTATAAATAACTTGTGAAACTCTTACCATTTTTTTCTTTTCTTGCATTAAGTCCACTAATGAAATATGATGCTTGAGATTATAGGAAAAGTGTTGCATAAACTTATTAGAAAGATCATCAAAATCTATTACTAAATTTTTGGGAAACTTCAAAAACCAATCCAAGGCTTGTCTAGCCAAGCTCCTTGGAAATAATAGAAAAAGGTATATATCACTATATGCCACCAGTTGACATGCAACAAAGAATTTGGTCAAATGAGCCTCAGGGTCACCTTTCCCTTTGTATTTATTGAACTCTAATGGTTCATATCCTGGAGGAATTGGTATCTACAAATACTCCATGTTGAATGGATAGGAACATACATTATCCAATTTGAACTTTTTAATCTGTTTCCCCACCTGAATAGTAGCAATTACATCCTTCATCTATTGTAACTCTTGGGATAGGAAACTAGAAGGAATATTTGATTAAGGGAGAATTTGGGTTTAGATAGATGGTTGGGAAGTCACAAGTGGGACACTTTAACTAGGGTATGATGGAGATACCTATTGGGTATATTAGTTTGGTTGGGGAATGGATTAGGAATATGCATACGTGGATTAGGATGTATTTGAAATTCACATTTGGTTGTGTGATATTATGGTTTGGGTTGGTGATAAAGGTTTGACTTGGAGTATTTTGTAGTTGGTATGGAGGGATATAACTATACTAATCCTATTGTGGTTGAAAAGAGAAATGCTACTGACTAATCGAACCTTTTTGTTGAGTGGGAACTTATAGACCAATACCCTGTCTCTATATTTGTGGCATATTTTGAACCAATGGTTGTTTAGTAGTTACCTAAGAAATATGGGGACCTCCTTGTTGTATGAATCCTTGTGAGGAAGTGAAAGCAAGTTGTAGATTCAACATCTATTATTGATCAATATTTACATGTTGTTGACTATTCCTTACTTGGTTTTGGATTAGCATATTAGTCTATGATTGAAGAGGTACATATGTCATTACCTAGTGAGGTGCAACATTAGTTTCCCCTAATTGAGGTGGTAATGTATTTATCCTCTATTGCATTGATACGCTATATTGTACCTATTGTTATGGAATACTAATCGTTACCTGTTGAGGAGGAGAAGGGTTCATTGCATTCTATCATTGAGGCATGATATTGGTCATTGTTTGATTACCTAATCCCATAGGTTGTACACTTGAGGAAGTAGTCTATTGAGGTTAGAGTGTAGAAACTCCTACTCCCTGGTATGATGACCTATTCATAGGATTAACTATAGGCACATGTTGTTGGCTAATTGTTTACGCATTAGTACCACTTTGATTGGGATTGGATGTTTTTTGCATATTGTCTACTACATTTGGATCACTATTCTATGTATAGGTTGAAGACACTTTTTCAATAATGGGCATATGCATCAAGTTATCTATCGAATTAGTTTGCATAAATGGGTTAGAACTTAGATTATCTTGTCCAGTTAACTCTATCAACACTCTTCTTAAAGGAACTAGGTCAATAAGAGGATTACTTACCATGTTCATCTAAGTGAAATCACGTGCTAGATTTAGGTAGGTTTGATATGTTGTCTACATTTAGTTAAAGTGATCTTCCATGATGTTTTTTCCTCGATCAAATATATTAGGATCTTGGTACGTTGTTTGAACTAGAGCCATAAGATTGCTAGAAGAAGCCTGTTGATCATAAATGATATTGTGGGGCACTCTTACTAGACTTAGTAAATTTTCATGAGAGAATTATGATAAAAACCTGGCCCCTACCTCTATGTCTCTAACCAAAATCTTGTCTTTGTTCTCTAAAAAATGTTTCTCAAACAAAAATGGATCATACATGGAAGTTGTATTAGTATAATATGAATATTGAGATACTGGCTCATCCAATGTAGGTATTGTGTGGTTTACTCTTGGTCTTATTCTGAATAAGGTGGTGTGTTAACTAGATAGTTAGCCAATGTATTTTGGCTTTGTACCCTTGATTAAGTATTATAATAGGGATAAGAATCCATCTCATAAGAAATATTATCTACATAGGGGTCTTACACCATTTCTTCCTATGCAGCCATATTACTAATCCCTAGATTGTACATGAGTCCACTACGAGTGTTGGAATACATGTTGTGATAAAAGGTCAAAGAGTTCTATAAACTCTAAAAAAGGACAATGTCTAAAATAGATGATGTTATAACTTGGTCTAGATTCATTAGAAGTATTAAAAGGTTTATGCAAAGTTTTGTGAGGAAAAAAGCTAGCATGAAATATCTAACATTTCATTGTTCACATAAAGATAAGCAAGCAAATGGACCTAAAATTAAAATGCTAAACTCTAAGGTTAAAGTGTTACAAATCAGTCTAATCTAGAAATTTAAAAGTTGTTAGGTCTTTTGGCCAAATGCAATGTCAAAACCTAGGCTCAAATAAGGCATGTGCTAGGACTCTTGGCCAAACAGTGTCAAAACCTAGACTTTGAAATAGATGAAAGTTTTAATCTAATGGATTTGAAACACTTCTAACAAACACTAGGCATTTGATTCTTGGACATGCACTTGATTGACTAGGTATAAGGTATGAAAAGAAAGACACTTTATAAATAGTTTATTTTCTCACAAAAATGGTATAAAACTTAGTTCTTTTTACAAACAAGATAGACAAAGGTGATCAATATAACTATGCTTTAGATAAAGGTTCATAAAAGTACACTCAGATTGGTCTAAAAATATAGGAATAAATTTGAAACTCTATGTAATAGGGTCTATGAAACAATATTTGAAATGCTTTGGGTAGTGTAACAATGCTATACTACCCAAAAGATGTGATAAAAAAGTTTGTTTAAAAAAACTCTCTAAGGCAAAGACATTTTCATATATTTTTAATAGAATAACACTACTTTTATTGACTCAAAATTTTGTGGTGCATAGACTCAAAATGCAAGTATTTAGCACAAAATGGTTTAAGTTTATCAAGTGATGATAATAATTATGAGTCTTAAATGGCCTTCAACCCAAATTAGAAATAGAACCTAAGTTCCCTAGAGTTTAGTGTAAATGGAGAATCCACTTAACACATCAAACCTATGAACTTATAAAGGTGCAATTTTTGAATTTAGATTATAAGTGAAGGACATTAAACAACTTTGGTAAAGGTCTAGACTCAATTGGGTAGCATAACTATGCTAAAGTGGATGGTATGACTCTCAAGATTTTGATGAAATTTTGAACAAGGCAAATCGATGATCTCACATGGGTAACATAACACCTCTTTATTCAAAGGAAAATTTGGACTCTGTGTTTGGTTTGGATTGTTTGTTTACACCATGTTTTGACTTTAAACAAGACTTTAATCTAGGACAAGACCAACTAATTAATTCTTATTAGATCCTAAACTGACAAGGTTGCTTGGTTTTATTGGAATCCATCAATATACATGATTTGAGAGGATTTTAAGTGTTCATCTAAAAGTAAATGCACATTATATAGTAGGGTTTTCACACCCCCCTTTTCTTAAATGACAATATTGCAACATGGAATTTGAAGTGCACCTTGTACTAATAATACTTCTGTGGCAAGTTGGGATTTGTCTAAGATTTAACAAGTTTTCAAATAATCTAGGGGAATCAATTTCACAATGACTTTCATGCCAAACAATGCAAAATAAAAGCATGGATTTTGGGTCCATATCACTTGGATTATTGAAAAAAGGTCTAGTCCTTTTTACAACCACTACATCTTGTTGTTCACTAGTGTAGTGCAATGTCCAAAGTGCTACTCTATCCTGTGTGCAACTCCAAAGGAGCCAAATGAAGTCAATTATAGGAGATGAAACCCTAGGTCAAATATTCCCTAAAGAACTTATGAGAGGTGATGAATTCCCCATCACAAGCCAAGTTTGCATAAAAATAAAGAAAGTATGAAATAGAAAGACTTTAGGGTCATTTTCAAGGTCACCCAAACTTTGATGAGTTTTTGGAGAGTGATTTAGATGACTTTATTTCTAAGCCTTGGACTAGGCTACTTTCAATAGGAATGACACTTTTGATTCCAAGGGTTCCCTATAGGGGACAAATGGAAGAGCATACATGCAACATACCTCTTTTTTCCAAACAAAAATTTGATTAAATAACTATTTCAAACAAGAATTGATAAGTGTGTTAAATTTTAAATCTAAAATGAAAGATTTGGTGGTGTTCATTTGACCCCTTGGTCTTAGTTTCAAACTTTGAAAACCTTCACCAAAAACATCTAAATTCTTTATTAAACACCCAAAACAGGGTTCCTAATTGATTTTTAAGCATGCAAAGTTGATTTAAACATGTTTTGAGAAAATATCAAGCTTAGTCCTATAACAAAAAATGTTAGCATGTCTTTTAGCTTTGAAGCTCTTTTTATTTTGAAACAATGGACTTTGGAAAAATAGATCTCAGGTCTATGTTTTTGGAAAAAACACAGTGATTGACATCGATTATATACAACCGGTGATGGTTATCCTGGCTAACCAAAATCTAACTAATGTCATTTTTTCTAACCTATGTTGGTTAAGCTATATAAATGATGTCAGTCTTACTTGTCGATGTTAGTTATTGTGTAAAACCGTGGCAAAGAAAAATGGCAAAATAAAGTTAGAAAACCAATTTTCACAAGTTTTAAGTGTCCAAATAAATATTTTAGAGTTAAAAAATGATCTTATTCAGGTGTGGGATGTGTCTAGTCCCATCATGTATGCCATAATTTGATCTAATAATTTTAATCAAGAGAGGATGGTTAGTATGGTGTTAGTTCCAAAATGAAATCAAAATAAAAAAAACACACTAACTAGCATAACATCTCTAGGCCTAGACACTAGGGAGAGCTTAGTTAACAAACATGAATAAAACACACAACTAAAATGGAAAATAAACCATCTTTTACCTTCCTTGGATGATCCAAAATTATTGTTGTAGTGGCTTCCTTAGCTTTTGCTCATGAAGTCATTAGCAATGGAAGATTGGCTACCTCTATCACTCCTTGGCACCTTTGGCTTGTGGCTTGGCTTGGATTGGCATGGCTTGTAATCAATTTGTCATGGTAACACTAATTGGTTGAAGCTTTTGGAACCATTTATACATTATAACTTTTCATTATCAAGTCTTTTAAATGATGTTCATGGCCTCTCTATTTATAGATTTTTGAGAATGTCTAGAATCAACCTAAACCATCCATCTCAAGATTGAGATGTGTGTTTGAGGATTAATTTGATTTTTTGAATTAATTTTGTAATTATCCTAATCATGAAATTGGAAGAAGTGGAAATTAAGAGTCATGGAGGGCATCATGGAAGCCATTGATGAGGCATAAAGGGCATGAATCTTGATATTTGTGGCATTTATGGCCTAGGGATGTCTTCCCAAGAAATGAGGTCACCTGATGATGTAGATATTCAATATTCATTTTCAAAAATAATAATTCAACAATTTTCCATGAAATTATTTATTATGCCTTGATTTGGGTTAATTAGCTCTTAAGCATGATTAAGCACTTTGTGCACAAATTACTTAAATTGATCAGAATACCTTATTATTAGCCCAAAATTTGGTTGGATTAGAATTAGAAGTCAATGTCAGATGCATTGGATCCATATTACCATTTATGATGTTACCAAAAACAAATAATAAAGGCACATGTCTTGTGCAATATATTTGATAGGAAAGAACAATCCAGAGCACCTAGGTGCAAAATTGGCATTTTGACTCGAAATGATCTGATCAAAGTTAGCTGGCCCATAAATTGCATTACCACATTTAGGGATACCCTAGCCAAAATCAGTACTTTAATATGTTAGTTTCACATCATTTAGTGTGTTTTAGTTTTTTATGCCAAATAGTGCATTTTGGGTGGAAATTAGCCAAAACCCTAGTTGGAGGTTATCGATGGCTAGATTTAGGTGTCTATAGTGGCCATATAGTTTATATAAAAATATATGCACCATAGTGACCCTAATATTCTATGGTAGAAACATATATAGTTTAAACAAAATTAAGGCATAAATAGTGTCCATTATATAACTTGGCATATAGAAATTGCCTCCAGTCTGTGCCTCTTATACTACCTAGATGAGGTTGAAATTAATTATGTTCCTTAGGTTTAAGACTTCATCTCCTTTAGGTATTATGCTCACCAAGGGAACCCATAATATATTAATATGTGTGGTGTTGTTATATCCACATAAATGTTTAATTATTATCATCCCAACATGAACCCCTACTTGAAGAGGTGTATAGGGTAGGTGTTAATGTCTTCTTTGTTGACCCATCACTCCCAATTGATGGCCCAATCATTCAGGACCTTATAATTTTTATGCACCTTGGTATATTCATCAATTGTGTTATATTCATAGCTACAATTATACTTTATGAGGTTTTAATACTATTTAAAACTAGCCCCCAATATGTTTGTGACTAGGTTTTTTTGAATTGACAGAGTAAACTAGGTCATGCTCATCTTAGAGAATATGCTTAGAAGTATATAGTAAGCTACCAAAGAGGTCGACATAATGTAATACCTCATTATTGGATATATCCTTGTGAAATATTAACTTTACCAATATATCGATAGCATTGAGATACTTTATTTCTTCATCATCATCTAAAGTGGGCATTTTCACATCTTTAATTACCTTGAAGACCTTATTGTAATGGATGAATGACACTAGGTTGGGAAAAAATGTGGTGTCCATGTATTTAAAATTAGTTTTGGGATTGAAAGAAGAATTAACCCTTTTTGTGGGATAGGAATTACTAAGTTCAGGGGTGAGGAGAAACACAAAAAGTATGAGGAAGCACAAGAGAGAAGGATTTCATGGAATCAAAAGTGGCAATGATATGCTAGATTGATATGAGGAATTATAGGGATTTGTAAATATATTATACATTAATTTTATATGTTTCATTACCCAATTCAAGTTGGTGGCTCAATCTACTCATTGATTTCCCAATCTAGCATTAATTCAATAATTTCAAATATATGCTCCCCACCTAGATTTGGTAGTTATAATGAGATGTTTTAAATTGTCCAATCAAATCTTACTTTCCCATTTAATTAATTTTAGATGCATGGTAGGCCCATGGCTACTTTGACTCTATGAAATCTTAGGAGGATCTAGTTTACACCATGTGTTTATCATGATTTGGTCTTGTCTGCAATCGATGCCACCTAAGCATAATAGGGTGTTCCACTCTTACTATTTCAAGTGTTAGATTTGGCCATCTAAAGTTGTGAGGTGATGTGTTGCATCATATAATTAGCTTATAAATCTTACTATAACTCATTATAACCATATCATGTCATATTAGGCCATTCTTGTTAGTTTTTTTGGAAGTGCCATGTGGTATGGTTTGATAGGTTAGGCTCTCTAAAGATCTACCATCTCTGACAGGGCTAGGAGACTGACACCTCTGACAAGATCCATGTGGTACCTCCTCATTTGGTTAAGATATGATATATTTTAAAATTATAATATACTAATACATCTGATAGGTTACATGTTTCACCTCCTCATTTGATCAAGATCTCTCAGGTTCTGAAATATTTGATAGGTTTCACAAAGCACTTCCTTGTTCATTTAGGCTCTCCTAAGCTCTAACATCTTTGACAAGTCTAGGAGACTGAAACCTCTAATAGGTGCCACATGGTATTTCCTCATTTTTTCAAGCTCTCTTAGGCTATTACATTTCTAATAAGTTTGGGAGACTAACACCTATGACAAGTTTCACATGGTACTTTCTCATTTAGTTGGGCTCTCTCGAGCTTTGACATATCTAAAAAGTCTAATATATTGACACCTCTGATAAGTTCCACATGGTGATTCCTCATTGGTCATGATTTATTATGAGATTTCAAAAAAAAGTGACTAATTTAAAAAAAAACACATAATCAATTAAAAGTTTACCTATCTACCACCAAATCTTTATGATATGTTTAGTATGACTATAGGCAACTGATACTCTAGGAAAACCAACATGAGTCCAAATTTATGAATAACAAAATTAGTGTAATAAAATAACATAATTAGTGTATAATACTATAGGATCTTAATCAGAGACTGACTTTCCATTACAAACATTGTTATATGTTTGATAGACCAACAAAGAATAGGGATTTAGGGATAGATAATCTTGAAGTTGATTATAAAGGGATTGAAACTTTGGGAGATTTTATTTGATAATTTTTAGAGGGGTCCCATACTTCTTCAAAGGAGGGGGTGTATTAGCCACAAAAAAAGGTGAATTTATGGGGAAAACATTATCCCAACATTTAGAACCCAAAATACGATCATCTAATATTGAACATAGAGATATGTAAGTTAAACTATATCTGATACACTTTGAGTATGAAATTTTCTTAAGTATATTAAAACAAGTAACATATTGGGCTCTTACTCCTTTTGAGGCCACTTTTCATGTTAGTGGTGGATTCTTTTTTTATTTCTGATGGACTACTTCAGTAAGCTTAGGTATGTCTAGGATATTGAAGGACTTCTACGTGGTTATGCATTTCATAGAATTTTTACTAGTGGGGGAAGCTTAAGTATATAAATTTATTCCATATAGGAATTTATCCTAGATAGAGATGATTTTGGTCACACTTCTAACCTTACTCCATTTCTATCTAGGTCAAAAACCCTATGATGGAGATTACAAAAATCACCCTTTTCAAGGAAGAAACTTAATATGTATATTTTTTGAAATGTATATTTCCTTTAATATGATAATTAATGTATGATCTATGAGGGTTGGATACTAGGGTATCCAAGGTTGATGGTAGCCTCAACAGGCTTCCAGTATCTAGGTGACCATTTGTTTACTCAGCCATTCATAGAATCCTTGTTCTTTTCTTTTGAAGTGCTTACGATTACCTTGGATAGAGTAGAAATTATCTTGATTCACTTTTTTAGCATCAAATCTATGGATTTTAGTTATGTTAGTAGTTCTTGAAGACTTTACTTACTTATCATTGTGTTTAATATTGGAGGTTCACCTTTTATTTCCCAACTCTAGTATTAATTTTCATTATTTGATCATCTTTTAGAGTAGTCATCACTTTATCTAAACTCAATTCCTATCTATAAACCATTATAGTAAGTGATACCCTCTTAGGAGGGGAACTTGGGATAAAAACTACTACAAGGTCATTAAAACAAGCATAGGGCACCAAAACACATGCTGAAGAAGGATAAAACAAACTATAAGATAAAACATACAATTGAAGAAAACACGTAACAAAATCAAACACACAATAAAAGAAGACTAATCTAATCCTAATATAATATAAAAATTACCAATATTACCAATATTATTATAATATTATATTTTAATAGATATTATATAATTAATGCTTCAATAACTATCCATTCATAGGCAGTGAGAGGTCATTACCTTTAAGGTCTTTGAGGTAGAAAGTATTCTGCCCAAGTAGCTCAACTATTTGGTATGGGCCAATCCAAAGTGGATCAAGATTAGAATGTAGACATTTATTATCATGGGCTTTGTCATATAGTATTATCAAATCCAAAATCCTAAAGGACCTTATCTTCGCCTTCTTTTCAAACTATCACTTGATAGTGCTTTGATGCTTACCCAAAATTAGTAAGGCTTCATCTCAAGCTTCTTCTAGTTGCACAATGTCCAAAAACATAGAATTTACATTTTCATTATGTTCCATATATTATTGCATAAACTTGTAAGTGGGAATTTTGATCTTAACTATAATAATAGGCTCTAGTCCATAGACTAATATAAATTTCAAACTTTTAAGTGCTTGCTTATGTCTGGTGTGATCAACCCAAAGAGCAAACTTTAGCAAAGAATGCCACTCTCGAAGATTCTTCTCTACATACTTTTGGATGGCCTTGATCATGTTATTATTGGGTAATTAATCTAATCCATTCCATTATAGGTAGTAATTGGATGATAACCTTAAAGTTATACCATTATCATATGCCCACTTAGTGAATTCTATGGATTGGAACACAAAGCCATAATCACAAACTAATGAGACAGGGGTCCCAAACTAAGTGGTCACATTATTTTCCATTAATTTGATTACTTCACTTGTAGTTATTTTATTTGTTTCTAATTTACATCTATCCATCTCATGAAATATTCTATGGTAGTAATAAAAATCTTGTGGCATGTTAAGGAGTTGGGATCAATGACTCCTATAAAATTCATTCCCCATTAGATAAATAATATCCCTTATATAACTAGTTGTAATAGCATTATCATGTGGATTTATATTTTGTATAAGGCCTAACATTTATGGCACATTCTAAAATGTTCATGTACATCCTTGAATAGTTTTGACCTATAATAACATGCCTGAATTATTTTTTATGCCCTCGTATTTATTGCAACATGACCATCACCCTACCTCTCATGGAAATTTTCCATTACTTCCCTAAATTCATCTTCTAAAAGGCATATAAGATAGATGATTTCATGATTTTTTTGAAGATAACTCCCTTATTTAACATATATTATGTCACTTTAAATCTAAGAGATCTTTTTTGCATTTGACTGATTTTAATAGGTGGGTTCCCTTAGACAAGGTAATAGACAATTAGGGTGTACCGATCCTCTTACAACACTTGGATCTTGGTCTAATAGATGAATAGTGATATTTGGATAAATTTGAGTTATCATTTTAATAATACATTATCCTCTAACCATCTTGGTAGGTTTTACCTCCAAGTCATACTCTTTCAACTTAGTCATCCATCTACCTTTGCACTCGCCTAGCTCTGTTTGGCCCAACATTTGCTCAATATATGATATGACATAATTACATGAAATTTATTCCTTAAAATATGGTGCCTAAACCTTTTCATAGATCTGACCAATACATATGAATTTTTTTATAAAGTATACTATCTCATTTATACATCCTTTAGATTGGTTCTCATAAAAGCAACAAGGTGTTTTTCTCCATCCAATATCAGCATGAGATAGGTAGTAATGGTGTGTTCAGACTCAAAATGATAAATGTCTAAGTCTCTAGCATAATATATATATATATATATATATATATATATATATATATATATATATATATATATATATATATATATATATATATTATCACTAATTATTACATGATGGAATCCTTTATGTCTTGAAATGTTTTCTTTGACTCAGCATGCCACTTTATCTTGGCATCTTATTTCAACATAGCATTTAGATGCTTCACAATTTCAGCAAATCTAGAAATAAACTTGTGAAAAAAAATTATTTTTACAAATAAAGATTTTAGATATTTTTTATTAGTAGGCCGAGGAAATTTATAATTAAATTCAGTTCATTAAGGGTCAATGGTAACACCTTCTTTCATAACAATATGATCAAGAATCTTAACTTTGGTGGCACTGAACACACTCTTTTTGGGGTTTAGGGAAATGTCATACCTTCTACATCTTTTGAACACTTTACATAAATGGTGGATGTGATCCAAACTAGATTTTGAAAACATTATTAAATTATCCATGTAAATTACTATGTATTTACCAATTAGACCTTCAAATGCAAAATTCATTATTATTTGAAATTTTGCTCTAGCTTCGATCAATCTAAATGAAATTATTATAGGAAAATGTGCCCCATTTCATTATGAATTTAATTTTAGTTTGATCATAAAAATTCATTGAAACATAATTATATCCTAAGAATCCATCTAAAAAGGACACCATATAAGATCTATTAACCATTTAAAATAAGGTAGTGGATAATTATACTTATCTAAAGCTCTATTTAGATTTTAAAAGTATATGCATAGTCTAATTTTTTCATTTTTATTATAGACAAGAACTAAGCTATCCACCCAAGTGGAAAAGTGGATTGGGAATATTATTCTAGTCAAAATAATCTTGTGAACTTATTTTTGTATTAATGGTTCAAGTATTAGATTTACAGGTATCTGCTTCTACCAAAATGGTCTTTGGTCCAGCTTAAGGGGATGGTGTGAGTGATCACCTCAAGGTTAAAGACTCTAAGGTCCTGATAGGCCCAATAAATTACATCCTTATAACTTAGTATCTACTTTTTAATTTGATCCATCTCTATTTTTGACCAATCAAGAGTTATATTGATAGTTTGGGGTCTTTCTAAGGAACCAAGATTAATGGTTTGACACTTCTGATTTATAAATTTGAGTTTATTAATTGGGGGAATAGGGTTGAATGTGTTAAATGCCTTTATTATATATATCATCCCTTATGGAATTTTATTCCCTTGAATATTTATAATTCAATCTTCATCTAGTTTAGCTCTAAGACTTTCTATTTCCTCTTCATATATTATTTATGCTTCAAATACCCCAACATTGTTAAGGAATTGAATAATTTCTTGGTCATCCTCAAATACATGTAAATTCATCACATTATCTAGAATAGAGGTGTAAGGAACTAATTAAGTATGGAATTCATGCAACCTATTATCACTAAGGGGAGTTAAGTTGGCATCTAAGGATGCTAATGAGTTAGCAATCTAATTTTATTCCCTAGGGATAGGAATGACATTGAATGCATCAAAAATTTGATTAAATCCCATGCTATATGACTATAATTTATAAGATATGATAATTTACAATTAAATTTTATCTTTACTTGGTTCACAACAAGATCCAAATTGTTGAATAATTTTAGTTAATTTACTTTATGACTTAATGTAAATTGCAGTCCCAGAATAAATGCCTTATATTCTACTAAGTTATTAGTGCATGGAAATTGTAATATATAAGTAGCCAAATGTTTCTTACTTTGGGGATTGATAATCAATACTATAGCTCCAAAACCTTTCTTAGAGTTGGATCCATCCACATAAAATGGCCATAGCCTAGGAAACTTAATGTTGACATCAATCTCACTTTTAACAGGTTTTGTTTCTAAAGTGTATATCCCTAAATCAAAGTCCACTAAATTTAATTTCTCATTGATTGCATTATATTATGTGATAATATGCTTCATCCCTGACATTTTGTCTATTATTATTTAGTTGTCAACACCCCTCTAAGGTAGTCACATGTGATAGAAGTTAGTGGCCATGTATCCATTCAAGGATTTAGACCAATCTCTACTAAGTAACATTCCCTATGCTTTTGGGATGTATACAACTTGATTATATATGAATTATTAGATCCTATTTTCTAATTATAATTTCATGTACACATTGAGTAGATCATCTACTACCCTAACCTCAAACTTATCTAGTTAGATGATGACCTTATCTAACTTGATAGGGACTAAGACTAATATTTCATAAATGCCTGTAAGAATTACATTCATTAAAGACCCTAAATATACTAGGTAGTTATTAGGTTCTTCCCAAATAACCTAACCATCAAGAGAAATGGAGATACTTCAATATTATTTTTATAGATAAGCACACTAGTGTGAGTTTCTTTCTACTTGGGCTAGACTAATTTTTCAGTAAGTGACTTGAGAAGAAGATCATGTTGCTCAGTGATTCGAGCAACCTCATGTAATGAGATGTTGGCTTTGATATTTTTCATATCTTTCATGATATTATATATATATTTACCTTGATATGGTTGAGTTTCCATAGGGGATCTATATTCAATAGGTTATGGAGCTGGTGGTTCAAACCTAGCCTTAATATTTGGGGGATTTGTGTCATTGCTTGGAGGAGTTGAGGTAGTGAGGAGTTGTTGTTGATATTGGTTCCTAAGGTCATAATTGCTTGTTTAAAATTGTTTAAAAGCATGTACTTTACTATCACTCTCTTCTATTTCATTATATTATTAGCTAGGGAAGTCCATGATTTCTAACACCATGGTTGTACTAGGTGGCCTACCACATTAGATGAATTAGGTTGGTTTGGCACTACCTCATAGTCTTTCATTACCCTTTATAAAATGTCAAAGATATTGTATAATTTGATGCAATCAAACTCTCCATGTTGGGTTATGTTATTCACATGGGATATTTCATAGATGTTGATTTTTGGTAATTTATTGGGAGAAGGTTCTAGTTGATTATGGTTATAATTATAATTTATATTTTGTCTCTCGTAAGTGAAGTTCTTATTTGAACTTTAAACACTAGAGTTCCCCATTTGCCTTTGAAAAATAAGGAAGTCATTACTTATTCTTTGTACCATTTATTGGATAGCATCTAACTCATTATTGGTATACTTCTAAGGTATAATTTGAACATTTTTCACAATAGGTGTCATTTTTTTAGCATGGGCCTAAGGTGATACTTTAGTAATTAATGGGGTAAAAAAACATAAGTGTTAGCTAGGTAAAATATGAATCAATTGAAGTTTATTTTTAATAGGAAATGGTTGGAGCATTAGTACATTTTGGTTTACATGAGGAAAAAGGCTCGATAATAGTATATTGGGTAATGTATTAGGGATGGGATCTATCATCAGGCCTTAAGGGTCAAGTTGTCTGTCAACTTTGATATCTTCAATAGATATCAAGGGTAAGGTTATCACCATAGGTTCTCACCTTAAGAACATCATATTCCATGAGTTCAATGAATTTTTATACATATAAAGTTAAATAAGCATCAAGTTTATAATGTTTGGTGACTTAGCTATACAAAAGAAGTATTGCAATTCCTAATGGGATCATTGGGATATCATATAATGCATGAAAACTATTGATATAGGACGGTTGGATCTATGACTTGCCCAAATTGGGCTAAGAAAGTACTACTAAAATGGTCCTAAATTATGATGGAGTCCTTAAGAAGGTTTAAAAAATAATCATATTATTAGTCTATAAGCATGAAGGAGAATAGTCTGTGAGCCACATCTTCATGCTTGTCATTAGGAAGTTTCAAAGTCATTTTTTATGACATTATGTTCTCTTTTGCCCATCCATCCCACACTGAGTGTGAAATTTGGGAGGTACTTTTTTATTTTCTAAGAAGGTCGTGGATGATTCTGGGAACACTAATAGTGGACCTAGCTAACTAGGCCATGTTGGCAATCATTAGGGGTGGTATGTTTAGGGTAGACTGAAAGGATGAACTAATGAGAATAAATGTAGGTCTAATTATACTTCCACCAAATCATGCTATCCTATAGAAATTCAAAAATAAATCTACCATGACTAGACCTAGAGTTGGTGATCTATGTAGTAGGATCTAGATTGTTCATGGGTAGACTAGTGATTTAATATTTCTTTACCATGACCCTCTTTATAGTGTTATTGTTTAATGAAATAGATAATAGAAATCAAAGTGGAGGGGCCAATAGTTTATTAAATGACAAATCTAAAAGACTATTTCTTATTCAAATAGCCCTCCTTTTAGAACCAACTATTGTTCAATTAAATAGACAATACAAATTAATTTAGAGGGGACAA
This sequence comes from Torreya grandis, assembly GCA_037957365.1. NCBI lineage: Eukaryota > Viridiplantae > Streptophyta > Pinopsida > Cupressales > Taxaceae > Torreya > Torreya grandis. Next base: position 1,611,817 of record JARHVA010001828.1, on the reverse strand, counting down.
TAGTTTACGAAATAGAAAATATAAAAGATTATTCCTCATTTAAATAACCTTCCTTTTAGTACCATTTTTTGTTCACCCCAAAATCCTACATCTAAAGGCACTCATGAGGTTGAGCGCACTAGAGAGAAAAATGGGGCATAATACATGGGATAAATATATCCCCTTGTTAATTTTGGGATTGATGTTGTTTCAACACAAGGATCGAGTAGTTTAACCTATTCTTACTCAAAGAGTATGAATTACTACCACCAGAGGCTCAAAGTCTATCTAATAAATTCCTAGAATTCTTATTATTATATTAAAATTGATTATTAATTACTCTTGAACCTAGCCTTACCAATTTCTAAAGTAAGGAATATTTTTTTGATCCCAAAGTAAACATAAAAAGGGGAGATAAAGTTAGGGTATACAATGATGTTTTTATTCAAGAATATGTTAATTCCTAATAACTAAAGCATGGTAAGTCACAATTATACCATTGTATGCTTTGTTTTGTGATTGCACAAACATTTATCCACTTAGTGGGCAAGCTTCTAAGGGAAACAAATATGAATATTTTACTTTTAGGTCCTTCACAAAATTCAAACACACCAAATATTTGTAGTAGTGACACACAAAGCTTTTGAAACACTTTATAATTGAAAGAACATAAATCATAGATTGTTCAAAAGGAAACTAAAAATAACATACAAGGAATTAGACTAGAAAATGCTCAATCTAACTACCATATTCATCTCTATAAAATAAACATCAAATCACTCTTTTTGCATAAATGTGAACTCTAAACTATAAACACTAGACCACATTTAATGAGCAGAAGACAAGTTTAAAACAAATAAAACCATTCTATTACAATTTTAACAAATTTTCATTATATGGAAATGTTGACCATTTAAAGAGAAAGTAGTTAAAAATATATAAAAAGGAAGGGGCTCACCCCTAATTAGCATGATATTCCCATCATTTGCCATGATAGCCATCCAAATTTATTACAACTATAAATATTAAACTAAAATAGAAGATTCTTGTCTCCCCTCAAAATATTCCTTAGGGGCCTAGTTAGTTGATATGCTAAGGAGCTAAAGAATAACCATCTCCCAATTGTTTAGGCTGCACCTCTTTAGTGGCCAATATATCTACAACCAAATCAAATTCTCTGTCCATCTTAGCCAAGTTCATGGGAGGTGTAGACATTCAAAAAATTCACCTTGGCTAGTTGTCGATGTCAAACCACCATGGACCCATTTCAATCCTCAAATTAGCTAGTCATCTAGCTAACTAATTTCACACCTTTTATAATTGACTTAACCTTTTAATCTATCTATCCACTTTTGACCCTTTTTTTATTTAGGCCATCGATCACCATTGATCAACTTAACTGGTGATAGTTACCTTGACTGTCACTAGTCAAGACCACAAGCTTGCTTCAAAGAAAATTCTAGCTTTGTGTAAGGTAAGTATTGCATAAACTAATAACTTCCTTATGTGAAGTAAATCATCTTTAAAACATTATTAATTAGCATCTTTTTCCCTTATCAAATTATTAACTTCCTCCATCCTAATTAGCAACTTCATCCTATAAAAGGAGAAGAGGAGGAAGTGAAATAGATCCACAAATGAGTTTGTGTCTAGGATATTGTATTTTCTTGTGCAAGTATCCATCATCCTTTCATCAAGCAAGCAATAGCATTGGAGACCTGAACCTCTATTCATATCACTTTCGAAGGCCAAAGTACCATCACTCTAGCCAAATTGGCTCAGCCCTCCACTATCAAGTTACAAGTATCTCATGCTTTTTTTCATAGATTCATCTTACTTATAACCTCCTTGCCCCAACCAAACCTCTTGACATCTTATTCTCCCTCCCATGGACCTATATCAAAACCCTCACCTACTTATCCATCATTCTACGACTTCACTTTAATATCCTCCCCTAACACACAGGAAACCACCGATGGTTAGCCCAACCATCAATGGTTACCTCAACCATCATCAGTTACCCAACCATCATCAGTTACCCTAACCACAATTAGTTTACTTGACCACTACCGGTCACTGTGGTGCAAAAATATATCAAGCTATTTTTAACCCCTTACCTCTAAGCAAACCCATTTTTCTCTATTTCTACCTGACAATAGTATCCTTTATAACTTTTTGAACCATACCCCAACCCTTTTTAGCATAAGTATTAACCCACTTTTTGTTGTTTTTAAGTCATTTTCTTTAAACAATCATTTACTTTCTCTTTCTTGCATATATTTACTTTCATATCATTGAATTTAAGTATCCTTTCTTTTCATTTTTATCAGCTTAATTATTATAACAATGGATTAACAGCCTCCTAATAAGCACTACACTTCTTGGATCTAGCTCATGCTAGGCAATCCACTCATCCATCCACCTAGCAAACCCCCTTTCTAGTGTCAGTCTTATTTGCAGGTTATTCCTTCCTAGCCAAGTAGGAGTTCCCACTATCATCTAGATTATGTGTGCACTTTACTAGGTATTCTTCTACACACCCCTTTTAATAGTTTTTTACTTGCTTTCACATTAAAAGAAAAGTAAAAAATTTAAGAGAAACATTTTGGCATTGCTGGTGGGACCTAGTTCCCTTTTTCTTCTTTTATTGTTTTCTCATTGAATGAAATGTGAAAATTTATTTTTGGGATTAAAATAAACCTCTTGCATACATTGATTATATATTTGTCTTAGTTCATATACTAACATAGTGGGCAAAGTAATAAATCATATCTTTTTCACTTGCTATCACATACTAATCCAAACCACACAATAATTAACACATCAAAACATACATGATACAAGGCTTGACTAGGATTTCATCACCTAGTGGTAACCTTACCCCTTCCTGACTATCCTACTTGGATTTCGCCACCAAGGGGAGAACTAACTCATCTCTCTAGTTGAGTATAAACTTTGAACTCGGTATATTTTGGCTAAGCACCCAACACTCTTACCACTACGAGACCATGAAGTGAGGGGGTAGGCTCCAATACCAAGCCACGTATCAAATTTCAACACATATTTTCCTCTTAAGCACCTAAAAAACCTAAAACCAACCTTAGATTACCTCTTTAGTACCTGATCTACAAGCTAAATTCCCTTTTCACACTGCTCTAAGGCATAAGCCAAAAGTGATCTAAAAATAATTCTAGGATTTAATGCAAATTTAGTGTATGCATTACTTTCCTTGAATTCTTTTCTTTTGATTGCTCTTTGTTTGAGGTGTTATTTTTGTCATATTTCCTATCTTCTCATATGGTCTTTACTAGATAGCATCTGAGAAACTAGACTGATCAACCACCACCTTCATCTTTCTTCTCCATGGAATACAATTCTAATGATGAGGGTTCACCTCATCACTCTCCCCTTCCACTAGAATCCCAATTGTTTTTAAAGGTGATGCAAACTTCACTATCTTCCTTAACAATAATCCAATTTTTCTTCAACACTATATTAACAACTTACCCAACTATACCTCTATTACTTTGGTTCCTTCTATAGATCCTCCTTATGGTATACCTCCCCACCTTATTATGGGTACCACCTCAACCCAACCCTTGTTGACCCAAGCTTTCTCCTCTTCCAACATTATGTCTACTACCACTACCCATACCCAATCCAATATTCCAACTTCCAACCAAACACCTCCTACCACACGTCACACTTCACATATAGGTTTAACTTTACCTCTAGTTACTTATGCTTCACCTACCATGGGGTTGTCTTATTCCCCTATTTCCACCCTTTTCCTTATCCCAACCAACCCATCAACTTCTACCCCATTTCAAAACTTGGTGCTCTCTATACCTCAAACACTTCCACCCATTAGCACTAGAGTTACCACTCAACCTCAACTTACCCAACCTCAGCCCACCTCCTCAACCATACCTTTAACTCAACCCACCTTTATTCCTCAATAAGTACCCATGCCAACCTATCATTATGTCTGTAATCCACAAGGGTTTATAACACCTTCCACCCAACCATTTGTGTCAGTTAACCCCTATATGATACCATCTCATCATTTTGTGACCACTTATAATATGTGGCTTCTTCAACAACTTCTATCACTTATCCAAACATAGATTCTACCAATATTTAATATAATGTGCCCCCTAATTATGTATCTTACCAACCCCAACTAGACTTGATTAAGATTTTAATGGAAAAAATGACCAACCTAGAGTCATCCATCTATGGGTCTCATAACCTTTTATCCTACAATAAAATTTGTAACAAACCCATTCATCCATCTATCCCTATCCATGATTATCCTCTTCAATGGGAATTACCCAAGTTTTCCAAATTCCAAGGAAAGGAGGACCTCCAATAACATTTGAGAGCCTTGCATCATTCTTGTTATTTAATCACATATGATGATGCTCTCCTTCTTTGAACTTTCCCCATGTCCTTATCAAGACCCACCCTTGATTGGTATAGTTATCTTACCTAGCACTCCATCTTTTCCTTCTCTCATTTGGCCCAAATATTTTTAGAACACTTTTCTATGAACATATCTAAAAAGGTTTCTATCATTGATCTCTATTCCATTAAGCTATTCGATGATGAGTCAATTGTTGATTTTATTTCTAGATGGAGAGTTCTTATCAACCAACTTTATTTTCCATTACCCCAACCTGAATTGATTGAGATCTTCTCCTAAGGTTATATCAAACATATCTCCCAAATAGAAATAATGAACTCACCTTCTATTCTTTTAGATACCCAAATGGAGGAATCAACCACCCCTCTCTCTTTATTTCATGAATTCTTATCTTTAACTATCTCTCCTTAGGTGGAAACATCAATGGAGGAAATTGTTGGTTTAACTACCCCTTATTCTTTCACTCCACCCACTCAAGTGATAGAACTACCCTTCATTCCTTTAAATACCCAAACAAGGGAAGAAACCATATTTATTATTTCACTTTAAGATGCCACACCAACCTCTCCTATAATATAACCCTCCTCTCTCCCTTTGGAAACTATCCCAAGAGTGGAGATTACCTCGTTGATCCAACCATCAATTTTGAAACTTTCCATCCAAGATAATAATGAAGGAGGCATTTCCTATTTTCCAACTATGGGCTTAATCTTTGAAACTAATAAATAAGGAACTAAACCCATATACAAACCCTTTTCTAAAGTAGTCCAATGTCTAGAATTCACTTCTCAACCTAATTTTGATAGAGTCACCTTTTGGCATTGTCTTAGACTACCTTACCAAGGCAAATTTGAATCCTCAAATTCATTGAAATCCACCCTTAATCCCATCATGACCCATTTACCAAATACTTCTTATAAAACCATAAGTAAAGCATCCCAACCACCCCCATCTAAAATTACCAAATTATCTTATGCCTCTTTCACCAAACCAGTCAAGAACCTAGGGATTTTCCCCACACCTAGTCATGCTTATCCCCCTTTAAGTTTGGATTTAACTCCATCTAGTCCACAAAAGTCAAATCTAACTAAACTTCCTAAGAAGGTAGAGTTACCTAAACCTCTACCTTAAACTATACCCATACCACCTCCTTCCCACTTACCTTCCATCTTAGGACCCCATCCTTCTACCATACCATTTACCTATTATTACACTAAGAAACCACCCCCTTTTTCTCCACTTACACCCATCAAACCCTTTGGTTCTCCATTATTTTTAACCAACCTATCTACCTCTACTTTCCCACTTATATATAAACCTTTGTCATCCAAATCCTCCCCATCAAAATATCTAACCCTCAAACCAACCTTAACCAAGTAGATCCAACCAAAAACATCTACCAAAATCAGTCTTCCAACTCCAACTTCCATAATAAAACCTATACCCAAGAAGGTTACCCCTCCTAAAACCAAAAACCCATTTCCTCCAACACCTTTTTTTGAATCTTATTCAACCATTTTGCAAAGTTTGTTTCAAACCTCTTCCATTGGCTTAGCTCCAATCCAACCTTTTGACCCTTCATACCCTAAACCCTCCTAGTTTAATGATAACTTAATCTATGCATAACATAAGGCACTATGACATGACATGGAGAACTACAAATCTCTCCAAGAACTTGTTCATAGCTTATATGATGAGGATGATCTATTATCAGATGAACCCTTCTTACCCCCATTACCAATCTTACCATCAAACCAACCCACCCAAACTTTACCAACCTACCTAAGGATGAGAAAGAAAAATCAATGAAAGCATCAAGACCCCTTGTCCACACCATCAACATTGTGACCCAATATCAGGCCCAATAGAAGAATAAAGGAAAATCTAAAGCCTCCATTCCATGGACCTACCCATCAACCCTTCAAATCACCAACCAAAACTAAACATCCTGACCCTCACATTCACAACCACCAAAACCTAAAGTATCCATTTTGGGATATTATCCCTCCAACCCTTATGCATTCATACAATATTTAGTGTTGAGACAACTTCACCAAAAATTGGTAAAAATGATCCTCTACAAACTAATCAAAAAATTTCCCTGCCATCACTAGGCACTGATCGAGGCTCTAGAATATATAGAGGTTTAGGTAGATGATTCTCAACCTCTTTCACCTTTTGTTGGAGATCTACAGCTTTCAACCCTTGTTACCTTTCAGGACTCTAAAATACCACCCCTAATCTTAAGGACTCTAATCCTCCCCTTTTCATCACAACATATATTAATAAAACCCACATCAAAAGGGTTATGATTGATGGAGGGGCTAGCATCAACATTATCTCCTCCCATACATATGACCACTTTTAGCTACCCAAAAAAATCATCTCTAAAATCACAATAGTATTTCACTCCTTTAAAGATACCATGGCCACTACCTTAGGGATTGTTGTCCTCCATATTTGCCTGAGGCCTCACACTATTCCTAAACTATTTTATGTTATAAAGGGGGAGGTATAATATAATATATTACTCAGATGCCCTTAGATCCATACTATGAGTTGCATCCCTTGTACCTTACATTGATGTGTCAAATTTGAGCATGAGAGCCAAGTTGTTACCATGAAAGCTAATCCTAGTCCCTTTGCCTCTTGAAATATGACGTACCATCCTAATGACATTCTCATTCCTCCTTCATCTACCTTGTAACCAACATATAATGAAACCACCCCACCAACCATAACCATCCACACTTCCACTCACAATGATGGTGAAGCATTAACTAACTCAACTATCCCTTCTTCCCAAATTCTAGTCAATGATCCCTTACAATCCACATTTCAATGCCTCTCTCTTGGAGAATATCACCTTTTAGCCTTAGATGTCTTCCATACTCCACAAGAGTATAATAATATCAAATATGACCCTTCCTATGATCCTAAAATTAGAACCATTATCCCTTTTTGGCTCCCCAATAATAAAACAATTTTTTTTATGGGGTACTTGATCGGCCACTTCTTTCTCCCACCACTAATCCATTCATCTGACCATTCATAGCTAATTTTTCCTACCTAGAAAAACTAGCCTTTGCTAAAACTTACCTTTATAGGTGCACCTAGAAGGGTTTTGGCCTTGGCCTTTATGAATAGGAACCTCATGAGTTACCCATCATCAAAACTCAAAAACCTCATGAGTTCTTTGGACTTGGGCTCATACCACTAGAAGAACCCACCTCACCAAAACCCATCATTACCATCGATGAAGATCTTTAATCCTCCTCAACCCTAACTTCATCATAGTTAGAAGACATTGACATCATCCCATCTAATTTTTTTATCAATACTATTAGTTTAGGCCCCTGACTTACCAAAAGGATGGTTAAACTAAAACCCTTCCTCTCATCCATGTAGAAATGATTGAATGTGACTCTCCCACCATCAACACCATCCAACATCAAGATGATGATTCCATATTCACCTACCTTGGTGTCGAGGATTCTTCTATCCATAAATCTCTACCTCTTGAGAACCAAAACATGCTAAATGAATCAACCATTGATGTTAACTTGAGAACTCAAGATAACCCTTGCATTATTAAAATCAACTAATCCTTAAATTATGTGCAGAAACATGATTACCCTTCTTTCCTCCATGATCATAGAATAGAATTTTCTTGGTCCTATCAGGACATGTCCATAATTAACCCTTCTATCTCCTTCTACAACATCATCACCCATCCTAAGGTTAAGCCAATTTATAAAAAAACTTCATAGGATGTATCCCCACATAGCTCTCCTTGTCAAAGAATAAATTTAATGCCTCTTATTTGTTAACTTTATTATTCCCATTGATTATCTATAATGGGTATTTAACATTATTCCTATCACCAAACCCATAGGGGGAATTCACCTTTGCATCAATTTCTATGACCTCAATCTCGCCTACCCTAAAGATGACTTTCCTTTACCAAACATCAACCAACTCATTGATCTTATGGCTGGCCATGAAATGCTATCTCTCATGAATGGTTTCTCAAGATATAACCATTCTAGGTTTCCCCCAAATATTAGCATAAAACTTCTTTTATCACCCCATAGGGCACCTTATGTTATAAATTCATGCCCTTTAGATTAAAGAACACTGAAGCAACCTATTAGTGGACCATGACCTACATCTTTCATGATCTCATCCATAAAATCATAGAGGACTATGTGGATGATATCCTTAAAAAATCCAAACACCACAAGGATAACTTAGTAGTTTTCTCTATCATATTTGATTTCCTAATTCATTATCAAGTCAGGCTTAATACCAATAAATGTATTTTTGGGATCTTATCTAGAAAACTTCTTAGCTTCATCATTTCTCTTCATATAATAGAGACAAACCCCACAAAATTTAGAGGAATTTTGGAAATTCCTTCTCCTACCAACCTAAATCAACTTCACAGCCTACAAGGCAAACTTAAATCCATCTGTCACTTCATCTCTCAACTATCAGATCAATGTTAGCCCTTTCACCATCTCCTAAAAAAAGATACTCTTTTTAGATGGACCAAGGAATGTCAACAAGCCTTAGATTCAATCAACGAGTATATTCTCTCTCCACCTATCCTCACCCCTCCTAAAGAAGACCAAACCTTTTACCTACACACACACACACACACACACACACACACACACACACACACACACACACACACACACACACACACACACCACTGATCATTCCCTAATGGCCATGCTCACTCATCGAGATGAATAGAATAAATAAAAAGCTATATATTACATCAAACATACACTTATTGACTATCAAACTCAATATACCCATCCTAAAAAACTTTGCCTTGTCTTAGTTTTCATGGCCTCCAAACTCTGTCACTATCTTCTTTATCATAAAACCTATGTTATCACTAACTCTGATCCCCTCAAGTTTATGCACTCTAAGACATATCAAAACAAATGGATGGTTAAATGGCTCATGTTTTTAGTTGAGTTAGATCTTGATTTTCTTCTAAAAATTTTTGTTAAAGGGTAGGTCATCACTAACCAATTAGTCAAAGCCCTCTACTCAACAATCAACCTCTTCCTCTTGCTTTTTCAGATGAATCTATTACAACTCTTTCTTAGGAAGAACCCACCTATCAAATGACCATGTTTTTTATGGCTATAAATGCCAAAATGGTGGGAGTGTCAAAGTTATTCTCATTCCTATCAATAGTGAACCTCTTACCCTTTCATTTAAACTTGACTTTGAATGCACCAACAATGTGGCTAAGTATGAAGTACTAGTTATAGGTCTCCAAACTACCTTAACTTTGGGAGTCAAAACTATCAATATCTTTGGTGACTCCCAGTTGGTCATCACCCAAGTTAAAAGATCTTCTCAATGTAAAAATAATGACCTCTTGAAGTAAAAATAAACTTTTAGACGTACTATTGGCATCATTTGATCACTACCTTATCGAGCCCATTACTCAATCTACCAATAATTTCATGGATGCAATGGCCTCCCTTACTTCCCAAATTCCATCTCAATCTATTGAATCTAAACTATTTGTCACTATCTACCACTTTATCATACCCTCATATATTAGTTTTGATCTCCTTACCATTTTTAGTGTGTATATGTCTCCTTCTAACATTTGGTATGACCAAGATTTTGAGTACCTTAACCTTGGCATCGTTCCTCCCAACCTTTCAAATAATGACCAAAGATCCTTTGTTTAAAATAAATTTTATTAAACCATACTATAGGGAATCCTTTTTAAATGTAACTTTGATGGCCTCCTCCATTTCTTGCATAGTTAGGAAGCTTCCTATGCCATTAAAGAAATGCATGATGGAATCTCTGGGGGATACTTTAGCAGCCTAATTATTGTTAAGCGTATCTTTTTCCTTGGTTACTATTGGCCCACCCTCAATAAGGATTATTGTGACTATGTAAAAAAGTTTGTCAAATGTCAATAACATGCTAATCTACATCATGCACCTCCCCATGGCCTTCAAGTATCTACTAATTATTTGGCTTTTTCATAATGGGGTCTTGACCTTATTGGAGAAATCAACCCCCATTCTTCATAATGACATCAATATATCATTACCACTACTAAATATTTCAACAAATGGGTGGAGGCCATCCCTTTATATCCACCAAGGATAAAAAAATTATAAACTTCATCAATCACCACATCATCTACCATTTTAGTGTTCTCCATAAGATCATCACTGATAATGGCAAATCATATAAAAACTAAAAAGTCCAAGGTCTTTGCGATGCTTTTGGAATTAATTTAAGCTTTTTTTGCCTTGCCATCCATAAGCCAATGGATAGGTAGAATCCTTAAACAAAACTCTTATCAAAATAATCGCCAAAGTTGTAAGTGCTTCAAGTCAAGATTATCATCTTCATATCCCCTTCACTTTATAGGCCTATCGCACTAGCATTAAAACTTCTATGGGTGCTACCCCTTTCTCTCACATCTTTTGATCTAAGGTAGTATTTTCTATCGAAGTCCAAATTATATCCCTTCACATATATTTACATGAAACACTTTTTGAGGATGACTATCATCAAGCATGTCTCACATGTCTTAAATTTCTTGATGAACATCACCTCACTGCCCTTAATCATCTTCATGTCTATCAAGAATGGGTCAAATGTGCATATAATAAATACCTGAAAGAGTGAAATTTCAACATTAGAGACCTCATCCTTAAGGAGAACCATCATGTAACTAATATGGAGAAGAACAAAAAGGGCAAGTTTGATTTTAATTAACTTGGACCTTACATCATAACCCATAATTATGGATTAGGAGCTTATCATTTATCCTCACTTGAGGGAAAACCATAACCTAATCCTCTTAACATTTTGTATTTACATCCTTTCTATGAGTGAAATAAGGATCAAACTCATTTATGTATCTAACTTAAGCTCATTCCTCGGTTCACAAGATTTTCACCACCTTTCATGTCCCTAAATCCTTTAAGAACAATAAATTACAACATAGAACCATGTGATTATCCATCACATTTATGGCCTAATCCTAAGCATGGGCACCATGGCTCCACCCATGGCATAGTTCTCATGGATAATTTTCATCTTTAATCAAATGGAATATCATGGTCAATTGTCTCTCAAACCACTTTCCCCATTTAAAATTAACCTTTTGTTTTCAATCCTTGCCTCCATAAAGGTCAACCTTTAAATCCTAATTAGAATTGTCCATGTCTAACATGCATTCAAAATATCACTTGAATCCATACCTCTAGCATTGAAAACTACTCCCTTGAAGGAAAACTACCTAATAATTAAAAGTTGATAAAAATATACTACTCCCTTGAAAGATAGCTATAAAATCCAATCCTAGACCACTCCCTTTAAGGATGGTTATGGAATAATCATTTTAAACTTATCACATTGATTAGCTTTAACAAAATAGCAAAAAAAAAATCCTATGTTAAAATTAAATAAAGTAAGTTGTAATTGGCTCTTATAAGTGTCATTTGTAGACTTCCTGCATTGATCAGTCTACACATTATCCCATTATGCCAAAATTGGATCCTATATATCACATTGGTACACTACCCACATTGATCAGTCTATATCTAATATTAAGGCATGCACTTATCTATTATGGCTCTTTAGTCACCTATATAAGGGGAAAGCTAACCCACATCAAGTTACCATTTCACCTATTTCTCATTTGACTATCTACTTATCACCCACCTCTTATCTGAGATCAAGGGACTATGATCTCACTTTATTTAAAGTGATCAAGACCTCCTTTTTCTCAATAAAAGTATGATCTTGTGAAACATTTAATAGGTTTATGTTCATTAAGTCAATCCAACTATGGTTTTTTATTGATACATCCTTGCCAACTAAAAACATCATGCCATTTTCTTATGCTCTATTTGTTAGTTCATGCAGTCATATGTCTCACATTTGGTTTGTTGTCTATATCTACTTTATGTGTTTACATTCCCATTAACACAATCATGACATTATGTAGTAGGAAGAAGACAAATATAAAGCAAACACATATCTTATCCATAAACAAAAACATCAAGAGCCATAAAATTGTAACCATTTACAAAATGCCATTGTAATATTTGTACATTATTAGATCATCATCAACATCATCCCTATATCATTCTATCTATAAAAAACATTATCTCATTATTAAACCCTCATTCTACCTAACCATAATTTATTGTTCACTCATAAATAACATCATCAAAACCTAACAATCAAATGTTCACACTCATGTGTAACCTAAACTATATAACAACAAACATCATGATCAACGCCAAATGCATCATCATATACATAAAGGGTCATCATTGTATCCATCAACCAATAAATATGCTAAGAATGCAACATTATGTATATCAATAAAAATTTGAGCATAACCAATTAATAACATCTAATAAACATCAATAAGCATAATGTAAGCATCATCCATAAAATCAATCAAAATCAGCACATCTCTAATCAACACATCCATCATGTACATCATATTCTAAACAAATAATACATATATATGTGTATGATAACTCTCACTCTCATATAAATCTTGCATCATCAACATGTAGGCTAATATCAAAATGGTATACATCTATCTTCCTAACTATAAAATATATCAAGATTTGGGGGCACCACTATCATTGGCCCCACCTACACTACCATATGGTGGTGGTCCTCTTGGGAGACCTACCTCAAAAACCACTATCAAAGCCCACTATCTTAGTGTTGAAAGAGTTGTACCATCTACCAAGTTGACCATGTACTCTCCCAATCTCATCTCTATAGGGCATTGATCAAACAATGGCCTTATAGTACCTCAACTCTTGGATAGTAGCCATATATCATGCTTGTGGAACAAAACTAGGTGGTACCCCCACTACTCCTGTTATTGATATAGATCTTCCCCTCTACCTAAGGGTATCCCTCTCCTAGGTAACTAATCCAAAGGTATCCTATGTTTGGTCTCTCTTAGTTGAAACCACCATAACCTATCCCTATAATATGACAATCTAGCCCTATAATGCAACCACCTATCTTTGTAAACCTATGGCCTAGGGTTGAGCTCGATCTCACTTAGCCATGATGGCCCCCACCTAACCTAACCCTTTAGCATCACTATTTGGCCCTATAATTTAACCACCTATCCTTTTAAATTGGATACCTATGCCTATGCCCCTATGACATCTATGTCCATGGCCTATTGGCCCCCATCATCCCATCCAAAATCTATTATAGCATACCTACCATGGTACCACACTACATATCCATTGGCAATCCCTAAATCATCTATGGGTACTCTAATTAGTATCTCCTCATTGTCCCACTTAATATCCTATGGTTGTAGCTCAAGTAATAAAAACTCTACCTCCTCCCTCTAGTATCTTGGGAAGTCAAGTGGAATCCCTTATCTTAGTCCAAACTACTTCCACACTTGATCAAATATGATACAATATATCTTGTTATCCTATCTCCCATATATCCATCAAAAACTTTATAAGATAATAGTGTGAAATCTATACCTAGTCCATATCATCCAGCTCATGTAAGGTCACCATACTATATCACTAGCCACTAAACTCTCTAGTGCATCTTAGAACCACTCGATGTCTTTAGCTCCTCTACCTGCCCCTATCATGGCACCATCTCACCTCTAGCATAAGAAACCCACTTTATAATCTATGGGCATGTAGCCCTCCACTGGTAGCCCCAAAGGTCTCAAAACCCATATATGCTCAAATGCCCAGTAATGCATCATGAATCCCACATTAATCCCATATCATCTATGGGCTCAAACCCACCTGAGATCTATATAGATCTAAACCAATAAAACTAGAACCCACCCAAACATATTCCTCCCTAGTAAAATATCTACTAGCACTCCTAGTAACAAATATGGGAAGCACCCATGGCTCAAATATAGTAATGTAAAATAGGTCACTACAATCATCATCATCATCAAGCATCTATCCTTAGGGGCCCTTTCATATAATGGCCTGATCTCAAATCCACTTGAATGTCACCTAGTGTGTACTCAGTCCACACCATATAGTAGATCCATATGGTAATCTCACTTCTCTCTCTCAATGTGGTAAATTAGCTCTCCCCGAATGGGTAGCCATGTAATCCTCATGACATCCTCTACCAAGATGGTTATCTCCCCAGTTAGTAACCAAAAAGTGTTTGTCATTGGGTCCCATCTCTTAATTAGTGTAATGATCATGGATTCATCCCTCGGTAGGTGTTGATAATGGTGCTTGGCCCCTAGGCCCACCTCTTCCATATGTGTCCACTCACCATCTATCATTACATCTCTAACCTTGATGAAAATCATAGGGACCCAGTCCCTCAGTTGAATCTACTCTCAATCCTACATAAACATTCACATCAACACATATACTTAGTTTTCTATTTTACACTACGTATCTTCCTTCTTATCTCTCTATTTCAACATTTTACCTATCAATTCTACCACTTTCAACACTTTCATAAACATTCCTCTACATTTCTAACTTGACCATCTTAAACCTATTTTATAAGCATTCCTCTGTGTTATACATTTTTTAACAACTTTTCTCAACATTTACCCATTTTCCTAAACTTTTACCCTAAATCTTTGACTGTCGATGGTTCTTAGAACCATCATTGGTCCCTTAGGACCCTTTTGCTTTTGGGTTCAATTGGTGTCAGTAGGATTGAACTACTGTCAATTATTATGCATGATTATTGGTAGCATGAACCTCAAACCCATGACCTAAAACATCTACACAACCCTTATCCTTCTCACTTAAGCCACCTAAACCTCTTCTACTACCCAAAAAAACCCAACACACCCTTCCCCCATCACTTTCATCCATAAGCTTTGCCTAAATCACCAAAACCTAACCCTAGGTCATCATTTACCCTAACCCCTAAACCCTTACCTAATCCTCCCTCTATTCAATTCCACTCTCTATAACATAAATTACTCTAATTATCAATTTTAAAACACAACCAACCTCATTCCATCATTGATGCCATGGTCGAAGACCCCATCCTTCCACATGGTCATGCCCTCATCTACCCTCCATCTTGTCCACACTCAATCCACCACTTGGTCACCTTCAACTCAACAAACATAACCACAAGCAAACAAAACATGCTAATATTCTAAGTAAAATTCCAAATTTTAAATGTGGCAAATGACCTTTCTTTTTTACTTTTACCCTCTCTACCATTTAGGGTTTTCACTTGATTAATGTTGGTCAAGGTGACCATCACCGATCAACACTTAGAACAACTCTTGAACTTCACTAGTCAATAACCTTAAATATATGCCTTCTCCCCTTTGAATTTTCCCATCATTTTTATTGATTCAATTTTCCAAGCACCCCACCTAGGTACTCACTCTTCATCTTACTCCCATAAGTCATCTCCTTGGAATGACCTATTTGAGTAAATCTTTAATCAACACTAGAAGAATTATATTTGGCTTGAAGTTTTTTTTGGATTTCATGTCCAAGAACTATGTGGGTAGCGTCCACTTTCCTAGTGCATATGGAGTCATCTCAACCATCCCCTATCAACCCATACCCAACCTACCACCTATTATGTCATGTCCACCTCGATGTTCATCATTTTTGACCTAGATCATTTGCATGATTTGTGACATCCTTGCATGGTCACTTTGATCACATTGACCAACCTTGCCATGATTCACTTTTTAACTTTACACCACCTCATATAAAACCAAACCTATTGTGTTGTTTTATGGGAGAAATTCCTACCCTAGATAATTGTGACCAACATAGACCTTGTCTAAATGACTTGATAGGACTAACCTGATCATCTATGGCCAATGTTATGGATTGATCACCCCTATCATAGGTCCCTCTAACATCACCCTTATTTTTACCAACATTAGAAACTTTTGTCTTTGCACAATCTTGACTATCTATCTTAGTCATATCTTGTGTGCATGTTTGTATCTCAAATTTTGAACCTTTTATATCACCCCACTCGTGACTACCCATTTACCATTTATAAAACCTTGATCTAATTTCTCATTGATTCTATATTTGAGAGGGGATACCTCCTCCCATATTTGGGGTAATCATACCTTGACTAGAAAACCATTAATTTTTATTCTACAACTTATCAAACCAAATGTACATAACAAAAAGGGGCAAAATGTAGACACTCAAAAACTACACCTTAGCTAGTTATCGATGTTAAACCACCATGGAATGCTTTAAATCCTCAAATTATCTAGTCATATAGATAACTCATTTCAAAACTTTTACCATTGAATTAACCTTTTAATCCATCTATCCACTTTTGACCCATTTTCATCTAGGCCCTCAACTGCCATCAATCAGCCTAACCAATGATGGTTACCCTAACCATCATTGGTCAAGACCATAAGCCTTATTTAAATAAGCTTATAGATTGTGAAAGGTAAGAATTGAATAAATTAGTAACTTCCTTATGTGAAGTAAATCATCTTTAAAACATTCTTAATTATCAACTTGTTCCCTTATCAAATTAGTAACTTCTTTCATCCCAATTAACAACTTCATCTTAAAAAAGGAGAAGAGGAGGAAATGAAATTGATCCATAAATGAATTCATGTCTAGGCTATTGTATTTTCTTGTGTAGGTATCCAAAATCCTTTTAGCAAGAAATTAGTAGCATTGGATACCTAAAACTCTATTTATATCACTTTCAAAGGTCAAAGTACCATCACTCTAGCCAAATTTCCTCAACCCTCCACCATCAAGTTACAGGTATCTTGTGCTTATTTTCACAAATTCATCTTACTTATAACCTCCCTATCCTAACCAAACCTCTTGACATCTTATTTTCCCTCCCACAAACCTATATCAAAACTCACATTTACTTATCCATCCTTTTGTAACTCTAATTCAATATCCTCTCAAAACACATAGGCAACCACTGATGACTATCCCAACCATTAATAGTTACCTCAACCATCATAGATTACCCTAATCACAACTAGTTCACTTGACCACTATCAATCACTATGGCATAAAAATAAAGAAATATATTTTAGACCCCATACCTCCACCAAACCCATTTTTATTTATTTCTACCTAATATCAATATCCTTTCTAATTTTTTGAACTAGACCCCGACCCTTTTTAGCATAAGTATTAACCCACTTTTATTATTTTTAATCTTTTTATTTAAATAAGAATTTACTTTCTCTTTCTTAAATATATTTACTTTCATATCATTAAATCCAAGTATCCTTTCTTTTCATTTTTATTAGGTTAATTTTTATAACAGTGGATTGACAACCTCCTAGTAAGCGTTATGCTTCTTGGATCTATCTCATGCTAGGTAGTCCATTCAACCATCCACATAACAAACCCCATTTTTAATTTTGGTCTTATTTATAGGTTATTACTTCATATCCAAAGAGGAGTTCTTAGTATCATCTAGATTACATGTGCATTTTACCAAGTATTCTTATACACACCCCTTTCACTAGTTTTTTACTTGCTTCCACATTAAAGGAAAAGCAAAAATTTAAGAGAAACAAGAGGATCCTGGAAGATCACATCTAATTAGGCCATTAGACATTGATTTACTTGGAATGGGACCTTGATGGAAACTTTCACCTCTAACACCTAGTTGTACTCATCATGGATTGGGTTGAGAGCTCTAGAATTTCCTTGTCTCTAGCATTATTGGCCTTTACCACTTTTCTCCTCGTGACCTATTTGAAATGACTTAGATGGATCTCAAATTTTCATCTATCTATAAATTTGTCATCTAGATGAAATATTATTTTGATTTTGACTTACTTGAATTAGATGAATATCTATTCCTTTCCTTCTTACATAGGTTTCATAACCATCTACTCCACTACCAAGTACTCCTCAAATGAGGATCTCATGCTCCCAGCATATGTTTGATATAGGTTCAAGTATAAAATAGGAATGATTTTTAGATATAAGACCATGCCTTTGTTAATAACCTTAGAAAACCTTTTACACATGTTTTCCATGCAAGTAATCCTCTCTAATTATGCATGTGCTCATAAGAGGTGTTCCCTACTCATTATCAATGTTTTAACTACTTTTAGAGATATGAATAGTTGCATGAGGGACTCTTTGACCTGAAAAATCAATTCTATAGTAAATTTTCTATTCACCTATGCCTCAGAGACCCAAACCTACTCCTTCATGTCCTCCATAAGCTTCTTAGATATGTCATAAATGGTTAAGAGCATAGATACTAGATCCTTAGCCACTTTCTTCTTTCCACTGAATGTTCTCACTTTAATGAGGGAGAAGAGGTCATACTTTGTCTACCACACCATTGGGTCTCTTCCTTAAGTTAATTTATGTGTGAGCATCCTCATCATGTTCTAAAAGTCCCTATCAAACTCTAATTAAACCTCCAAATCACCTTGCAAGATCATCTCAGGCCCCTGTGATCCTATGACAACTCCCATGGTAGAAGAAGATAAAAGTGGGGTGGGAGAGATAGAGATGGAAGGTGGAGGAATGGGGTAGGAGTAGATGAAAGGGAGGGAAGGAAGGAAGAGATAAATGGATTAGGAGGAGGCATGGGGGTGAAAGGGGGAAGAATGAATGTGGAAGCCCTCTATATCATCTAAGCATGCCATTAGATCTAGGTCAAATTTACTTGTGGGATCATGGAACTAGGGATAGGAGTATTTAAAAAATATGAGTAAATTGGCTAGTTAAATCCAAATCCTTAGGCATCCAAGATAATGGTAAAGGTAGGCTTAGAAAGGATAAGGGTAGTAATAGGGGACTAAGTATCAAGAGTTAATTTTTCTTTCCCTTGGGCCTCTTGCTTGAATCACCACTATAGTAATAGAAGGAGATATGGTAGATGCAGTGGTAGGGGACAACTAATGAGTCTACATAGTGGTTATAGGTACCACTGAGGTAGTTATAGTAGACAAAAATACACATAATAGTACATTCATTTTTGGGGGTGCCATTGTACTATTGAAGTGAGATCACAAAGAGGTGGATGAAGATATGGAAGGACCAAAAGAGGTGTTGAAGGTTGGTAATAGAATCTCCTAAAGACAAAAGGTAAGCTTAAGGGATCTTGGTGGGTAGAAAGGGCTGAGTGGAGGTAAAATAGGGTGTGGGGATATTATATGTGGTTGAAGCTAGAGGCACCTAAGTGAATTATAGGAACGTTGGAATGGGAAACATGGGAGTCACCATGAAATTAGGCCTGGTAGGGATAGAGAAGCTAGGGGTGCTTCACTAGGATGTTAATGAATGGAATTGGTAGGGGAAGGAGCCTCCATAGACATCTATTATTGGTCATGTTTTGGGCTCAACTCAGGGATACTACTAATGTCAAATTCTAGTGTGTAAGTTTGAGTAGCCTTAGTTTATAGAGGTGATGAAGTTGGAGTAGAGATTAGATGAGTCAAAATTCATGAAGGAGAGGGACTTTGAGATAATATTATTTGAGATCTAAGGTTATAGGCCTACTTTGAGTGGATGGCCTAACTTGGGCCTACTTTCCTTTCTTCTTCACCTCAATCTTGGGTAACACCTCCTTATCATTAGCTAAGTTGGAGTGGATCTTGTCATCTAGGTGAGGTATGTGGATATAAGTGATATTGAAACAAGTTTGATACTTTTTCATGTGAGCCATGATGATCCCATGAGGGTCCCATTCCTAGTGCTTCTCTCTACCAAGGGTGTAAGCATCACTACCTATAGACATTTTATATAATGTGGGTAAACTTTTATATATGTGTCAACATATGACTATGGGGAAAGATACGCAGGCCTTTTTTTGGTAGTTGAGGCAATGGTAAAACATGTTATCCACCAATTAATTGACTATCTCCTACTCAGCCAGCTAATCTGGGACCTGATAGGGTAAGTAGAGGGTGGACCTATAAATTCTTGCAACTTATATGATGACATCATCCCTACAGTACTAGTAATCACCAATGGGGGAAGGGAATACCTAATCTTTTTGGATATTCAAGGCATGGCTACCTCATTTATATCCATGTAGACTACCATGCAAAATGACTCATATATTTCCTTGAAGTAATTCTAGTAATGGTGTTCATATAGTTTGTATAAAAATACATGCACCATAATGCCCCTAGGTGTCCTTGGTAAAAATGTAAATAGTTTGAACATAATAGTGGCATAGGAAACATCACCATGTAACTCAACATATATAAATTACCTCTAGTTTGTGCCTTTGATACTACCTAGATGAGGTTGAAATTTATTATACTCCCTAGGTCTAGGAATTCCTCCCCTTCTAGGATTATGATCAATAAAGGAACCCACATGATATTAAAATGTGTCGTATCATGGGCTCCACACATGTATTTTAGTAGGATTATCCCAATTCAAACCCCCTTCCTCAAGAGGTGGATAGGGTAAGCATTGATGTCTTCCTTAATGACCCATCACTCTTAGTCGATGGCTTAGTCATTAAGGACCTCATATCTGTTATGGGCCTATTGATTTAAACATACCCCCATTACTAAAAATGGAGACCCTTGAGTTAAATTTTGTAAATTTATACCTAAAAATTGAAAATTTATTTGATTAGAGTGTCACTAGCATGTTTGCATAGTATTTTTATGTGAAGATCATCCACACCTAGTTTAGTTAGCATATTTGCACATGGTTCTAGTTTTCCCTTGTCTAAATTTGCTAAATTTGGATCTCTATGCTTTCCATTTGTAGGTCCAATGAGGTCTATTTGGAATTAATAATGCTTTGGTTTCATTATTTTAATGTTAACTCGATCTTTTACTAGCATTTGGTTTGTTGAAAATCAAATTGAATTTTTAAACCATTAGTCTAATTTTAGTCTAAGAACTTCTTTTGAATTCAAAATTGGTGAGATATTTTATTTAAGTGACATGAAAAAACTTTAAATATGTTATGGACTTAGTTTAATTTATTTATCCTAGAGATTAGTCTTATTTTATCTTTCGGGTATTTTGGTTTAGTAAAAAAAATTAGACTTTACATTTTTACCCTTAAAAACTTTTGGTATGTGAGAGTTTTCCCTTTAAAACTTTTGTTTCACAAAAATTTGGTCTTTGGGGGAATGTGTCAAAAAATTAGCCTAACAATTCCCTTGAAATAATGCCCTTTAGACCTAATGCACTTACCCTTTGGGATTTTAATCAAAGGCTAATTCCTTTGAACATTGTGTTTTAGACATTTTGTTTGATGAAATTAAGGTCTTTAGAACATTTACCCTAAACAAAATCCCAAAAAAAAATACCCTAATGCCAAGTGGTACCCTTGAGTAGAGGGCATTTTATTATGAACATAGTCTAATATTTTAACCCAGGCCCTAATTCTATCTATATAACAAAGACATTGGGCTAAAATCTCTATGTTGGGTCTTTTTTATATTTTATGATTTATGCAGGGCTAAAATTAATTCAAAGGATCTTATATATATTTTAACCTAGGTCCCAATCTTATTTTATTAATACAATAAAGACCTTAGACAAGAATATTTATGCAAGGTCCTTTATATATTTCCTAACGTATTATGTTAAGTCCTTTATTTTTATGCCTACAAGAATGGACTAAATAGAGAGCTACCAAGTGACACACCTACATGATCAAAGTACAAGTTAAAAAATCCAAGCCAAGATCCTATGACACATGTTTTCTCAGGCTCAATTGATCCACCAATGTGAGATCAAGTTAAAATGTCAAAGAACTTACTGATCTCCACAAGAGTGACAAGTGTCACCATCACAAAAGCCTGGTAATAATGCATGCAACATTGAATTATAAAATTTTATATGGAGTTCCACGAGGGTGACAAGTGTTACCATTGTGAGATCCCAATACAAAGATTAAATGATGTAGGGGCTTCTAGTACAAAGAGCATAGAATTAATCAATAGTTGCTAAGTATCACACACACAAGAATTTTATTTAAACCTTATCTTAAAATTAGGATTTATTCATATTTATTAATGTGTAAAAAACCTTAGGATTTAAATTATGTCCTAAGTTCTTTTCCAAGAACCTAGTCTAAAGTGTATGCTTAGTCCTCTTTTCATTTATGATTATAGAATAGAGTGAACCATATAATGATTAGTGTCAAGATCATAGGGAGTTAATTCAATTTGATGGTCACATGGACATATTTTGACATTCATACAAATGTCAAAATTAAGTTTAGCAAGAAAATGACATAGGTTTAAATTATGAAGGTCATGTGGATGTCATTAATGGTCATGAAGACATCATTGACAGTCAAATGAACGTCAGAGTTATGATCATCAATAAAAAACTATAGATTAATTATGATGGTTGTATGGTCATCATTGATGGTCATGATGACATCATTAATTGTTGTGATGACATCATTTATGGTCATGTGAATGTCAAATTTAACCTAGTAAATTAGCCATTTGAATTCAAAAGATAGTAGGCCCAAGTAGATCAATGATCAGTAATGATCCATGTAAATTGATTCGATAGTGTGAGATCAAGTGAGGCAAATCTAAGCTTTTCAACTAAGCCCTAAGCAAATGAGGGACCACCACATGGTGAAAATGTGTTAGCCCATAAATAATGGTAGTATAAAAAGTAGATAACAAGCATGGAAGTGCCAAGTGGCATAACCTTAGAGATGCCATAGTTGAGCCACATAAACTAGAACATTCAGTTCAATATATTTTATAGATCTATGATAAAACAAAGAGATTAAATCATGATCTAAGGCACAAAACTCATAGTTCAAATAGCTACCACCATTAAATCACTATTGCAACCTTCAAAAAATCCATAATTTGACCCTATGATAACCTTAAATCAAGCTAGAGAAGTTGAACTATCCTCAATATAAGCATAATTTAATTTTCAATCAAAGTGTGATCCACCAGTGATCAATTTTATTTAAATTCATGGCACTGACAACTCAAAAAATCATTCCTAGGAAGACATGGAGCTCCACTTGACTTCATCAACTAGTGTGTCCCAAATTTAGATGAAATAAGAATATTATTTTTGTAACTAGCATTGTATAATATTTTGAAATAGGATATTATTTTGGTATAGACATGTGCAATTTGTAAGAGCACATTATCTATAGGTCAGTCCATTAGAAAAGATCATTTGTTCTAGAATGTAAAAAAAAGGATAGATGTCCTAACACTTGTACAATTGTAATTTGATATGATTGACTGGTATACCTCCTTTGTTAAGCATGAAA
Organism: Torreya grandis; assembly: GCA_037957365.1. Lineage (NCBI taxonomy): Eukaryota > Viridiplantae > Streptophyta > Pinopsida > Cupressales > Taxaceae > Torreya > Torreya grandis. Next base: position 1,588,159 of record JARHVA010001828.1, on the reverse strand, counting down.
TATACTGAGAGGGGGTGAATGAGTATATTATATATCTTTTACTTAATCTGATTTCTTTTCTTTAATCACTTAATCACACATTCAATATATTCCATACAACTGAAATAATAACATGCACCACATGAGAGAGAGAGAGAGAATATTTTTATGTTGAAACCCAAAGTGGGAAAAACCATAGAGAACAATCTCAAGTATATGAATGAGTACCAACTCAAATTACAAAGTTTGCAAGCACCAACTTGTAGGAGCACCAACCCCTTTATTGAGCACCAACACAATAACTATTTGTGAGTACCAACCCACATGAGCACCAACCCCTTAAAAATATTTGTGAGCACCAACCCACAGGAGCACCAACCCCTCTTGTGTATAAAACACAACTATCTTTCAATGTTGCTTACTCAACAAATTATAAAACTCTACAATATCTCCTGGTTTTCTCTCCTCTAAAACAAATACAAACTATGCACTCTCTTGCATATTACAAATGGATTCTCAAGCCTTTATTTATAACTTTCCAAAATATCTTTGGCATTCACCCTTTGTGACCCTTCAATCCTCATGGAAAATGGTGCCAAACTTGCATAATGCTTCGTATCCTTACATTTGAAAAGTCACATGGTGACCCTTCATAAGAAAATGTGTCATTTCCTCTTTTGTGTTTATCTTGGTGACTTTTTGTATTATTCAAAGTGTCCTTTCATGGAAAAATGTGTCATACCCTCTTTTTTCTTCACATGGTAACTCTTGGAATTTCTCAAGATGACTCTTCATGAGAAAATGCATCAGATTCCTCTTTTGTCTTTACCTCGTGACTCTTTGACTTCTCCATGGGCCTTCTTTTGACTTATATGCAACCAAAAATATATTTGTTAATATTAAATAAATATTAACACATATTAGCCAAGATATGAATATTAAAAATATCATTAAATATAATGGGGTCTTTATCATCAATACTAGACCTTTGATATCAATGACAATATTTCCAACAATCTTCCCCTTTGTCATTGATGGCAACCTCAAACTAAAATTGCCACATCCTAAAACCTACACTACACATGCCAACCTGCACATACTACCATCTAAAAAACATACAGTAACTCCCCCTTACTGTAACAACTTGTACATGTTCCCTATACCTATTTATGCACCTATTTCTAAACGTGTACCTATACCTATACCTATTTCTATTATTATCCCCCTTTGACATTAATGGCAAAGGGCCTATCCTAGAGATAACACTTAGCTCCCCCTCAAGTGATTTTGATCTTTAATGGTAAGAATGAAAATAAATTACTCCCAAATTTTCTCATAGATACTCAAATATGTCTTTTGATAGTGCCTTTGTGAAAATATCTATAATCTACTCTATAGTACTGATATATTCCATCTTGACTTGTTGATCTACAACTTGCTCTCTCAATAAGTGATATCTAATGGGAATATGTTTTGTTCTTGAATGCATCACTAGATTCTTTGAAATATTAATAGCACTTGTGTTGCCACAAAAAATACAAATAGGTTCATCATATTTTACCTTGATATATTCCAAAGTTTGATTCATCCAAAGCACTTCAATACAACACAATATCACTATAATATATTTTGATTTAGCTGTAGAAAGTGATACTAAATTCTACTTTTTACTTAGCTATGATACTAAGCTATCACTGAGAAAGAAATCTCATCCACTTGTACTCTTTCTATCATCCAAGAAATCTACCCAATCTGAATCTATATAAGCAACCAAAGTGAAATATTTGCCTATGGGATACCAAAATCCATAATCCAATGTCCCCTTGATATATTTTAATATTATCTTTACCAACTAAACATGATTATATTTTGGAGCTAACTGATATCTTGTGACCATACCTCGTACAGGCATGATGTCTAGCCTTGATGTTGTCAAATATAAAAGACTACCAATCATAGATCTATACAAATATTGATCTATAATAAGTGAATCTTCATCCTTTCTCACCTTATTTCTTATACTCATTAGTGTTCCAACTGGTGCATAATCCTCAAAACCAAATCTCTTCAACATTTCCTTGGCATATTTACTTTGAGATATGAAAATTCCTTTATCTGACTATAATATTTTCAACCCTGAGAAAAATGATAATTCTCCAAGCATAGACATCTCAAATTATTTTTTCATATTATCAAAAAATTCTTTTATCATCTTTTCAATGTTTCCTCTTAAAATGATGTCACCAACATATACCAAAATAATCAATTGATACTCACCTTCTATTTTGATGTAAAGATTACTGTTAGAAAATCCTCTCTTACAACCTTGATCTTATAGGTACTTATCAAGTCTTGTATACCAAGCTCTGGGAGATTATTTCAATCCATATAGTGCTTTATTTAATCTACATACATGGCTACTAATATTTAATAGAATAAATCCTTCATGCTACTCAATGTAGACCTCTTCTTCTAGATTCCTATTTAGGAAAGCAGATTTGACATCCATCTAAAACACTTTGAAATTTTTAAACACTACATATTCAAGAAACATTCTGATAGCCTCCAGCCTTGCCACTGGTGCAGAAATTTCTTCAAAATATATTCTCTCAATCTAAGAATATCCTTTACATACTAATCTTGCTTTATTCCTAGTCACTTCTCTATTTTCATTCAACTCATTTCTATAAACCCATTATATTCCTATCACATTGTGATCTTTTGGTCTAAACAATAATTCCCAAGTATCATTCTTTTTTATCTGATTTAGTTCTTCATCCATTGCCTTAACCTAATGCTTATCATGTCTAGCTTCTGAAAATGTTCTAAGATAAATTTTGGATAATAAAGAGAAATTACCTTGCCCAGATTTACTTACTATCATTCTTCTGGTGTGAATTACTTCATTTATGTCCCCAATGATGTCACTTTCATTATGATTTCTCTAGACATATTTGGATGTGGTTTTGGTGTCTTTTTTCTCCTTCTTCTCATCTTCATCTGATTCTTCAAAGTCTTCTTCTTTAATGATTTCAAAAATGTCTACTAGATCACTAATTATTTGTGTTCCATCTTCTTCTATCTTGACACTTTCACTTTCAACTATTTTCTCGGTTCTTTTTTTATAACATTTATAATCTTTAATTTTTCAATAATAAATAAGAAATATACCTTCATCTGCTTTAGATTTAAACTTACCTAGTTTTTCATCGGTTCTCTTTATGAAGCATCTACTACCAAAAACTCTAAAATAATCAACTATTATTGGTTTGTCTTTCCATAGCTCAAAAGGAGTATTATCACTATTGACTCTCAATAATGATCTATATTGAATGTGCACTACTGTAGCAACTACTTCTCTCTAATATTTATCTGGTATCTTGATTCATTTAGCATTGTCCTTGACATGTCCTAAACTATTCTATTTATCCGTTTAACTACTCCATTTGTTGTGAAGTTTTGGATATTGAATAATGTCTCTTTATTCCATGGTCTCCACAAAACTCAATAAATTAATTTGACATGAATTTTCCTCCTTGATCTAATCTTTGACACTTAATATTCAAACCATTTTCATTTTCAACTAATACTTTGAATGCTTTGAAATGTCTGAAAGCTTTTGATTTTTTCTTTAAAAATATTACCCAAGTCATATGTGAAAAGTCATCAATAAGAAACATGAAATATTTCTCACCTTGAGTACTTTGTTTTCTCATAGGTCCACACAGATTAGTTTGAACAAGCTGTAACATTTGAGTGGTCAAGTACTCTTTTGTTTTGAACCACCTTTTGGCCTGCTTCCCATGCTGACAAGGTTCACAAAGCATGTTAGATGGCTTTGCAGTCTGTGGAATATTTTTTACTGCTTGTTTATTTCTAATATTGACAAGATTGTCAAAATTTATGTGTTCCATTCTCTTGTGCCATAGCTAACTTTCTTTAATTTGACTCAAACAACATCTTTGACTCTTGATGTTTGATAACATATATAAATTATTATCTATTCTCTGAACATCTGCAACCAACACATCTAAATATTTTCTACTAATTTTACAACCTTATGCATAAAAATTTAGTGTGTGCCCCTAATAATACATTTAATTTACACTTAAAATATTGTGCTTAAGACCTTCTACATACAAAATATTTTTAGTTGTAGTTCTACCATTATCTAAACTTAGTGTACCTTTTTCAATAATTCTGGCAGTAGTATTATCTCTAAATTTCATTATGCCACCATTGATCTTCTTCAAGGTTATGAACTTGCTCTTGTCTCTTATCATGTGCCTCAAACATCCACTATCAATAAACCATGGATTTTCTTTGTTTCTTACATGCAAAGTTGTTTGTACCAACATAGACTTTTCAAGTTGTTTTTTTTTTGTCATGAACTTGTCTAAACTTTCTTATTGATGAATGGAGCTTTGAAACTCTGGTCTGACTGACTCAAACATGCTTTTATAGTACCAAGCTATGTGTCTGAAGTTGTTGCACTTGTAACATATGATGGTCTCTTCATTAAAGTCTACTAGAGGAACAAAATATTTGTGGCTTCTGCTTGACTCTGCATGAGTTTCCTTCTTTTTTCTAAAATTGTTAGCCCTTTTTTGACATTTTATTTTCCTATGGCCATATCCATTACAATAAAAATAGTAACCATAAAAATAGGACCTATTTTTGTATCTCTAACCTAATTACCTTTTGTATCTCTATTCATTTGAGTCTTCTTTGTTTGAGATGTCCTCTATATTCTTAACTTCTTCCCTTTTTATTTCCTCTTTTATAAGAGCTTCAACATAGCTCTTTCCTATTTCTATGTTAACCTTGTCTATGAAAGTAGTGGCCTCCCATTTTTGTTTTTTAAATCTAATACCTATCTTATCTAAAATTGATCTTTGACTTTCTAATATATTATTCAACATATTAGTGTTATTCTCAAATTTTGAATCATTGGCTACTCTATCACTGATTGCTTTATTTGTTTTCTTAAGATCTGCTTTTAAAGAAGCAATTTTAATAACATACCTTTCACATTCTTCACTTACTTTTTATAACTGTCATCAGATATTTTTCATTCTTCTTGGCTTCTTCAAAGTGTGCTTATAGATCTTCAATTTTTTCCTTTGACTCCTTTTCATTTTTCTCAATCTGGAGCTTCAATCTTTGATTCTTTTTCTCAATAGCTTTTAACTCTTCTAAGACACAAATGAGTTTTCCTTCTAGATTCACTTCAACTTCATCCTGTTCTTCTTCTTGATCATCTATATTTTTATTTGTGGAGGCATCTTCATGTATGGCCATGAATAAAATATCATCTTCTTCTGAATCACTGACTCCACTATCTTTGACTGAGCTAGGATCTTTAGAATATAAACTCTTCACAAATTCCTTCTTGAATTTTCCTTTGAAATTCTTCTTGTATGTAAACTTTCCTTCTTCATTGTCACCATTACCCTTATCTGGGAACTTAGCTATAAAATATCCAATCTTTCCAAAATTAAAACATTTAAAAGGTAATTTTCCTTGATATTTACTTGGGCCCTTTTTTAGCTTTCAAATGAATAGAGGTCCATTGTCATCTTCATCATCGCTAGAACTATCACTTGATTCTTGAATCTCAGCCTTCTCTTTCTTTGATGTCTTGAAAGTAGCTTCTCTCTTTGAGGGTTTATCTTGTTTGTTCCACATTTCATATGTTGTAAGAATACCATGTAGCTCATCCATCTTTAAATTGGATAAATTCTTCATCTCTTCAATTGTCAAAACTTTTACATCATATCTCAATGGTAGATATCTCAAAACTTTTTGTATCACAATTGATTATTCTAACTTTTCTCCAAGACCTCAAATTTGATTAACTATTTGATCAACCCATAAAAGGTAACTTGTTATATTTTCTTCCTCTTCCATCTTCAAACTCTCATACTATCTTCTGAAAGTTTGAAGCTTAGCTTACTGAACCTTTCCATCACCTTTGTAAATATTCTCAAGTTTTACCCAAGTTTTATGAAAAAATTACATTGCATAAATTTAACAAATTTTGATTCACATAAACCACATAGAATAGCATTTAAAGCTTTATTATTATTTTCACTTGCCTTCTTTTCCATTGGAGTAGTTACAAGTGTCTATGGCTCTTCATATTCCTCCATCACTACTTGTCAAATGTCAAATCTAAGGGCCATCAAATAAGTTATCATCCTTATGCTCCAAAAAGCATAATTTGTCCCATCAAACAAAGGTGATTTATTTGTAGAAAAATTTTCATTTGATCCAACCATCGTGCTTTCCCTGATCTGCCTTCAAGCTATAAATTTTTTTTAAAAGGAACCTGCTCTGATACAAATTATTAAGCATAAAATATACTGAGAGGGGGGCGAATCAGTATATTATATATCTTTTACTTAATCTAATTTCTTTTTTTTTAATCACTTAATCACACATTCAAGATATTCCATAAAACTTAAATAATAACATGCACCACATGAGAGAGAGAGAGAGAGAGACCATATTTTTACATGGAAACCCAAAGTGGGAAAAACTATAAAGAACAATCTCAAGTATATGAATGAGAACCAACTCAAATTACAAAGTTTACAAGCACCAAATTGTAAGAGAACTAACCCATTTTCTGAGCACCAACATGGAAACTATTTTTGAGCACCAACCCCTTACAAAGATTTGTGAGAACCAACCCACAGGAGCACTAACCCCTCATGTGTATAAAACACAACTATCTCTCAATGTTAATTACTCAAAAAATCATAGAACTCTACAATATCTCCTAATTTTCTCTCCTCTAAAATAAATAAAAACCATGCACTCTCTTGCATATTACAAATGGATTCTCAAGTTTTTATTTATAGCTTTCCAAAAGACCTTTGGCATTCACCCTTTGTGACCCTTCAATCCTCATGGAAAATGGTTCCAAACTTACATGACCCTTCATATCCTTGCATTTGAAAAGTCACATGGTGACCCTTCATAAGCAAATGCATCCTTTCCTCTTTTGTCTTTATCTTGGCGACTTTTTGTATTTCTCAAAGTGTCCCTTCATAGAAAAATGTGCAATGCCCTCTTTTGTCTTCACATGGTGACTCTTGGAATTCTACAAAATGACTCTTCATGAGAAAATGCGTCCCATTCCTCTTTTTTCTTTACCCCATGACTCTTTGACTTCTCCATGGGCCCTATTTTGACTTATATTCAACCAAAAATATATTTGTTAATATTAAATAAATATTAACACATATTAGCCAAGATATGAATATTAAAAACACCATTGAATACAATGGGGCCTTTATCACTAATACTAGACCTTTGACATTAATGAAAATATTTCCAACATCCTTTCCATTATATAGAAGGAGTATTGTCAATTTTAAAAAGGGTAGGGATTTTTTAGAGCCAAATTTTTTTTGTAAACTTTGATCAATTAATATAAGCAAAGAATTTTGAAAAGTTTGTCCAAATTTGCTTGTCTTTTGTTATCATAGATTCTCTCTCACTTATTTGTTTTGACTTTAAGATTTAAATGGTTCTTATGAATTCTTGGTGTGTACATTTGAATGTAGAGTTGTTAACTTATACCAATGCTAGGTTAATTGGAAGTTCTTAGGTTCATTTCATTTTCTTACTCTTCTTACATTTGGGCTAATGTTGTTGGCTTGTAAGATTAAATCTCTAAAGTGAACTTGGTTCTTATTTGCATTATTTCCCACATTCCTTAGATGTTTTCCTGAAGTGTGATAGGATTTGATCTTATGCAAATTTATGTCATATATTGGTTAGGTGCATTCTTGGATGACTTTTGAACTTTTTCATGATGTTTGGAATGAAGATCAACAACATATCTTCTCTTCCCTACCCTTCCTTTTACTCCTTTTTAATCAGATCACTCTAGATTAATTTTAATTGTAAAAATACATCTTAGATTAGTTATTGATCATAATTGGCCATTATTAGCATATCATACTTCATATTTTGCATATATTAAATATTTATCCATGGTGGTTCCCAACCACCAAACATTATAAATATTTTGAAACATTCCACTTGCTTTGCCTCTATTCCATCAATAGATAACATGATTATCACAACCTTCAACTCATGTGCTAAATTCCTAGAATTATAAAATGATAAGTGTTATTGAATACATTGGACACCTATGATACATATTCAAGCATCAACATGAGGAGATTTGTTGGAGATAGAAGGAGGACATAAGTAGATCTTTATGAATTTGTAGAATCTTTGCTAATTTTGGTGTGTTTTTATCAAAGATTGGTGTATTCTTTGCATATTTGTATCATCCTTTGCTCAATTATCTAAATTTCATCAATATTTATGGTTTTAGACTAGTCTTTAGACTTCATTTAACTAAAGATCGATAATCTTTGAATATCAATGGATATTTGTGCAAAGATAGTTCATGTTTTGTGTATTCCCCATGTTTAAGGTTAATAATAGCAATTTTGTATAAATATTGACTAGTTCTTTGTAAATTTGAGTTTATTAGAGCTTAGAGGTATAAATACCCCTCTCATTAATCAATATAGATGTATCTTTGAGATTATTTAGTTAAAAATAGTTTGATTTGCATGTATTTGTGCAAAATTGGCTTAATGTGCAAACTTAATCATTATACTTTACAATGATCAGTTTGATGCATCATATTTTAAATATATTTCAAGGTCATAAGCCAGAATTTTTAAAAGTGAGACTAAGGTGAGCATAAAATTTCAAGGTCTCAACCAACTTCACCAAGTTAGGGTGCTTATGTGTTCAAGGTATGGCTTGGCTAGGTGGTTCCTTAATCAACATGACATGTATAATACATGTTCTTCCTCAAAATCCTAAAAGGTATTTAACTTATTTTAATCCTAATAATTTTATCATTTCTAAAGAACATATTAAATCATTCAAGGATACTTTGATATTGTTAAATGTTTTTCATGAAGATGTAGTGTGTATATTATTCCCATTCACTTTCAGAGATGTTGCATATGATTAGTTTCTCAACCTACCTAAGAATTAAATTTACTAGTTAGAATGACTTTAATAATATTTTCATTGATCAATTTATAAAAATTATCAGTCTATGTATCCTTTACCAACATTTCATCATAGTTAAGAGGGATTTCAATGAGACCATAAGAGATGTTAATGCTAGGTTCAAAAATATTTTTAGTAGGACCATGGCTCCATATAAATTTGATGTGGATTTGGCTTTAGATATTTATAGGGATACCTTAGACCCCATGACCTCTATGTTCTTGAAAATATCTATAAACATCATCAATACATTAGCATTCACTTGTGTTGAAGCTATGATCAATAATGACCAGATGTAACCCCAAGGTAAAATAACATACTCCATCCCTATTCCCAATCATAATATACCTAATCTGAACCAAACTCTAGTTTAGAACCAATTACTATTGATTCATACATATCCTATCCAAAACTTAGGGTTCTTGAATAGCATTGGTAGTGAACTTCATCCACAAAATCATGGAACTCTAATGCCCATAACTAGTATTAGTGCTCTAATTCATGAGCCTGACACATTGAAAAATTCAAATGACTTGATATTAGAAATGGTCCAAAAATTGAGCACTAACTTTCTTCAGTTGAAAAAATAATTAAGAAATACAAAGGAAGGATCTAATAGAAACTATGCTTCTCAAAGGTTTAATAAGCCTCCAAATAGGTTTCATGATAACAATAATAATGGATCATCTAAAAACATACAAATGAATTTATATGATATAGATTTGGTTGATCATTGCAATTTTTTTAAACATCTCAAGGTGAAAGGGATGCAACTAAAATTGTGCCTAACCAAGATAATATTATAGGGACATCTAGATTTGTAAGGACATCTTAAGGTTTCATGACAGAGGCTTTTGATTTTCCATTTGAAGAGGAAAGTGAACCTGAAGATACTCTAGAAAAAGGAATAAATTTTAAAAATGATCAACCCCATGAATAATATTAGATACAAGCTAACTTCCCTTTAGAAGATAGCTATAAAGACACTTCATATGAAGTCACTAATGGAATATATGATACTATTGAAGAAGATGACCATGGGTAGCAATTACACTAGGATTTATTGAAAGAAATTAAGGTATCCCAAGAAGGTAATGATGTCCTAGAAATCCCAGAATAAGATGATCTAGAATTCAATAGGGTAGAAGAGTTACATTTCTTCACTAAGGATGAAGATGAAGTGGGTGAAACAAATAAGGATTTATCATATGACTTCATTAAAAGATTAGGAGTATGAGACCAACATGTTTTTTATGGTAAGATTTTATATGAGCATCATTTAGTTGATCATGATGAAAAAGCCTTTTGAGATGACTTGGAATATTTTTGTGCAAATATTGGTAGTCCATTTCCACCTCAAAAATAACCCAATAAAAACATCAGTCTAAGAATTCTAGCTGAGATACCATTATTGAGTAAATATGATATAAGACACTATATGTCTATAGATGAATTATAACTAGCACTCCTACTGTAAAGTTGAAGAATTTGGGATGAATATGATTGGTTTTTAAACCTATATCTTCAACCTATGTATTGTAAAATGGAAATAGGAAACCAAGCTACATCACCTAGAAGACACAATCATGTAAATTCTCCTATCCACAAGAAGGGGCCATTGAATGGAAATAATCATGCCTCAAGATTCTATGGTAGGATAAATAACTTTCCATTTGATCTTGTAGGTAGCTTATTTATGCAGTTAGTATAGGACTCAGAATAATTTCTTTCTTATTCATTTATTCATGTCCCTTATTTGTGTATAGCACTTGTACATATTTGTTTAGATGTTTCCTTTGCTTTATATTATTTTATTTCTTGTGCTTTGTTCTTCACTTCTAATAAGTCTTTTAGTAGCCCTCAGCTCAAGCTTCACCTAATTACTCAAGAACTCCACAAGTTTAGGAATGTAAGTATGAACCTTAAGTAAGTGTTGACCATGGATTTGAAATGCAAGTTGTATGTTATAGTTTGGAGAAACTAGTAAGGACTAGTGGGTAGGTTAACTATTCCATAAGATATTAAATTCTTTTTTGATCTAAACTTGACTTTAAGAAGAATTTCACATGGGATGAAATTTTAAATTATTAGGGCATAGTCATGTTTTCACCTAACAAACATTATGGCTTGGGACAAAGCTTGCAACCATAGATGATTTTTTGAATATAAAAAATTTAACCACATCCTTAAACTTGGCTAACTTTGTTCCCAACCTTTTCTATAAACCAAAAAATGATCTAAAAAATACAAAAATAGGAACTTATTACAAAATTCAAGAGCATTCTAAGTAGAGGTGATTCTGGTAATCTCTACTAGGGATATGGATTCGTGGATGGTAGTGGAATAAGGTCATGAGTTGATCCAAAGGCATTTATGTCAGGGCTATGGACACTTGGCTAGTAGTAGAGCAATGTCTAAGCCTTCCCTGAGGAAAATCCTAATCCTTAATGAACCATCCAAATATGTTCTAAGACAATGTTGAGGGTTGAAGTCATGAAATTTGGAATTTATAGCCTGAATCCCATTGTAAATATTAAATGGAATCAAATCACACACATAACATGACTAGGTTTTGATGTTTGAGCTTAATTATGCATGTGCAAGACTTGTTTAAACCTAAATTAACCTAAATAATGGTGGTTGGTCAAGTAGAATGAGTAACCTTAATATTAGTCTGAACCAAATTCTTTAAATTCTAACATATTACTATGTTTCCCTAGAAGTCACCATTTATTGAGGTCAACATACCCCCATTATTGAAAAATGGGGACCCTTGTATTAAATTATATGAACTTGTACCTAAAAATTGAAAACTCACTTGATCAAAGTGTTACTAGCATGTTTGCATAGTATTTTTATTTAAAGATCATCCGCACCTAGTTTAGTTAGCATACGCACATGATTATGGTTTTCCCTTGTCTAAATTTTCTAGCTTTAGATCTTTGTTTTTCCCATTTATAGGTCCAATGAGGTCTATTTGGAATTAGTGATGCTTGGGTTTCATGATTTTAATGTTAAATTGATCTATTACTAACCTTTGGTCTATTGAAAATCAAATTGAATTGCTAAAACCTTAGTCTAATTTTAGTCTAAGAACTTATTTTGAATTCATAATTGGTGGAATATTTTATTTAAGTTATGCAAGAACACTTTAAATTTGTTATGGACTTAGTTTAATTTTTTTATCTTATATCTTAGTCCTATTTTGTCCTTCAATTATTTTGGTCTAGTAAATTTCTTTATATTTTGCATTTTTTGCCCTTTGAAACTTTTGTTCCATAAGAATTTTCCCTTCGAAACATTTTTTACACAAAAATCTAGTCTTTAGTGGAAATGTGTTGGACATTTTGGCCAAGACAAGTTCCTTGAAAGAATGCCCTTTGGACCTAATGCACTTACCCTTTATGTATTTTATAAAAGGCTAATTCCTTTGAAATTTATGTTTCAAACATTCTATCTGATGAAATTAGGGTCTTCAAAACATTTCCCCCAAACAAAAGCCTTGAAACAATACCCTACTTCCAAGTGGCACCCCTAAGTAGAGGGAATTTTATTATGAACTTAATCTAAGATTTTAACCTAATCCCTAATAGTATCTATACAACAAAGACCTTGGGCTAAAATCTCTATGCAGGGTCCTTTTTAAATTTTATGATCTACACAAGGCTAAAATTTATGTAGGGTCTCTTTTATATTTTTTAAAATAGGTCCTAATCATATTTAATTAATACAACAAAGACCTTAGGCTATAATATTTATGCAAGGTCCTTTATATATTTCCCAAATTATTATGCTAAGTCCTTTATTTTTATGCCCATAAGAATAGGATAAACTAATAGCTTCCAAGTGGCATACTTGTATGATCAAATTACAAGTCAAGAAGTCTAAGCCAAGATCCTATGGAATGCATTTGCTTGGGTTGATTTGATCCAACTACATGAGATCAAGTTAAAATGTCAAAGAACTTGTTGAGCTCTATAGGAGTGACAAGTGTTACCATCACAAGAGCCTAGTATAATTGATTGAATGATGCATGAAATTTTGAATTATCAAATTTTATATGGAGCTCTATGAGGGTGACAAGTTTCACCACCATGGGAGCCTACTATAAAGAGCATAAAAGCACTGAGCAATTGCCAAGTGGTACACACCCAATCATTTTATTTAAACCTTAGTTTAGACTTAGTCTTTATTTGTATTTATTAATGCGTATAAAATCTTGGGATTTAATTTATGTCCTAAGTTATTTTTTGAGACCCTGGTCTAAAGTATATGCTAAGTCCTCTTTTATTTTATGATTGCAGAATAGAGTAAACTAAAAAATGACAAGTGTGAAGATCACAAGGAGTTAAGTTAATTTGGCAGTCACATAGACATCTTTTGACATTCATGTAAATTTCAAAATTAAACTTAGCAAAAAATGACATGAATTTAAATTATGATGGTCATATAAATGTCATTGATGGTCATGAGGACATCATTGATGGTTATGTGAATGTTAAAGTTATGATAATCAATAAAACATTATGAGTTTAAATTGTGATGATCACATAGATGTCATTAATAGTCATGAGTATGTCATTAACGATCATAAGGATGTCATTGATGATCATAAAAATATCAAATTTAACCTAGTAAATTAGCCATTTAAATTCAAAAGATAGTGGGCCTAGGTAGATCAATGGTTAGTGATGATCTATGCAAATTGATCTGAAGGTGCAAGATCAAGTGAGTCAATGTTGGGATTTTCAACTAAGCCTCGAGCAAATGAGGGACCACCACATGTAAAAATCATGCTATCCCATAGAGAATGGCAATACATAAGGTATAAAATAAGCATGGATGTGCCAAGTGGCACAACCTCGAAGATGTCATAGTGGAGGCACATAAGCTAGAATACTTAGTTCAATATATTTTATAGATCCATGGTAAAAAAAAAAAGAGATTAAATCATGATATAAGGAAAAAAACTCATAGTTTGAATAACTATCAACATTAAATCACTATTGTAACCTTTATAAAATCCATAGTTTGACCCTGTGATCACCTTAAATCAAGCCAAAGAAGTTACTAGTGGATCCCAAAGTTAGATGAAATAAAAATATTATTTTTGTAAACAAAATTTTATAATATTTTGAAATAGGATATTATTTTTTTATAGACATGTGCAATTTGTAAGAGCACATTGTCTATAGGTCAATCCATTAGAAAATATCATTGTTTTAGAATGTAACAAAAAGGATAGTTATCCTAACACTTGTACAAATGCAATTTGATATGACTAACTGGTATACCTCCTTTGCATTATATAAAAGGATTATTGTCAATTGTAAAAATGAGAGGGAGTTATTAGATCCAAAATTTTAATATAAGCAAAGAATTCTTTAAAGTTTGTACAAATTTGCTTGTGTCTTTTATTATCATGGCTTCTCTCTAACTTATTTATTCTAACTTCCATCTTTGAATGGTTCTTATGAATTCTTGGTGTGTACATTTGAATGCATAGCTATTAATTTGTGCCAATGCTAGGTTAATTAGAAGTTCTTAGGGTTTATTTCATTTTCTTACTTTTCTTGCATTGGGGATAATAATGTTTGCTTATAGGGGTAAATCTTTAGATTTAACTTGGTTCTTATTTGAATTATTTCCCACATTCCTTAGATGTTTTCTTGATGTGTGATAGGATTTGACCTTATGCTACTTCATGTCATATATTGGTTAAGTGTGTGCCTAGATGATATTTGAGCTTTGTCATGATGTTTGGAATGAAGATCAGTAACATTTCTTATCTACCCTACCCTTCCTTTTACTCTTTTTTAATCAGATCACTTTAGATCAATTTTCATTGTAAATAGCCATCTCAGATTAGTCTTTAGACTAGCTCTTGATCATAATTCATCATTGTTAGCATAACATACTTCATATTTTCCATGACCTTTATAAAATCCATAGTTTGACCCTGTGATCACCTTAAATCAAGCCAAAGAAGTTACTAGTGGATCCCAAAGTTAGATGAAATAAAAATATTATTTTTGTAAACAACATTTTATAATATTTTGAAATAGGATATTATTTTTTTATATACATGTGCAATTTGTAAGAGCACATTGTCTATAGGTCAATCCATTAGAAAATATCATTGTTTTAGAATGTGACAAAAAGGATGGCTATCCTAACACTTGTACAAATGCAATTTGATATGACTAACTGGTATACCTCCTTTGCATTATATAAAAGGATTATTGTCAATTGTAAAAAGGAGAGGGAGTTATTAGATCCAAAATTTTAATATAAGCAAAGAATTCTTCAAAGTTTGTACAAATTTGCTTGTGTCTTTTATTATCATGGCTTCTCTCTAACTTATTTATTCTAACTTCCATCTTTGAATGGTTCTTATGAATTCTTGGTGTGTACATTTGAATGCATAGCTATTAATTTGTGCCAATGCTAGGTTAATTAGAAGTTCTTAGGGTTTATTTCATTTTCTTACTCTTCTTGCATTTGGGATAATAATGTTTGCTTATAGGGGTAAATCTTTAGATTTAACTTGGTTCTTATTTGAATTATTTCCCACATTCCTTAGATGTTTTCTTGATGTGTGATAGGATTTGACCTTACGCTAATTCATGTCATATATTGGTTAAGTGTGTGCCTAGATGATATTTGAGCTTTGTCATGATGTTTGGAATGAAGATCAGTAACATTTCTTATCTACCCTACCCTTCCTTTTACTCTTTTTTAATCAGATCACTTTAGATTAATTTCCATTGTAAATAGCCATCTCAGATTAGTCTTTAGACTAGCTCTTGATC
The DNA here is from genome assembly GCA_037957365.1 of Torreya grandis. Taxonomy (NCBI): domain Eukaryota; kingdom Viridiplantae; phylum Streptophyta; class Pinopsida; order Cupressales; family Taxaceae; genus Torreya; species Torreya grandis. The sequence continues at coordinate 1,572,314 of JARHVA010001828.1, read as the reverse complement.
ATAATTCATCATTGTTAGCATAACATACTTCATATTTTCCATGACCTTTATAAAATCCATAGTTTGACCCTATGATCACCTTAAATCAAGCCAAAGAAGTTACTAGTGGATCCCAAAGTTAGATGAAATAAAAATATTATTTTTGTAAACAACATTTTATAATATTTTGAAATAGGGTATAATTTTTTTATAGACATGTGCAATTTGTAAGAGCACATTGTCTATAGGTCAATCCATTAGAAAATATCATTGTTTTAGAATGTAAAAAAAAGGATATCTATCCTAACACTTGTACAAATGCAATTTGATATGACTAACTGGTATACCTCCTTTGCATTATATAAAAGGATTATTGTCAATTGTAAAAAGGAGAGGGAGTTATTAGATCCAAAATTTTAATATAAGCAAAGAATTCTTCAAAGTTTGTACAAATTTGCTTGTGTCTTTTATTATCATGGGTTCTCTCTAACTTATTTATTCTAACTTCCATATTTGAATGGTTCTTATGAATTCTTGGTGTGTACATTTGAATGCATAGCTATTAACTTGTGCCAATGCTAGGTTAATTAGAAGTTCTTAGGGTTTATTTCATTTTCTTACTCTTCTTGCATTTGGGATAATACTGTTTGCTTATAGGGGTAAATCTTTAGATTTAACTTGGTTCTTATTTGAATTATTTCCCACATTCCTTAGATGTTTTCTTGATGTGTGATAGGATTTGACCTTACACTACTTCATGTCATATATTGGTTAAGTGTGTGCCTAGATGATATTTGAGCTCTGTCATGATGTTTGGAATGAAGATCACTAACATTTTTTATCTACCCTACCCTTCCTTTTACTCTTTTTTAATCAGATCACTTTAGATTAATTTTTATTGTAAATAGCCATCCATAATTCATCATTGTTAGCATAAAATACTTCATATTTTTCATGGATTAAATTTATCCATGGTATCTCCCAACCACCAAACACTATAAATTTTTTGAAACAGTCCACTTGCTTTACCTCTATTCCATCAATAGATAATAGGATTATCATAACCTATAACTCATGTACTAAATTCATAGAATTCTAAAATGAGTAGTGTTCTTGAACACTCTGGGAACTTGTGATATACATTCAAGAATCAACAGGGCCTTGGTCCAAACATCAATTATGTTAGCATCATAGCTACAAGTATATTTTAGGAGGTTGTAATACTTCTTAAATTAATCCTTGATGTGTTTGTGACTAGGTTTTCTAAATTGATGGAGTAAACTAGGTTGTGCCCATCTCAAATAACATGCTTAGAAGTCTATAACAAGTTGTGGAAGAGGTATACATAAGGGAATACCTTAGGATTGGATATATCCTTATGTATCCTAAATTGCCTAACATAGTGAGACCATTGGGATACTATGTTTCATCATCATCATCATTTGAGGTGGGTGTTTTCACATCTTCTATTGCCTTGAATACCTTGTTGTAATGGTTGAATGACACTAGGTTTGGTGAGAAGGTGGTGTCCCTATATGCAGTCTCAAGCTTGGAATTGGAAGAATAAGTATCCATTTATGTGGGCTAGGAATTAATGAGCTTAGGTGTGATGAGAAATACAAAAAGTGTGAGGAATTACTACAAATAATAATTTTAGGGAATCAAGAGTGGTAATGCTATACTCGATTGATCTGAGGACTTATAGAGATATGTAGATATATTTTGCATTGATTAATTATGGTGACTTACCCAACATGAGTTCAAATTTGAGTTGGATGCTTAATTCATTCATTTATTTCCTAATAGATCATTAAATTGGGAATTTCAAATATATGCTTCTTACCTAGATTTGGTGGCTATGATGAGATGTAAATTTTCTAATCAAGGCCTAGTTTCCCATTTATTTAATGAAAGATGCATAGTGGGCTCACAACTACTTTACCTATATGTAATCTCAATTGAATCTAGGTTATACCACATGTCTATCACTAGTTGGTTTTATCTACAAAGGATGCCACCTAGTCATAGCTAGGTACTACACTCATGTTATTTTGAGTTTTATATTTGGCCATCTATAGAAGTGAGGTGATGTGTAGCATCCTTTGATTAGATTCTACATATAATTATACACCATTCTAAATATTTTGGGGCATCATGGTCATTTATTTATATTTTTTACATAAGTGCCACATGACATGGTTTGATAAGGTAGGTTATCCTAAGCTCTAACATCTCTAACAAGTCTAAAACCTAACACCTCTAATAGGATGTGTATGGAACCTCCTCATTCAGTCAGGCTCTCCTAAGCTCTGACATCTCTAACAAGTCTAGGAGACTAACATCTATGATAGGTTTTTCATGGTACATCCTCATTAATTTAAGCTCTCTTGGGCTCTAACATATCTAATAGGTATAGGAGACTGACACCTCTGATAGGTTCCACATGGTGCTTCTTCATTCATTTGAGCTCTCCCAAGTTCTAACAAGTCTAAGAGATTGACACCAATGATAGATTCTATGTGGTGCTTCCTTATTTGGTCAATCTCTCCTAGGATCTAACATCTCTAATAGGTTAGAGAGACTAATACCTCTAAAAATTTCTACATGGAGCTTCCTCATTTGGTTAGGCTCTCCCAGGCTTTGACATCTCTAACATGCTCAATAAACTAACATCTATGGCAAGTTCCACATGGCACTTCCTCATTCATTAGGATTTCTTATGAAATTTCACAAAAAATTGATGAAGTCAAAAAAACACATAATCAATTAAAATCTCACCTATCTTCCACCAAATATTTATGAGACTCTAAGTAGGACTCCAAGTGACTGATACTTTGAGAAAACCAACATGAGTCCAAATCTATGAATAACATAATTAGTGCAATAAAATATTCTAAGTGTGAAAACCTTTTGTTTCATAGAATGCAAAAAGAACTAGACTATGTTTAGACTTAGAATACTACATGCATCTTAAATAGAGACAAAATATCCATTGCAAACATATTTAAACACATGGTAGACTAAGGAAAAATAGGGGTCTCAAGATAGACAAGCCCGACGTCGACTAGAAAGGGATTAAAATTCTAGAAGCTTTAATTTGAGCATTTTGAGAGGGTTAACCCACTTCTTCAAAGGATGGGATGTGTTAGCCACAATAGACCCAAGTGTTTCTAATTTTGATAACTTCTTGATCTAGATATGTCATGATCTCCTTCCTAATCATGATCAAATACATCCACTTCTAAGGTAATATCAATATATCTAACTAATTGTCAACATTTTTGACAAATCATCCATCTTTGACCAAATCCAAAACCTTCTTAGTCCACTTCTATTTGACATAGGACCCATTTTTTATGAGCCCATATTTGAAAGGCCTATTATTATTGGGTGATATCCCATTATTCATCCATTGCCAAAAATCCCCCATTTTATAAAATTCCTTTCATCTCAAATCCTCCATTTCCAAGTAAAATGTAAACAAGTTACTTGTGGACATCATAATTTAATATTCCCTCTTTGTGGATATAACAACATCAAAATTAGGTTCTCTTTTACAACCAATAATATAAAATGGTTCATTCTAGAACCAATATAAAATTTAGCATCAAAATAAAAATCAATGTCAGTCTCAACATTGGATTCAAATCCCCTTAGATTTAGAATTATCTTCAGAAGTATAAAATTTCAGTGGATATTATGACATTGGTTATACTTATTTCCCAAATCCACTTGAGTTAGTATCGACTGCATAATCAACATACCTTATTAAATGTCATAACATCAGCTACATATTCTAGAAGATATAATTGAAAACATTTGTGATCTTTCCATAGTTTCTAAGGAAATTTCTTTCAACATCGATGCAAATTTTCCTAATACCCTTTACAAGGATTGTGCTACCTTTCACCCTTACATTGACATTACACATGCCTTTAACATTAACCAACCTAACCATTATATTAATATTCCACCACCCATAAATGTTGATTGAGATCAACAAAATCAAACATTATTGAACTTATTTTATGGTGATATCTTAGTGGCAAAATTTTTGGGGAACCAAAACAACATTCAATAAGAAGAACTATATCTTAGTAAAACCTCATTTGAGGCACTAGGGGACAATTAAAGTTAAAAATGAGAATATTCTAGTGAAACCTTGTTTAAGGTGTTAGATGATAATCATAATAAAAAACTAGAATCCTTTAGTGAAACCTTCATTAAGGCACTAAGGGATAATCAAAATTAATTATCAATGTGCTTTAGTGAAACCTTATTCAAGGCACTATTGGATAATACAAATTACAAAAATCAATAATACTTTGTTGGTGAAAACCTCTTTGAATCACCTATATATGAGCCAATTAATTCCTTTTTTTTGATAAAGATGTTATTACAGTCAATATTGACCTTTCCATAACCAAAATTATGTCAAATTTAGAATTAGCAACACTAAGTGTGCCTAAAAATATTAATATTCATTTATCCCCAAACATTTATACATTCCATTGTGATCCCATTATTCATTCAAGACATATATTCCATTATCCATTCAAATCCTTTGTCTATTACCCATCCTTATTTACCATTCTAGAAACACTCTTTTTTTAGAGGATATAAAGACATATTGTTTAAAGGTTTGGAAGAAGTAGAGTCAACAACCAAAAAATATCATGACAGTAATATAGTTCATATCAATAGTAGGATTTATATAGAGCTACCATTTTTAATAGATATTAGTTAGACAATAAAGGGTTTGCATAATGCTTATCATAATCCTCCATTGCATTGAGATGCTAAAACTCAATTAAAATTAAGAAACAAGTAAAATAAAAAGATAAATAATTTTTCCAATGGTGAAAACCATGTTTGTCGCACTCTGGGTAAATACCATGATGAAAACTAGGTTTCTAGAATCATGCGTAAATAATTTGGTGTTTTTAAATACCTTGACCCTTAGGGGAAACCTCATCTATATAGACCACTTTATTACATTCTATCCATTTTAGCTATTCAATCCTATTCATTCTAGCCCATCTTATTATGACCACCAGTCTTCCCATCTTGACCTTGATATGAAAGTAGAAGGTATATTAAGACATGTTTGGGAAAAATTTTGGCATATTAACTACATGATACCTTAATGATTATACACATTCAATTATCACATTACATAATCATTGGATAATCTTAATCATTTCTCTCATTGTTATCCATTATTATATAGCATTATCCATTTATCCTTCATTCTTTATTAACCCCATTTTTCCATTTTCCTACCTCAACCTATTTTTGATTAGTATTATCTCTCACTTTAAGTTAAACTAAAATGACCTAAGGTCCATTTGGACTATGTAGGTAGTATTTAGTTTTTGAGGTCATCTCAATCACCCATATTCCATGATTTCACTATTTCAAAGTATTTTAATCCATGTTTTTACCATTTTGTGAGTTACCACTCCCACATTCTCACCATTTAACAAGCTTTATAAGCCATGCTCTCATTTTTTTATAGATTACCACACTCACACTCTCTCTATTTTATAAGCTAAACCATTATGCATCTCGTAATCCTTTAATGAGTTGAGATGCCAAAACCCAAAAATATTCAAAAAAGTCCAAAAATCCTAAAAATTAAAAAAGGGATTAAAATTTATAAGAGAGATATAAAGCCAAAAAATTCAAAAACTTTTTTATTATCCTTGAGACACTCATTTTAGAAAACTTTAGGATGTGTCCTTCCCAAATATTTTTACTAGGGTAGACTCATTATTGGTTCCAATCATTTAATCTACCTTGAGATGTGTCCTTACATTTCATGTATCCTAACTTGGGGATACCATACAATTCTCAATCTTATTAATCCTTCACACATGGATTTTAACTCAATTAAACAATAAGATGTTTTTTTTTGCTTTTATGTTCAAGCTTATTTGTGTGTGTTTGTTTGTTTGCTTGTTTATTTATTTTTATTGTCATTTCCTCAACTCAGCCCATTATGTTAATAAGTTCATAATAATGGTGTTTCATGTCATGTAATCTTACTTGAGTCTATTCATTGGCATATATCATCATTTACATCATGGTTTTTATCATTGGTGTGTTGTTTTCAATTGTTTATTAGATCAGGGGTCAGTTTTAATGCATATTTCAGCCCAATCATCATGTTTTTTTATATCATGGTATATACCATCATGTGCTACATAAAAAATGAAGTACTAAAGGTCAAAAATATAATGTCATAATAAAAATATCCTCATCTACCAAACTAATGTGAATAACTAACCAACATGACTAATCTATATTCTACTCACAACACATTTGAGTATATATAAAAAGTCATAATCATTTCCTTCATTCTATTTTATCCTCATTTATATGAGAACTACATCAACCTAAGGTCCATATGGAATATGTAGGTAGTAATCAGTACTAACCAGTTACTTATGTTAGCTTGGCCACCCTTGTTTCATTCTTATTGACATTCATATTATACCATTGTTCTTCACCATTATCTCATTATTATTCAACCATTATTATTTTCTTCTAATCATGTATTTCATTAATTTAATAATTTTCATGTGCCTAGTTTTATGTGGCTTCTTCATTCTTTGAAAATTAACTATACCATCTCACCTACATGTATGTTATTAATCTCATATTTAATTTGTGTATCAGGTTAAGTCTTTGAGATATGATTGTCAATCAATCAACTAACCATTTATACTAATCAATGATCAGATCTACCTTATTGGGGTAAACCATTTAAACCAATCAATGATCGAATTTGCCTGACTAGGTAAAACTCTTTAGATTAATCAATGATCAAATATTCCTTATTGGATAAAATTATTAGAAAAATATTCTCCCCTCTTTAGATTAGTTCAATTATTCAATTTTTATTTAAATTCCAAGCCCAAGGCTTTTACCTTGTGTGGGGCAAGTCAGAGTGTGCCACTTATTTTGGGATGTATCCTTCCCACTTCCCTCTACCTTGGGGAAAATTCAAATCTATTATTATCAAACATTGGAAATCAAACTGTGCAAGGATTAAATCATTTGGATTAATTTCATTTATGGGTTAATTTCACTCTTCTTCTTGCTTATTCCTCTTTTTTCCAAGATTCCATCCACATATTTCATCCCCACATGCCATATAAAGTGGGCATCATAGATCACTAATTATTTTTCATCTAATTTTTCAACTTCTTCTTAAATATTTGTTCATTATTTGAAAAGATGTTACTGCATCTGTGTCCCAAAATGCCTTCTCAAATAGTGGTAAAATGTGTACACTTAAAATCACATGTTTTATTGATTCTAATTATGTATTCTATTAACACTTTCAACCTTACCAAAATCAATTTTCCTCTAATATTTAATTAATTACCTTATTTTTTAACATAATCTACCCCAATAGAAAATTACATGGGTTTGGAATTATCTATTTTCAAATAAACAAATTGAATTATTAACTCACCTAATTTTACATCATCATACCAAGTTTGCATGTAAGATCTCTTAAAAACTATTACACCCCTCTAAAACACTCAAATAGGACCTAATGATTTGGGTCTATGATACACACCATGCATATCTCTTATATACTCCATTTATTTCATTTATGAAAATGGAGTAATATTAGGCCCTTGATTTTCCTCTCAAGATGGACAGTCCACAATCATTTTCCAACTCTATAAATGAAAGGGTCTTCACACTCTTTCAACATAACCAACTAGTGTAGTGAATCTCTACCCAATCTCAAAGACATCACTTAAACAAATCTATCTTAAACTAAATTTACTATGCCAAAATCACACTAGAGATTCATAATTCTTAAGCCAAATCAAGTATAGACAAGGGAAAATATTTCCCACTTATGGATTCAAAATTTTCAAACATCTCTAATCTAAATCTAAGTACATACCTCTTCAGACTAGCAAGCAAAGGAGTCTCCAAGGAAGTTATAACATGTTTGTTTAATTTATATTTCATTCACCTCTTTTTCGACTTTGCTCAATCCTAGTGGATAGACTTAGACTATTATATTATTCAATTTGTTTTTTATTTCATTTTACTAATAATTATCTAACCTTACTTAGATTCTTATTTTATATAATGACATGCTTGGTGGGACCTTACGCACCCAACTATCTCTTCTAAAGCATCCTTCTTCTTCTTACTCCAATGTAAGTGTCTAGAGCCCTAAAAGTCATCTAATTTTCAAATCTAATGTATCCTTATGGTCAACCTAAGTTATTTAATGTAATATATTCTCCAAAAGTATTGGTATAAATATATGATCAATACTCATTCATTCCTCACCTAGCATAAACCTAGGACAAACCAAGTAACTAAAATGATAACTTACCAAAAACATTCAACCAAGAATTTAAGTGAGAAAAGCTTCCCTATTTTTTCTTATTTCCATATCAATCATAGGAATAACACATATACAAATCTAAATTACTAAAGGAGCAACCCATGAGCCATATTTTCCAAGTTATAAGGTAGGTAATTGTTGTACTTTCTTATCACATATTGCATCTTTATGCACACACAAGCCCACACGTAGGGGATAACTACATAAGTCTAAGGTCCTATTTGAAGTAGTGTTTATGTAAGTAGAACCCACTAATATAGGGTTATTTAGGGTTATCTCCACACTGTCATCCCCTTACCCCATTTTTACCACATCCACTATGAATTTGAAGAACTAGGGTTTTTACTATTTGACAAGGAATGACATTATATGAGCTAGATCTAAGTGCACTAGAGTGAAGGTGACAAAGATCCAAAAATATTATAGCTGGTCACATCTAGATCCAATAGGTATTCTATACTAGCCACCTACATCTAGGTTATACAAAAGTATCAACATAACCATTTGAGGTTGATGTAAGTGTCTAAGGTCATAAAGGTCAAATTTATAAAATATAGCTACTATCATAGAATCTACTTCCAATTTTATTCCTATTTGTTCCATATCTAGATTTATATTAGAATCAAAACTAGTTAAGTATCTTATTTTAATTATTATTATAATATCTAGAATAATTTTACTTTTTGTTTTTAGTACATCTCAATATATAAATTTAAAATATTATTTATCTGAGTTTTCAAATTAATTGGTTTGCTATCGAGATAATTTACCATCTTTGTGTTCTAGGATATATTTATCCCTTTTAATCCTAGATTCCTTAATTTGATAAGGTATATTATTATTTTTGGTTTTGAGGCATTAATGTCATTAATGTCAAGGTCAAGAGTTGAGAGGCCATGCATGGTAGAGTGGTATGAGACAAAGAAGTCTTATGACAAAAAGAAAATTTGAAGGAAACCTATTGTTTATATATTGAGAAAGAATTTGAAAGAAAATTGGTAATTCTTTTGAGTTTTATTACATGTCAAGGTCAATATAAAGTTTAAAGGTAAGCTACTATTGAGTACTAGGTGTCCTTGAGAAGCCTAATCTAGTCCTATGGGAAGGTGTATGGATAACGCATAGTGAATCTTGGTGAATTGTGTAATTTTAAAAATGAAAGAGTGTATAAATTTTTTTAAACATGTGAAAGAGGCAAATAATTATTCATAAGTGTTTCAAGGTCAGTTTTGAAGCTTAGTCCTTTCATTGAGAGACCTAGTGAGAAGGCATATGCATGTTAACATGATGAGATGATTACTATGAGACTTATGTGAATAAAGTTATAAGTATGTGAGAATGGTATGAGGTTTTATGACATGATTATGATGTTTTTAGAATAGTAAAAAAGGTTTCAGGTGTGATCAAGGTCTAAGTATGACTGACAGTTCAAGGCCTAGTGTGTAAAGAGACCTAGGGTGACCTAATGAGAGGTCAAGTTTAGTTCCCAAGATGCCAAAGCTCATAATATAATTTTAAAAGGTGTGATATGTTGTGTAAATTTTTTTTAAAATATTTAGGTCAAAACCTAGATTAAAAATCATGAAATTTGGTGTTGAGGTTTTCTATGTGCATAGAATGAGGTGTTGTAGACTTGAAAATGTTTTTTCCTATGCTCGTTTGCACATGAAACCTTTGAATGATATATTGAGTAGTTAATGTAAGTTTTTTATATGTCCTGGAGTTAATTTCCTATCATTATTTTTGTCTTTGAGGGTAAATCATTTATGAATGATTGTTAATAAGGGAAAGCAGTTAAAACCCTCATAATGACCCGATAGGAAAGATCTTATTAAAAATGGATCATAATGTATTGGATGAAATAGTTTTATGATTAAATAATGTATGTGAATCTTAAATTTTTATCTATGTGTAATTTTTATATCAGAAGAGTGAGTGAAAGCTACAAGAAACCCCTTATTTCTTAGATTTTTGATGTAGCAAGCAAGGTTGACTAGGTCAAAACATACAAATGGTTGGAAGATGATGTGTGAGAATTTTAGTTTGTGACCATGTAAGTTTTTTTACCAGGTTTCATACCTTAAATATTCTTAACTGATCATGTAATTTGACCTATCACTAAATAGGCCTAATAAAGAAGACAATGAGGAAATTAGGCAAAAGTGAGAATGAGATTAGGGATTGGTTGAAGTGGATTAGGGATGGATATAAATGAATGGATTAATTTTTAAATAACTAAATAACATTTAAACCTTAAATATAATTTTTTGTGATGCAAATAAATAAGTAAAAATTTGTTTTCAAAGTGACCTATCTAACACAGTGAGGTCTGTGTAGGGTGAAGACATGAGATTGGTCTATAAGACCAATACTAATATTAAAATATGTAATATATATTTTTATAAATATTATTAAGTATCATATAAACCCATTTTAAGTTCATCTACTTTTTCTCATAGGTTTTCTAATACTTGGTTTTCATGATTGTGTTTTTGGAGCTACAGGCAGGTTTCTATATATGAGTGAAATTGATGTTCCTAAGCATTTTTAAATATATTTTGCACATAAAGTTTTTATAAAGGTATCATAGGTTCATTTTTTTAAAAAATTATTCATGACAAATTCCTATGAAGGAGTGAAAATTCAAAGGTTCTTGACTGGGTTCTTAAGGCTTGAGTGCAATTATGAGTGGGCATATGAAGATGATCGATTTGAGATATTTTGACCTATATGGAAAAATTTAATGGATTTGATGTTGAAAATTAGGTCATGGAAGTAATATAAATATGATTTATTTATATCTTTATATGTAAAATTTAAGTGTATGCTTAATATATTCAAGATAGACTTTCTAGCAGTGAGAAGGCCTAATTACAAGTAAACCTGATTATGTGGTTCAAGGAGTGAAATGAGATAAATAGTGTTGGGGACATAATTTTAGATTATCATAGGTATAATTTAATTTTTTATGAAGTTTTTCATAAATTTTTATAGTCTCAAGGTGTTCCAAGGAGGTCAAGGTGAAATGTGTGCTTTGAGAAGGCCTAATTACATTAGATCTCTATTAGGGCTAATAGTGGTTTTAGCCCTTAAGGGTAATGACCAACACGTGTAGTGGTTGTTTATATTTTGAATTTTTTTTATATATTATAATGGTGATCCAAGTATTTAAATTTTATTCTCTAACCAATATGTTTAATATCAAGAGTCAAGTATAAAGAGAAGGTCTAATAGGCCTAATTAACTTGTTAGAATATTAAGGACATGAGAAAATGATATAAAGTTTTATAAACCAGGTAAAGGGATTTAAGACCATTATATATGTGTGATTAATATTTCATAAATATATAATTATGTTTCTAAAGGTGATGATCAAGGTCATATGACCTATTCTGCCAAGGAAAGGGGTAGTTGAGTGAGAAGGCCTAATAGGCTATTTGAGAGAGATAGAAGAGTGAGAAGAGAAAAAGAAGGTGGTAATATTTAGTTTAGTCAAAAAAAATTATTCAAATGTGATCAAATTTTCAAAGGTATTTGAGTTAGTTCTGATTTATTTAGGGGATTGGTGCCTCATTTCAAGTTGTTGATTGTTAAAGGACTAGTTGACTTGGTGCTTGACTAGTGAGGAGATAGCGCTCCCTGTAGGGTTGGTGCCTCACTAAATTTTGATTAATTACTTATATAATTATATTAAAAGTTATGAATCAGTGGTTTGTATTCCCCAAGAGTTTTTCCCACATATTTCTTGTGTTCTTAAGTTGTTTGCTTTCTTAGATGTTTGTTTAAACATTGATTAATATATTTATGTGAATGAATGCTATATGGATGATAAGAGAAATTTAATGATTATTTTAAGGAAAATAATTATCCCCCCCTCTCATTATATATACTTCAAACATTTTTTATTAAATAAATTCCTTTTAAGGAGGCATAATAACCTAAATAAGATCCTCAATAAGCGAAGATGACTATTCAAACACAAGGTAGTTTTTATACAAGCAAAGCTCTATTATTTAATGGATACAATTATAATTTTTAGATTGTAAGGATGAGTAAATATTTAATTTATTAAGTTCATGATGTTTTTAAATAATTCTTAAATGGATATACTTCACCTCTCATTCCTCCTACAGATGCAGTAGGTAAGAAGGCTAGTGAAAATAATTCAAAATCAATGAATGGTATTATGTGTGGCCTATTAGAGGTAAAACTTGTGAAGGTGATGAAATTTATGTCTAATAAATAAATTTGGTACACATTTAATAATATCCATGATGGAGACTCCAAGGTCAAGTTGGATAAGTCACAAACCCATATAAGATAGTTTGAAAGCCTAAAGATGAATGAAGATGAAACAATTGCAGCTTATTTATTGAGGGTTGATGAAGTGGTCAACATCATAAGAGACCTAGGTGAATAATTAAAAGAGTCTAATATTATTCAAAAGGTTTTAATATCTCTATCTTCTAAATTATATTCTAAAGTGTCTATTGTTTAAGAGATGCAAGATTTAGACAAGCTAGAGATGGATGGACTTCATGGCACCTTAATAGCCTATGAGTTGAGGACAAGTGATGGAAAACCTAAAAAAGGAAGTTAATTTCAAGGTATGAAAGAGGTAAAAATATAAGAATACATAAGGTAATAAATTCAAAGATAATAATGAATTTGATATTGATGATGATGAGTTTATAGCTATGTTTTCAAGAAAGTTAAAAACCAGTTTAGGTAAATACAAGGGTAAGTTGCCCTTTAAATGTTTTAATTGTGGATAGATTGGACACTTTGATAACAAGTGCCCTCATAATCATAAGGCAAAATATAATGAAGAGCATGATGATAATAAAAAAATTTATAGGTATAATAAGAGCAAGAAAAAATTTAAAAGGTATGATGACAAGATGATTTTTTTCAAGAAAAAAAGAAGCTTTTACACAAAGGAAGATTGAATATCATCTGATGAGAGTGATATAAGTGATTATGAGAGTGACCATGAAGGTGATGGTCCTAATTTCAATGAAGTACTCTTCATGGCTGAGGAAGCAAGATATTCAAATCAAGAACATTCCATATAGATTGGAGGTGTTTTTGGTGATTTAGATGAGGAAGAAGATGAGGTAGACTTAGAGGCTAAGTTGATAAATACTCTAGAAGAAATGAAGATGGTGAGGAATAAGAATAGGGTGATGATGTTTCTTCTCAAATATTATGAGGATAAAATCAAATTTTTTGAATCTATACTAAACAACAACTCCAAGAAATAAGAAGAAATAGTCAAATAGGTGGAGACTCAACTTGAGATTGTGATTGCAAGCCTAAAGGCCAAAGAAGAAGAATGTCAAAGGTATGTAATTGAAGTATATTCCTTAAGATCTAAGTTGTATCAAGCATCAAATAAGGTTAAGTCCTTTATGAAGTTTGAAAAGAGTACTAATGATCCAGATAACATCTTGGGTAGTCAAAATATTACTAATGACAAAATAGGTATTGGTTTCAATGGAGACCAAAAGAAGAACACTAATGAGATTAAGTAGGTTAATGGTCAATCAAGGAATGATGGTGTTTCTAGAATAAAGACTAATCCTATCAGGCAGCCTAATGATATAAGGTATGCTAATCCTTTCAATGGCTATTTTTATTCATGTAACCAATTTGTTCATAGAGAAAGGAATTGTATAAGGCCCTCCAAGAATTAATATGCATGGAACTATGAGAAATTCATCAGTCAAGAGGTATGGATCATGGTGTTTTTCCATTAAGAGGAATAGTTTATTTTAATTGTCAAAAGGTTTGTCATATTGTAGAGTTATTTAAGCATGGGTTATTAATTCAAAACAAGAAAATTAAGGCCCTTAGAGTACAAGAAAAAATAAAATATAGTGAGTGGAAACCCAAGGTATTTAATGTTGATGACCAATTTACAATTCTAAGAGGACTATTTTCCATGGTGGAACATAATCTAGATGCAAATGAGTGTCAAGAATTCTCTTTATCAGCTTAGATTATGTATGAAGGAGTCAAGACCAATAAACCAAGTCAAAATATTATTCAAATGGAGATTTAATAGTTCAAACAAAAAGGCTATTAAATCCTAAGAGGATTATGATGGACTTTCAATCTAGTAAGGACATGGAGATCTGGGAATCTCTTGAGTTATCTTATTTTAGTACCCTAAGAGAAGAGGTGACTCAATTAGGCTTCATGGAGGCACTCAGTTAGTGAGCATAATCATGAAATATTCTTGGTATTAGGTGGATATTTGTGTTATTTGTTGACATTCAGAAACAAGGTTCAGTCAAGAGTCTGCTAGAGGTGTGATCACAGGAGATGGGTCATAAAGAGTCTGTATGATGACTTGATCAAACTAAGTCATAGTCATGATAAATATCTAAATATATCATGGAGATAAGGAGATCCAATCAAGCTTCAATATTATCTATGTTTTTCTTGGTCCAAGGATTATTTAGTTGTCAAGAAGATGACCCTTTGTCATTAATGTCAAAGGGGGAGAAAGTTCTAGTTTGGAAGAAAGGTTAGTTTCAAGAAGATCCAGCTTGGGGAGATGTGAGTGATCAAATTTTTTAAGTGTTTTCCATCAATGAAAAAGGGGAGATTTTTTAGGTATTTTCCTTTTTTTTTGAGGCATTAATGTTTCCATTGATGTCAAAATTAATATGGATGTCATTAATGTCAAGGTCAAGAATTGAGGCCATGCATGGTAGAGTGGTATGAGATAAATAAGTTTTATGACAAAGATAAAATTTGAAATCAAAAAATTATTTCTCTATTGAGAGAGAATTTGAAGGCAAATTGGTAATTATTCTAAGGTTGATGTCATGTCAATGTCAAGATCATGATGTAAGGTAAGTTATTGTTGAGTACTAGGTGTTTTGAGAAGCCTAGTTTAGTCTTGTGGGAAGGTGTATGCACAAAGCATAGTGAATATTGGTGAATTATGTCAATACAGGCATGAGAGAGTGTATAAATTTCTATAAACATGTGAAAGGGGTAAATAAACCTTCATAAGTTTTCTAAGGTTATATTTGAAGCTTAGTCCTTGCATTAAGGGACCTAGTGAGAAGGTATAGGCCTATTAGCATGATGAGATGAGAAGTATGAGACTTGTGTGAAGAAATTTGGAATTATGTGATCATATTATGAGGTTTGATGACATAAGGATGATATTTTAATAATATTACAATCAGTTTTAGGTATGATCAAGGTCTAAGTATGTCTGGTAGTTTAAGGCCTAGTGTGCAAAGAAACCTAGTGTGACCTAATGAGGGATCAAGTTTAGTTTCCAAGATGATATATCTCATAATATCAATTTTATAGGTGTGATAGTTTTTTTAAAGTTTTTTTACCAAATTTGAGGTTGAATACTTAAGGATAAACCATGAAATTTGGTGTTGAGTTTTTCTATGTGCATAAAAAGAGGTGTTGTAGACCTGAGAATGTTTTTTATTATGCTCTTTGTCACATGCACCATTTTAATGAGATATTTATTAGTTAATGTAACTTTTTTAAGGTTCCTATCTTTAATTTATTGTCATTATTTTTGGAATTGAGGGTCAATCTTTCATGACTAATTGTTAAGAAGGGAAATCAGTCAAAACCCTCCTAAAACCTCCATAATGACCCGATAGGAAAGATCTTATTGGAAATGGATCATAATGGATTAGATGAACTCATTTTATAATTTTATAATGTATAATAATCTCCTAATTTTATTCATGTGGCATTGTTCTGTCATAAGAGTGAGTGGAAGCTACAAGAAACCCCTTATTTCTTAGATTTTTTATGTATCTAGTAGTGTTAACCAAGTCAAAGCATGAAAATGGTTGGAAGATGATGTGTGATAATTTTATTTTGTGCCAATGTAATTTTTTTATTAATTTTTATAACTTAAATTTGATAAATTGGTCGTGGAAGTTGACCTATTGCTAAATAGGCCTAATGAGGATGATAGTGAGAAAACTAGGCAAAAGTGAGAATGAGATTAGGGATTGGTTGTAATGGATTAAGTATGGATACAAATTCATTTGTTAATTTTTAAATACATATATCACCTTTATCCATTGAATATAATTTTTTTTATGCACATAAACAAGTAAAAAATTTATTCTCAAAGTGACATGTCTAACATAGTGAGGTGTATGTAGGGTGAAGATGTGAGATTGGTCTATAAGACCAATTTTTATATTTAAATATGTAATATGTAGTTTTAAATATGTTATAATTATTTTTAAGGATCATATAAATCCATTATAATTTCATAAAATTATTCTCATAGGTATTCTAAGACTTGGTTTTCATGACTATGTTTTTGGAGCTATAAGCAGTTCTCTATGTTGAGTGATAATAATGTTCCTGAGTATTTTTACATATATTTGAAGAATAATATGCACATAAATTTTTATAAATTTATAATATTTTAATTTTAAAACATTTTTCTTCATGATAAATTCCTATGAAGGAGTGAAAAATCAAAATTTCTTGATTGGGTTCTTAAGGCCTATGTGCAGTGCTAAGTGAGCATATGAAGTTGATCATTTTGAGGTATTTTTACCTATATGGTGAAATAATGTATTTTATGTTGAACTTAATTTCATTTAGGTACTATCCATATGATTTATTTATATATTTATATGGAAAATTTAAGTGTATGTTTAATATATCCAAGATAGACTTTCTAGCAGTGAGAAGGCTTAATTGTGAGTTGACCTAATTATTTGGTTCAAAGAGTGAAATGAGCTAAATGGTGTTGGGTAACTAAGGTGAGATTTTCAGGGGTATAATTTAAGAATTTATGATTTTTTTCATATATTTTTATAGTATCAAGGCATTCTAATTAGGTCAAGGTGAAATATGTACTTTGAGAAGGCCTAATTGTATTAATTCTCTATTAGGCCTAATGGTGGTTTTGGCCCTTAAGGGTAATGACTAAACTATGTATTGGTTGTTTCACTTGTGAAACATTTTTTTATATATATTCCAAGGTTTATCTAAGTATTTAAATGTTATTTTCTTACCAATATGGGCAAGATAAATATTCAAGTATAAAGAGAAAGTCTTATAGGCCTAATTGACTAGTTAGAATATTAAGGACATGAGCGAATGATATAGAGTTTTGGAAACTAGGTAAATGGATTTAATACCTTATGAGATATGTGATAAATAGTTCATGAATATATAAATATGTTTCTATAGGTTACGATCAAGGTCATATAACCTAATTTTACTAAGGAAAGAGTTAGTTGAGTGAGAAGGCTTAATAGGCTATTTGAGAGAGATAGAAGAGTGAGAAGAGAAAAAGAAGGTGGTCATATTTAGTTAAATGAGAAATATTTTATCATAGGTTAAAAGTTATTTGATTTGGTGTTGATTTTCCTATGGGTTTGGTTCCTCCTTGCAATTTGGTTCTTGTTAAAGGACTAATTGAGTTAGTGCTTGACTAGTGAGAAGTCGGTGCTCCTTGTGGGGTTGGTGCCTAACTAAATCTTAATTCATTACTTATAGGAATGTATTAAAATATATGATTTTGTGGTTTTTATTCCCATATTTTTTTTTACCACATACATATTTTTTCTTAAGGTTGTTTGCTTTTATAGATGCTTGTTTATACATTGATTAACATATGTATGTGAATGAATACTTTATGGATGATAAGTGAAACTAAAGGATTTTTTTAAGGAAAATGATTCACACCCCCCCCCCTCAATAGTTAAAACATAATCTATATTTTAGGGTTAAACATTTGTTGAACCTAACCTATGTGAATGTGAAAAAATATGATCTAAGGTTTCCAACCTCCTAAGATTTCAACTTGTGATTTATTTTTAGATATAAAACTTTACCCTAGGGTTTTACCCTCCTTTTGTTTCCAAGATTTGTGTTCAAACACTTATAATTTTTTTCTTTCTTGATAGACATATTTCAACTTTTAAATCTATCCATGTTAAAATCCTTTGGATTTATTTTCTATTTAGCTTGTAATATTCAAAAACCTCTTTTTATTTTCCAAAATTTGATATGGATTTTTTAAGTTTTAAAATTTTATATTTTTAGTAAATATTGATGTATAATGCAAATAGTGTACTTATTTTATAATTAATTTATAGGTTTCATAAAAAATAATATTTTATTTAAAATTTTCTCTCATATATCTAAAATTAATTCTTTTCTTTTTAGATTGATCTCAGGGCTAATGGGACCCTTGGACAATAAAGCACACCAAAAAAAGAGACAGACCTGGCTTATGGATAAAAATATATCAGGCATATGACTAAACCAAAAAAAACCAAATTAATAGATATATTATCTTATTATAATTATAAGTATATAAATACCATAGTTATAATGTTTATTACTCTTACAAAACTATTTGAGAAACTAGACTACTAACCACCAAAAAAATAGACAATTACTAATTATCATTCCAAAACTACTAGAGGTTTACCATCTCAACTTGTACATATAATTTCACTATCAAGAATTTTTTTTAATGGTGTCAATGATAGTGTATAATAATAAGCTAAAATTAACATTCCACCCTGAGACACCCCCTACACTACACTCTAGCCTTCCCCTTCTATCTCCCCAATGCCAAACTTCAGACTAGTCAGATTAGAAGATTCAATTACCCATGCCTCCCATTTTATAAACTAAAGGGGGGTCATAAATTTACCTCTATTAAATAATTGAAGGATATATTTCATTATTTTAATACACACATGTAAACATTGAGCTGATCAACAAAAATCCAACTCTGGAAGTGGGGATTTGATCAATGACACCTCAGGGAGAAACACCTTTTTCTCAGAGTCACCATCCTACTCAACCAAACAAAAGCCATCCAATTCTTCCATAAAGATAATAACCTTAGAAAAATTCTCTTATAGGATCCTAAAGATAGTGATTGAGATGAAATTGATGCTATCCTTTTTAGAATAGGGAAAATCCTTAAATAGTCCAGAGTCAACCACTTCTATCTCAACTAGGAGGATCAACCTACATTATAGTCTGACAAACAAATCAACTAGCTCCTTCACCATAATATTAGAAATATATCCTTGACACATATATACATCAACAAGGTAGAAAATTATTTCTCATTTTATAGTGTAGGTCATAGAAGACCTTAGGGCTTAATCTAGTTTTATTGGAATGATTATGTGGCCACCACCTTTAGTCTGCTAGCAAACCCTATAGTAGGGATAGAAAGAACTCTATAGTGACACAATCTATCTAAAATTTCTTCATTTTTATGATGTAAATTTCTCTGTATATTTCTAATTTATTCCCAAACTCTAATTAAACAAGTGAATATTTACAACGAGCATTAATCTAAAGTGATTCATGTTAAAAATTTTCAAAAGGAAGCAAGGTAGAGTAGAAAAGGATGTTTTCTTTGTAACAATAAAGACCAAAAAAATTCCTTCAGTTCCTTCTAATAATACTACAAATAAAACTAACATTCATGAGATTATAGTACTGAACTCAGAATACCATGAATGCAATGGGTATTCTAGTGTAAATATAATTCATATATCTAAAAAGTATGCTTTAAAATAGCCACCTATGACAAAAAAAATTAGCACATTCATTTGTAGAGTAGAAGGAAAATAAAGCATACATAGCAAATTTTGTTAGCATAGCTAAAATCACAAACTAACAAAATTCATTTGAAACACTACTATCAGACTTAACCATTATAAAAATGAAATTATTTGTCATTAGAAAATCTTGAGAAATAAGAAAATATGAAAATGATGAAATGGTGAACAAATTATAGGAATTCTTCTCTCTATTTGCATTAATTTAACAAAATTTTGTTCTAAAGTACAATTGAGGGGGGAACCCACTATATATAGTCCTTTTTCATGCCTAATATGGTTACATTAGTTGAAATAAAACTAAACACATGACATATATTGGTGGATAAAGTCCCTCATGCCCTAAAAACTAAATAATGTTCCCTATTCAAATAGGGGAATATTTTACAATGTATTGAGGGGAATTAAAACATGACATTCATCAAAGAAATCCTAACAAGTGGTTATTTCATTCCTCAAGTGTTAGGCTTGGATCCTATTGATGTGGATGATGATGTATCTCTCAATGTAGAAGAAGATGAAAATGAACCCAAAGCAATTAAAGGAGTAATTCCTAGTGTGGCTGAAGAAGAAGAAATCCCAATAGGGGCTGAAGAGGAAGAATCTCCCATGGTGACCATATATGTTTTGCTTCATACTTATTTCTAAGATTATATATACCCTCTCCATGATTTAGATCATATTTTATAGTCACTATCTAATAATTTTAGATTTATAATAGGTTATTTGAGTAATTTGATGGTGAGACCTACCATTACATCATGTTATCTCAAGAGAGGTTCTACATCCTCATTGATTGCCACAACTATTTCAATTATCTAATTGGTAGATGTAGCCAATTCTAACATTTCCTACCCAAAATTCACTCCCTAAGCTAGATTTTTCTTTCTAAAATTTAAAATGAAGTTTTGCAGATGGGCTGTAAAGGCATCCTTACTAAAAATGGAACCATTGTTGTTATCAAGGTGTGTGATCTTAGCCTCTTTAAGCAAATTTATAAATCTATCACCTAGCTAGGTGAGAGACTAGCCTAGGGGTCTCATTTCATCAATCCACTAGTTCAAATCCTTCCTTATTTCAATTATATAGGATCGAACAATGCTCAAATCTTCCTAGGGGATTAATTTCAAATCTTTAAACTTTTTCGTCCTAATAAACTTTACTAAGTTGATTACCTTGTTGTCATATATCTCATATGCACCTTTTGACCTGATAATCCTATTTTAGACTTCATCCCCTCTTATTTTTTATTGAGCTAAGGTGTTCAATGTGTCAAACATTACCTCAATAACCCATCCCACCTTGGTTATGGTATCCTCTAGCAATGTGGATTTATGATGTTGTTCTAAACCATTTATTCTTTGTTGCATTCCTTTTAATAATTATGTAGATACATCAACATATGACTTTAGATCCAATAGTATGTCCTCTTCATACTTTTTTGTTGGCTATGCCTGGATTTCTTCTTCTTGGTTAGCTCAAATAAGGTCTCTTATAACTCATACATAATTATCTGGTCTATATGGGTGACCTTCCTCTTGGTCAATCTCTTCATTACCCTAGACTTCTTGTCAAACTCTAGTGATACATGTTGAGGGTCCTATTATATCCTAAAATTTCACCCTAGATAATTTAATTAGACATTCTCAATTTTAGGATAACATGAAACTATCTCTCCTCATAGACAAGCTACCACAAGATATAGATCTCTATATTTGAAAGGGCTAGCTCCTTTGATCTATATTTTAGGCTTAAAATACACTAGTCTAATCACTATTGGGGGTGAAAAGGGAAGAAGGAGACATAAAATAAACCTATGATAATGAGTTGATACACTAAAGATAACTCCACATAACGCACTTGCATCTGCACCAATAAAGAAGACTACCAAACTGACCTTAACTCTATGTCCTTCTAACATAAGTATTTCTCATAGAGGTAGATTGATATTCCTATCTATAGGTGGGTGAAAAGAAGGTCTGATACTAGACACTATTATTCCATCTCACAATTTAAGACACACTTTAAAAACATATAAACTTTATCAAACTTGTTAGAGTAGATATCCCTCATACAAAACATGTAAGAATAGAATGGAAGCAAGGAGAGCATATTCATCACTTCTCAACAACATAAACCAATTAACACACTTAGGAAAGAGATTATAAATAATAAATCAACTTTATAAAACTTTAATCAAAGTAAAATGAGGTATCAAAACTATCAAGGCTTCACCATACCAATTGTGTATCCATTACAAAGCCAAAAAGTCTTGAATATATAGAGAATAGGAGAGGAGAGATAAGAAGTGAATATGAAATGTCAAAATTTCAAGTATTAAACTTTAGAAACTAGTTATAATCCAAGAGAATGAGCTATAAAATAGGTCAATAAGTTGTCATAAACATGTGTCGATCTTCTTTAAAACTACCTTGATGATGGAGGGTCACTTGACTAACTAAAACTAACTTAGGAAGTCTTTGACACATATTTCTTGATATAGGATATTGTAAACAAGATTTGTAAGATTAATCTATGACTTTTAATTGATGACTTCCCCTTTGTCACTTGTCACACACTGTTTGCAGCCATTCATTAGCTTTCTAGGACTAAGCCTTGACACTTGTCACCTAAGTGACTTGAAATTGATCAAATAATTTTTTTGAAATAATGTAAGACATATATTCATAATATATTTTTCCCCTTGTCTATAAAATAGACCTCAAAATATTCAGATTCACCTCTCTCACTATAACACTAGGTAGTCACATTGTCTTCTCATTATGCTTATTTAGAATGCCTATAATGAATGGATTATCATAGGTATTTTCATGCTTCACTAGGGTGATAAATTAGTATATGGAGTTATAAAAATTCCATACATAACTCCCTTTATGTCTTTCATTGATCAATTCTCCTATATACCTACAATTCACCTCAAAACCTATAGAACCCCATATTTTGGCCTATATGTACAAGTGATGGTATGGAAAAACTAAATGATGAGGACCCTATGAGAGTGATAAACATGTTTAAAACACCTTTTAGATCATTTTACCACTTTTTTATGAATCTCCAATCATTTATTCTCCATCAAGTTTGCATAAGGGTTTTAGGAGGGTTAGCTTATTAAAAATGATTCATAAAATCCAAACGTTGAACCTCCAAAAAAATTCCATTAAGAACAAGTTAAGGACCCCCATTAACTATACCTATCTTATTTAGGTCTCATACACACACCCAATACAAATATGATTTAATGAAACTAGCTCTCAAGCGACTTCAATGCATTTAAAATACCCCTAAGAGAAGATTAGGCCAAAATGGGTAATTTTATGATGTTCTTTGCTAGCCAATGTTTCCAAATAGTATTCCAATATCATATAATGGTTATTAAACTAATTCATAAGATCATGTATTCATCTTAACCAATTTAGAAACCATGAGGGTATAGGTCTGGTTATAAGCCTAATAGGCCTAACTATATTTGATTGTGTGTTTGAACTTTATGAGGGTTTTAGTGATTATGGGGTATTATAACACTTTTTTAATCTTCATATAAACCTTATAAAACATCCCATAATCACTAAATATTGTGTTATTCATTCCTTTCCCATAAATATATCATGGTTTGTAATATAGACTGCCTCTAGAGTGCCCTTTATTTGTGATAAAATAGAGGGCATCTCGCCTATTTATCTAACCAAAGTGAGACTATGGATGTAAAAATTAGGTCATGAGAACCTAATACACCAAATTTTAATTCTTTATCACCTTTCTATATTTTTTAACACTATAAACCTTAAGACTAGCATTTGGGTATAATGATTGTGCAAGGTTTGACAGAGTTTGAGAAACTTTAGGATTATGACTATGGGTTGGTGTTATTATTTCTTGAGATCACATGGGAATGTGATATTACCACTATTATAATGGTTTAAACATGTTCATACCATCCTACACCTTTTATTACCTTCTCAAACCTATACTCTCCATTTGCTTAGGCCAGTTCGTAGACTATGTTGACTATGTCACATGTATGTGGAAACTTGGAAGAATTCAAAGGATTATTGTAGATGTTGATGTTTGTCTAAGAGACAAATTAAAAGTGACATCATCATTATATATTAGTTTATACATATTCATTCACTTCATTTTTTTATCATTATCTAAGATTGCATCTTTCACTAGTATGAGCTAATTTATGACTATGTCAAACTGTAGGTACTCATTTGAAGAATCAAGAATTCCTATAGGTGGTCATATGCTTGGAAAATATACTCACATCCTTGATTATCTTTTATTCACTAGATCTATCACACTTGAATATACTTTTTCTCTTGATTTAGGATCACATACTCATTCCATTTCCATTAGTATATAGGCTAGTTGCAAGCTATAGGCTTATTTAGGCTCAAATGGGACTGTAGTTTATTGAATGTCTACAATGAAAACTTGATTTAATTGAAAGTCACTCAAACCTAATTATTTATGACCTACCAAATTATTTTCATGTCTTAAAATTACCTTTAGTCCTAAACTACAAGAATGCAAACATTAGTCTCACATAGACCTCATGGTCTTCAACCAACAAATGACATTATGTAGGTAATATCCCTTTCTTAGAAAATTTAAGGTAATTAGTCCCATTTGTAACTTTATAGTTCCGAGTGACTATAAATGTTGCTTGAGAATGTTCTTATTTGAAATTTATGAACTCTAAGTAAATTGATAATATCATTCAAATATTGGGATTTAATACAACCTATGACTTAGGTTTTAGTGGTTTTACATTATATGTACATGCCTATAAATAACTATAGATGACTGTATATACCAAATTTCTAACTATTCTTTACTTAGTGCCTTAGAAACTCATCTCCATCAGCCTCAAATTCCTTCAATGAAAATTTTCCATGGATAAAATATATTACATGGTTTGATATGAGATACACAGTTATCCTACCTTTATTTGAAGTTGTTCACTAGTGACAAACATTGCCACTAAGGAAAACACTCTACAAACTTCATTGATGGCCTCTTCTAGTACAATCAGAGTGATCTTTATTAATCACCATTACCACACATGAAAACCAATTTGTAAACCACATGTAATGAATTAATATGCTCTAAAATATCACATACATCACCTAGTTTGCTTAGATCAATGCAAATAGAGAAGAAAATTGAAGGTGCTATGGTTATACAAGCAGTTTTGAAACATCAAATATCTTAAATATTGTTCATAGAGTAAAAACCACCAAAATTATAACTATGACCATGAAATAAGAGTACACAGAAACTAGTTTCATCCCCTAAGTTCATTCACCTTAACTCTACCTACCCTTTCCATACTGACTATAAATGGGTTGACTTCTTTGAATTATCCAAGAGAGTAATGAGAGAGAGATAAGTTTTTTCCAAATTTTAACTTGTCAAAGATTCTTGATCATGGATTGACTGTGGGACTCTAAAGGGACCCCCTTGAATCTTCACATTTTCCATATGGATTATCTTTATATGTATAACTAACTTTAACTATCTATTTTGAAGTGATCTCCTTATTTCTATGTTCAAACTATAATTTGTCTATTCCAAAACTATTCCCTAACATCTTATGACATATGGTACAATATATATCTTCTTGACACACTTAGATTTTGGTTAGAAATTTTAAAATTCATCTAGAGTGATAAAAAAGGTGGCCTAAGGGGATATTAAGATAATGGCACATATGACCAAGATTAAACATATAGTGTGACCCTAAAATGACTTAACAAGACCCTATAGAAACTTTGAATATATAGGGGGTTGACCTAATTTGACCTAGGGTCAAATTTGGTCAATATTTTGGTGATTTATTAGGGGTAACATACCTATTATGCTAAGGACTAGTTACCGTCTCCTATCCTTGGGAAATCGAGTCATCTATACATTGTTATTGATATTGATAAGCGTTTGAAAGGAAACCAAATACACCACAAAAAATAAGGAAACAAGCACATAAAATAAGAAACAAAACTCACACCTATATTTCCATGAACACTTAGGGAAAATACAAATAAGCATAATAAAAAACATAATCCTATTATGTATAATACTTCAATACACTTGAGGTGAAGAACCCTCTTCATTTCTTCAACCAGGGTCAAAGACATTGCCTCTTACATCACTACTACTCCATGAAAATAGATCCTCATATGATGCATACTTTTCAATGAACACTTATTTGTGGATATAGTCAAAAGACTTACCATGGTTAGATCTTCTATTGACTATAATTTTATCATTTGGAGTACTCAATAACACTCCATCTAGCTCTCCAAGAAACTTGTTTGAGATGGAAACTTACTTAAAGTTTAACATGTTCATTTGACAGTCTTCAACTTGATCATTGGGAGTCATCAAAGCTTTCCCAACTTTAGGTGCATTTGCAACTGTGTGTGTGTGTGTGTGTGTGTGTGTGTGTGTGTGTGTGTGTGTGTGTGTGTGTGTGTGTGTGTGTGTGTGTGTGTGTGTGTGTGTGTGTGTGTGTGTGTGTGTGTGTGTGTGTGTGTGTGTGTGTGTGTGTGTGTGTGTGTGTGTGTGTGTGTGTGTGTGTTTTTGTGTGTGTGTGAGAGAGAGTGAGTGAGTGAGTGAGTGTGTTATTATTATAAGTCATTCAGACTATCTTAAGATCTGCTAAACACCTCTTGGTTCACCATAGTTAATTTTTTCTCAATAAATACCTCAATCTATTCCTTATGATCATCAACCACATCTTGATCTACTAAGGTTTTTTCTTGATTAGTTAGATCTCAAGATCCTCTTTGTGCTCATTGGGAACATGGTTAACCTTAACAGGTTTCTACTCTTCTTGAAAAGTTCTAAGCCTACTAACTTCCTCAAATTCCTTCATAATGTCATTGAATTGTTTCTATATGTCATCTACTTCTTCTTGAGGTTCTTGTTTATGAGTAGGTATAATTGAGTGTTCACCAAGACTATCATGCTTTGTCATAGTTGAGATGTTCACATAATCACCCATGTGTATAAGATAGTTTTCCCATATAACTTATTCTAGAATGTTATCAAGATCTACCTCAAGTACTCCATCATAATCTTCATGAAGTATGTGAGTTCCAATACTAGTTTCTTCAAATCCAACTTGCTCATCTCCCCACTCATCAAGAAATTAGATATGCCATCAAGGAGATTTATAGGTTATTGATCACTAGGGTAATCATCTTCTTCAATCAAATTTCAATTCATGTTATAAGTTTAAGGCACATATGGCTCTACATGAAATCTAGAAAGAGGTTCTAATTTGATTGTCACTTTTGCACCATATCTAGTCTTAAAACCTATGTAGGACTAGTCTGAATTCAGATAACCTCTAATTTTAGTAGTGAAATCTCTTGAAAAATAAAGTGCAAAATGAGGAGGTACATCTACCACTACAACATCCTAGTATATGGTGAAGGTAGGACAAGCATGTAATAAAGTTTTCAAACCTTTGATTATACCAATGGTCTTGGTAGCTAACCCATTTAATTTATCATACTTCAAGTTCAATTTATCATCTACTTTCTTGGTCATGACACAAGTACTAGCTCTACTATCAATAAGACAATTATGTGCCAAGGAATATCTAATAATGATGGATAGATAAAATGGATGAGGTTTTTCTACCTTTTTAGCTTTTTTTATTTTCCTTAACTAGGTTTCATGGTATTTGTCAAGGTTGCCTCTTTCCCACTAGGTTTTTTGGTTGCCAAACTAAGTTTGGATAGTTTCTCTTGAAGTAGGTCTATTTGTATAGGTATTTCCAATGTATCCCATATTGACACATTCACATGAGACTTATTCATTTTCTATACAATGTTAGTGAAAGGACCACTAAATTTTTTTTTCCACTGGTCAAAATTATGTTACCTACACCTTGAGAATTCTAAGGCATGAAATCACTTCTAATATTTTGATCTTTTTGACTTACTTGTGCATTTGGAATATTATTATACATACCTACCCTTGTGTTTGTTATAATTGACCATTAGCATCCCCTTGAACTTCTTCAACTACCTTCTTTTTTCTCTTTATGCCTTTAGCTATAGCACTTACATCTATGCTTGATTTCCCTTGATAATTCACAACACATGAATCATATTTCTACCAGTTACCTAATGTATACCCCACTTGAGCACCCTTCCCATAAATCACTCCTCTATTTATTACTTCATCTTGATTCATAAATGGCATAGTTCCCAAACTTGCCATTATGGATTGATTGACAGACTCATTGATATAGGAAGATGCATCATAAGGTTGATCCAATGAAGACTAATTATTATGATCTTATGCAAGGTTATTTTGATTAGACACTAATGTCCTTGAAGTAGAAAGAGTATTGGGGTTATATCCACCATATTGACTTGATTTAACCATTTATCCTTGACCCTAAGAATGACCTTAGAAAGGTGGCATATTATCTTTATAGTTAGGGTATGACTAATTGGTTTGGTATTGGATTTGGAAAGGTTTTACTTGATGCTGTTTTCTAATCCTCTTTAGACCTAGGATCTCTTACTCTATGGCTCTCATTTTATCTACCTCATTGGATTTACTTGGTTGACTAGGGGTAATAGGCTTATGTTTAGGTGTAGGAATAGGAGCAAAAAAAGGTGTAGGAGTTTTTAAATAAGGAAAAAGAGGCATGGGAGGTCTTGGGGAAATCTTCCCAACCTAAATCAAATAATTCTCTACTCTAATGGCCACTTGATAGGCATTAGGAAATGTGTTACCTCCCATTTATTGTATCATCATTGAAATGTCACTATCAAAAGATTTAAGATAGTAAAGGAAAACATGATGATATGTTGGTCTTAACAATATTTGGATTCTATCCCATGTCTTTTGAAATCTTGTGTTGAAGTCTTGAATGAATTATTGAGGTGATATACTAATTTTGGTTAGATTCTCATTTAGTGACAAGTTATCACTCTTGTCTTCAAATCTTCTTCTCAATGCATTTCCTAACTCATCTCATGTGGCGATTTATTCAAGTGCCAATGTTCCATACTAGTCAAGATATTTTCCTTTGAAGGAGACATCCAACAACCTAATTTGAATGTTCTCTTCAATTATGTGATGGATATTACATAAGTTAGTAATATTTCTAATATGTTCAATAGGTTTGATGACAGACTCATCGGTATATTATGAAACATTTTTTAGGAAAAATATGGGAATATCATCATAGTGGGAAAGTGTTATAGGACTATAGCCATTGAAGGCAAAAAAATGAAAGTTTATTCCCATGGTGTCTTTAGGACTTTACAAGAATGGGGTAACCAAGAAATTTCTTATGGTCTTATGAGCAAGGTATGACTTCTTTGGATAAGGATGGGTGTTTTCAAATCTACTTTCTTTATATGAATAAGGAGGAATCTATTGAAACTTAAAAGGAATGCCTTTGGTGAGAGACCTTGTGTTTACCTTAGGCATAAAAGAGTGAACTAGTCTGTAATCAAGATTAAAATGTTGGAGTCACCAGATACTATAAGAAGTGGAATGTTATAGCTCCTTGTTGTCAAAGCCAACATATACCTTAAACAAACTTCTTAGAATTCATGTATAATTGGGCATTCCAAAACTGGTATAGTATAAAATTTTACCCTATATAATTCAAGTATACCTTATCAATTTTAGGATAACATGGAACTATCTCTCCTCATAGAAATGCTACTATAAGAGATAGATCTTTAAATTTAAAAGGGATATCTCCCTTGATATATCTTTTAGGATCACATTACACAAGTCTAATCACTATTGGGGGTGAAAAGGGAATAAGGATACATAAAATAAACCTATGATAATGAGGTGATACACCAAAGATAACTCCACACAACACACTAACATCTGAACTAAGAAAGAAGACTATCAAACTGACTTTAAATCTATGTCCTTCTAGCATAAGTATTTCTCATAGAGGTAGATTACTATTCCTATCTATAGGTTGGTGAAAATAAGTTATAATACTAGACACTAATACTCCTTCTCACAATTGAAGACATACTTAATAAACACATACACTTTATGAAACTTATTAGAAGAGATATCACTCACATAAAGCATACAAGAGCATAATGGAAGAAAGGAAAGCATATTCATCACTTGTCAACCACATAAACCACTTAACACACTTAGTCAAGAGATTGAAAAGAATAAATAAACTTTATAAAAATTTATTCAAAGGTGAATGAGGTATCAAAACTAACAGGGCTTCACCATACAAACTGTAAATCCATTACAAAGCCAAAAAGGCTTGAATATATAGAGCATAGGAGAGGAGAGAGAAAGAGTGAATATAAAAGGTCACAAGTCCAACTGTAAAACTTTAAAAACTAATTAAAATCTAAGATAATGAGCTGGAAAAGAGGTTAGGAACTTTTCACAAACATGTGTCAATCTGAAACATAGCACCTTCCTCAAGTTGGCATAAAAACTCTTCATGTTCTTCTTTGAAAGCACCTTGATGATGGAGGTTCACTTGACTACTTGAAAATAACTTAGGAAGACTTTGGCACATACATCTTGATATGGGATATTTGAAAAAAAAATTAGCATTCATCTATGCCCTTTAACTGATGACTCCACCTTTATCACTTGCCATTCACTATTTGTATCCATTCATTAGCTTTTTAGGACTAGACCTTCACACTTGTCACATGAGTGAATTGAATTTGCTAAAATAAATTCATTGAAAGAATTTATGACGTATATTCAAAACATATTTTTCCCTTGGTCTATCAAATAGATCTCAAACTATTCAAATTCACCTCTCTCACTATCATACTAGGTAGTCACATTGTCTTCTCACTGTGTGTATTATGATTACTAATAATGAATGGATTAACAGAGGGATTTACATGATTCATTGGGGTAAGAGGTGAGTATAAGGAGTTATAAAAATTCCCTATAAACCTCCCTTGATGGATTTCATTTATAAATTCTCTTATGTACCTAAAATCCACATCAAAACCTATATAAACCCTAGATTTTAGCTTGTCCATATAAGTGATGGTACAGATCAGCTAGATGGTGAAGACCCTAGGAGAGTGTTAAACATGTTTAAAATACCTTTAAGGTCATTTGACCACTTTTAGATGCATGTCCATTCATTTCTTATCCATTGGGTTTGCACAAAGTTTTTAGGATGGTTTTAGTAGGGTTAACTTGTTAACAATGATTCATAAAATCTAGATGCTAAACCTCAAAAAAAATCCACTAAGAACAAGCTAAGTACCCCCCTCAATTATCCTTAGTTGCTTGAAGTCTCATATTGATGCAAGATCATCACTACTAATTATAAGTTTTGATATATTTTTCAATGTTTGATTCTTTTTAGAGTCATCATAGGTCATTTTAGGTTGGTATGAGTCATTAATGAGTACTACAGCTTTGACAAATTTGAATCGGTACTATCTTTCCAATTTCCTTATTTGAATTTTCAAACTTCTTGTCGAGCTTGGGAGTCTTCATTCATGTCTAATTGAGTTTAAATATTATAAATTTTATTTTTTAGGCTATAGGAAGTGGTCAAGGTGGTTTACATTCATACATGGACCACATAACTAGTCATTGTAATGATGATGGTAGAAGTTAGGTTAGTTAGCATTCTCCCAAATCCATGAAGGAGTTGAGAGTTAGTTAGATAAATTTTAAGATATAAAATAAGTTGAAATTTTTTTTTAGTCAGTTATGGGGTTAGGTCCTAAGAGTAAAATTTGATGTACCCAAAGAAAAGGAATTAAAATTTTTTGTGTTCTTTAAAACTAAAAATTGTAGACCCTATATTTTTATATAAATGCAATGAAAGTTGACTGTGTAAGAATGATCAATAATGGAAAGTGTAATTAAATAAAGTTATAGTGATATTTATGTGTTTGGTAAGTGGATACTTATTTTATTGTGGTTTTTAAAGTGTTTAGTATATTATTTTCAAATTTCTTTGAGATGATTAAAGGTCACAGACTTGTATGCCCTATGTTGCTTATAATTTATGAAGAGAAGAACTGATCATGTAATCTTGAGAGAAGAAACATATATGAATTGAGTTGACATTAAAATATATTTTGGTAAATTTTATTTAAAATATTATTAAGGATATCATTATGACTCAAATGGTTTAATACACATATATGGCATAAAATAGATAGTGTTCTCATAGATAGTAGAGTAACTTGACTCGGTCAAGCAAATAACCTATGTAAACTGACCTATAGTGGTCTCAATAAAGAAATTTTGTGAATGTAAAATATGTATGGATTATTAATGTACCTATTACAATAATCATAGTTTTTAAAAACTCATTAGGAATATTAAAACATAATTTTAAACCTTCTCAGGCATATACAGTCTGCCAAAACCCTGAACTAGGGTTTCAAAACATAAAACAAGATTCTAAGAATTTACATACTTGAATTTTTTTAAATATTTTTCATTTAATATTTTTATATGTATACAAAATTATTTTTAGGTTTTTAAGTTGATCCATTATGATAACATACAATATTCATAGGACTGAGTGTAGAATAGGGCAAAGGAGGCCTAATATGCCTAAACAGAGAGCAAGAAAGGCCAAAAAAGTGGTTTAAGAGTTGAGTTAGGGCATAAAAATTTATGGATAGGAATAAGGGGATAAAGGGTACCATAAAAAGGTTTTATTTTTCTAGGATGATATGATATGTGTCCATACATTATAAATAAATAAAAAAAGGGCTATTAGGAGACCTTGTCACAGAGAAGGCAAATAGTAAATGATAAATAGTTGAATTTAGAGGTGGTGAGAAGATATCAAGATAAAATAAAAGGTTTGTTTTACTAGGATAGTAATGTCATGAAACATCATAGGGTCTGATCAAACCATAAATAAGTTTTGAGCCAAGTTATTAAGTATTTGAGTCAAAGAAAGGTAAATTGACACTAAGTATATAGTATAAAGACTAATATGTGAATGTAAGTAAGGATAAGTGAATAAGCATGGAATGAGATAAAGTTTTCAGAGTGAATTATGTTATATAAAAGGCATAGTGCACTAATAAAGAGTTAAGTGATTGAAGATAGATATAGACTTTTGAAACCAAAGGTATAAGGACAAACAAGACAAGTAAGGAGATTAGAGCTAAGAGTTATTGAAGGTAGATGTAAATAATGTTCATGAATAATGTTTGAATCTATCATAGACAATTTTTATAATAGACATTTTCATCATTTTCTATTAGAGTGATAATTTCATTGGGAAGAAGGTGGAAATGGTTTGCATAGAGAAAGGTACACATTTGTTTTGTTTTCACTATATGTATTTGATTAGTTTATGCAAGAATGATTAAGGTTGATTAAAAGGTTGATAAAAAAAGATGAAGGTATATGATAAAGAGGCATAAAATTAAATGTTGTGTGGTAAATACCTTAATCTGAGAGGCTTAGAGATAGAAAAAAGAGAGTTAGTGAAAGACCCAAGAAGGAAGTGTTGACGCAGTGGATTGCACCCGAGGCAGGATGCCTAGCTCCCACCCTTCCACACGCAACAATGGAAACTCCCCTCTCACCTATGGGACCAGCGAAGCTAGAGGGGAGAGTCTCTAGATAAGGGCTATCTCCCTCTGATGTATCTTTTAGGCTATGGTTTCTCCTACTTTTAACAAATAAAATGAAAAAGGGGGGGATGAAAAAGGGAGAGAGAGATGCTGAAAACAGAACCTAAGCCTAAAAATGAAAAGGTGATACACTAGAAAATGTGACCCACCCAACCCGAATATACACTTTTCACCAAAAATAAGTGCCCATACACTTCATCTAAATTGGGAAGCTCTTTTGCAATAGTCAGCTAGGGGTCCATGGAAATATAGGGAGGAAGACACTACCAGAGGCATCCTCAGACAGACTTATGGTCGCCTATTCACAGGCACCTACATTCTCCTAGGAACACCTCTAGCAGACCTATAGAAAAGAGATTTCACAATGCACTAGACATGCTATAATCGATCTATGAGAAGCATGAAAGAAAATGACTTAACACAAAATAATAACACAAACATATACTTTAAAGTGTAAGTCCAGATAGAGGTAAAAAATGCTAAGTCCTGATTCAAGGTAAAAATTGGCAGAGCTCTGCCTTAAAAGCCCTAGAGATTTTTGGGTAGAGTTTTGCCTTAAGGTTGAGAGAATCCCTTCTCAAATGAGAAATTTTACAATATATAGAAAAAGGGAAAGAACTTGGCACTCTTTTTGCAAGCTGACCCATGTGCGCTCTGAGCATTGGGAAGAGGGAGCCGTTTGATTGTCGATTCCTACTTTGACTTTGGCATCCCAACCTTGATGAGGAAGCACAAGTCATGCCTTTTCTCTAAAAACAAACTACTCTCTTTAAGGAATTTTTATGGCTTGTCTACTTATAAATACAAACTAGAGAAAATAAGTTGTGCCACTTATTGTTTGCACCATTTGGAGACCACCTGGCAAGCGTTGTTCTAACTACAAGAATAAATCCCTGAGTTAACACCTCCTTTCACCACTTGGATGCTTTGTCTATTTCTTGCCTTGTCTCATCCTGGTTTTGTCTCTTTCTACTACTTCAACCCTCAGGGATGGTCTTCTGGTGGGTCACTGCATTCCTTGGGCTTTTTTCATGGTTGGCACTCAGACAATTTAAAAGCAAATAGCTATTTCATTGTCTTAAAATTGACGTCTGCACACTTGTCATCACTTTAAAAAACAAAGGCTGATCTATCTTCTTGAAATTGACAACTTTCAAGACATCACCATCCTTGGCAAATTCCTTCAGCCTTTTCTACGGGCTTTTCCTATGGATTTCTTCCCACGAACTTTTCCCGCAGATAATTTTCTCGCAGACAAAAAGTCTGTGAGAATTGTCTCAGTCTTTTTGTCCTTTTGCCTTAAAGTCCTTTTATTTTGGGTTTCTTTCTCATGGCCTTTTCCAAATTCCTTTAGACTTTTTGTCTAAAGGAAATCCTTCAGACAAAAAGTCTGAAGGGTTTCTTCTTTGCCTCTACCGACTGCCTTAGAAATTTTTTTGAAAGAAATTGTCCTTTATGACTTTCTCTTTGAAGTGTTCCCTACCCTCCATAAGGGCTCTTAAACCTGGAACTACCTTCTACAATGGCACTTGTCCTTTGATTTTTAGGATGCTCCCTTGAACCACCTAATTGAACTAAGCCATTGAACCGACCGATTGAACCAAAAATGGTTCAACAGTTCAATGGTTCAACACTGTGCACCACTCCTTTGTTAAACCAAGTATTTGAACCTGCCACTTGAACCAAGTGTTTGAACTATTCCTTTAAACCAACCACTTGAACCTAAAATGGTTCAATGGTTCAACATTGTGTGCCATTCATTTGAACTATGCCACTTTAAAACAAGCCTTTGAACTTTTCCCATTGAATCGCTCCTTTGAACCAGTCATTGAACCAATCCATTGAATCGGTTCAATGGTTCAAGCATTTGTTGAACCAAGGCTTTGAACCAAGCATTGAACTAACTATTAAACCCTTTGATTGAATGAAAATATGCTAAACCATGCTGTTTGAACTTAGGCTTTGAACCAAGCGATGAACTTTGTCGTTTGAACCAAGGCTTTGAACCAAGCGATGAACTTTGGCATTGAACCTCAGTCATTGAACCAAATCATTGAGCCAAAGTGATGAACCAAGGCATTGAACCAGTTCAATGGTTCAACAGTTCAAAGTTGTTAACTCTTGTGAAAGATCATGTCATTGAACCACCTTAGCTCTCTTTCCTTATGAATTTCTTCGAACAAGAGTCTGAAGAAGCTTTGTGAAACCTTACACCCTTTGACTAGTTCTTTTGCCAAAAGACACACCTGTAGAGTTTGTATAAAACCTGTAGAGTCCATATAAATTGTAGGACTCATGTAAAATCAAAAGTACTGGCTTAGAATAGCATAAAAAAGAAGGGGGACCAATTTTTTGGCCTGTTGGACAAAAAATGATCAACAAATTGGTGACTCCCAGGGGAAGCATGCCTTTTATGCTTAGAAACTAGTTGCCTTGTAGTCCATTGGTCACAGAGTCAGATGCAACTTTGAAAGAGTTAACAACCACCTTGATAGATCCAAGAATCAAACATGAAGCCTTTTACCCTAGACAAAAGGGAAAACACACACAAGACTAAAAACACTACTTGTGCAAACTATACTTAGGGAAAGTAGGAAAAGAAATTGAAATTAAAATACTATATATAGCTAACCAAGAATGTTTGCCTCCCTCTTGGATCAAAGGGAAAACTTCTTAAGTCCCCTTCTTGGAAAGAAGACTTATGGTGCCAGACAAGTGGCTGAATGAAAAGGAAATTTGGTGACCTGCTCCTCTTGCCTATCACCTAGATTGGCTGGTATCTGAGTGGATCAGATTCAAACATGCTTCCAACATATACATACTTGGTTTGTTCCTAGAAGCTTGTTAAATGCTGGTCTTTCATGCTGGTGCATTTCACTAAGAAATATATGGCTACTGGCTCATCACCATATGCCCTTTAATCTGCATAGTCCCTCTGCAATGCATCATGGTCTGACTTGTTTCCTTTTACCTCATTGAAAAACCTATCAGACTCATCCTCTACTTCCTTTTGGCCTTCTTGAAGAAGGGTGACTATGGTGATGTCTGAAATGGAATCACAAATTGATTGCTCATCCCACAGAACATCACCTCTCTATTCAAAACTTTTTTCTTCAAGGCTTTCCTCAAGGAAGACAAACCTCTCCTTTTCCTCCTCAAAGATCAGAATCTCTAGATGCTCAAAGATATTCTCCTGATCCTCCTCTAACTTAGGTTCCTCAGCATAGTAGTCTTCCTCATCAAAACAAGGAAGTTCATCAAACAAAGGGGGAGAGAGCTCACCATGCTTATGTTCCTCCTCGTATTGCTGGAACATTTATGTGTATGCATGCCCTGTGTCTTCTTCATTGCTGATGAGGTCTTCACAAGGAGCATTGATGATGATTTCTTCTTCATTATCACTCATGATATCCTCATGAAGAATTTCAAATTGGATCTTTTATTCCTCACTCACCTCCTATAGAACAGGTTCCTCCTTGAGAAGGGATGA
Source organism: Torreya grandis (assembly GCA_037957365.1). NCBI lineage: Eukaryota > Viridiplantae > Streptophyta > Pinopsida > Cupressales > Taxaceae > Torreya > Torreya grandis. The sequence goes on along the minus strand of JARHVA010001828.1, from coordinate 1,535,207 downwards.
AGTGGGAAAACTGTGTGGAAGAGGAGGCAGTCCTTGAGCTAGAATCGAATGATTCTCCGCCTTCCACTTGGCCAACACTTCATCAATATTAGGTGTGGCCTAATAGCTCTCTTGGGGGTGTGTATATGGGGTGTGTTTAGACATAGAATGTGCCATTGGGTCTGAACCATCCATCACACATTGGCTGAGGAATCTCTCTCTAGATTCCAACTCTATAATTCTCCTAGCCACATCCTCTTAGAAGTGCCTTTTTTGGAGGTCACCAGCATTATCATGAGTAGGAGTAGCCTCATCCTCTTCAAGGTTTTGAGCAAAACCTTTCTTCTCCTCCTTCTTGCCCCATGATTCTATTATTTTCTTCTAGTTTAGGATCTCAGAGTTGGAATTTTGCTCCTGTAAACAGGTAGCAACTTTGTTTTCTCCAAGGTCCTGGGGCTCCCCCATAAGGTCTGGAAGTTCTATCTCTCTTTCATGAAGTAGTCTCATCTTAGCCTCTAAATCTTCAATTTGCTTGGCTAGATTATCCTGAAAGAGTCTTTCTTGGAGGTCACCAGCATCATCATGTTGAGTAAGAGCAGTTTTGAGAGAGATGTGTTGGTTTTTAATGCTCCCCCCAAAAGAAGATTCATGATCTAAGGAGTTTAGAAGGTTCATCCCCATGGGAGGTTGTTATAGTTCCCTTTGATGCTTGAAGGCTAGGCACACGAGGTCAAGATCAGGGTTGATTAATGCATCAGATGAGCCAGCATGAGCAAGTGTCATCTAGTAGAAAGGATTTGGTGCACAAGAGGGGGCATTATTTAGGATAGGAAGGGGCATGCAAGGCTGACTACCTTTAATGAATAGATCCCTCCATTTTTCTATCTCCTCCTCCATGGATTGCAAGGCTTAAGCTTGCCTGAACAAACATGCCTCTTTATACATCAATGCCTACTGATATCCATACTGCTCATCTAGTCTGTCGATTTCTATTACCTACTTTTCAAACTCCAGCGTCACCTCCCTTATCATTGAAGGGCAACTAGGAGAGCTTCTTGAGGGGATTGCATAAATTTTTTGAGTCTGATCGAAGTCATATGAAGGAATACAAGGTCCATGATTTTGTGTAAAGGAATTATACATACAAAAAAATAATATTTCTTGATGGCACCAGGCTACTTAAATAGCTGATTCAACTCAGAGTCACCATTGGTGTTGATGTAAAATCCTCCAAAGGTTGGCTGGTTGAAGAACACACCAAAAATTCTTCAACTCTTTGGACACAACTTGTCCTAGTTGGTCCCACCAAGTGTGCCAAAAACTATTGACACAGTGGATTGCACCTGGGGCAAGATGCCTAGCTCTCGCCCTTCCACACCCAACAATGGAAACTCCCCTCTTGCCTATGGGACCGGTGAAGCTGGAGGGGAGAGTCTCTAGATAAGGGCTAGCTCCTTCTAATGTATCTTTTAGGCCCTGGTTTCTCCTACTACTAACAAATAAAATGAAAAATGGGGGGGATGAAAAAGGGAGAGAGAGATGCTAAAAATAAAACCTAAGCCTAAAAACGAAAAGGTGATGCACCAAAAAATGTGAGCCACCTAGCCTGAATATACACTTTTCACCAAAAAGAAGCACCCATACACTTCATCTAAATTGGGAAGCTCTTCTACAATAGTCAGTTAGGGGTTCATGGAAATACAGGGAGGAAGACACTACCAGAGGCATCCTCAGACACACTTATGGTAGCCTATTCATAGGCACCTACATTCTCCTAGGAACACCTTTGGTAGACCTGTAGAAAAGAGACTTCACAATGCACTAGACATGTTGTAATTGATCTGTGAGAAGCATGAAAGATAATGACTTAACACAAAAGAAGAACACAAACATATACTTTAAAGTGTAATTCTAGATAGAGGTAAAAAATGCTAAGTCCTAATTCAAGGTAAAAATTGGCAAAGCTCTACCTTACAAGCCCCAGAGATTTTTGGGCAGAGTTTTGCCTTAAGGCTAAGAGAATCCCCTCTCAAATGAGAAATTTTATAATATATAGAAAAAGGGAAAGAACTTGGCACTCTTTTTTCAAGCTAGCCCATGTGTGCTCTGAGCCTTGGGAAGAGGGAGCCATTTGATTGTCAGTTCCTACTTTGACTTTGGCATCCCAACCTTGATGAGGAATTGTAAGTCACACCTTTTTTCTGTGAACAAACTACTCTCTTCAAGGAATTTGTACAGCTTGTCTGCTTATAAATACAAACTAGAGAAAATAAGCTATGTTACTTACTATTTACGCCATTTGGAGACCACCTAGCAAGTGATGTTCTAACTGTAGGAATAAATCCCTGAGTTGACACCTCCTTTCACCACTTGGATGCTTTGTCTATTTATTTCCTTGTCTCATCTTGGTTTTATCTCTTTCTACTCCTTCATCCCTCGATAAAGGTCTTCTGGCGGGTCGCTGCATTCCTTGGGCTTTTTTTATGGTTGACGCTTAGACAATTTAAAAGCAAACAACTATTTCACTGTCTTAAAATTGATGCCCACGCACCCATCATCACTTTAAAAAACAATGGCTAATCTTTCTTCTTGAAATTGATAGCTTTTGGGACGTCACCATCCTTGGTAGATTCCTTTAGCCTTTTCTGTGGGCTTTTCCTACAGATTTATTCCTGCAAACAATTTTCCTACAGACAAAAAGTCCATGAGAATTTTCTTAGTCTTTTTATCCTTTTTCCTTAAAGTCTTTTTCTTTCAGGTTTCTTTCTCACGGCCTTTTCTGAATTCCTTCATACTTTTTGTTCGAAGGAAATCCTTCAGACAAAAAGTCTGAAGGGTTTCTTCTTTGCCTCTGTCAACTACCTTAGAATTTTTTTTGAAAGAAATCATCCTTTACGGCTTTCTCTTTGAAGTGTCCCCTACCCTCTGCAAGGGCTCTTGAACCTAGAACTACCCTCTACAAGGGCACTTGTCCTTCACTTTTTGGGTTACTCCCTTGAACCACCTGTTTGAACTAAGTCGTTGAATCGATCGATTAAACCAAAAATGGTTCAACAGTTCAACAGTTAAAAAGTTCAACACTACATGCCACTCCTTTGTTGAACCAAGCCTTTAAACCTACCACTTGAACCAAGTGTTTTAACTATTCCTTTGAACCAACCACTTAAACCCAAAATGGTTCAATGGTTCAACACTACGCACCATTCGTTTGAATTGTGCTACTTTAAAATAAGCCTTTGAACTTTTCTCATTGAACCGCTCCTTTGAACTAGCCATTGAACCAATACATTGAACTAGTTCAATGGTTCAAGCATTTGTTGAACTGAGGCTTTGAATTGAGCGTTGAACCAAGCTCGTTGAACTGACTATTAAACCCTTTGATTGAACCAAAAGCTGTTGAACTGCGCCATTTGAACTTAGGCTTTGAACCAAGCGATGAACTTTGTTGCTTGAACCAAGGCTTTGAACCAAGTGATGAACTTTGGTGTTGAACCTCAGCCATTGAACCAAATCATTGAACCAAAGTGATGAACCAAGGCATTGAACTGGTTCAATGGTTCAATGGTTCAAAGCTATTAACTCTTTTGAAAGATCATGTTGTTGAACCGCCTTAGCTCTCTTTCCTTATGAATTTATTTGGACAAGAGTCTGAAGAAGCTTTGTGAAACCTTGCACCCTTTGACTGGTTCTTCTACCGAAAGACACACCTACAGAGTCGATAGAAAACCTGCAGAGTCCGTAGAAATTGCAGGACTCATGCAAAATCAAAAGTACTGGCTCAGAACAGCATAAAAAAGAAAGCTGATTTTTTGGCCTATTGGGCAAAAAATGGTCAACAGGAAGCTCAAGAAGAGCTTGAAGATAGAAAAGAGAGACCAAGTGAAGGTCAAGGAGACAAGTAGATAGGCTTGTAAAGAAGAAGATATAATTCAATAAATACCTAGAGATAGAGTAAATAGAGTGAAATGAAGATTAAGGGCTTGAATTAAGAATATTACCATAAGGAAGTGAAGAAAGAGGAAGTGGATAAGAGGGAGATTGTTGAGTTAAAGACAATATAGGAAAATTTAGAGTAAGTTTTGGAATAACTTAGACCAAAGTTTTCAATTGGGATTATAAAAAGAGTGAGATGGTATCTCAAGGACATAATTATAAAGAGGAAAATCAAGTAAAAGTGTGCAAAGTAAAGGAACGGCTCAAAGTGTTGAGCAAGAAGCCTAAGAAGGAGAAGGGGGCAATCAAGCCTCATGATTTGAAAACTAATGATGTTTTGATATATTTGAATGCAAGTGTAATAGATGATGAAAGAGATGAGTTAGTTGGGCCAATATATGGGCTTAAAAACTAAGAAGATGAAGAGTTTGATCAAGTAGTGTTCAAGAAGAACCAAGAGGAAGGAGAGGCTCAAGATAGAGTCATGATGATAGAAGAAGAACAAGCAGGTCAGCCATCTATGAGGAAAATTGATATTGAACATGAAGTGATTCTCACTCAAGAGGATGCAAAAGAAGACAAAAGAACACTAGGATAGAAAAAAATGCAAAGGTATGAGGATTATGCTAGTGTGTATGAAGCCTTGAAAAAAGAATATAATTTTGATCCTCATCAAATGTACAAAGAGATGGTGAAGGAAGTGATAAAGGAAAACATATAACTATGGCATGCAGTAGTGGTGACTAAGATAAGATCACTTATGAAGGCAATAATTAGTCAAACACAAGAAACTACTCTACATGATAAAGTTGCAGATGCTAAGGTTGAAGACTAGGTTGTAAATGAAGGAGAACCCATACAAGGAGAAGAAAAATATGAGTTGATTATTGATGCAAAAAGGAATAATGAACCATATAGTTCACATGAAGGTGTTTGGAAATAAAAACAACAGATATTCAAGGAAAATAGTTGGAGTATGCCTCAAGGGCATGAAGAGACACATGTTTTCTTTAATGATTTGTTGTTGATTACAAGTATGACTTGGATGGAGATAGCAAGAGGGAAGACAAGGTACAAGTGTGGATTAGGAGAGCATGTATATATGCATGAGATATTAGTTGTAGTCATAGTCAAGAGATAAGGAGTAATACATTAGTCAAGTAGACCTTGGGATCTAGGAGGACATGCCATTGAACTTGAAAGAGGGATGTTGAATAGAACACTAAAATTAGATTAATTATAACTTTCTTGGAAAGTTTGTTTTGTTCCTCGATAGTATGATGCAGGAGTATCACTAACAATTGTATGTTTTGATCTATTTTTCAATGTTTGATTCGTTTAAGAGTCATCATAGGTCATTTTAGGTTGGTAGGTGTCATTCATGAGTGTTAGACCTTTGACAAGTTTGAATTGGGGTCATTTTGGCATTTTCCCACCAATTTCCTTATTTAAAATTTCAAACTTCTTATCATTCTTGGGAGTCTTCATTCATGTCTAATGGAGTGTTAAAGTTATAAATTTGCTTGGTTAGGCTATATTAAGTGGTCAAGGTGGTCTTCATGCACACATGGACCACATAATTAGTCATTGTAATGATCATGTTAAAATTTAGGTTAGTTAGTGTTATAGCATCAATTTTCACCATTGGAGAGGGTTCTTAAGGCTCTCTCTAATTGAGCTACACTATGGGAACAACCCCAAGTTGTGGGTCACCTATGGTGGGGTTGGACATCCAGAGAAGGTTAACTTCCTTTTAATGGATCACCTATACTAATTTTTGCACTAATAAAAGTGTTAGAAAAGGGGAAAGGACTCCTAAAAAAGTTAACCAGGTGATACACCAAATAAAAATGAGAACTCAAATAAGTATTAAGTAAACACTAAGTAAGCATAAGACAATGTTATCTCACACAATCTCACAAAAAATAACTAGTTACATAAGTGTTTCATAAACTAGGTTCAGGAAGCAATGAATGAAGGCAAAGAGTAGTTCTAAGACTCACTGAGAGCTTACATCAGTGATAGAAAGAACACTAACTTAGACCTGCAACTTACTTGAATACACCTATAAATGCCATCATGCATAATATTTGTTACACATAATTTAGAGGGGAGAGATGGGTAAAGAAAGTCTTTATTACTTCAATAGGTCTTTCATACAAATTTTGATAGGATCTAGACTTATCAAATGAGAGTCTTTACTCTTCTAGAATTGAGAGAGAATTTATTATAAAAAGTAAGAGAGAGATTACAAATGGAAAAGAATAAGAGATATAGGAAAAAGGGGAGAGAAGGAAGCAAACCATCTAAGATCATTAATTGAGATTCCATCCTTCTTGATTTTTGAGTCATCTTTGATCTAATTAGGACTATCCTTCATCAATAATTTAACCTAAATTTGGCTCTCAATCTTTTTCAATGGCTAAGAGATCCACTAGAAAAAAGTATATCTTTTGCATGATGAGTCATGATCTATTAGGAAGGAAAGCCTTAAAGGCTTTGTAAAAAAATTGAATGCTCCACTATACTCTCTAATCCCCCAAATCCTTGATTTGATCTTATGCATCATCTCCCACTTGATTTCATTATGAGGATAGCATCCTCATATCCATGGACTTGATATATCCATGCTTAAGTTTGATTTTAGTGGTTGTAAGTACCTAGTTTATCAAATTTATAGCTCTATCAAAGGAAAATACACTCCTACACATCTTCCCCTACTCCAAACTTGAGCATAGGTTTACTATAGATTGAAAACCAATCTAATTATTGGTTTTCATATAGTCAATATCCATGCAGATTTTTAGGTTGCATAGCCTCATTCCCAAAATATATTAGGTTTAAACAAACATATCATGCTTTTGATATTTAATGGTAATAGAGCTTCATCATTAACAACCTTGAATGTATAACTATGTCAGCTTTATGGTGTTTAACTGAGATATAATGGCAACACATCCCTTTGAAACCTTTATTCTCTATTAGACGTGAACTATGTTTGACCTTTACTTAGAAGATCCTAGTTTTGACTTTTAATATTGGTCATTGATCTACTTTTGCATGATGGATCATGCATCATCAATCTATTTGGACCCACTAACATTATCAGGTTACCACTCATCATTAAATCTTTGATCTGATTGAACACTAACTGTTGATCTTATTCTAGGTACTTTTTGACTCCTTGACCTTAAGGACACCATCGATATACTTTTGCATAGAACAAATGTACACCATTTATTTAACTAGTAGCTACCATGGTCATGACACTTGGTAGCTTCTCACTTTTATTCAAGATTCACTAACCTTTGACTTTGAGCTTGCCTTTAATCTTGAGTGCATAATCAAATGTGCACCATTAGATCTTCAGGACCCACTATCTTTGTCAATCACCATGCATTATGGATCTTTGATGCATGATCGAATGTGCATCATTAGATTTTTGATCATTTGAATTTAAATGACTATTTACCATAGCTTTAAATTGACATCCCTATGCATGTCCTACTCTACTTTTTTAACTTTGGAAGCTTATATCTAAAAATAGAGAATTCATCAAGATATGAAATTTGTAGGGGATTTCTTGGCATGAAAAACATCATGTCAATGTGATATTTTGGCCTTGACCAATTTCTTAAATGTGTTTATCAAATATGCAACTAGACCGGCATGTTTGTCTTTGTGTGATGTGTTTGTGATGGCCTAGTTCTTCTAGGCTTAACCTTGAAATTTCAAGGCTCAAAATGAATTTTTGAGACTTATGAAACATAATTTATGTCCATGAAGTTCATGATCACCATGATAACCTACTGATCATTTTCACCTTTTGATCATAAACTTGATTCCAAGCCATTTAATCACTTACTCAATCAAGAACTCTGATTAACTAATCATTCCATACCAAGACCTCTAAAAATTGATCTATATAGGAAAATTTCTATATGTAGGATAAAATTGTCTAACATTTATAATGATATCCTGGGTTTGTATGCCTACTATGCAAAAATTAGTGGCCTTAAACTGATCCATTAGGCATTTGGAGTCATAATTTTTTCTCTCAATTGTCATGAAACTAAATCAAGGCTGACCCCTTTCTATAAAACTTCCTCTTTAAATAATAAGGACTAAAAGGAAATAAAACAACTATGCCCAAGGCACTTATTGAAATGGAAACACACAACTAAAAAAAATGTGCTCAATGCACTTAGAGGAAAGCATAGAAAACTAATCTAATATGTTATAATATCATAAAACAACTGTAAACTTTTTTAATAACAAGGATTTAAATGAATGTCATTACATAGGATGGGTAATAGCTCTCCATCCAGTTGGGAAAAATAAAAAACATTATGTTATTTGCATCCTTGGATCAAATAAGGACCACTCCATAAGCTGTCAAACTTGGTGTGGTTGCTTGGCTTGGCCTTATTTGAGTCCCATTTGAGGACTAGGTCCCCTTCCTTGATGTCCCTTGTTATAGATCTCTTATCAAAGGCTTTCTTGACTTAAGCTTATTGTGACTCTAATGTCTTCATTGTGAGGTCTTTATTTTCTTCAAGCTCCATGAGATATATAATCCTCATAGTCATAGGCTCACTCTCCATCAACTCAAGCTGATGGGCTAACTCCAAGGTAGGTAGTTCAAGATAAATGGGCAATTTGGCTTCCCTTCCACATACAAAGACATATGGAGAATTGCTAATGGTAGCTTTAGGAGTCACTTTATTATCCCATAAGGTTTTCCTTAGCTTTATATGCCACATTCTTTGATTTTATTCCATGGTCCTCTTGATAATCCTTATCAAGTTCTTGTTTTTGGACTCTACTAGTCTATTTCCTTAAGGGTAGTAATTATAGGATGTGATGAGGTACATACCTAGCTTGAATGTCCTTTCACTTGTCTTCATGCCAACAAATGCTAATGTATTATCTAAACTTATAGTAGCTAAGATACCAAACCTAGTTACTATGTTGTCTTAGATGTCTGACATTGTTATCTCATTAGCTTCTTTAAAGGCAATTTCTTCCACCCACCTAGTGAAGTAATCAATTGTAGTGAGCACCCATTCATTCCCTACATTTTAAGGTAGATTTATCATCCCCATGAAGTCTAACCCCCATTATATAAAGGGTTTCTCCACTTGGATTGGGTTGAGTGGAAGAGATGGTAAACTTTGTTTACCTACAAATAGAGCACACTTATGACATTTCCTGACCCATCCATAGGCATCCTTGAAGAGGCTAGGTAAGTAATAACCAGCCCTCATTATTTTTTTTTCTTTTTTTCTTGAAGTAAAAAGGCCTCCTACACGTTCATCATGAAACTAATCCAAAAGATTTTCCACTTGATTGTCATCAATGCACCTAATAAGTACCCCATTGAGGACCCTTCTGAATAGAACTCCATTAACCAATACATAAGGTATGGACTAAAGTTTGAAATACCTTCTTTTTGCTCTGTCCAAACCTTGGGAGCATTCTCTTATCATTAAGAAATGTGTCATATCTTGGAGCCAACTATTATGAAGTGGAGGTGCATCTATTTGTGAGTTGTCTTGTAATACCAAAATAGCTTCTTTATCTTATTTAAGGTCATCCACCATATTCTCACACAAGCTTTTACCTCTTACCATCTTAGTGAATTTAATCTTCACATCATATTCCATGACTTTGGTAATCTAGCATGCTCTTTTCTCATTCAAATCCTTGTTGAGGAGAAAGTCTCGTACCTTAGAATGAGACACCATAAGATGAATCTTGAAGTTGGAATACATTATCCTAAACTTTTTGAGGATTTTCAAGGCTACAATAACCTAATTTTCAATAAAAGTGTACTTTACTTCATACCCCTTCATTCCTTGACTAGAAAAGGCAATTGGCTACTCAATTCCTTCACCATTCTTTTGTATCAGCATAGATGATATGTTATCAATGTTGGAAAAGGTATACAATATGAAATCATTTGAGAAATGAAGATTCATGAGTGAGGGTGCTTGGGTAATGGCTTGTTTGATGGCCTCAAATATTTTTTTGCCTTTATTTGACCAAGTAAAAACTTGGATCTTCTTTAGCATGGTAGTGATGGGTTTGACCAAGTTTTCAAAACTAGGTATAAACCTTCTCACAAAGTTTGTCTTCTGAAGGAAGCTTTGGATTCCTTTCTTGTGCTTGGGTAGAGATAGTGCTAAAATAACACTTATTCTATCAAGGTCAATGGATAGTATTTCCTTTGAAATAATGTGACCCAAAAGTTTGCCTTTATGAAAAACAAACACACATTTATTGGGATTTAAAGAGATCCCATACTCTCTACTTCTTTCAAAGATAAACATTATATTATCTAAGTGCTCACTAGCTTTCTTAGAGAAATTTGTGATGTCATTTTAGTAAACTAGTACCATCTGATTCAACAACCCTTGAAAATCCATGTCCATGGCTCTTTCAAAAGTGGCCCCGACATTTGATAATATAAAAGGCATATTTTAGTAATCATATGTGCCCCGATTTATGCTGAAGGCCATCTTATACTAATCTTATTCCCTTACCAACAATTGGTTGTAACCTGAATACCCATCCAAAAGGTAAAAACATTCTGAACCAATAACTATCTGAAGGAGTTACTCCATGGATGGTAAGGGGTAGTGATATTTTAAAGAGACCTTATTTAGATTCCTGAAGTCAACACCTAATTTGATTTCCCCACTCTTCTTCCTCATAGGTACCAAATTGGCTACCCTTGAAGAGTGCTTAATGGGAAAGATGATCTTGGATTCAATTCATTTGATCAATTCTTTCTTCATAATCTCTTTAATTTTGGGGTTTATAGGCCCCTAATTCTACCTAACAATCTTGGCATTAACCTCTAGTTTTATAGTGTGTCATTTTATCTTAAGATAAAATCCTCTTAGGTCACTATATTCCCAAGAAAATATATCTACATATTCTTTACAAAGTTCTATGAAAACATGCTTCTTAGATTTAGTGCTTACCTTCCCAAGCTTGAGGAGCTTGTCCTTGAATATAATACTCCTTCATATTTATCTTTACTTGTTGAAATCACTACCTTATCTTTTCTCATATGATCTCCCTCATGGAAAATACCTTCAAGGGTGACAATCCCTATAGAAATCTTGTTAGATATCAATTGAACAATTTGATCCTCATACTAATGTTAAAACTTTTCTTGGTTTATGAAGGAGAACTCTACTCCTTATTGCAAGAAATAGGTAATTTACTTATCATTCTCAAATACCTACCAATGAGCTTCATTGTTTGGTACTAATGGTCTTACCACCACTTTGACATGTGGCTACACCTTGGTCTATTTTAACTCATTTAGGATATCAAATTGAGCTCTCACAACTACCAATATATCATCATGTTGATTATGGTTCCTTGGTACTACTTGGATGTTAAAGGCCTCAAAATTCTTAATTAGGTCCCACACTCTATGTTTTTAAGACTTCATCAAGGGATTATTGGTGATATTATAGCCTCTAACTTGGTATACTATCATCTCACTATCCCCATAAACTTGTAATTATTTGATCCCTCTCTTACTAGCCCATTGGAGGCCATGGATAAGACCCTCATATTCTATTATATTGAAAGAAAAACTGAATTGGAACCTATAATAAGATAAATATTTGTCATTAGAGGGGGATACTAGCATTACACCTATATCCACTCCATGTTTTCTCCTTGAATAATAAAAAAACAATTTCCCTAAGCCACTAGGATATTCTTAAGGTCCAATGGGGGATGACATGAACTTATTCTATTCATGTTAGTAGTAAACACCCAGGTCTCTATCCTCAACTCCTTTCAAGGGATAAACCAAATTATTTTCATTCCATAGTTAATCTAAGAGCATATTTAATGTAGACACCTAAATCTAGCCACCAATGATCTCCAACCAGGGTTTTGACCAATTTCCACCTAAAGTGCACAATTTGGCCTAAAAACACTAAATCACATTAAAAGCTTTGAACCTAACATATTCAAGTGCCAATTTTGGCTAGATTATCATTAAATGGGACAATGCAATTTATGGGCTAGCTAACTTTGATTGGGTCATTCTAAGTACAAATGCCAATTTTGCACCTGGGTGCCCTAGGTTACTATATCTTATCAAATATATTGCACAAGACATGTGACTTTGTTATTTGTTTTTGGTAACATCATAAATGGAATAATATATCCAATGCATCTAACATCACATTCTAATTCCAATCCAGTCAAATTTTGGACCAATAACAAGGCATTTTGATCAATTTGAGTAATTTGTGCACAAAGTGCTTAATCATGCTTAAGATATAATTAAACCAAATTAGAGCCTAATTAATAATTCCATGGAAACTTGTTGAATAATTATTTTTTGAAATGAATATTGAATATCTGAATCATCAGGTGACCTTATTTCTTGGGAAGACATCCCTAGGCCATAAATGCCACAACTATTAGGATTCATGCCTCCCATGCCTCATCAATGCCCTCCATGCCTCTTAATTTCTCCTTTATCCCAAATATTTATGAGCCTATTTATTAATTTTAATTTCAAAATTGGATTAATCCTTAGCCACATATCTCAATCTTAAGATGGATTGTTTAGGTTAATTCTGATCAATCTCAAAAATCTATAAATAGAGAGGCCATGAACATCATTTCTAAGCTATTTTGGTGCAAAGTTATAATGCACAAATGATTCCAAGAGCCATTGTAATTAGTGTTACCATGCCAAATTGAATCCAATCCAAGCTAAGCCAAAACCATAAGGTGCCAAGGAGAAGAGGAGATAACCAAGCCTCCTTTGATGAAGACTTCATGAGCACAAACTAAGCAAGCCACTATAACAAGAATTTTGGAGCATCTAAGGAAGGTAAAATAAGGTTTCTTTTGAATTTTAGTTGTGTGTTTTATTCATGTTTGTTAACTAAGCTCTCACTAGTGTCTAGGCCTAGAGATGTTATGATATTTAGTGTGTTTCTTTCATTTTGTTTTCATTATGAAACTAACACAATACTAACCATCCTCTCTTGAGTCAAATTTACAGTTCACATAATAGCATGCCTAATGGGACCCAACACATCCCAAACATGAAGAAGATCATTATGCAACTTTAAAATATTCATTTAGATCATTAAAACTTTTGTAATTTGATTTTATAACTTTGTTTTGGAGTTTTTCTTTGTCAAAGGTTTACACAGTAACTATCATCGATTGAGTAAACCATCGACGGTCATTTTCAAACATCATTGGTTAGCATTAGTAAAACCACTGTTGGTCTACATAAACGTCACTATCACCAGTTAGTGTAATCAATGATGATCACTATGTTTTTTAACACAAACTTGAGAGCTCATTTTTCTAAGTTGGTTGTTTCTTCAAAAGTGCTTCTAAGCTAAACATCTTGCTAACATTTTTTTTGAAGGTTTTACTTGAAAAATCATCAAAGTATGCTTAAATAAATCCTTTTAAACTTATTTTAGGGTGTTTTAAAATGAATCAAACTTTTCATTAAGGTTCTTAAAGGAAATAATTTATGGTGTTATTGCTTAAATCTTGTAGTTAGCTTTCAAAGGTATAAATTAAGACCAAGGGATCAAATGAATACCACCAAATCTTTCATTTGGGCTTAAAATTGAAAACACTTGTCATTTTTGTCTTCAATAGTTGTTTGATCTAAATTTTTTTAGAAAATAAAGGGGTTTTGCATGTATGCTCTTCCATTTTTCCCATTTAGGGAACCCTTGGAATCAAAAGCACCATCCTTATTGCAAAAATCCTAGTACAAGGCTTAGAAATAATGTCATCTAAAGCACTCCCCAAAAACTCGTCAAAGTTTGGGTGACCTTGAAAATGACCCCAAAGTCTTTATATTAGTCTTTTGTTTCATGAAAACTTGGCTTGTGAAGGGATGTCATTACCTCCCGAGAGTTCTTTAGGGAAGCTTTAACCCAGGGTTTCATCTCTTGGAATTGACTTCATTTACTCCTTCAAAATTTCACATGAGACGTATATACATTTGGACATTGCACTAAACTAAGTGAACAATAGGATGTAGTAGTTGTAAAAAAGACTATACCTTTTTACAACTAGCTAATGCCATAGTCACCCAATTTTTGTGTTTGTCTTTTGCATCATTTGATGTGAAAGTCATTATGCAATTGATTCCCTTAGAAACATTTGAAATATTGCTAGTTTAGTCAACCCCACATTGCCATACCCTTGATAGGATTTGGACAATTATACTTAGTGTATTTTGGTCATTTATCTTATTTGGTATGTTTTGAGACTAAAACTTGTTTTTTTGTTCATAAAGCCATGTCAAAACCAATCTATTTATACATCACTCTTTTATTTAAAGAGGAATTATGATGGATGTTTTACACCACACTTGTGCCTTGAAATTTTTGTTAAACTTATTTGTGTATGTGTCATTTGAGTTGAAGAGGGTAGCATTATGGTGCCCAAATCATGTCAAAATCATTTTACCTTTGAGCCTTTTGAAACATAATAGGGATCACATCATTTGAGCATGCTTACACCGTTAGGCTACTTAATTTGTTTCAAAAAAAATTTACTATTATGCCAAAAACTATATATTTCAAACCATGTCATGTATACCATTTGGACCTTTGTCTTGTGTTATCATGTTGTCCAACTTTTTCTAGCTTATTTGGTTAAATCCTAGTTTTCAACATTAAGTTTTCAATTAACCTTGTCAAGTTTGGATCTAAACATTGATTGATTTTTATTTAGGCCTCAATTCATGGGGTTGATACATAAATATTTCCCTTTTGGGTTATATAACTTCAGTTAATCTATTACCAAAATTTGAAAAATATTGATGGTTTGTTTGTTTAATACCTATCCTTATCATTGTTTGTGCCTTTATTTGGGAAAACACAGTCTTTCTTCAAAGATCCTTTTGTCTTATTCCTTATGCCAACTGATCATGTTTATGTTTGATTCCATGTGTTGAGTCTATGTAAAATTTCTTTCCAAACTTGTTAGATTAAATCAAATCACATAAACCTTTGTCTCAAGTCTATATTTTGATGCCATTTGGCCAAAAGTCCTAGCATATGTTTGTTTGTTTGAGCCTAGATTTTGACTTCAAATTTGGACAAAAGACCTAGTAACTCAACTTTTCCCTTTCCTAGCTTAGACCTTGTTTAGAATACTTTGACCTAGACCTTTGACATACCAAATTTTAGTCAGATTCTTGACCTTTTGTGTGTATGACATTTGACATTAGACATTTGATTTTAAACTATTTTATGCCAAGTTTTAACACTAACCATTTTGGAGATACAACTCCACCTTAAAACCACATTAGAGATACAACTCCGCCCTTTTGACCAAGGTATACCAAGTTTGAATCATTTATCCTTTGGACATAGTTTTTTAGGGTTTGTAGAACTCTAAGCCTTTTTATTTTTAGAGATTTCATCATTTATGTAGATATGTCTAGCTACACCTATGGTGGAGTCAAGTATAATCCAAATTATGAGAGAATGGACACACTAAAATACTTTTATAACTTTAGTTAAGACCCCAATGATGTTAATATGGTTTGTGAGACAAATTTCTATCCACCTCATAATAATCATTCATGGGAATAAAGTCACGAACTAGCTCATGATCCAACTCAAGACCTAGATTGGTATGAAGAGGCTTGTGAGGACTTTGAAGACCCAACTATAGATAATGTTGTTTGGGCTATGGATCCATACCCTCTTTACAATAATCAGTATGCAAAACACAATCAAAAAATAGCTTATGATCCAACTCACAATTGGGATGATATGGTTTATGATAAGACTTGGATGCTTTGGCTTAAACGAGTAATCAAGCTCCACCACATCATACCATTTATATTATGGGACTACAATGTCACACCATTCCCATACTAAGACCTCATCCTTTGGTTTATGTAAGCAATCAATTTCTATAATACCAAACCATTTCTATACCATGACTTCATCCTTTGGGTTGTGCAAGCAATCAAGATCCATAATTCCCCTTCATCATTTTAGGACCTAGTCCTTCGGCTTGTATGGGTAAACAAGCCCCAAAATGCCCTATTGTTACCATTTTAGGACTTTTTCCTTTGGCTCATGTGATAAGTCATGATCCCCACTACCCTACCATTATCTAACCACAAAATATTCCTCATTTAGAACCAATCCCATCCAAACATCAACTGATCCAATCCTTCAAAGACCAAATTATATTCAAAATTAGTATTTTACAACTCATTGGAAACCATATCCAAAATAACTAGCCAATCTAAGATGTTTTTTTTAACCAACCACTTATGATAAGTCAACCTGTGATGAATCACCTATTGATCCTATACTAGTTATCGAGGAGTCTCATACTGATGAGCCAGTCTTTGTCAAGTCACTTCTTAATTATTATAAATACCTTTAGGAAAATAATTACCTTGACGATGTGCCTATTTTTCAAGAGCCTCTTATTGACAAGCCAATCTCTAAGGAGTTGTCTCTTGACCTTTTTTTCATCCTAGAAGAGTCCCACTCTGACAAACCAATTTTTATGGAGCCTATTATGCCATCATAGGATGTTACTTATCCAAAACCAAATATTCAATAAAACATCATTATAATAGAGTACTCATTAGATGAAGAATCAAAGTTAGATTCAAGTTTTATTCTTGAATCGACATTAGATTTACCATCAGAATCTAAATCAACATCAGTCTTAACATTGGATTTAGAGTCCCTTGACTTAGAATCAAATTCATAAAAAGAATATGTTTGTGGATATTAAAACATTGGTTATTCATGCCTCACAAATCAATTTAAATACATTTTTAATCATTCTATAGTTTTTGAGGATGAGTACTTTAGCTTTGACACAAGTTATCCTAGTATCTTCTACAAGGATTGCGTAGCCTCTCCCCATTCCATTACTATTATATAGGCCATTACCATCAACCAAAATAGCCATATCATTGACATTCCATCTCCCACAAGTTTTGATTAAGATAGATAGAATCACACTTTATTAAATTGTGTCCATGGTGACATAGCAGTTAAAGAAGAGAAAGGAGGCCAAGATGACATTCATATAGCAGAAGAACACTTTCCTAGTGAAACATTTTTAGAGGTGTTAGGGGAAAATCAAAGTCATAACTCATCATCTTCTAGTGAAACTTTTTTAGAAGTGCCAGAAGACAATCAAAGTTAAAAGTTAACATTTCTTAGTGAAGCCTTTTAAAAGGTGCTATGGGATAATCAAGACAACTTCATTGGTAAAAACCTCTTTGAGGCACCAATAGCTGAGAAAAAAAATTCTTCATTACTTGATGAAGATTAAATCAAAATAGCTTCCAATCTACAGCCTAATCAGATGGTAGCTACTCTCAAGATCAAATAATAGAAGAATATGGTGGTCTTATCAAGAGAATATTTAAAGGTCTTTAGTCCCACCATAACTAAAATTGTGTCAAATTTGGCATCAGTAACATTACATGTGACTAAAAGTCCTGATCTTCATTTGTTTCCCCACCATTATACATTCCATTATCATCTACCATTATATTTCACAATCAAACCTACCATCTATTATTTGTCCTTGTTTACCATCCATGGCCACACTTTTATTTTTAGAGGCTACAAAGATACCTTGTCTTAACATTTGAAGGAATCAAAATCAATGAGAAACGAAGATCACAACAACATTCTTGACATCCAAATCTACAAGTAGTTATTGATAGAGCAGTTATTCAAATGAGGTATGGGATAGTAATTAACATGATTGTGTATTATATTTGTATCATTTGTTGATTAGGACATTCATCTCCCCATTAATAGGAATGATAGAATCATAGGTCATTTACCACACCTAGGCCAAAAACATGTACCATACCATTTCACATTGCCATGCCATTTTCGTTGTTACATATACATTTTCCATTGTTTCATATTCCTACTATTCACCCTATCACTTGCAGGAAAACCCTCTTAAGATTTTATCCAATTTATCAAACCATCATTATCCTAAGAAAAACCATACCATCCTATTATGCCATTCCTATCTAAACCAAAGCCAATTTTTAGTCATCCTACCCAATCCTATTTTGATCTTAGTTCCTTTGGTTCTTCCTGCACTTTTTGTGAGGGGATTTTGATCAAGTTTCAACAATCAATTAAATTTGTGTTTACAATGATAGTCTATAAAAGTAGTGTAACAGTTGATTTGTTAAGATATCTTTCATTTTTCATCTTATATCAAGTTTGTTTATGTGAACTTGATTATAACCACCTATGGGCAAATCACTATTTCACCAGCCTTGCTACTAATTATAACCACCTATGGGTAAATTAGTATCATTGACCTATGATGTTTTATGCTAGTTATAATCACCTATGAGAAAACTAGGGTCAACACTTATTTATCATGCATTACCACATACTTTGCCATTACTATTTTCATTTGACTGGCCATTTTTTGGATTTAAGAACTTGTTGGGACCTAGTTGGTTTTTCATCACCTTTTGTGTGGATGGAAGGGACCTAGTTGGTTTTTCCTCACCTTTTGTGTGGATGGAAGGGACCTAGTTGATTTTTCCTCACCTTTTGTGTGGATGGAATTACTATGACTTGAGGTGATTTTAGGACTATGTGGGTCATGCTCAATTCATGTTGAGGTCACCTCAGTCCCCCTTTCCATACGCTCTCACCATTTTACAAGCAACCTAAGCCAAATGCTCTCACCATTTTTTGAGTAGGTATCTTGTCATTCTATAACAAGTTAAGATACCTAAAAATTCCAAAAACATTCATAAAATTTTAAAAAATCCAAAAATTATTTGTCTTGTCTAAGCCTAGTCAGTTATCCTCGATCCACCTTACTGGGGAATGGTCATTGCTAGGATGTTTTCTTTTGCTTTTATTTTTAGGCTTTCTATTTTTTTGTTTATTTCAAGTTGTTTGTTTTTTTATTTTATTTTGTTTACTTTTCTATTTATTTTTTCATTTACCTATTTGTTTATTTTTAGCACTATTATTTAGACTCAGTATATATGCATTCATGGGTTATTTCTTGATCACATTATTCTTGAGTCTATCCATATTCATATGTCAATATTATCACATGGTTTTTATCATTGGTTTATTATTTTTGAGTGTTTATTAAATCAAGAGTCAATTCTTATGCATATTTTGGGATGGTATTCATGGTGTTCTATCATGAAGCCTACCATCACATGCTACAACAAAAATTAGCTTCAGGAATGTCTACAATCAATGGATCCATAGAAGTTTCTCCTTGGCACCTTGGAAAATACTCCCATCCCACCCTTGGTCAAATCAACCCATTAACAATTTTATTTGTATCATTACTAATCAAGATAAGCATCTCTTCATTGGTAGGTACAATTAAATCATTCACATTGATCAATCTTATTCTTTTATTCATCTATTTCATCACTTTGCACCCACTCATCTTTAATCTATATTCCAATTTATATCCTTGAGTTATGTTTTCTAATCAGCCCTAATTGGGGCATAATCATCTTTAGCCAATGTAGGTCCTCTTAATGATTATAACTACCTATGGGAAAATCATTATTTTGATTTTTATTCCTGATTATAACTACCTTTGGGCAAATCACTATCCTTTTTACATCAATGCATGCAAGCATTTTCTCATTTTAATTAATCTCAACCACGGGTTAATTCCACCTTTCTTATTATTTCTTTTCAAGGGACCGCCCATCAATAAATGTGACGACCACTCCCTCAAGGGGCATCATCATAGGATTCCCAAAACCATTTAGATCTTGGTTCTTCAACCATCATCTTCTTTTTGGCATACAGGCCATTTTTCATTCTTTGAGAAGATATTGCTTTGTCTATAGTTTTCAATGCCTTCTCAAATAGGGGCAAACTGTAGACACCTAAAACTAGCCACCAATGACCTCTAACCAAGCTTTTGACCAATTTCCACCTAAAGTGCACAATTTGGCCTAAAAACACTAAATCACATTAAATGCTTTAAACATGACATATTCAAGTGTCGATTTTGGCTAGAGTATCATTAAATGGGGTAATGTAATTTATGAACTAGCTAACTTTGATCAAATCATTTTGAGTCAAAATGCCAATTTTGTGCCTAGGTGCTCTGGATTTCTATTTCCTATCAAATATCTTACAGAAGACACATGCCATTTTTATTTTCTATTACTAACATCCTAAATGGGATAATGGATCTAACACATTTGACATCACATTCTAATTCTAATCCAATCAAATTTTGGACCAATAACAAGGCATTTTGATCAATTTGAGTAATTTGTGCATAAGTGCTTAATCATGCTTAAGATCTAATTAAACCAAATTAGATCCTAATTAAGAATTCCATGGAAACTTGTTGAATACTTATATTTATAAATGAATATTGAATATATGTATCATCAGGTGACCTCATTTCTTAGGAAGACATCCCTAGGCCATAAATGCCATAAATATCAAGATTCATGCCTCCCATGCCTCATCAATGCCCTCCATGCCTCTTAATTTCTCCTTTATCCTAAATATTTATGAGCCTATTTATTAATTTCAATTTCAAAATTGGATTAATCCTTAGCCACACATCTCAATCTTGAGATGGATGGTTCAGTTTCATTCTGATCGATCTCAAAATTTATAAATAGAGAGGCTATGAACATCATTTCTAAGTTATTTTGGTGTAAAGTTATAATTCTCAAATGATTTTAAAATCAATTAAAATTAGTGTTACCATTCAAAATTTATTTCAATCCAAGCCAATTCAAAACCACAATGTGCCAAGGAGAAGAGGAGATAGCCAAGCCTCCTTTGATGAAGACTTCATGAGCACAAACTGAGCAAGCCACTACAACAAGCATTTTAGAGCATCTAAAAAAGGTAAAAGAAGGTTTATTTTGCATTTTAGTTGTGTTTTTTATTCATGTTTGTTAACTAAACTCTCCCTAGTGTCTAAGCCTAGAGATTTTATGCTAGTTAGTGTGTTTCTTTCATTTTGTTTTTATTTTAAAACTAACACGGTACTAACCATCCTCTCTTGAGTCAAATTCCTAGTTCACATCTGGTATCTCCTTAGGGTGAATGTTTAGTTCTTGACCAACTATAAATTCATCTGCATCAATTATGGTGTAATTGATGTTTATGTCATCTAACCCATAAGGCTCTATGTGGAATTATGAAATGGGCTTAACTTTGATTGATACTTTGGTCCCATATCTTATTTTGAATGCCATGTACGACCAATCTACTCTAAGATAACCTCTAATATTTTTAGTGAATTCCCTAGATAGGCATAGGGAACAGTGAGGAGGTATATATATAATCAACACATCTTGAACCACTAAAACACTAAGACAAGCATGCAGGGTCAATTTGAGGTCTCTAATGATACCAGATGGCTTGGTGGAAGAACCATCAAGTTGTATAAATATTTTAGACTCAAGGTTATATTTTAGACCAAGATGATTAGCTATAAACTTTGGCATTATTGAGGTGTTATCCTATATTTCTACCAATAAATTATGTACTAAATAATTACTAATGATCATTGAAATATAGAAGGGGTGAGATTTGACCATCTTACTTGATTGCCCTTCACTAGGTCCTTTAGTTGCATTGGTGAGAACCACATTTTATTTACTTGGTGGCTTCTCATAAATATTTATCTTTTATAATCCTTCTTGAAGGATATCTACCTAACCAAGTATGTATAACATATCCCACATTGGCACAATCACACTAGACCTTTTTATTTGTTCCACAATGTAGATGGGTGAACCACTAACCTTTGGTTGTGCTTTGGGAGCCACATCTGCACCTTGAGTTTATGAGTTTTGAGGGACAAAGACATTCCCCTAATTTTGATTCCTTAGAACTATTGGAACCTTTAGAATAGAAACAAATCCATTTGGCTTTGATATTGAAGGATTAATGGTAGGAGGCTCTTTGACTACTTCTTGATGACCATCCATGTTCCTTATTTTGAACCTTATATTTATTGCCACTGGGATGTATGCTTGACTAGAATTAACCTATTGATCAAGTGCATAACACTCTTCTTCATCATAATTCACCATTTTATCACCCAACTAGCTTGGTCTTTGATCAAAGCTTTAACCTTATTGAGGCTCTTTTGGTATTGCCATCATGGGTACCTCTATGTTCTGATCCATAAGAGCTTGATTGTGCCCATAATTAGTAACATGTTGCCATTAATCATTAAAATATTGAGTGAAATCAGTGGTTGGAACAATGGATTACTCAAAGACTAATTTCAATGCATGGTACCCTCAACTTATTAAGCTAAATTGTTTTGTATGGGGACCAAAGTGTTGGAAGTGCTTGCAATATTTGGATTATAGTTGTTTTTCCTAACATAGTTAGGTTTCCATTGTCCTTGGTTTTGAACCTGGCCTTGGTCTTGGAAGTTTCCTTTGTAGGGTGGCCTATTTTCTTGATAAGATTGTTATTAAGGTTGATATGAGGCTTGATAATTCTTATTGAAGGCTTGTTACCTCTTAACATTCACTAGTTCATTCCCCAAGGATTGGAATATGCTCTTAAACTCTTGAAAGTTCTTTTGTTCTTGGGATTCACTAGATCCACTAGTGGAAGACTTTGTTTGCTTAGGTAAAGGTATGGAAGTAATTTTAGGCATAAAAGGAATGATAGCAAGGGGAAGAATATAAATAGGAGGTGGTCAGATCGCAGGGAACAAAGGCATTGGTGGTTTAGGTGTAAGCTTATCAAATTAAACTAGATCATTTTTTGATCTGATTTCTACCTCATATGCATTTGGCAATGTGTTCCCCCTGTAGACTAGATCATTATTGCAATGTCACTGTTAAGGTATTTTAAATATTATAGTAAGGCAAAGTTGGAGGTATGTCTAACAGAGACTAGGATCTTGTCCCAAGAATTTTAGAACCTTGTATTGAAGTCTTGCATAACTTCATGAGGGGCTCTTTAAATTGTAGTTAACTACTCTGTAAGTGACAAATGGTCACTTTTATCTTTAAATATTTTACACAATGCATCTCCTAACTGGTCTCATGATGTAATAGAATTAGCAATAAGGCTTTTATACCAATCTAGGGCTCTACCTTTGAAAGGGATGACTAATAACCTAATTTATACATTTTCCTCATTAACATTATGAATGTTGAAAAAATTAGCCACATCCATGAGGTGCTCAGAAGGGGTTGTAGTTTGGTCTCCAATAAAATAAGGGACACTTTTAAGAGTTATTAATAGAATAAGATCATATTGAGGGAGGTCTAAAGGACTTTATCCATGAAAATCCATAAAGGGAAAAGCTATAAGGGATGCCATGGCAATGACAGGGTTTAACAAATATCTTCTTGTAGGGGTAGGCCTTGAAATTGACCTAGGAATAAAGTTTCCATTATATGGATGTGTATTATAAAACCTTAATCTTTTTATTGAGTTTAAAGGCAATTAAACACATTCAAAGGGAATGCCTCTAGAAGTTAACCTTTTAGTCACCTTTGGAATGATATGTAGTCACTACTCTACTACTAGAATATTGAATCTTCTTTTGGAGTCACCATATGATGTTGTTTGGAAGCTATAACTCCTGAAAATTCATCAAAACAACATCAAACTTTAACCAATATTTAAAATTATGTCCCATCAATCATGCCAAAAACTATTGTAGATTCAATTTTCACCCTTGGAGAGGATTCTTTAGGCTCTCTCCAATTGAGCTACACTATGAGAATAACTGGAGGCTATGGGTCACCTATGGTGGGGTTGGAACTTTGGAAAAGGCCAACTTCATTTTGATGGATCACCTATACTAATGTTTACAATGAGAAAAGGGTTAGAAAATGAAAAAGGGCTCCTAAGAAAGTTAACCGGGTGAAGCACCAATAAGAACTCACATAAGCATGAAGTAAACACTAAGGAAGCATAAGACAATGTTAGCTCACACAATCTCACAAAACTTAGATAGTTGCATAAGTGTTTCATAAAATAGGTTCAGGAAGTAATGAATGAAGGAAAAAAGGAGTTCTAAGACCCACTAAGAGCTTGTATTAATGATAGAAATAATAGCAACTTAGACTTACAACTAACTTTAAGACACCTAGAAATGAGTAAGAAAGAAGGACAATGGGCATGGAAGATTCTCCTTCACAATGCCATCATGCAAAAAATTTGTTACACATAATTCAAAGGTAAGAGATGGGTAATAAAATCTTTGTTGCTTCAAGAGGTTTTTCATACAAATTTTGATAGGCTTTAACCTTATCAAATGAGCTTCTATGCTCTTTCAAAATTGAGAGAAATTTTCTTATCAAAAGTGAGAGAGAGATTATAAATGGAAAAAAACAAGATATTTAGGAGAAAGGGGAGAGAGGGGGGAAGCATGCCATCTAAGATCATTAATTGAGCTACCACCATTCTTAATTTATAAACCATATTTGATCAAATTAGGACTAGTTCTCATCAACAAGTTAACCTATATTTGGCTCTAATAATCTTAAAGATTTTTGAGTTGCTGAGAGATCCACTAGAAAATAATAATTTATTTTGAATGATGAGTCATGATATATTAGAAATGAAAACCTTAAAGGCTCTGTAAAAACATTTAATGCTCTACTGTACTCTCCAATACCCAAATCCCCTTACTTTGATCTTTTATTCCATCTCTCACTTACTTTAATTATGAGGAAAACATCCTAATATCCATGGACTTAATAGATCCATGTTCAATTCTAATTTTAGAAGCTATATGTACCTTATTTGTCAAAGTTATAGCTTTATCAAAGGATAAAACACTCCTAAACATCTACACTTACTCCAAATCTGAGCATAGGTTCACTATAGATTGAAAACCAATCCAATTATTAGTTTTCTATAGTCAATATCCATGCAAATCCATAGGGTGCATATCCTCATTCTCAAACTTTATTAAGTTTAAAATCCCTATCATGCTTTTGATCTTTAATGGTAATAGAGCTTCATATTAACAACCTTGATTATATAACTATATCTACTTAATGGTGTTCAACTGACCTCTAATGGTATAATATCCATTTTAAACCTTTATTATTGGTTTGACTTGAACTATTTTTGACCTTTACTTGAAATTTCCTAGTTTTGACTTTTAATATTGGTCATCAATCTACTTTTGCATGATGGATCATGTATTGTCGATCTACTTGGACCCACTGATGTTGTTAGTGTGATCTAGGATTTTAACTCAAAGGAGGAAGCTAGTATAGATTTAGTCTCAAAAATAATGAAAAATTAACTCACTAACAATCTAACATCCTTTAGGCCTAATCATGGGGGGAGAATAATGAATAAACCAAATGAGAACTCAACAAAACATGGAAAAAATGAGAAATATAAACATAAAAACACAAATTCCTTGCCAAATACTTGATAGATCCAAATGGTAATTCAATTGCCTTACTCAGTTTATGCATAAGATATATTTATCACATCTCCTCTATGCACCATTCCTGAATGCTTAGCTTGATTGATATGGCTTGGCTACATTTCAGCATTATAACACTAGGCTTTTAGCTTCATGAATCTATTCCTGCATTATAACTCTACTTTGATTGAGCTCTTTAAATGAAGAGCTATAGGATTGATTTTATAGGCATTCAAATCCCTTGTAAAGAGTTAAACCTAACCATGATTGATTTTGGCATATTCTTAGGATATTCTTTTAGATATTTTCTAAAAGTGACAACTCACAAAGGTATTGAGTGTATTCTAGGATGTTCTAAGATGTTCTTGAATTTACTTTTTAGTAATTGATTTATTATCTCATGGATGAGCTCAATTAGGATTTGAAATTTATTTAACTTGCTAATTGATTTTGATTAGGGTGTGGAAGTAATTTATTCTTTTTAGGCATTTGGCTATTTATTTGATTTTGATTAATTCAATGTGTGTATATGCCTTGTTTAATTGATTTAATAGGATAAATTTATTTAATTCAAGGTTATAAATCCAAATTTAAGACTAATAGAAATTCTTAGGTTAAATGTTTGATGATTGGTACTAATTTTTCTAATAGTTTGATGCAAAGCCATTGGTGGCTAAATTTACATGTCTACAGTTTGCCCCTATTTGGGAAGATGTTACAAGCTATAAACATAGTAACATATTTTCAAAGAATAAAATGGTTATTTATGCATATGAATATAATGGTAATGATTGAATTGTAGTTTCCCCCTCAAGGGAGTGGTTGGCAAGTGGGTTGGTAAATAGTCCCTCAAAGAAAGAATCGAAATGAAGGGACCAAAAAAATGAAGATGATGGGGTGACAACATAATGATTTACCCAAAGTTGGGCAAAATCATCAAGAAATGTAAGTGGGATAGTGTATAATGGTTTTCCCAAAGGTGGTTATAAGCATTTTACCCTGATAGTGGTAATATGGTATGATAACACAATGATTTTCCCTATTATTCAATATAATCATTGAGAAAATGGAGCTACCCTAATTAGGACAAACAAACAAGAAAGGAAAATTGGTGATAACACAATGATTTTCCCTAGTAGGTGATACAATCATTGAGAATGCATGTGGGATGGTGTACAAAACTGATTCAGTATACCCTGATTATAAAAACCATGATTGATGTTTGATGATTGATAAGTTGATATAGAGTATAAAGATGAATTAGGAAAACCTACTAATAGAGAAATGCTCATCCAAACTAACAAAGGTTGAATTTTTTTTGTTACTTAATTACTCTATTTGGAATATGATTGGGTATTGGATTTAGATTTTTGTTGATGTCAATGTCAAGGAGATGGTGATGTTACATTGATGTTGTATATCTATCAAAGATAATTTTATTTGTAGCATTTGATGTTAGGCCTCATGATAAAACACCATGGGGACTTGGCCAAAATATGCATAAGGACTGATTCTCGATATCCAATACTCAATGGAAAATAATTACACCAATGATAAAGACCATGCTGACAATGTAGACATTTGAATATGGATAGATTCAAGAATAATGTGCAAGGAATCCAAGGAACACACATATACTGAATCAAGGCCATAGTGTTGAATGAAAACAAGTAGGTACATAAACAAACAAATAAAATAGATAAACAAAGAAATAAACAAGATATAAAAAGAAACAAATAAGTGTTAGTCCATATGTTAGTATAAACAACATGATAAGAATTTCCCCTAGAAACTAGGTGACAATTGAAAAAACAAATAAGATGAGAGAATAAAAGAAAAGGAAGGGGGTGGCTGAGTTGTCTCCATATGTGATAGGCAAGTGGATGTTGCCTACATAGTTCTATGCATATGATGATCCAATGAAACTTCAAGCCAAATGTAGTTCTCCTAGGAAATGGGAAGAAAATGATTATTCATGAAAAATAAATATAATGGATGTGATATAAGAATAGGGATGAACTCACAAAATAGCTATACCATAGGATAAAAGGCCAAAAATTATGGGAAAACTAAAGAATAAGTGATTTGTTTGTAACTTAGTGAGGGCTCCCAAAATCCTTAAGGTAAAGAAGTGATCAATGTTTATTTTTTCTAAATGATTTTTAAATGTTTTTAGAATTTTTGAAGCATCTCAACTCAATCAAGAATGAAGAGACACTAAAATAGTCCAGGCTTGAAAAATGGTGAGAGCATTATAACTTGAAATGACACTCATTAAATGGTGAGAGCATGGTTGAAGTTAACCATAAAATAGTGAGAGTGTGGCTAAATAGGGATTAAACTAACCTCAACGTGAATCAAACATAACCCATATAGTCCCAAAATGGCTTTAGTTCATAAAAGTTCACCTCACAGTGGAGGAATTTGACTAGTATAGCAACCAATTCAAACAAAATAGGCATAGTTGGTATGATGGCATAATACAACACAAGAATGGATAGTTGATATGTCAAGGCACAATAAATAAATGTTTCCCCTAGTTTTCCCATAGGTAATTATAAATAGGATATAACTAATAGATCAATGATATGAATTTGCACCAGTAGATGATATAATTAGGCTTGTATAAACAAACTTAATAAAAAGGGAATAAGAAATGAAGGATGCAACTACCAAAACTTTTATCATACTACTCTAAAATACTACCTCTACCTAAAATGCTTGAAAAAATACTAAAATTGATCTAATTCTATATGCTAAAAACATAAAACCAATGGATGAACCAAGGTCATGTTAGGATGTGGAGCTAAAAGCTTCAACTGGTGCAAACATGGAGGAGGTTGCTGAGTTCTAGGGAGACCGGCGTCGGCAGATTGCAGTGCAAAAGGAAACTGACATCGGCAGGCGTGAGCTAAAGACAACCGGTGTCGGTAGGAGGTCGATCGACATCAGTCACCTCCAAGCAGACAGGGACCAACATCGGTCGCCTGTGGCAATTCCAAAATGGTTTGTTGCATAGACAGTTAGTTTGTTGAATTGAGAGTTTGCATGTAAAGGCTAATTATAGTCTTGAGTTTCATGTCTAATTATTGTAATTAGGGTAGTCTAATTATTGTAAGCATGAGATCTATATATGGACTCATGGGCTGTATTGTAAATTAGTGTAGCTAGAGAGTAAGAGAGCAAATAAGCTCCTTCTGAGAGAGGAGAGTAATGGTGTGTTCCTCTTAGTGCCACAATACCAAGTGTGGGTGCTGGTTTGGAGAATCAGAAGAGTTCTTCATATTTGTATGATCTTGGTCAGCAGGTGAGCATGGCTTCTTTTGGAGATCTACAATGGTGAGTAAGGTCTAGTGATTTGCAGGTAGTAGTAGAGAGCAAGAGATCTACTTGGAGTACGATTGTGTACTTGATGTACTGGCAGCATGTTACTGACTAGTTGGAGAGGTGAACATCAATTCTATATTGGGGTTGATTGTTGGGACCGAGAGAGAGAGAGGGAAGAAGGTCTTGAGGTGTGGCAAACCTTTGAAGTGGAAGAAGAAGTGGCATCTTCTTTACTGTATATTCTTCTGAGTGATTATTAATACAATTGTGTATTGTCTCTCATATTCCTGTATTGTTTCATATTTATAGTTACTTATTGATTCTAGTTAAATTTTGTGTTTAGTTTCTAATACAAGAAGTAATCATATATGTGCTCTATTGGTGGAGCAAGATCCTGACAGGTTGGTATCATAGCTTGGTTGTAGGTTCAAGAGCTGATACCATCAAGTGGTATCAGAGCTTTTGGTTGGGTTGACTAACAGGTGGTTTCAGATCTGGTATTATTTTTTATTACAGGTCACTCTCAAGGGTTTTAGATTGAGTGGGAGTATAGAAATGGTAGAAGAAAGTAAGCTATGAATGGATAAATTGAATAGCATGAATGGTTTGTTTGATGGAAAGAAGGAGTAAGTAAAAGGAGATTGTTGGTCGGTAGAAGATCAGCGTGTAGAAGCATATGTTGCAGGTGATGTTGCACAGGTTGCTCTGGATAAAGTAGAATCTTTGATTACAGATTCTTTTGCCTCTTTCCATGCAGCCCGAAATAGAGCATCTTTTCATGGGTATGTCTTTGGAGACTTTGGAGAGATTTATTTAGGGGTTGGAGAGCCTTTTCAGATGATTGACAAAGGGGAAGTGAAGCTGAAATTACAGACAGATGACACATAGTGGTTGAAGAAGGTCATGCAGGTACCGATCTTGGAGATTAGTCTAATTTTTTCAAGAAAGTTGGGTGATGGGAGATGCACTGTAACTCTCAGCAGCAGATACACTTGAATTAGATGGTGGTAGGAAAGTAGGTATCCTTTATCCATCTACTTATATTACTGATTCACCTTCTGTTGTAGAGATGTGGCTTTGTAGGCCTGGTCACATATGTAGGAGGGGAATGCAGGTTCTTAAGCAAAAGATAGATGTTTTTGACAAGCTAAAGAACTGGAAAGCCTTGGTGTTCATGGAGGAGATGACGGACAAAGATCAAGTGAGGGAACTGAATTATTCTGAGTAGGGCTATGTTGATTTGAATAGGGTTTTGATCCATGGAGAGCTCATGGGTAAAAAGTTATCACTCATAGGCGAACATAGGTACCAGCATCAGTCAGACAGTAACTGACGTCGGTAGTAGGAAGACTGACATCGGTCAGACGGGAACTGACATCGGCAAAAGTGATACCGGCATCGGTCATGAAACCGACATCGATAATCAAGGTTAGCACAGGGAACCGACATCGGTCGATTGCAGACTGGGAGATGGCTGAGATCGGTCACTGGAACAGATGGTGGGTGGATAGCAAGCTATCAACAAGTCTCAGAAGCCCATATGGAGGTTAGAAAGGGTAAGTGAACCTCATATTCATTGTTCACCTTCTTTATATTGCTTACTAATGGTCAAGAACTAGGAAGATGGAAGAAGCAATGCAGGTAGAATCCAAAAATAGTGGGAGCTTGGCATGGATGAGGAGTGAGTCCTTGGAGAAGAACCAAACAGGTATTTGTTGGTGAAGTTGTCAGCTGGAAGAAAGCACTGAGAGATAGATGGATTCCCAGTTAAAGAAGAGAGTGGATGGATACGCAAGATGAAAGGCCAAGGTATATGGTCTTGAGAAAGCTACAAAATAGTGGTACAGGTTTTGACAGGTTGATGACTAAGCATGGCTTTGGTCAATGTCAGTGTAACTATTGTGTTTGTCTTACCAGGTGGATGATGAGTTGCGACATTATCCAGTTACTATATGTGGGTGATTTGCTAGCAGGTTTTGTACATACAGGGATTTGCTGAGCTAAGGGTAAGGTTAGTTTAGAGGTGTATCATGAAGAATTTGGAGTAGCAAAATTCTTTAGCATAAGAGACATGGAGATTTTATCTCCAGTGGGAGCTGGTGTGAAGACAGTGTTGGCGGGGTTCATGATGCAGGATGCAGAATCAAAAAGCACACCAAGGGCTGAACAGTTCAAGTAGAGCTTAGAACAGGGTTTGAAATCACATGAGGTCTAGTGTAGACCTAAGTTTTCCCAAGCAGTGGGAGTTGTCAGAAAGTTTGGAGCCAATTCAGGAAAGAAGTACTAGAGGGTAGTTCAGTGGATTCTTAGAGGGACCAGCAGCAGGTGTACATGCTATGTAGGGTCAAGTTCTTTTCTACAGAGGTTTGTAGATGCAGATGCAGCAAGAGATTTAGATGACAGGTAGAGCATCACAATGTGTGTGGTGGTTGGTCTTCAGGATTAAGCTTGAAGAGGGATATAAGCTAGGGAATAAAATTAGATGGTGTACAAGTACAGGTATAGTTGCAGCTATTTATCTCTAAGTGGGAGATTGTTAGGATGTGGAGCTAAAAGCTTCAACTAGTGCAAACATGGAGGAGGTTGCTGAGTTCTAGGGAGACCAGCATCGGTGGATTGCAGTGCAGAAGGAAACCGACATCGACAGGCATGAGCTGAAGACAACTGGCATTGGTAGGAGGTTGGCCGACATCGGTCACCTCTAGGTAGACAGGGACTGACGTCAGTCACCTGTGGCGCTTCCAAAATTGTTCATTGCTCAGACAATTAGTTCGTTGAACTAAGAGTTTGCATGTAAAGGCTAATTATAGTCTTGAGTTGCGTGTCTAATTATTGTAATTAGGGTAGTCTAATTATTGTAAGCATGAGATCTATATATGGACTCATGGGCTGTATTGTAAATTAGTGTAGCTAGAGAGTAAGAGAGAAAATAAGCTCCTTCTGAGAGAGGAGAACAATGGTGTGTTCCTCCTAGTGCCACAGTACCAAGTGTGGGTGTTGGTTTGGAGAATTAGAAGGGTTCTTCATATTTGTATGATCTTGGTCAGCAGGTGAGCATGGCTTCTTTTGGAGATCTACAATGGTGAGTAAGGTCTAGTGATTTTCAGGTAGCAGTAGAGAGCAGGAGATCTACTTGGAGTATGATTGTGTACTTGATGTACTGGCAGCATGTTACTGATTGGTTGGAGAGGTAAACATCAATTCTATATTGGGGTTGATTGTTGGGACCGAGAGAGAGAGGGAAGAAGGTCTTGAGATGTGGCGAACCTTTGAGGTGGAAGAAGAAGTGGCATCTTCTTTATTGTATATTCTTCTGAGTGATTATTAATACAATTATGTATTATCTCTCATATTCTTGTGTTGTTTCATATTTATAGTTACTTATTGATTCTGGTTAAATTCTTTGTTTAGTTGCTAATACAAGAAGTAATCATATATGTGCTCTATTGGTGGAGCAAGATCCTGATAGGTCAAATGGGTTAGTTTGATAGGATTCAAAACATGTTTGGCTGAGTAGGAATGGAATGATTGGATGGTCTGGTTGGAATGTCAAAATGAGAAGATGGTAGACAAATAGTTTGATAATGGTATAAAGAAGAATATTGATAATATTGTACAACTTGAAATGTTACTTATAGACAATACATCAAGCTACTTAAGCATAGTAATGCTTGAGGTGAATAATGTTCATCAACTCATCAAGTTCATTGTCGTCTGGTGTGGTGAGCCTGTATGATCTAGCACCATAGTCTACATTAATGATGAAAAGAGATACCTAGTTGGGTTTGAACTTTATTTTATGATTCTTTCTAGTCATGGTATTCTTTTTGTTTTCCTTTTGAACAAGATAACCAATTTAAAATGTCTATGTGTTACACATCAATTTTATTAACCCTAAATTTGGTTATGATAGGCCTCTAGATTGTTCATAGCATCCATGCACTTCTCATCAAGTAAATCTAGCTCTTGCAAGCAAGCTAATCAATAGTCTTTATCATTAAGAACATGCTTGAAAGATATGTGTAATGAAATCAACTTGACCTCAATGGGAAGTATGGATTCAGTGCCATAAATAAGTATGGAGTAGATCCTATGGGTGTGTGATGATTGGTACAGTATGCCCAAAGGGAAAGAAATATTTGAAAGTTATAATCATGACCAACATCATTAAAAAAAATATGAGAATGTTGGCAATGGTTTTGTTTGATGCTTCAGCCTGGCCATTACCTTGAGGATAATACACCATTGAAAAGTGTTGTGTGATCTTGTATTCAACACATAGCTTTTTGAATTCCTTATTCTTAAATGATCCTCCATTATCAGATATAATTTTGGAAGGGATACCGTAGCAGCAGATGACATGGGTAAAGATGAATTGGAAATTTGCTTTATAGTCACATAAGTGAGGGGTATAGCTTTGACCCACTTAGTTAAATATTCAATGGTGGTGAGAATGTGTTTATGCTCATCTAATGAGGTGGGGTTTATCTTCTTAATGAGTTCAAGGCCCCATGTAAAAAAATTACATGGTGTTAGCATTGGTTTTAAGGTCTTAGTGGATGCATGAATCAAATTAGCATGCTATTGACACTTGTCACATTTATTGACATATGCAGCTACATCTACATCCATTATCAGTAAATAGTAACTAGTACATAAGATATTTTTGGATAAGATTGCCCCACTTGTGTTGGATCCACATACTCCTTTGTGAACTTCTTATAACACTATTATAGATTCTACTAAAGGTAAACAATGAAGCAGAGTTTCATCAAAACTATGGTGGTATAGGGTTGGCCTAAGTAGGGTGTAACATTAGGCATTATGGATGAAATATTTGGTTTGTTTCTAGGATAAGTATAGTGGGAGGATTTTCTCATGTAAATAGTCATATAAGTTTGAGTACAGATTAGATTTGGGACCAAAAATATCACATATTATTACAACAGTTAAAGGTTCAAGAGCTGGTGTTGTTATATTTTCTATAAGAAACTGATACTCACTAGTTGTATTTATATGATGAATCAATGATACAATGGTATCCATGGCATCTCTTGTTTTATTTCTTTCTCTTGGTATATGCTCAAATTGAATGTTAGCAATATGTTTCTTGAGAGCGTCAACCATTACCTTGTATAGAACTAGCTTGTCATATTTAGTTTGGAAGTGGTATGTAACTTGATTGATGATTAACTAAGAATCACCATAAATTATTAGATGACATACATTATATTGTACCACCTATCAAAGCCCTACAATGAGTGCTTCATATTCAGCCATGTTATTGGTACAAGGAAAGTTGATTTTGAATGACTTGGGGATTAGATCCCCCTAAGGTGTTATGAATAAAAGGCCTACCCATAATCTATGTGAAGTGAATTATCCATTAAAATATAGCTTCTAGGGCTACTCCTTAACAGGTTTTTCAATGATGGGCATGATGGATTCATCAAGAAATTATAATGTTAATGGCTCTATGTCTTCAAGAGGTGCTTCAACAAGTTGATCTGTGAGAACTTGCCCCTTTATTGCTTTTTGGTTTACATTCTCTATCTCAAAATCACTAAGTAGCATGATACATTTGGCCATATAGACTTGAAAATCTATTTTTGATAGTAGATGCTTAAGCAAATCTGCTTTGGAAATAACCATGGTCTTAATGTTCAACATGTAGTGGTGCAATTTTTGAGTTGTGAAGACCATAGAAAGGCAAGTTTTTTCAATGGGCATATAGTTATGCTCATACACAACTAGTGTAAAGATTAGATAATACACTGCATGTTCTTATCCATTGTCATCATGTTGAGCTAGAAGTGCCCCTAAAGCATTATTAATAGCAGAAAGATATAACAAAAATGGTTTCCCTGGTGTCAAAGGCAATAGAATTGGGGGATTTGTGAGATAGTCCTTTAACTACTAAAAATCCTTTTGATAATCATTATCCTAATGAAATGTAACACATTTATTTATTAGGGGTGTAAATGGATGGCACTTGTCTAATAATTGAGATATGAAGTGTCAAATGGATTAGATATTGCCCTAAAAACTATGAAGCTACTTTGAATTGGTTGGTAATAGCATCTCTTTTATCATTCTTAATTTATATGGATCAACTTTAATGCCCCTACAATACAATGAATCCCAATAATTTTATTGATGTAACTCCGAACACACACTTCTTGGGGTTGAGCCTGATTTTGTATTCTCGTAGTCATTTAAATATCCTCCTTAATGCTAATAGATGGTCAGCCCTAGTTTGGATTTTCCTAGTATGTCATCAATGTAGTCTTTGACAGTGTCATCCATCATATCATGAAATATGACTATCATATCTCTTTGATAAGTGTCCCCTACATTCTTAAGGCCAAATGACATAACCTAATAATAGATTGTTCCCCATGGAGTGGTGAACACTATTTTGTGTTAGTCTTCTAATTCTATTCTGATTTGATTGTAACTTGAGAAGCCATCCATTGGTGAAATCATTTCATAACCTACTATCGAGTTAACTATCATGTCAAAGTTAGGTAGTGAAAAGTCATCCTTAGGGCATGATTTGTTGATTTCATGAAAATCAATATAGCTTTTGATTCCCTCTAATTTTTTATTGATAGGTACTACATTGGAAATTCATTTAGAGTAGTTGATTGGTCTAATACATCCTACTTCTAAGAGTTTCCCTAAATCTTTCTTCACTAATACAATAATGTGAGGATGTATGTTGCACAAATTTTATTTTACTAGTCTGGCATTAATATTGACCACAAGGTGGTGTAGAACCAAGGTAGGGTCCAAACTTGGCATGTAAGAATATGCCCATACAAATATATTTACAAATTCCCTCAAAAGGTTTGTAAGTGCCTCACGCTCCTTCTTAGTAAGGGATGCACCTAGCTTGATCCACTTTGGGTCATTTGGGGACCCAATATTAACCTCTATTATATCTTTGACTATAAGAGTTGAGCCATCATCAAGGATAGTTGGTAATCATTTGAATTGATTGGCAACATTAAATTCCTCTATTAGGATTGGTTCTTCGATAATATTTCCAAGACATGATGAATTATAATCTTCTAATGGAAGATCAGGCCATGTGACAAATATAGTTAGAAATTACTATATGACTTGATCAAAGGCTTCCTGACTTTCAAGATTGAATTTAGACCCATTATCATGTTTTTTATTATCATCATCTTGAATGATTTGATCAAAAGCCTATTGATCTTTAGGGTTGAACTCAGATCCATAATGAACTTCATCATTGTTAGTTTCTTACATGATTTTCTAAAAACCTTGATGATCTTCAATACTAAATTTAGACCCATAGACAAGTTCATCATTGGTGGTCTCCTGGTCTATATATGAAGAAGGTTGAACACCCCAATCTGGTGGCACTTGAAATAGGTTTTCACTACTAGACTAGCCTTTATCTTTATTATTTATATAGACAAAAAGTGCCTCAAAGAGGTTTTCAATTTGAGACCTCAATGTTTTATTTATTTTCTTTTGGCTAAGGGTGTTCAGCCATTCTCCAAAATAAGCTTCAAGATCTAATTTGATTGAGAGTCTTGATTTATGATCTCCCAATAGAATATTATCCCTAAGGCCTAGAAAATCATAAAATGCTTCATCATTTTTAAACTCATCAATTGGTATGTGTGCCTCCTCTTGGTCCTAGTCTATTAGTTGGGAATATTATAATGTTAGGGGCTTGTTATGATTGATTAGGTGTAGAGTGAAAATGGTGTGATTATCAAATAGGTTCATCTGGGCTAAGTCATCGAATAAGCTATGACCAGACTCTACTTTGCTATCGACATCTTCATCACTATTCAATGGTGATGGAACATGAGTAATGTATGTGGGGTCACTCCCAGGTAGTTTAAATGCAAGTCCATAGGGTCTTTAGTACTTGGTCATATAAATAAGTTCTAACATTCCTTGTAGATTTGGTTGGAGTTCCCTTATTTCATAATCTTGATTTTTTATGATGCGATTGGGAATGGGATACTTAGGGTTCTTATAATAATCGGCCAAATTATCATTATACAAACATGACTCATCTCCTTCAAGAGGGTCTTATTCTAGGCTAAAAGCTATTATGAAAATGGTTGGTCTTGGATTATGAATGTGGCTTTTGTCCTTTCATTGCCAGTACATGCATGGCATATATTTAGGTCTTTCAAAGGGTTTTGTGTTTTGAGGAAGATTTTCCATATGAAATGTATCATGAGTCAAGTACTCTCCTAGGCCATTAGCCAAGATGGTAAAATGATTAGATACTTCAGGAGATGGCATGTGGCTGAGAGAATCAAGGGTATTAGGATTAATGTAGTTGTCTTTTAGAAATTTGAGGAGTATTTCCTTCCCCTTATCCTACTTATTATATAGATTCAAGACAAAATGGTAGTTATAACTTTGAAACTCAGCCTCGAGATGTTTACAATGCTCATATGGATGCAAATCTCTTAGAATGTTAACCTCTATCCTTTAATGGGAGAACTTGATATATTGGTGCAATGTTGATAGGACTGCATGAATCTCATGTCACCAAGGCCTACCTAGAATCATATTATATGACAAATCAAGATCTTACACATGGAAAGGGGTATCATGAGTTAAGGTCCCAATGATACTTGGTAAGCTAATGGTGCCATGTGATTCATGCTCTTGATTATTGTATGATTTGATGGTGATCGTTTCTACTTAGAAATCTACCATTGTGTACCCAAGAAGCTTGATGAGCTTGAGAGACACAATGTTCAGACTTGATCCATTATCTATAAGGACACATTTCACTTTGTGTTGCATGAGATATACTTCAATATATAATGGATTGGTATATAGTGGGCCAAGAGGTGACATATCACTTTGGTTGAATGTGACTTGTTGGGTTGGAGCTAGGTATCTCACCAAAGCTTGAAATTGGTTAGGGGATATGTCATTCAGAATAGTGGATTGGTTAAGGTATTAATTCAAGATTTTCTTGTGGATTGTTGATGTGTACAATAAATTTAAAATGGATATTTGTGCTGGCATATTTTATAATTATTCCATTATATCAAATGTATTTCTTGAAAAATGTTAAATGACTTATTTTAAGGTCAAACGATGGGTTGGATGATGGGTAAAGTGGTGGTGGTTACGGGCTTGGTATGGTAAATGGATAGATAAGATAAGTCTCAGTTGTTGATGCACTTGAGTGTGGTCACAAGCAAATAATAAGTTATCATTATAAGGTCCTAATGTGGGAATCCTTGCTTGTTAGTTTGCCTATGTGTATTCCAAGGTAAATAAGGGTTATAAAAATGATTAGATTAGTTTGGTATGATTATAAATGGTCTTGTATTGTTGAAATTTAGTTTAGGATTGATGGACATGATGTTAATGTTACCTCCTAAGATATGACCTACAACTAAGTCTTAGTCATGTGCAATAACATGATAGGTTTGTTGGTTGTGGCTACTATTCTATCCTTGGTTCTATCCATTATTTTGGTTTTATTGGTTCTGCTATTGATTAGATTAATTTATCCTTTGTTGTTCATGGTGTTGTTGTTGCACTGGCTAATTGTTATGTTGGGAAAATGGGTTCTGATAGATGTCAAGGTTTTGATTGGATGTGGAAGCTCCATTATCCAATGTGATCTTGCCATTCTCTAACATATTTTAAATGACATGTTTGATTTGAACACAATGTTAAAAATTATGGCCTTTAACCCTATGAAACTTGTAGAATTATTCAAGATTATACCAGTCTAGCATGTTTGTACCCTCACAATATTAATCTTTTATAATAGGGTTTCTAATTAGGTTATCTGCTATAAGCTTTTGAAAGATTGCTTCAATGGGTTCTCTAACATTGGTAAAAGGATGAAAATTAGGTTGGTTTCTCCTTGGAGGAGGTGGGTTTTGCAAAGTCAAAGGCTACTATGATTTTTGCATTTGTTGTACTAGCCTAAGTTATGTTTGTTGTGTGTTGTGACTGTTGAAGAGGTTATTGGGTAAGAGTAAGGTATAAAGGTGGTGTTGGTTGATCAGATGGTGTTTGTACCTTTTGGACATAACATGACTCTATTACTCCATTCCCAAAAACATTCTTATTTTAGTTAAATTGTCTTGGCCTATGTTGGTTGCAATGCTTATGCTTGGTTTGGATTTTGGTTCTAATTATTGGTTTGATTAGTTGAGTTTAGTTTTATGATCCCTTTGTTAATAATGGATATTTTGATCATTAAACCTTTGTTGATGATCTCTTTGAATGTGTGTGCACATTATATCTCTAGATATTAGGATATTTCACTATGTATATCTTTGGTAAACATATCTATTAATTGCTTTTCTGGTAGACTATGGGTAAATTAGCTTGTAAGGGCTCTCCATCACTATAAATAACTTGTGAAGATTTCACTTGGTTTTTGCTTGCATTTAGTCAGTCAGTGAAATCTCATGCTTGAGATTGTATGAGAAGTGTCTCACAAACTTGTTTGATAGATCATTAAAGTCATAAACTGAGTTCTTTGGTAGTTTCAGAAACCATTCCAAGGCTTGTCTAGCTAAAATCCTTAGAAATAACAATAAAAGATAAATGCCACTATATGCCATTGGTTGACATGCAACAAAGGAATAATCATATGTGCTTTGGGGTCACCTTTACCCTTATAATTTTCAAATTTGGGTGGCTCATATCTTGGAGGAAATATAATCTATAAGTACTCCATGATAAAAGGATAGGAACACACATCATCCAATTTGAACTTTTTAACCTGTTTCCTAGCTTGGATGGTGGTAATTTCATCCTTCAGTTGTTGTAATTATTTTTCAAACTAACTTATTGTAATATTGGCCTAGGTTGATGGTTGGGAATTCAAAAGTGGATGACTTAGACAGGGATATGATGGAGGGATTTTTTGGGGTAGGTTAGATTGGCTAGGGAATGGTCTAGGAATGCACATGTGTGGATTAGGGTGCAATTATTGAAATTATACCTATGGTAGTGTAATATTCTAGTTGGGTTTGGATATGTATGATTGGTTTTGTGGATATTAAGGATGGGATGGAGGGATATAACCATACTATGCTTGTTGTGTTTTAATAGGGACTTGTCAACTATTTGAACCTTGTTGTTGAGTGGGAACTTGTGAGCCAAGACCCTGCCTCTGAACCTATGGTACATTTTACACAAAAGGAAATTATTTCCTAGAAGGTACTTGATGAACATTACAACCTCTTTATTACAAGAATACCTATTGAGAAGTGGATACATGTTGGATATTCAATACTTTTCATTGACCAATATGAATACATTGTTGATTAGACATCATTTGATTTTGGATTGGTATATTGGCCTACAAAAGAAGAGGTATGTTCATTACTACTTGACAAGGTGGAACATTGGTTACCCCCTATTGAGGTGGTAATGTGTTCAGCCTCTGTTGTCTTAGGATACTTGATTGTCCCTAATTTTATGGAATACTACTCATCACATTTTGGGGAAGGGTAGAATTTGACATGTTTTGTTGTAATACAATACTACTTATTGGTTAACTACTTAATCATATTGGTTGAGTTCTTGAAGAAATAACTAGTTGAGGATTAGCGATAGTTGGTTGAGTTTGGGACATAGAAATTCCTGCTCACTAGTTTTGAAAACCACTAATGATGTTAGTTGAAGGCACATTTTATTGTTGATTTATTATTTGTGTGCCAAAACCATTTTGGTTTAAATTGGACATTACTTGCACATTATCCCCCATGTTTTGCTTAGTATCATGCATAAAAATTTAAGATATTTCTTCTATAAGTGGTGTATTGATCATGGTTTCTACTGAAGTGTTTTGCATAAATGGGTCTAAACCTTGATGTTCTTGACCTGTCAACTCCATTAAAACTCCTATTTAAGGAGCTAGATTAATAAGAGGTACATTTGACAAGGTCATATTAGTGAAGTTAAATGCTAAATTGAGATATGGATGGTATGATTGATGCATTTTATTGAAGTGGTCATCAATGGGACCTATTTTTGGGATAAGCACATAGGGGTTTTGATAATGTATTGGTACAATGGCATTATGATTGATAGAAGAGAATTATTCATGAGTCTGATTATAAAACATGTTGGAAGCCCTCTTTCTAGATTTTGTAAGTTTTCATACCCTACCTCTTTAGTTTTATTGGGATCATACATTGATAGCATTATGATGTGATAAGGTTGTTGTTGAGTACTTTATACAGCTAATGGTATGGTAGATAAATATTTGGTCATTATCTCTTGATCTTGCTTCGTATATGGAGGTGTACTAAACAAATAGTTGGCCAAAGGATTTTGACTTTTTCCCCCTAGTTAAATGTTTTGGGGTGGATAAGAATATATTTCCAAAATGGCATTATCTTCAGTAGGGTTTTCCATAAATTCCCCTTGTGTGAAAGGATTTCCATATCCTGAATTGTACATAATTCCACTATGTGTATAGTGAGCCATGTTCAAATTACAAGACAAATATTTCACAAGAGAAGGGATTAGGGTTATATAGACTCTAGAAAAGCTATGCCTTTTGGAAAGATAAAGGGTTCAAATGTTATCTAGCTTGGTCAAAGGTAGAGCTGAATATCCAAAAAGTCTATGCAAAGACTTGATAAAAATAGTGTAGCATCAAACAACAAATGTTAAGTGTTTGATACATGCAAAGGTCATGCAAAATGACATAAGAATCAAACTACCAAAATCTAATGTTGAAATGTATTCTAAGTAGGTCTAAGCTACTAAAGAGAAAAGTTACTAAGTCTTTTGTCCAAATGTAGAGTTAAAATCTAGGCTCAAACAAGATATGTGAGGATCAATGGCCAAATGATGGAAAAATCTCATCTCAAAAAGGATGATTGATTAATCTAGAAAACCTGGTACAGTTTAACATAGACAAGGTACATAACTATTGGCATAAAATATGATATGATTGGTATAAGATGCTAAACAAGAGATGTTTAAAGATAAATTGATTTGACAAAAATAAAAGCACAAAACAATATAATTTTTTGAATTTGAGTGAGGAATTAACCCAAGTCACATAATCCAAAAGAGGAAGATCTGGGTATCAACCCCATGAATTGAGGTCTAAATCAAAATCAACCAATATTTGAATTTGAACTTGTAATAGTTAATCAAGGACTCAAATAAGCATAAACTATGAATTTGATGACAAAGAGATATAAATAATTTAATAACATGACCATGCTAATACAAAATTCAACAATGCTCAAGTGATTGGTTGCAAAAAATGATAATGGAGATTCAAGATGAAACAAGATAAGTATTTTGAAACAAAATGGGTAGCCTAATGGCCTTGGCACTCCTAAAATATGATGTGACAAATGGTTTGTGTTTCAAGACTTCAAATGCATAATATTTTAAAATGATTTGGGTAGCATAATGGTGCCCTCCTCAATCAAGTGATATTCCTAATGTTTTGACACAAAAAGGGAATGTTTGATAAGTTAAATCAAAGTTTCATATATATGGCATAGCACCTCCTCAAATAATGGAGTGATGTGGACTCATGACTCATCAAATTACATGGTTTGAAAAATACAAGTTTTAGTCTAACACACCAAACAAAAATAACCAAAATACACTAAGTATAATCATCCAAATCCTAGCAAGGGTATGGCAATGTGGGGTTGACTAAACTAATTATTTTTTGAACATTTTTAGATGGATAAATGCATATGAATTTCACATCAACATATAAAATAAGTGCACATCATTTGGGTATACATCATATGGCTTGTTGTAAAAAGGTCTTGCCCTTTTTATAACCACTACATCTATCACTTGTTCAGTGTAGTGTGATGTTAAACATGTTCAAACATCTTGGGCTTAACCTCTACTAACAGAGATGGTTTAACCACTCAAACCATTATCCTAGTGAGGGGATTCTAATTTATATACCCCCTCATGGAGAGGGATTAAAGTTGATTTTGGGAGATGAAGCCTCAAGTCAAAGCTTCCCTAAAGAACTCATGAGAGGTAATGAAGTCCCCCTCACAAACCAAGATGCATGAAATAAATGACATAATAGAAAGACTTTATGGTCACCTCAAGATCACCTAATACTATTTTGATTATTTGGGGATGGATTTAAATGATTTTCTTTTTGTGCTTTGGACTAGGCTCAAAGTGCAATGAGATGGCGCTTTTGATCCCAAAATTTCCCTAAAGGGGACGAATGAGAGAGTATACATTCACAACTCCTTATTTACTCAAAAAAAATTAGAATAAATAAATAAACTTGAAAAACCTTTGAAGTGTATTCAATTTTATAGCACTAAACAAAATGTGTGGTGATGTTCTTTTAGCCCCTTGGCTTTAAGTTGTAAACTGTAAAAGAATAATCAAAACATTTAACACAAACATGCAAAACTTTATTTTTAAACCCAAATTAAAATGCTTAATTCATTTTAAAAAATACAAAAAAAGTGTGAAATAATAAATTAAGCTTGTTTTGAATATTTTTCAAATGGGCCCTCTAAGAAAAAGTTTAGCACTTTGTTTAGCCTTGAAGCTTATTTATCAAATGAGACAAGCAACTTTGAAGGGTAAAATCTATCAAACTAAAGGCAAAACCATAAAAGATAAACATTTTAGGTTAAGAAATGGTTATTAAAAATATCAATAAAAAATCATTAAATATCAAAAAAACAAAATAAACGTATGAAATATACAAGTTAAAAGGTTAAAACAAAGAAAATCGAACATATAAATCATAAAAACCTACATTAAATAGGTAAGCCATAACTTTTAAAATACATATCTATTTATCACAAAATAATTTAAGGTTATGTATAGGTCTAGGACACACCTCTAAAAAAAAATTATAACGAAAAAGTGAATAAAAAAAGTTATCTCTATACTAACAATTTTTACCAAAAAATTAAAAAAAAATAAGTGATAGTCACTAAAAGAGTCATAACTTCTAAAATACATATTAGATTTTAATTAAATTTTAATAAAATTAATATGAAACAAGTAAGAAAATTATATCAAAAATTTATAAAAAATAGTAAACTTATTAAAAATAAGAGTTATTTTAACATCCATTTTTGTTCACATATGTGGGGTGTGCAATCATGTCCCATTGGGTGTGCCATTTGTGATCTAGGATTTTAACTCAAAGAAGAGGGTTAGTATATATTTAGTCTAAAAAATAATGAAAAATTAACTAAATAACAATCTAACATCCTTTATGCCTGATCATTTTGGGAGAATAATGAATAAACCAAATGAGAACTCAACAAAACATGGAAGGTAATGAGAAATATAAACATAAAAAACACAAATTCCTTACCAAATCCTTGATAGCTCCAAATGGTAATTCAGTTGGATTTCTTGGTTTATGCATAATAAATATTTATAAATGACATGTGGCTAACATCATCTCCTCTATGCACCACTGTTGAATGCTTGGCTTGATTGATATGGCTTGGCTCAATTTCAGCATTATAACACTAGGTTTTTAGCTTCATGAATCTATTCGTGCATTATAAC
The DNA here is from genome assembly GCA_037957365.1 of Torreya grandis. Lineage (NCBI taxonomy): Eukaryota > Viridiplantae > Streptophyta > Pinopsida > Cupressales > Taxaceae > Torreya > Torreya grandis. The sequence goes on along the minus strand of JARHVA010001828.1, from coordinate 1,490,984 downwards.
TCTACTTTGATTGAGATCTCTAAATGAAGATCTCTAGGATTGATTTTATATGATTTCAAATCCCTTATAATGTATTAGATATGATCATGTTTGATTTTATTAACCTTGGTTGAGTTTGGCATATTCTTAGGATATTCTTTTAGATATTTTCCAAAAGTGACAACTCACAAAAGCAATGAGTGTGTTCTAGGATGTTTTGAGATGTTCTTGAATTTCCTTCTTAGTAATTGATAAATTATCTCATAGGTGAACTCAATTAGGATTTTAAATTGATTTAACTTGCTAATTGATTTTGATTGGGGCGTGCAAGTTAATTAATTCTTTTTAAGCATTTGGTCATTTGTTTGATTTTTATTAATTCAATGTGTGTATTTACTTTATTAAATTAATTTAATATGACAAATTAATTTAATGCAAGGTTATAAATCCAAATTTAAGACTAATATAAATTATTAGGTTAAATGTTTGATGATTGGTAAGAATTTGTCAAATAGTCTAATGCAAAGCCATTGGTCGCCAAATTTACATGTCTATAGTTAGGTTACCGCTCACCATTAGATCTTTGATGTAATTGAATACTAACCATTGATCTTATTCTAAGAACTTTTTGACTATTTAACCTTATGCACATAATTGATCTACTTTTGCATGGCTAGAATGTGTACCATTGATTTACTTAGAAGATTTTGTAGTCATGACACTTAGCATCTTCTCTCTTATCTTCAAGATTCACTAAGATTTTAACTTCGAGCTCACCATTGATCTTAGATGCATGATCAAATGTGCACTATTTGATCTTTGGGACCCACTATCTTTGTCAATCACTACACTCTGTTAGATTTTTTATGCATGATCAAACATGTACCATTAGATATTTGATCATTTGAATTTAAATGGATATTTTCCATAGCTTTAAATTGATATCCCCATGCACATCCCACTCTACTTGTTCAATTTTGGAAGCTTATATATGGAGATAGATAACTCATCAAGATATGAAATTTATAAGGGGGATTTTTTAGCATGAAAAAATCATGTCTATGTGATCTTTTGGCCTTGACCAATTTCCTAATTGTGTTTATAAAATGTGCAACCAAACTAGCCTATTTGTCTCTCTGTGATGTGTTTATGATGGCCTAGTTCTTCTAGGCTTGAGTTTTAACTTTCAAGGCTCAAAATGAGTTCATGAGACCTATGAAACCTACTTTATGTCCATGAAGGTCATGATCACCATAAGAACCTATTGATCCTATTAACATTGTAATATTAGACCTAATTCTAAGCCGTTTGATCACTTACTCAATTATGAACTTTTCTTAGATGATTATTCCATACTAAACCTCTAAAAACTGATCCATCTAGGAAAATTTCCATGTGTAGGCCAAAATTGGCCAAGAATTAGCATTCTCCCAACATCCATGAGGGAGTTGAGAGTTAGTTAGATCAGTTTTAAGATATAAAATAAGTTGAAATTCTTTTGTTGTAGTCAGTTGTGGTTTTAGGTTTGAAGAGAAAAATTTGATGAACCCCAAGAAAAAGAATGAAATTTTTTTGTGTTCTTGAAAATTAAAAATTGTAGACCCTATATTTTTGTATAAATGTAATGAAAGTTAATTGTGCAACAATGATTAGTAATGGAAAGTGTAATTAAATCAAGTTATGGTGATATTTATGTATTTGGTAAGTTTATATATTTTTTATTGGGGTGCTTCAAGTGTTTAGAATATTAGTTTCAAATTTATTTGAGATGACTTAAGGTCACATACCTATATGCCCCTATGTTGCTTATAATCTATGAAGATAAGGATTGAGTGTGTAATCTTGAGAGAAGAAACATATATGAACTGAGTTGACATTCAAATATTCATTCATAAATTTTATTTACAACCTTATTAAGGCTTTAATTATGAATTAAACTATTTAATACACATATATGGCATAAACTAGAAACCAGTCCTGTAGACTATAGAGTAACATGACTCAATCAAGTAAATAACCTATGTAAACCAACCTACAATGGTCTCAAGGAAGGAATTTTATGAATGGAAAATATAGATGGAGTCATCATAGACCTATTCCAACAATCAAATCTATTTGAAACTCCTTAGTAAGATTGAAACATAATTTTAAACATTCTCAAGCATATATAGTCTGCCAAAACCCTGAACTAGGGTTTTAAAACCTAAAATAAGATTCCAAGAATTTGGACCAGTGAAAATTTATTAATCTCTTTCATTTGATATTTTTATATGTATACAAAAGGATTTTGATGGTTTTAGGTTGATCTAGTATGATAATGTATGGTTTTGATAGGATTGAGTGTGGATTAGGGTATATGAGGCCTAATAGGCCTAAATAAAGACCAAGAAAGGCCAAAAAAAGTTTTTCAAGAGTTACGTTAGGGAACAAAACTTAATGGATAGGAATAAGTGGATAGAGGGTACCATAAAAAGGTTTTATTTTTCTAGGATGATATGGTATGTGCCCATACATTTAAAATAAGTAAAAAAAGGATATTATGAGACCCTATCATAGAGAAGGCAAATAATAAATGATAAATAGTTGAATTTATAGGTGGTGAGAGGAGATAAAGAGAAATAAAGGACTTTATTGAGTATGATATTGATGTCATGAAACATCATAGGGTCTTAGTAAACCAAAAATAAGTTTTGAGCCAAGTTGCTAAGTATTTGATTCAAAGAAAGGTGAATTAACACTAATTATATACTATAAAGACTAATATGTGAATGAAATTAAGGATAATTGGATAATCATGTAATGAGATAATTGTGTCTAGTTTAAAAATTTTATCCATAAGTTATATTTCATTAAGAGAGAGTTAAGATATTGAATATAGATATAAACTTTTGAAACCAAAGGTGTAAGGACAAACAAGACAAGTAAGGAGATTAGAGCTAGGATTTATTGAAGGTAAATGTAAATAATGTTAATGAATCATTTTTTAATATATAATATAAAATTTTTATAATATACCTATACATCACATGCACACCCTCCATATAGATATGAGTGAATGAAAATGGCTTTCGATCTCCTTCAATGCAATTTGAGTACCCCTAAGAAAAGGTTAGGCCAAAATGGTCAAACCTATGATGTTATTTTATAACCAGTGTTTCCAAATATTATTAAACTCTCTTATAATGGTTATCAAACTTATTAATAAGTTTATTTAGTCATATGAATATAGTTATACACCATGAGTGTATAGGTCCAGTTCTAGGCCTAATAGGCCTAACTATATTTGACTATGTGTTTGACCCTTATGAGGGTTTCTAGTGACTGTGGGGTCTTATAATTTTTTTTTAATTTTTATATAAACCTTAAAAAACATCCCATAGTCACTTAATATTATTCCATTCATTCCTTTCCCATCAATATATCATGGTCTACAAGACAGACTACCTATGGAGTGCCCTTTATCTGTGACAAAATAGAGGGCATCTCCCCTATTTTTTTGACCAAAGTCAGATTATGGAGGGATATATTATGTCATTATTAAATACTACACCAAATTTCAATTATTTATCACATCTCTAGATTTTTCAACACTGTAAACCCTTAAGACTAGCTTTTGGATCAAATGATTGTGCAGGGTTTGACAAAGTTTATGAAACTTTAGAATTATGACTGTAGGTTAGTGTTATTGTTTCCTAATATCACATGGTAATGTGATATTACCACTATGATATTGGTTTCAACATGTTCATACCATCTTACACCTTTGCTTACCTTCTCAAACATACACTCTCCATCTGCTTAGGCTTGTATGTAGACTATGTTGACTATGTCACCTATAGGTGGCAACTTGGAAGAACTCAAAGGACTCCTATAGATGTTAATGTTTTTATGATAAACACATGGAAAATTACATCACCATTATGTAAGTGGTTTATACATATTTATTCACTTCATGTTTTTTATCATTAGCCAATCTTTCACTAGTATGAGCTAATTTTTTACTATGTTAGACTGTAGGTACTCATTTGGAGAATCAAGAATTCCTATAGGTGGTCATATGATTGGACACTATACTCACATCCTTACTTCTCTTCTAGTCACTAGAGCTATCACACATAAATATACTTTCCTCTTACTTGGGTATCACACAGTTATTCCATTATCATCACTATATCGGTCAGTTTTAAGCTTTAGGTTCATTTATACTCAAATGAGACTACAGTTTATTGAATGTTTATAGTGAAAAATTGATTGAATTTTAAATCACTCAACCCTCATTATTTCTAACCTAGAAACTTACTTTCATTTCTTTACATTTCCTTTAGGCCTAAGTGACAAGAATGTAAACATTAGTCTCATACAGACCTCATGGTCTTCAACCAATAAATGACATTGTGTAGGTAGGATCCCTTTCTTGGAGAAGTTAAGGTAATTAGTCCCATTTATAACTCTAAAGTTATAACTGAATATATATGTTTCTTTAGAATGTTATTGGCTATAGTTTATTAAATTATAGTGACTTTATAATCTCATTCAAGTCTTAGGATTGAATACAAGTTGTTCTTTAGGCTTTATATGGTCTTTCATTATCCGTACAAGCCTATAGATAATTGTAGATGAGTGTATACACCAGAGTTCTGACCAATCTTTACTTAGTGCCTTATAAACTCATCTCCATCAACCTCCAAGCCCTTCAATTTAAACATGCCATGGAGAAACTAGATTCCATGGTTTGAGAGGAGAGACATAGGTGTACTAATTTGATTTGAAGCTAATCACTGAAGATAAACACTACCACTGATGAAAACACTATCTACAAACTTCACTAGTGGTCTCATCTAGCACAGTGAGAGTGATATTGCTTACTCTACATGATCACATGGGCAAAGAAATTTGTAAACCACATATAATTAAGTTAGATACTCTAAAATATCACATAGATCACTTGGTTTACTTAGATCAATGCAAATAGAGAAGAAAACCAAAGGTGTTACATTTATTTAGGCAGTTTTAAAACATCAACAATATTAAAGATTGATCATAGATCAAACATCACCAAAATTACAACTATGACCATGAAATTAGAGTAAATAGAGACTGATTTCATCCCCCAATTGCATTCACTTTAACTTTGCTACCTTGTCTATACTGACTACAAATTGGTTGACTTCTTTGACTTGTCTAAGAGAGTGATGAGAGAGAGAGAGATCATTTTTTGCCAAATTTGAACCTATCAAAACTTCTTGATCATCGATATGGACTATGAGAACCTAAATAGACCCCCTTAAAGCCTCATATAAACTAGATGGATTTTCCTTATCCATACAACTATCTTGAACTACCTATTTTGTAGTGATCTCTTTCTTTCCATGTTGAACCTATAATTTGTCAGTTCCAAAATGATTCCCAGACATCCTCTAACATATGGTACAATATATATCTTCTTAACACACTTGAATTTTGTTTCTAAACTATATAATTCATCTAGAGTGATAAAAAATGTGGCCTAAGGGGATATTAAGATAAATGACACATATAACCAAGATGAAATATATAATATAATCATAAAAATGACTTAGAAAGACCTTATTGAAACTTTGAATATATAGGTGTTGACCTAATTTGACCTAGAGTCAAATTTGGACAAGAGGTCCATTATGACCAAATCCTAATTCTCCATTACAACTAATTTCATTTGTTTTATCTAAGATTTATCTAAAGTACCACTCTGAGGTTGAGTGGATGATGGTAATTATTGAGCTAGTGTCAATCCCTAGAAGGAAGATGTATGGGAAATAACTGTATAGGTGACTAAGAAAAATGCAGAGATGGGGGATGAAGTAGGAGGTGTCACTCTTACAGATGAAGAAGAAATAGTGATAGATAAAGTACTAGTTATGAATAAAGGGTCATAAGGGATGATAATAATGGTCCTTTTCTTAGGCAATTGGGGACCTAAACTAGGTATATGCTCGATTATAATTGGAGGTAAATTGGCCATCACAAATACCTTTGAAGTGGATAATATAATGAAAGGGTTGACATTGGGTAGGGGCACAGTCATGGGCCTAATCACAAGTATAATGAGGTGAATGTAGGGCAAGAGGTTCATATGGTATGGGGTTGTGGGATCACAAAATATACCCAAGGTTAGGTTATATAAAAATTAAGGAGGCAAATAAACATAATTTTGACCTGTTAGTCATGGTTCTTCATTAACAATAAGTAAGGGATGAAATTTTGGTGTATAAGTTACTAGTGTATTAGTAGGTTATGTCACTTCCTATACTAAAGTAACATTTTTCTCTTGGGATGGGGTGTTGTATGTTGCTCTTGAAATAGAATCTTGCTTAATGTGTTTCCCAGTATCAACTCTTCCTTCTCCAAATTAGGAGATAATGCCTGTAGAATCCTCTAACTAAACTAAGGGTCACTTGGTCTTTCCTCATCAATACCATAAATATGAGCTATTGATTTAGATTCTTATGCCTAAACATCTTTAGGTTAAAAAACTTCATAAAAAATTGCATCCTCCAACTTACCCTTAACCTATGGGATATTGGTGGCCTTCAATCTTTGCTTCACTTTTATGTCATTGGCTACATTGGTGTAGAAATTGTATTTACCCTTAGGCTCATAATGATAAGTGATTTTTAGCATTTCCTTGTGTTTGTTTCAATGTTTGAATATCATATGTTCAAGGTCCCTTTCTCTATTTATATCTCTTTCCAAGTCAAAAGTGGGCCTTTGGTTAGCAATAGTAGTGACAAAGTTCCAATTCTCAATTCTAAACTAGCCAATGTTAGATAGTTGAGGATTAACCAATCCTCTCTTCTTATTCTTGAAAATTCCATCCACTCCTATGAGTAATTGAAACTCAATCTCTTGTTTAGATAGATTGTTTAGAATTGTGGTGGCAGCTTGAAGGGGGCTATCTTAATTCCAACTATCCTTATCACTCTGCAATATAGATAATACTAATAAGATTTTAGGGTGCTTAAGGTTATTCTAATTTCCTCTAATAACCTAGGCATAGGCCTTTCATGGATGGCCCTATACACTATTAGATATAAGTTTTTGGCTATGACCCTCATTTCCTATTTGTATTTTTAGACTCTTACCTTTGAAAAGGTGTGAGGCATAGTCTGTTTCAGCTTTGGATCCCAATTGGTGAATTAGGGGAATTTATGGGTAGTTAAAATGGCATCCACTAGGTAATAAATCATATATAAACTATCCCATTAGTTGGCCATGACCTTCATAATCTATGTTTCCAAGTTGTAAGATATGATTTCTCACAAAGGGGGAGTCTTTGCATTGTTTATTATCATTGATAGAAGTAGAACTTACTTCTCATCTATGTTCCCTATCTCCTTGGCCCCATACAATCAATTCATCATATCTATCCTCATTCTCACTCCTTTATTGAATTGGGTGATGGGGATATGGTTAATTTTGGATTTGCATACACATTTTTCCTTATTCTCAGCCTTTTCTCTCAAAACTTACCTAATGTCATATGTTTAAATCCATTGGGTGATAGTTTCTTAATTATAAATAATCTCTATTTTGGGTACGTCATAATAAGCCTAAAAGGCTATCCTGACTATTAAAGTAATGTCCCAATCCAAATTTAAAGATTTCATCATATTATTAACACACCTAGTCTGAAGAAATATTTGGTATATTAAGTCTACACAAGGAAGTACCTCTATATTAGATTCAACCTTATATAACCCTATAGATTTGAGTAAAAAAATGCCTAACTTGTCTTCTACATCATTGAAGCCTTCATCATCATCATTGTATCTATTTACAATCTTTTCTACATGGTATAATAAGTCATTATAATGTTTGTCCTCGATGACCAATGTAATAAAGTTAAAACTGGTGTCCTGAAAGATTATGTTTGTTGCATAGGAGTAGTGAAATGGAACTTGTTCATGATTTTTAGCTCTAGATATTTTAGCTTCAGCCATGATTTCAATTTTTTGACTGATGAGCTTGTGGATTGTTTTAATGGTGAATGAATTCATAAAATCCCTTAGAAATAATCATAGAATACTTTGGAGTTCTAAGCAGATAACAACTGAAAGTGAATGTAATGCTTTGAGATAGTAATATTTAAACTCTAAATTTTATAATTTGAACTAAAATATATAATTCATAAATGGAAAGTATATTTAACTCACTTTGATTTAAATCCCAAGTAGCTCTTCAATTTTGTTCTAATAGCTTCAAAAATCCACTTTAAGGAATCAACCAATCACTACATTATTTTTATCCACATGGATTATTATCATAGGCTTGACTTTTTTAGTGAAATGACTTGGATTTATAACCATCAAAACAAGCCCCATCAACATTTAATTCATACCTAAAACTGGTAATTATAGACATCTATATGCCACCTAGGTGTCATACTTGACACATGCTCAATAATGGGTGTCTTTTCATGCACTTTACCTTCTATTTAGAATATTGGGATATTCAAGTGGATTGTATGATATTATACAAAGTGTTATATTTTTATTGGATTTCTCTTTGTTAATGCTTCATGGCTTGACCCCTTTTATTTTAGGCTGACATGGTCTTGGGACCTTTATTGGCTTGCTAAGTGGAAATCTCTCATTATCTCATGCTATCTCATGGCTTTGTAATATGAAACCTTTAATGGACCTAACTACTGTGACATTTTTCCAAGTGCATCCTTTTGATTGGATCATTCTTTGATGGGATTCATGGTTTCCTTTGATCACATTATTGCTGATAGATAGGGGTCTAAATGTCCTCAGCCCATTAGTCCTAATTATTAGGTGACTATAGCATGAATTTATTCAATATTTAATGATTAACTACTAGGTGTCATCTTGTTTTACAATCATAGTATTGATAGATTGAAACATCACACCTTAACTATGAGGGGGTGCAAGGACATGACTAATTATCAAATGGCATGATGTAATTAGATCACTTGGTTGCAAGACTTCAGAAAAAAATTAGGGTCTTAAAAGGCTATGATTGGGTGCCACATGTCATGATTCAATTAAGTTATAACTCCTTAATAGGTTGAAATATAGTGATTGAATGATAAGTGGCACATTCCCATTGGGTCACAGGGTCATTAAACTTGTAACTCCTTAAACTTGAAATGATGCAAATGAGTGCCAAGTGGCATGCTATGATAGGATTATGGATTTGACATAATTTTATAAAATAATATTATATTTTGAGGGCTATGATTGGGTGCCATGTGGCATGCTATGATTCATTCATTGGGTTACAACTATTTTTCACAGGTTAAAAGATACATGATAAAGCTTAAAACTTGATTCAGTAGAGTGACTAATACATGCAACACTACCACATGTCAATTGAGGTTGAGCTAGAATTAGGTTCCTATTTAAAGGAAAAAGTGAAAAAATTAGCAAATTATGCAATAAAATAAATGGTCAAGTCTAAATTTGTAAACCTTGAGTACACAATCCAACTTGGACCCTAATCTAAAGCTTAAAATCAAAGTACATCATAGTATAAAATACAAATTATGACATAGCCAAAGTAATACCATTATTTGGAAACCTTAATTAAGTAATCTTGATCAAGTCTTAAGGATCATACCTTGGATCTTTGAATTGTAACCCCTTGTAAGATCACTTTTAAACAAATTAGATCATTAGAAAACTCAATGAACTAGACATTGATGAAACATTTTAAAAGGTACCCATTACATTTTTCATGGACCAATATGAATTTAAATCTTCAAGTCATAAAAATGGGTTTTAATCATGTAGATCCAATGGTAAGGTATATCCTAGGGTGAATGACCAACAATTTTCATAAGGTCCCCATTTTTATAAAAATGAAAAATGGGTTGTGTTGATATCAACAAATGGTGACCTCTGTGGGAAACATAACAATATGTTAGAATTTAGATGTCATAGTTTAGAATTTAATCATTAAGTAGTCATCCCTTATTAGATGTAATAAATATTATAATTAATTTCTTATAACTAACAACTTTTTTTTAGATAGGTATGGGGTTTATATTAGGGTCCCTAGCCCAAAGATAAAAGAGTTATAGTAACCAGCGTATAAGCACATACCCAATTATAGAAAGACCAACAATAGCCAAGAAAATTTGGCCAAGAAAAAAGACCCTAACTAAACAATGGTGAACCATAGACCACCACTACCAAAGAAAACCCAAAAAAATAGCTTACCACATAGTAGGCCATTATAACCAAACACAAGATACTGACCAACTTCAAAAATTTAGACCAACATGAACCTCATCATCCATATCCTCTAAGAAGATAATTTACAGTCCTTTGTAAACGTTTTGCTCCACTTCATCCACAACCTCATGCTTCACTTTTTTCATTTGGGCTTTTCCTCCATAATTATCCACCAATAAGGAATTGGTGACTGCAAGAGTGTTAAGCCCTGACTTCTCAACCAGATATTTACTATACCAAAGAAGCATTACAACATGTCCCCTAAGAACCCATTTTACCAATTTATTTACTACCTCCACCTACCTCTTTTCATTATGGCATGCTTAAAACTATACTATTTCCATAATTGGCTCTGAAGTTGTGCCATGAGGGGTAAGGAAATAAATTTCCCTTCCTTCAAATTACGTGACTTGAACTTCTTTAAATCTTGAATGAATCCTGGTAGGACCATGAACCATGTTTCAATCACTCAAAAAACCATAGTTAGAACCACACCCAAACCATCCCTTCCTGAAAATCACAAGTTGGGAAGCAGGGAAAAATCATGCAATAAAATATTTTTTACCAACCCAATGTAAAATTTTGAGCACACATAGAATTCCACCGCCTATGTTACCACCTCTAAATCTAAGACTAGTAACATTAGGTTAGAAGCAAAAATCATCACAATCTCTAAATTTACCTTGTTATAAACTCTCTATACCATAAACTCCTACCTAAGAACAAATGAGATAGCATTAAACACTTCTTCTATTAGTAGCTAGAAAACATGCTTAAGGTTGGCGTATGAAATTTTTCCATCAAAGGCCATCTCATATGCTACACTTCCACCATAGATGAAATATGTAACCAAGGAAAATTCACTTATGTTCTCAATTCATAGCTCTATCAACCTATTATTCCCAAAATCCATCACTTGCTTTTGTGGACAACACGTCGACCATTTTGGTCCTGCAGGCCAAAATGGTCTCTTTCTTTCTTTTAAAAAGTTTTGAGTGGTTAAGTTTTTCAAATATTTAAGCCTTTTCAGCTAAAGAAGTCATAGGTTCAACAGGCAAGCTTTCTCAAAGCAAAGTTAAAAACACTTAAGGCATTTCCTTAGTGTTTTGAGGATGGTTCAATGCAAAGGTTCAATCAAAAGACTTAACAGCGGGCTTCAAACAATTAGAATGAACCACTTTGAACCGTTGAACCATTGAACCCCACCTTCACAAGGTTCAACAAGTTCAAAGTTTCAACGACTTCGGTGGACTTAAAGAAAAGAAGGATTCAAAGAGAAAATATTGAACTGTTGAACCTTGAACTGAAAGAGTTCAAAGGTTCAAAGGTTCAATGAGTTTAATAAGTTTGACAGACTTAGAGAAATAAAAATATTCAAAGAAATAGAATGAACCGTTGAACCTTGAACCAAAATGGTTCAAAGGTTCAAAGGTTCCAAGAGTTCAAAGTTCAAGTGGAAGCTTTGAGTGAATAAAGGAAGTGGAAGATTCCAGAAAGAAGTTCAAAGAAATGGTTCAACCAAAGAATAAAAAGAGAGCAAACATGACCCTTTACAAAACATTCAATCATCAAACCATTGAACCTTTGAACGAAAAGAGTTCAAGGTTCAAGGTTCAAAAAGGTTCAAAGTGACCAGTGACGTCCCCATAGATGTTAATTTCAGGGTGATGGAATAACCATTTATTTTCAAAATACCTAAGAACAAACTCAATGACCAACCCAGAAAGGAGCTGAAGGAGCCAACAGAAAGTGAGAAGATATCCCCAAGAGCTCATATCACCAAGAAGAGATAAAACATGGCAAGGAAAGAGGGAATGACTGCAGGAAATTCAAAAATATATGTAGAAGAGTTATTCTAGTAGGTGGAATAGTCCACCAAGTGGACATCAAAGAACACAAACATTCAATGGCACGACCTATTTTTCTACATTAAGTAAAGGTGAATAGACAACCGTCTGTCATAAAGAAGACTAGACAACCCATGCTTAGGAGGAGACATTTGAGATGATTCAGAGTGCCAAAGTCAAGATCGATGACCTATTCTAGCATGTCCCTCTCACAGATATTTAATGCATTCAATTAAACATGGGCCATTTTCATGAAAAAAAGCACCCAAGTCTTTCTTGTGATGTTATATATTGTAATCTCTCATTTTGTATAAGAGATATCTCTCTATTATCAAAAGTGAAGCTCTACCCAAATTGAAAGGCATTCTTGAGACTTTGAGCTCAGACTGTTAATCATATTTTGTGAAGTGAATGAGAAAGCAAGTGACCTTTCAAACTTTGTGTTGAAATATCTTGTGTCATTTAGGAAATTATTCTTATGTCTTTTTCCTAAATATAGTCTTGTCCATTTAATCAAACAAGCATAACAAGTGGAAATAAGATGGAAGATGTCCTGAAGCTGATTATGGGAGACTTTATGCTACCATAATTGTCTTCAATCTATGTTTTGTGTAAAGGATACTAGAGAGACTTTGAGCTCTCTTTATCTTTCATAATTCTTTACTCTGCTGTAGTTTTAGGTAGAGACTTTGGGTTGCACTGAATCCTATGGTGTCCTTCGTCCTAATCAGTAAGAGAAGCAATGAAAGACTTTGTGCTTTCATGGGTTTCTTGTGGTTATAGTTACTGCCTAGGAAGTCTTCCTTTGGTTTTTTGAACATAATTTATGAAATAAGAGAAATGCCTTCAGTAATTACCTAGGAATTATCCTCTATTTTGTGAACATCATCTCTAAAAAAGGAGAGATGGATGTTATGATTTCACCCATGTGTGTATTTTTAGCTTATATATATATATATATATATATATATATATATATATATATAGGGAACCTCCCCTTGTTGAGAGGAGAGATTTATCTCATTCTAGCTATGGTCACCACACCCATTTTTCTATATAAATCTCCTTATGCTATGGTTGATGTAACTATTCTACCATCAGTCAACTAGTGACAAAATATTCATCCAACAGTTTTTGGCAACTCTGCTGAGGAAGAACAAGCAGGTTGAAGCCTCAAGCTTCAAATTGAAGTAGTTCCAATTTTTTTTCATTTACATTTTACTCTTTGGCAGATCCATCGTACACGTGAATCCAAAGAGCTCAAGGTATTTTTGACCCTATATTTGAGTTAGTATAGATAAGTAATTTTGATCTTTTTCCTCTACCATCTCACCTTCAGTGAACCAAGAGTTTTCCTCCTACAAACATCAGGTCCCCAATACCAGACAAAGCTTCTCTTTTCTCTGCTAGTAAACATTTGTCTATACATATCTCATTGATATTTATTATTCCTCCCTTCAACAGCCACATCATGGCAACTCAAGGCCCTTAGGGTAATACTTTTGGTCAGCTAAATCTAACCCCACCTCTACATAAACTACCCCATAGTTCAAGAAAGAATTTTCCCAAGTTCTATGGTGATGGGAAGGTTCATCCTGATGAACATATTGCAGCCTTTTCATATCATGTGGTGTGATAGGTGTTGAATATGAAGACATTAGAGTTAGCCTGTTTGTGGAAACATTGCAAGGCACTGTTGTAGACTAGTTTTATCATCTGTAAGTACAAACAATAATTGAATTCAAACCTATAAAAGATGCACATGCCCTGTTAGCCTAGCTTACACAAATGAAGAAGGAGCATTATGAACCCATGAAAGACTTCATTTCTAAATTCGATAGGCTAAATAATAGGATTCCCATAATTACTCAGCCAACACTTGAGCATCTCAAATTCTTCTTCATCAATTATCAGCTTCCTGAAGTGAGTTTCCTATTGAGGTGGGCTGGCCATATAGATCTTGTTGCAGCTTAGATTTTAGCCACTAAGGTTGAAGATGATCTTATCTTGGCAAGAAAGATAAGAAGAGATCCTAACAAAAGTAAATCTTCTTCATCTTATGAATATTCTTCTATAGGCACCATTGATCCTATGGTGCAAAAGCTAGCAAATGAATTGATAGCTCTAAAAAATCAAATGGCACAAGGGATGTCTACTCCTCCTTCTTATTAGGATATACCAAGGAGGACATTTCCCAACTAGTCATATCAGGGTAATACTGCCAAAAATCAAGGGTAACCAAATCACCTTCCTCCCCCACCAGGGAAGCTTACCATTAAAGCAACACTAGCTAACTCAGCAGTTGGTTATCTTGAAACTAAATCAAATTTTTATTTCCAACTTGATTTGAACCAAGAAGATGACACTCATCTCTTTTTAGAAGGCTAATAATAATTATTTGGTGACTCCAACATTAGTTTCCTGAATTACTAGGATAAAGCAAGAAGTAAAGGAGAAGTGTTTGATGGATCATATGTTATATTTACCAGGTCCCAAAAGCAATCAAATCAACAAGCTGATAAGGGAAAAATAGGGGAAAAATCTTGACCAAAAATTTCAATTGCTAAATGAGGGGTTTCTCTATATTTCTAATCAAAGGACCTGGTGAGCAATAAAAAAGTAAGTACCTCAAACAATCTTGCACTTTCTACTTCAATTTCATAGACCAGTCCCACACCCAGTAAAACCTAGATTGATAGATTGCCTTCCTCTATTTCAAATTCATTTCATTCATTTGATATAATTGACCATGCTAAGAAGACCAAAAGTCAAATGTCTGAGTTTGAATTCTTGTAATCCAACCCTGAGCAGTTGGATAGGTTAGTTCAATGCATCAAAAATAAAACCGTCCCTATAGGACAATTTTTTTTAAAGTAACTCCTAGTCCCATAAAGAACACATCCATCTAAAATAATCTTGTGATTACTCCTCTAGTTGCCCCTAGGAAGATAAAACCATTTTATGTTTCCCTGCTAATAAATGGCCATCAACTAAATAATTACATTATAAACTCAAGAGCTTCTGACAATCTCATGCCTGCCAAGGTGGTAGAATGTCTTGGTCTCATGTTGAATAAAAACTTTGAGAGATGTTTCTCCATGAAAAAATAAACAAGTGCCACTTTTGAGACAAATTAAAGATGCCCAATTTGTATTTGCAGCCTTTCTAGATAAGAGAATTAAAATGACAGTCCTGATGGCTAACATTCTAGCCTCCTATGGCATTCTGCTTAGGTGAAATTTATGCAAGGATGTTGGTGGAGAATTGAGCATGGACCTATCTGAGGTGAGGATCCCTTTCAAGGGCATCATGTAAAGGATACTTCTTGAGAAGGAGGCAAAGTACATTGTCACTCAAACTTTAGCCCCTGAAGCTCAAATTCTATTTGAGTCTTTAGGCATGGGTAATTACTTTCTATCTACTAAAGACATTCCTATTTCTACAGATGAAAGCTTACTAAGTGACAACCTAAAAAATTTAGATAAGACATCAGAAGAAATGGTAGGGTGTAGTAAACATGAAAATGGATCTTCCCTTCCTGATGAAGAAAATTTTGAAAGAAGATTAGATTTTAGTGATGTTTGGATTCTATAATTTGATGGTAGTAATTATTCTACCAGTTCTGGAGCTAGAGTTGTTTTGATAGCTCTTTAAGGAGATATTTTTATATATTCATACAAGTTGCAGTTCAGCAACACTAACAACACTATTGAGTATGAATTGTTGTTGCTAAGATTAAAAGCTACTCAAGATAAAGGTGTTAAACTTCTTCATGCCAAAGGAGACGCTGAACTGGTGGTTTGTCAGGTGAGAAACTTGTATTAAACCAAGAATGAGAGATTGTGATATTATCACAATCTGGTGTGGGACTACATTCAAAGCTTTAATGCTTTCAGTATTTTTGCCATGCCCACCCAGAGAATTCAATAGTCATGCAAATTCATTGGCCATCTTTGTAACTCTCTTGGTCCCTCACCAAGATTTCAAAGAAGACAAGTACACTATTGAGCTGATATTTCAACCAAGCATACCAGATAATGCTAACCATTGGTAGGTATTTAATGATGACAACCAAATCATTATTTTTTTGGAATAGATGGATAGCTTTGAGAAGCTTCATTTTGAAGGTAGTGAATCCCCTACCCATCATGAATCAGCCTAAAAATAAATTTAGAAGCTGATGAAAAGTTCATTCAGCTCAAAGGGAATAAAATTCCCAAAGGATTAGTTTCTCTTGAGAAACTTTTTGACAAGCATGATAGTTTTATCAAGGAATAATAAATGGATTCAAAATCCTCCAAGAATTTTGATCAAATAAATTTGAGTACAGAAGACAATCCAAAAATGGTCAACATTGGGAATTGTTGTACCCCTGATGAAAAACTTAAATTTATCACTCTACTTCACCATTACATTAATGTTTTGACATACTCTTATGATGATCTAAAATCTCTCAGACGTGAAGAAATCCAACATGAAATTCCTCTCGAGATTAGGTCATTGCCTCACAAGTAGAAACAAAGGTAGTACAACCCTAAGATATCAGGCGCTATCCTTTTTGAGATACAAAAAATGTTGAATGCAAGAATTAGTTTTCTAATCCATAATTCCACTTGGATTGCAAATATAGTCCCTGTAAGAAAGAAGAATGGAAAAATTTGCATGTGTTAATTTTAGAAATCTAAGTCAGTCATCTTTAAAAGATAATTATCCCCTACCCATCATGGAACAGTTGATGTAGATAGTGACTGGCGCTGAGATGTTATCAATGCTAGATGGTTTTTTAGGATATAATCAAGTGGAAGTTGGTGAAGTAGACCAACATAAAACTGCTTTCACAACACCTTAGGGTACTTTTGCATATCATAGAATGCCTTTTGGCTTGATCAATGATGGCACCACTTTTTAAAGAGTGATGGATCTTGCTTTCAAAAATGAAATAGGTAATTTCATTGTGGTATATCTTGATGATTTGACAGTCTTTTATAAGCATCATCCTGATCATGTGTATCATCTACAACAAGTGCAGGAGTGATGTAGGCAAAATGGTATTTCTCTTAATCCCAAGAAGTCAATTTTTGAGGTTATAGAAGGTAAAATTCTCAGTCACACTGTGTCCTAAGAAGGCATAAAGATCAATCCAAAAGGAGTCAAATCCATCCAAGAGCTTGCTCTTCCTACCAGTAAGACTGTAGTCCACTCTTTCTTTGGAAAAGTGAATTTTTTGTGAAGGTTCATTCTTAAATTTGTAGAGAAGACTCACCAAATTGTCAACATGATGAAAGGTAAAGCTACTTTCAGCTGGACTGAAGAAGGCAAATCAACATTTCAAGATATCAAAGAAGCTATTGCCCATGCCACAATCTTGATTTATCCTAATTACACCAAGGACTTTGTGATGTATAGCTATGCTTCTAAACATACTCTTTTAGCCATCTTGGTTTAGCAGAATAAAGAAGGTGTGGAATCTCCCATATATTTCATGAGTTATCCTCTCAAAGCTCATGAGATAAAGTATTCAAACATGGAAAAGCATGCTTATGATGTGGTAAAGGCAATAAAACACTTTTGTTTTTACATCTTGAACTCACACACTGTTACTTTGGTTCCTGATACAATAGTAAAGTCTATCATGACTCAGCAAGAGTTTATAACTAAAAGGGGTAATTAGATTGCCAAAATCTAGGAATTTTATCTTATTATCAAACCTATGAAGCTCGTGCAGGGAAGAGGTATCTACCAATTAATTACTAATAACATACCAAAAGAAGCAGAGCATGAAGAAACACAAGTTGAAAACATGCCAACAGTTCTCTTTGTCACCACCACAAATGAGTGGTATTTGAATATTGCTCATTTCCTTACCTATGGTGAGTGTCTTACTCATCTATCTCACAAAAAAAGAGGACTGTTAAGTTGAAAGCTACCAACTTTTTCTTTTGGGACAATGGTCTGTATAAGAGGAACCTTGATGGGGTATTCCTTCGCTGCATGGATAAAGCATAGTAGAACAAACTTTTAGAGTCCTTCCATAATTTGGCCTATGGAGGACATTTTTTTGCACCTGTAATTGCCCATAAGATTCTGTGAGCCAAGTACTATTAGCTTACTATGTTTCAAAATTCATATGCTTAGGTGCATAGATGCGAGCTATGTCAACAGTTCATTGGCAAACCCAACTTGGTTGCATTACCTCTCAAGCCTGTGGTGATAGAAGAGTCATTTCAACAATGGGGAATTGATTTTATTGGCATTGTAAATCCATCCTCAAGTGCTGGACATGATTATGTCTTCATAGCCACAAACTACTTTACCAAGTGGGTGGAAGCCATTCCAGTCAAGCATGCTACTTCAGAAATAGTGTGTAATTTCCTCAAGGAAAACATCATTTCCAGGTTTGGAGTCCCAATAAATATTGTAACAGACAATGCAGCCTATTTCTCTTCTCATGAGATTACCTAGTTCTGTTACTATTATGGGATTATTCTCTCCCACTCTTCTTACTATTGTCCACAATAAAATGGTCAAGCAAAATCAAGAAACAAGAACCTGGTGACCATTATTAGAAAGTTGGTACATGACAATCAGAGAACCTAGCATAAAGTATTGCTTGATTCTTTATGGGTAGACAAAATTACACCCAAGAGAGTGATAGGTATGTTCCCATTTTAACTTCTATATGGTTTGAATGCAGAGATACCAATCACCCTAGAATTACCAGCATTAAAGTTAGTAAAGGTAGTGGAAGATTCAACTTTTGAAAGTTCCATCAATAAAAGGATCATGTGCTTGATTGAACTTAATGAGCAACAAATTATGGTGGTGGACCGAATTATTGCACATTAAAGTCTAGTGAAGAGACTCTTCGACCAAAAAGCAAGGATCCATAATTTTTAGGTTGGAGATCAAGTTTTATTATGGGGCAAAAGGAGAGAACCAAAAGGAATGCATGGAAAATTAGATTCCCTATGGAGAGGCCCATTTGCCATTCATCATTTAAATGGTGAAAATAGTTTCTTGTTGAAATATCAAAATAGAATGCCATTTGCTCTACCTCATAGCAAGCAACATCTGAAGCACTTCAATCCTTGAAGTATCAAATAAGTCTATTTGTATATATGTACATCTTTCTTTGTTTTATGTTTTTCATTTGTTTTTGGCACCATTTGGTTTTAGGCACCTTTTTTTGGGTAGCATGACTCCATAGCCCAATGGCATAAATGAAGGCATAGAGATTTTGGTTTCTACTCCCTTCGATTGCTGTAGTTTTCAATCAATGAAAGTTCCCCAATTGGAGCCAGTTGTTGTTCCCAAATCCATCACTTGCTTTTGTGGACAACATGTCGACCATTTTGGTCCTACAGGCCAAAATGGTCTCTTTCTTTCTTTCAAAATGTTCTGAGGAGTTAAGTTTTTCAAATATTTAAGCCTTTTTAGCTAAGAAAGTTGTAGGTTCAACAAGTGGGCTTTCTTGTCAGGAATCTAGAACAACAAACATGCTCTGACTCCACTGTTAGGATCTAGGAAGCACAATTGATTACCATGTACAAGCAACTTAATATGTGGAATTAAACCAGAAGTAACAAGTAACTAGAATTCAAAAATAACACAAAATATGAGAGACAATACCCAATTGTATTAATACTCTTCCAAAAGGAAATACAACAAAGAAGATGCCACAGTCTTCTTCCTTACACACCTCTAGAGCTCCCACACCTCTAGGGCATAAACAATAAATCTCGTTAAGAGCTCACTCTCTCTCTTACGGTCCCAACAACAACTCAAGCACAGAGTTGTTGTTCACCTCTAACTAGTCAGTATCACTACTTCCAGTACCACCAGTCAGTATCATTATTGCCAGTACACAAGTGCTCCACCCACTCCAAATTTGAGTACTCCACACACTCTAAGTACACAACGTACTCCAAGTAGATCTCTCCTAATCTTGCTACCTATTGTGTTGCTGTCACCTTTGATCCTGCTACCCCGCAGATCACCTTTGACCTCTCACACACACACACCTACAAATCAATGATCTTACTTACCCATGTAGATCTCTCTACACCCTGAAGAACCCTTGTCCTTGCCTCACCAAGTCCTTATGATTCTCCAAACCAGTACCCCAGTGGATCTTCTCCCTGATCTTACACACCTGTAAACCAACTTGATCATACACACTCGACACCCCTGTGGAACTAGGAGGAGCTACCCTTGCTCTCTTCACTCTCAGAAGGAGCTAACCAAGCTCAACTCTAAACTAGAACACTTTACAATATAGCCCATGAGTCTATTATATAGATCTCATGCAAACAATAATTAGACATCCAATTACAATAATTAGATCCATAGCTCAAGACTAAAATTAGCCTTTCAATATGCAAACAACTGGTTTGTTAACTAACTGTTCATGAACTAGCAGTTCTAGAACCACACAGGCAACCGACATCGGTCCCTGTCTACTTGGAGATGATCAATGTTGGCCGAATACTACCAATGTTGGTTGCCTTCATGTCTACCCTTGACCGACGTCAGTTGGCCTGACTGATGCCAGTGACTGTGACACTCAACAACCTCCTCTAATGTCTACATTAGTGAAGATTTTAGCTCCACAACAATCTCCCACTTAGAGATTGTACCTGTACACCATCTAATTTGTTTCCTGGCTTGTATCCCTCTTCAAGCTCAATCTTGAAGACCAATCACCACACATCTTATGGTGTAACACCTATCATCCATGTAACCTGCCATATCTGAAGTGTCTAACCCTACATAGCATGAATCCCTATTGCTGGTCCCTCTCAGATACCTGAGAACCCACTAAACCACTTTCCAGTGCTTCCTTCCTAGATTGACTACAAACTTTTTGACAGCACCCACTGCTTGGGCAAACTCAGGGAGTACACATGTACTCAACCTCATCATGTGATTGGGGACCCTATTCTATGAACTATCCATCCATAGGTGTGCTGCCCTATTCTACATCTTGCACTACCTTCACACAATCATCCTGTGACAACATCAACATGTGATCTTCCCTGTCTCTAGGATTACTCATGCCAAAGAATTTTGCTACTCCCAACTCCTTCATGGCAAACCACTGAACTAACCTTACCTTTAGCTCAACAAAAACCTATATGTCTGAACCTTCAGCTAGCATACCATCCACATACAGTAATAGGATAATGTTGCAACCATCATCCAACCTGGTAAGACAAACACAATGGGTACACTGACATTGACTAAAGCCCTACTTTGTCATCCACCTGTTAAAACTTGTACCACTGTGCTGCAGCTTCCTCAAGACCATATGACCTAGCCTTCCATCTCACATATCCATTCTCTCTATTCTTTAACCAAGGAATCTATTCATCTCTCAGTGCTTTTATCCTGGCTAGCAATTCTACCAAATCTCCCATTTGGTTCTTCTCCAAAGAATTCATGCCATGCTCCCACTATTTCCTGGATCCTTCCCGCTCTGCAATGAGTAACTAGTATAAATAAGAAGAATAATGAATTTGAAGCTTACTTACCTTTTCAGTCCTCCATATGGGCATTTGAGACTCCTTGACAGCTTGTTGTCTACCCAAAATCCATTCCAGTGATTGACCTTGGTCACCACATAGTCTACATCTGATCGACGTCGGTTCCATGCGACTATCCAGGTCGCTAATGCCAGTTATCCTACCAACATCAGTCTCCACCTACTTGACACCACTAACTCCTCTAGTTTGCACATGACTGACGTCAGTACCTATTTGTTTGATGCTAGTTCCTCTTGGCCGATGCTAGTACCTGTGTTCGCCTGTGAGTGATGACTTTTTACCTGTGAGCTCTCTTTGGATCAAAACCCTATCCAAACTGCCCTGCTCAGAGTTACTCAGCCTTATCCACTGATCTCTATCCATCATCTCCTCCATAAACACCAAGGCTTTCTAGTTCTTAAGTTTGTCAAAAACATCTGACTTCCTCTTAAGAACAGGCATCTCCTTCTTGCTCATGTGACCAAGCCTAAAAAGCCATGTCTTCACAACAGAAGAAGAATTAGTAATACAAGCAGGTAGATAAAGAGTACCTACTTTTTTACCACATGCTAATTCAAATGCATCCTTGGTAACATTCCAAGAATCTACTATGAGAGTTATTGTGCATCTCTCATCACCCAACTTCCCTAAAGAAATTAGCTGCATCTTCAAGACTGGGACCTGCATGACCTCCTTCAACACCCATGTGTTGGCCATCTACAATTTCAGCCGCACTTCCCCTTTGCCAATACATTGACAAGGCTCACCAACCCCTCTATTTGGGGCTACATGGAAAGAGGCAACAGAATCTATAAGCTAAGATTCTACTTTATCCAAGAAACATACCAGAGCATCATGTGCAACATCTACTTTTTTAGTTCCTTCATGCTGATCTTCTACCAACCAACAATATTTCTTTACCTGTACTTTCTTTCCATAACACCGTAATTAACCATTTGTGCTTTTCAATTCCTCCATTCTTAGTGTACTTTCTTCTACCATTGCTATACTCCCACTCAATCAAAAACCCTTGAGAGTGACCTGTAATCAAACACAAACCTGCTCCCTACAACCTTAGCTCTGATACCACTTTGTCAGAAATCTAGAATAACAAACATGCTCTGACTCCACTATTAGGATCTAGGAAGCACAATTGATTACCATGTACAAGCAACTTAATATACAGAATTAAACTAGAAGTAACAAGTAACTAGAATTCAAAAATAACACAGAATATGAGAGACAATACCCAATTGTATTAATACTCTTCCAAAAGGAAATACAACAAAGAAGATGCCACAGTCTTCTTCCTTACACACCTCTAAGGCTCCCACACCTCTAGGGCATAAATAGTAAATCTCTTCAAGAGCTCACTCTCTCTCTTACGATCCCAACAAAAACTCAAGCACAGAGTTGTTGTTCATCTCCAACCAGTTAGTATCACTACTACCAGTACCACCAGTCAGTATCACTACTGCCAGTACACAAGTGCTCCACACAATCCAAATTTGAGTACTCCACACACTCCAAGTACACAACATACTCCAAGTAGATCTCTCTTGATCTTGCTACTTGTTGTGTTGTTGTCACCTTTGATCCTGCTACCCCACATATCACCTTTGACCTCACACATACACACACACCTACAAATCAATGATCTTACTTACCCATGTAGATTTCTCTACACCATAAAGAACCCTTGTCCTTGCCTCACCAAGTCCTTATGATTCTCCAAACCAGTACCCCGGTGGATCTTCTCCCTGATCTTACACACCTATAGACCAACCTGATCATATACACTCGGCACCCCTGTGGAACTAGGAGGAGCTACCCTTGCTCTCTTCACTCTTAGAAGGAGCTAACCAAGCTCAACTCTAAACTAGAACACTTTATAATACATCCCATGAGTCTATTATATATCTCTCATGCAAACAATAATTAGACATCCAATTACAATAATTAGATCCGTAGCTCAAGACTAAAATTAGCCTTTCAACATGCAAACAATCAGTTCGTTAACTAACTATTCATGAACTAGCAGTTTTGGAATTGCACAGGCGATTGACGTCGGTCCCTATCTGCCTAGAGATGACCGACGTCAGCTAAATACTATTGATGTTGGTTGCCTTCCTGTCTACCCCTGACTGATGTCAGTTGGCCTGACTGATGCAGGTGACTGTGACACTTAGCAAGCTCCTCTAATGTCTACATTAGTGAAGCTTTTAGCTCCACAACCTAACATTTCTCAAAGTGAATTTCAAAACACTTAAGGCATTTCCTTAGTGTTTTAAGGATGGTTCAAAGTAAAGGTTCAATCAAAATACTTAACAGTGGGCTTCAAACAATTAGAATGAACCACTTTGAACCATTGAACCATTGAACCCTGCCTTCACAAGGTTTAAATATTCAACGAATTCAAAGGTTCAACGACTTTGGTAGACTTAAAGAAAAGAACGATTCAAAGAGAAAAAATTAAACTATTGAACTGTTGAACCTTGAACTGAAAGAGTTGAAAGGTTTAATGAATTCAATAAGTTCAACAAACTTAGAGATATAAAATGATTCAAAGAAATAGAATGAACCGTTGAACCTTGAACCGAAATGGTTCAAAGGTTCAAAGAGTTCAAATTTCAAGCGAAAGATTTGAGTGAATAGAGGAAGTGGAAGATTCTAAAAAGAAGTTCAAATAAATGGTTTAACTAAAGAAGAAAAAGAGAGCGAATGTGGCCCTTTATAAAACATTCAATCGCTGAATCGTTGAATCTTTAAACCATTGAACCTTTGAACCAAAAGAGTTCATGGTTCAAGGTTCAAAGAGGTTCAAAGTGACCAGTGACATCCTCATGAATGTTAATTTCAAGGTGATAGAATAATCATTGATTTTTAAAAGACCTGAGAACAAACTCAGTGACCAACCCAAAAAGGAGCCGAAGGAACCAACAGAAAGTGAGAAGATAGCCCTGAGAGCTTAGATCACTAGGAAGAGATAAAATGTGGCAAAGAAAGAGGGAATGAATATAGGAAATTTAGAAATATCTATAGAAGAGTTATTCTAGTAGGTGGAATAGTCTACCAGGTGGACATCAGAGAGCACAAACATTCAATGGTGTAGCCTATTATTTTGCATTAAGGTGAATAGACAGCCATGTAAACCTCATAAAGAAGACCAGATAACACATGCTTAAGAGGAGACATTTGAGATGATTTGAAATGCTAAAGTTAAGGCTGATGACCTATTCTAGCATGGCCCTTTCATAGATATTTAATGCATTTAATTTAACATGTCTCATTTTCGTGAAAACAAGCACCTAAGTCTTTCTTGTGATGCTATATATTGTAATCTCTCATTTTGTATAAGAGATATCTCTTTATTATCAAAAGTTAAGCTTTGCCCAAATTGAAAGGCATTCTTAAGACTTTGAGCTTAGACTGTTAATCATATTTTGTTAAGTGAATGAGAAAGCAAGTGGCCTTTCAAACTTTGTGTTGAAATAGCTTGTGTCATTTAGGAAATTGTTCTTATGTCTTTTTCCTAAATACAGTCTTGTCCATTTAATCAAACAAGCAGAACAAGTGGAAATAAGATGGAAGATGTCTTGAAGCTGATTGTGGGAGAATTTTTGCTACCATAATTATCTTCAGTATGTGTTTTGTATAAAGGATACTAGAGAGACTTTGAGTTCTCTTTATCCTTTTTAATCCTTTACTCTATTGTCTTTTTAGGTGGAGACTTTAGGCTGTGCTTAATCCTATGATGTCCTTCATCCTAATCAGTAAGAGAAGAAATGAAAGACTTTATGATTTCATGGGTTTCTTGTGGTTACAATTACTACCTAGGAAGTATTCCTCTAGTTTTCTAAACATCATTTCTGAAAGAAGAGAAATGCCTTCAGCAATTACGCAAGAATTCTCCTCTATTTTATGAACATCATCTCTGAAAAAAGAGAGATGGATGGTATGATTTCACCCTTGTGTGTATTTTCAGCTTATATATATTATAGGGAACCTCCCCTTGCTGAGAGGAGAGATTTATCTCATTTTGGCTGTGGTCACCACACCCATTTTGCTACATAAATCTCCTTATGTTGTGGTTGATGTAACCATTTTGTTGTCAGTTAGTTGGTGACAAAATATTCACCCAACACAACCTCAACCTATACACATAGAAAGGGGCATATGGTGCATAGACATTATCTCCAAATAGCTAAAAAGGTTCAAGCATGCCAAAACATAATGAGGCATGAGAGAAACCATGTGACTCCCTCATGTCATGGGCAACCTCTAGACCTTATAATAATAACCATCCACCATCAAAAATGTGAAGCTTTGCAAAATGAATGCCATTTCATGCGAGATAATATATGATATGATGGAAGTGATATTGGAATAAAGGCCATCCAACAAGATTTAACCAATGCAAAAACTACCAAAGTAGACCCCTACTAAATTAGCTATGGGATTTTGATATTAATTTGTAAACAAAATAATACAAAAGGATAAGTAGAGATGGTAATTAGCCAAAATTGATCAAATATATATATGGGAGGTCTTCCCAAGCATCTCTCACATTATCCACCTAGAATGCTTCCACTTGATCAATGCCATAATTCACTAAGAAATCAACAACTGAATTAGCCTCTTGAAAGTAGTGATTAAAATCAACTAAAGAAAAAGTCTCCAAATTCATCCAGGTGTTTGTCAAGATGTTCTCTAAGTGTCAAGATCTGGTCTCCTTTTTCACATCCAAAATGATGACTTATGAATCACCTTTTATGATCAACTTTGGGATAGCACATTGAACAACAAGTTCAATCCCATTCGTAAGTGCTTATGCTTCAGCTTCATTCTTAGTCTCATCCTGAATCTTCCTAGGTATAGATCAAATAAGGGATCTATTACAATCCTAAATGATGAAACCCACACCTGGCATACCTAGGTTTCCTTAAGAAGCACCATTGACATTGAGCTTGAACCAACCCACAGGAGGAGGAACCCAATTATGTTTCCCAATCCTACCTTTTTTACCAATTACAGTTGACCCATTAATGGGGGAATTAACAACTTTTTACTTGAAGGATCAATGACTAAAAATTTAATAAACCATTCATACTATGTGTGTAATTTTAATTGACTAATCAACATACCTTTTGGGTTTCAGAATTAGAAACTTCAAGCTTCATGGTCTCAATTTTAGGTTCTAATCAAGAACCTTTTAGATATATAATTATACTCAAATTTAAGGGGATGGCTTGGGCATTGCTTTTCTACCACCAATGCATCCATATCCCTGATAGAGATACCCTTGGCTCCAATCTAGGCCTTTCTCCACTACCATCTAGGCATCTTTAGCCCTGATAGAGTTTACCCAAATCACCTTCAAGGGTATGCAACTTATAATTTTAAGTCTATTTTAACTTGATACACATATTTTTTGTTTATTTATTTATTTACAAACCCTTGGAGGTTTAGAACCATTTTATTGGCTAGATTTTAAGATATTTCATAAATTTTAGCCAATAATCATTTGATTTTAATGACTGAGTTCTACCCAGGCAATCTTATGATGTGAGATTAAGTGTCAGTATATATAGACCTTTAGAATTTTAAGACCTTCATTAAATAAAAAGTGTGCTTGTTAGAACTAGATTACAATCATTATAAAATAACATAATCCTTGAAATTAAAACTTTAAAATTATATTCTTCCACATTTTCTAAATCAACACATAGGATAGTCTCTTACTTTAGACAACCATCTATTGGGATGTGCACGGGATTCAACACTTCAACCATTAGATTTAAAAACTTTGAAAAAATGTGATAAAAACTTAGGACTTTACCCAAAGGTTTTATTGCTAAGCTACAACACATAACAACTAATCTACCCCAACAAAATTTCAAAGCAAAAAGGAAACTAATCTACCCCTACCTATTGCTACACTAAACCAACTCACAGTCCTTTTACATGGGTGCAAGGGGAAATCAAGTAGTTCTAAAAGTATTGTTTATTCATCGATGGATTTAGTTCATTTCCTTGTAAGTATTTCATCTAAATGTGTTATTACCTAGTATCTCTATAATTTGATATGGCCTAATATAAAGGGGAATGAATTTATCATGTTGGCCTTTTTTTTCATTAGCTTTATCCCATAATAAGACCAAGTTTGAGATTCATAATGTTTTTATTTTATCCCTTTTGTCAAACCATATTTTAACTATGTCCTAGTATTTTCTATAAATCTTGAGGGCTTCATCTCTATCATCTTCCATTTGGAAAATATTAAATATTCTTGACTGAATTCTTTCATCATCATCCATATATTCTTCAAAACTTTGAACAAATATGATAAAAACTTAGGACTTTACCCAAAGGTTTTATTGCTAAGCTACAACACATAAAAACTAACCTACCCCAACAAAATTTCAAAGCAAAAACGAAACTAATCTACCCCTACCTACTACTACACTAAACCAACTCACAATCCTTTTACATGGGTGCAAGGGAAAATCAAGAAGTAGTTTTAACAGTATTGTTCATTCATCGATGGATTTAGGTCATTTCCTTGTAAGTATTTCATCTAAATGTGTTATTACCTAGTATCTCTATAATTGGATATGGCCTAATCTAAAGGGGAATGAATTTATCATGTTGACCTTTTTTTTCATTAGCTTTGTCCCACAATAAGACCAAGTTTGAGATTCATAATGTTTTTATTTTATCCCTTTTGTCAAACCATATTTTAACTATGTCCTAGTATTTTCTAGAATTCTTGAGGGCTTCATCTCTATCATCTTCTATTTGGACAATATTAAATATTCTTGACTGAATTCTTTCATCATCATCCATATATTCAACCATGAACTCATAAGTGAGTAGTTGTAATGTGATGGGAAATATTGCTTGCTACCCAAACACTAGTAAGAATGGAGATGACTTCAAATCTCGCTTATATATAGTTCAATATGCCCAAATAGCATATTTCAATAATAACTACCACTCCCTTGGCTTTTTATTTGCTAACTTATTTATTACATTCATCAAGTTCTTATTTATTGATTCAACAACACCATTTCCTTATGGATAATGATATAAGGATAACTTGTTAATAATATTATTATCATAAGCCAAATCTACAAATTATGAGGATTGGAAAGATGGACCATTATCACATACCAAAGATAAAAGAGTCCTAAAATTGGTTGGGATGTTTTCCTCTAGGAATTTGATGACATAAATTACCCTATGGTTATTGGTGGAAATCACTTCAATCCACCCAGTGTAATAGTTAGTAGTTATCAACATGAATTTATGGCTTATCAAAGAGTTCATATTGATAACTCCAATGAAGTCCAATCCCCATTGGATAAATGGCCTTGTTTTGATCAATGATTATAAAGGCATGGCTGCCCTTATGTCTCTACTATCAAACACTTGACATTGATGACATGCTTAAATTTGAGCATGCACATCCTTTATTATTATAGGCCAGTAATAGTTTTTTCTAAGTATTTTATGGGTAGTGTTTCTACTTGAAGCATATCTACTTCCCAATTTCTCATGGAAGTTGTTGAGTATGTCTATAGATTCCTTTCTAGAGATGCATCTTTAGTAGATTATTTCATAGTTTTACTATAGATCACTCCTATTTTTATCATGAAGTGTAAACTTTTGAGCCTCAATTCTCTCCTCTACTCTTTTTTTAATTTTGGGAGGCAAGTGTCACTCAATAGGTAATAGATAATGTCCTTGTACCATTCCTCATTTGAGACCTAGTCCACTTCTACCTATAAAACATCAGTCTTGGTAATCAACTAAATTAAGCCTTGGACCATTCCATCTTAGTTTATTTGATCTCTATGTCATATTCCTAAAGTTTGGGCATCCATTTTCATCATCTTTCTCCTAAATCATTCTGGCTAAGTATAATTTTAATGATAGTGTCAATTACAATGGCATGAGTTTTATTCCAGAGGATGTAATGTCTAAAATTATTCATGGCCTTCACTAAGGCATACACTTATTTATCTAAAAGTGGGCATATTAATTCAACATATTCAAGTTTTTACTCATGAAGGAAACTAAATGTTCTTTTTTGACTACTTTTTGTGTTAAGACAACAATAATTGTGTGGTCAGAAGCAAAAGAATAAAGATGGAAATCTTTACCAAAATAAGAGTTAATTATCATGGGTGCCGATATTATGACTTCCTTGATGTATTGTAAATATTTCTTATCTTGGACATTCATCAAGTTCTTATTTATTGATTCAAAAACACCATTTCCTTATGGATAATGATATAAGGAAAATTTGTTAATAATATTAATATCATAAGCTCACTCTACAAATTATGAGGATTGGAAAGATGGACCATTATCACATACCAAAGATAAAAGAGTCCTAAAATATGTTGGGATGTTTTCCTCTAGGAATTTGATGACATAAATTACCCTATGGTTATTGGTGGAAATCACTTCAATCCACCTGGTGTAATAGTTAGTAGTTATCAACATGAATTTATGGCTTATTGAAGAGTTCATATTGATAACTCCAATGAAGTCCAATCCACATTGGATAAATGGCCTTGTTTTGATCAATGATTATAAAGGCATGGCTGCCCTTACTTCTCTACTATCAAACACTTGACATTTATGACATTCTTGAATTTGAGCATGCACATCCTTTATTATTATAGGCCAGTAATAGTTTCTTCTAAGTATTTTGTGGGTAGTGTTTCTACCTGAAGGATATCTACTTCCCAATTTCTCATGGAAGTTGTTGAGTATGTCTATAGATTCCTTTCTAGAGATGCATCTTTAGTAGATTATTTCATAGTTTTACTATAGATCACTCCTATTTTTATCATGAAGTGTAAACTTTTGAGCCTCAATTCTCTCCTCTACTCTTTTTTTAATTTTGGGAGGCAAGTGTCACTCAATAGGTAATAGATAATGTCTTTGTACCATTCCTCATTTGAGACCTACTCCACTTTTACCTATAAAACATCAATCTAAAGATCAGTCTTGGTAATCAACTAAATTAAGCCTTAGACCATTCCATCTTAGTTTACTTGATCTCTATGTCATAATCCAAAAGTTTGGGCATCCATTTTCCTCATCTTTCTCCTAAATCATTCTGGCTAAGTATAATTTTAATGATAGTGTCAAGTACAATGGCATGAGTTTTATTCCAGAGGATGTAATGTCTAAAATTATTCATGGCCTTGACTAAGGCATACACTTATTTATCTAAAAGTGGGAATATTAATTCAACATATTCAAGTTTGTACTCATGAAGGAAACTAAATGTTCTTTTTGACTACTTTTTGTGTTAAGACAACAATAATTGTGTGGTCAGAAGCAAAAGAATAAAGATGGAAATATTTACCAAAATAAGAGTTAATTATCATGGGTGCCGATATTATGACTTCCTTGATGTATTGGAAATATTTCTTATCTTGTATGTCTAATCAATCTTTGCATCATTTTTCAACATAACATTCAGGGGTCTGACAATTTTGGTGAAACTTGAAATGAATTTACATACAAAGTTAATTTTTTTGAAAAATGATTTTAATTTTTTTGTTAGGAAAACCAACCTTAAAAATAGCACTAATTTTTTTAGGGTCAATATACATACCATCCTTTATGATTACATGTCCTAATATTTTACTACGTTCAATTACATAAAGTATACTCTTCTTAGGGTTCAGAGAGATACCAAAGGTCCTACATTTCTCCAAAACTTATTAGAGGTGCATCATGTGATCTTTCCTATTTTTAGATAAAATGGTTGAGTCATCCATGTAAATAATAATGCACTTACCAATTAGTCCTATGAATGCATGATCCATGGCATGTTAAAATGTATCCCTAGTATTGATGAGTCTTAAAGGCACCTTTATATGTATGTGAATATTCCACACTTGTTCATGAAGGCGGTCTTTGTCTTATCTTCTTTGTTGATCAGCACTTGGATGTAACTAGAGAATCCATCTAAGAAATACATCATTTGAGATCTACTAACCATTTTAATTACCTCATCTAAAGAGAGAAATGGGTAATTATCCTTTTCTAAAGATCTATTGAGATTCTAAAATTCTACATAGAGTCTAATTTCACCATTTTCTTTCTGATTGGGACTAAGTTGGCCACCCATTGGAGTGTTAAATTAGGAATACTATCTTTTCATCTCATAACTTCTTTACTTCCTTATATATGAGAGGCTCCAAAATGGGTTTCATAGGTCTCTGCTTTTTCTTGAAGGGTTTACATGATTTTTTCAAAGGAATTGTGTGAGTGATGACCAAAGTATTGAAGACTTTTAGATCTTTGTAAGACTACATAAGGACATCCTTAAATCTAGACAATGTCTCAGTGGATTCAACCAACTCTTCCTTGATATAGACAAGCCTGATGTGGATATTTTGGGGATTACTCCATGAACCCAAATTAATATGCTTGTAATCCTTTCCATTTACTTTGGACACCTTAGCATCACTTGCAGTCTTGTTTTGATAAAATATCCTTTCTAAAGATACCATGCCTTTAGGAATTATATTATTCAATTGGATTACACCATCTTCCTTTGTCTCAACCTCCTTTACAAACTCTTTTTTTTTGTTGATTACATGTGTCTCAAAGACTTTAGAACTAGTCATGAAATTGATGATTTTTTTATCGTCATCAAACACCTAGAAGTGATTGACATTATCTAGTACATAAGGATATGATATCATTTTGACTATAAACTTTTATAATTCAAGAGCCTCAAGTGGGACTAGATTCACTTTTATAGAAGATAACACATCTATCAACTAGTTTTTATCCCTTGGTATAGATGCAATTTTAAATTATTTAAAAACCTCAATCAAATCCCATGCTCTAAATTTATATTGCTTCAATAATAAATCTTGCACTGGTATTGATTATGTACCTACTTGATGATTAATTCTGAATCACCATGGACTAGAAATTTCCTACCTTATGCTTGATAGCAAGTTAAATTCCTAATATTAGAGCCTCATATTCTATAAGATTATTAGTGATTAGAAACTAAAGTCTATAAGATGTTTAGTATTGTTTACCAACCAAGTTTTTCAATATGATACCTACCCCTAAATCTTTCTTGGATCTCATGCCATTGAAGTAAATCATCCAGAATCCTTCATCCTTGGCCACTAGGTTGATCTCACTCAAATCAATAGTATTAAGAGCATATATGCTTAAGTTAATGGACTATAAATTCACCTTCTCATTCTTAGCATTGTATTATGTTATCATGAACTTCATTATCATCTCTCATTCAATTTGAATTTGATTTGGCATACACCTCTAAGGTAGACACATATGTGAGCAATTTAATGGCATGTATCCTTTTAGGGATTTTATCAAGTCTCTACTTAATAACATCCCATATGATTCTAGGATTTCTATGACTTGGATGTTGATGAACTATTAAATCCAATTTTCATGAGTTAACTACACATGAGCATTTAATATTTATTCTACCACCTTGACCTTTGACTTGTCCAACTGGACAACTCTATCAAACTTGATTGGACTTACTCCCAACTTTTCACAAATACATGTGGGCATTATGTTAATAGATACCCTAGAATCAAGTACATGATTATGAAATTCTTCCCAAATATTCTAATAGTCAACATAAATGGAGTGATCAGCCTTACTTTTATACATTACCACATTTGCATTCATATATTTGGATTTACCTTTGTCTTATTTCTCAGTTAATGATTCTAGAAACAAATCGTGTTGCTCAATGATTTAATAAAGCTCATGCAAAGTGATATTGTATTTAATATTATTCATATCTTCCACAATGTTATATCCACATTTGGATCTAATTTTAGCCAACTCTATAGTTGGTTGAGTATCCTTTCCCTTGGGGGGAGGAGGATCATTATTGGTTTTATGATCTAGGGGAGGTCAACCTTGTTCAATGGTGTGGAAGTTATCATAAGTTCCTTTTGAGATCTATTCCTAAATGCATAATTTATCTTTTGGTACTATTGGAAATTATGGATCTCATCCATGTTTCTTTCAAGCTCATTCTCTTCCTAGTTAGGGAACTTGTAAGTTTTGACCATGAGGTTTATTTCGATAGCTTTGGACCCATTCTCTAGTGTTCTTGTATTTTCATAATTACTAAAATTTCTTTAATTGTACAAGATAAAATCATAACTTTCTAGTTTAGCCTAGAATATTTTGAAGGCATCACAAAATTATATGAAGTATAACTCTTCATGTTAGGTCATGTTATGGACCCTACACTAATTAAGCAAGGCCAATTTGCATATATTTATGTGGTATATTATTAGATGGGGGATCATTTTTGTTATTATTATTGTTAGACCAATTTAAATGTTTATTTTACTTTTGGAACATGTAATTTTTATTAGAACTTTTCCCCATGTTTCCCATTTGCCTTTGCAAATTCATAAATTCACTACCTAGTTTTTGAACCATTCTCTGAATTGCTTCCAAGTATCCATTTGAGAATTTAGGATTAGTGTTTTGGACTAGGATTTGAATAATGATTTAAGTGTTAGATTTATTAACAAGGACCAAATCTTGAATGCTATGTTGGAGATGAGCCTCAACATTAGTCTGATTAAATAATCCTAGTTATTAACCAAGAGATACATAGATTAAAGGTAATTGATTGAGGTTAGGTATTTGATTTAGCATAGGTGCATTCTAATTTGGTATTAGACCTATATTTAGAGTAGGAAAAGTTGGTTTTGTGTTTGGGATAGTAAGGGTAGGTGCCTTTGTGGGTACATCTGATCATTAATATGTATGGCCTATGCATATGTAAGTGGAATTCTATTAACATTCATATCTTTGTTTAGAAAGATAGAAGTCATTGGTTATAGGGCATTTTTATAAATTTTTAGTGCTAGGTCATTCATAAGGCTATAGGGGGATATGGTGAGGCTATATATCTTCTATAATTTAACATTGAAAGTTCTTATGGGCTCAGTTGATTCTCATTTTAGGATAATGAATTGTTGGTAGATGATCCCAGGACTAATGAACCTTCTAAATTATGAAATGAATGTATCATTAAATTGGTTCCACCATGTGATGGAATATTTTGGTAAATTGAGGAACCAGTCATAGGCTACTTTCCTAAAGGTAAATGGGAATAGTCTGCAAGCTATATCTTCATGGATGATTTTTATAATCCTAAGGTATACCTTAAAACACTTAATATTCTCTTTAATAGTTATACATCTAGATGGATTGAAGAGAGGGAGGTATTTTTTAGGGTTCTTAGGAAAATCATGCATAGGACCTAGCACATTTACATAGGATCCTCCTAACCATGCCATGAATGGTTGGATGTAAAATAAAGGATGTGGATGTTAACTCATTAGATAAGTAGGGTGGGATTTAGACTTCCTACATCTCCCTTGATTGGTTCTATCCTTTTTATGGGTTTCTAAAGATCCAAGGGGAACTCTAGTTTCAAAGTGAGATCTAGTCCAGATCCTAGGTAACTCCAAGATGCTATGCAAAGGATCTATGCTAGAAATCCAAAATATCTTAAAGTTTCATAAAATGCTACTAAAGAAGGAAAATATTGGTTAAATTAGCATAAAATAACCCTATATAAAAGTCTAAAATAGATCATAATGTGATTAGATTTTATCCTATTGATGTATATTTGTGTTAAGGATATAATGTGAATAGTAGAAAAATATTTCTCCATTTATAGTGTAGGTTTAGAAGACCCTAGGGATTAATTTAGTTTTGCCAGAATGATTATGTGGCCACCACATTTAGTCTGCAAGTAGATCCTGCTATAGGGACAACTGGAACTCAGTAGTAACATAATCTATCTAAAATTTATTCATTATTATGATGTAAATTACTTTGTATTTTGTAAATTTATGCCAAAAAACTAAAAAAACAAGTTAATATTTACCACAAGAATTAATCTAAAGTGATTCATGTTTAAAATTTTCAAAAGGAAGCAAGGTAGAGTATAAAAGGATGTTTTATTTACAACAACAAAGACCAACATATTTCCTTTAGGTCTTTCTAATAATAGTGAAAATAAAACTAATATTCATGAGATTCTAGTACTGAACTCAAAATACCATGAATGTAGTGTGGGTTTTAGGGTAAATATAATGCATATATCTAAAAAGTATGTTTTAAAATAGCTACATATGATAAATTGCTTTCAACACATTCATTTGTAGAATAGAAGGAAAATAGAGAATACATAACAAATTTTGTTAGCATAATTAAAAGCACAAACTAACAAGATACATTCAAAACACTACTATCAGACTTAATCATTAGAAAAATTAAATTGTTTGTCATTAACAAAGCTTGAGAAATAGGAAAATATGAAAATGATGAAACAGTGAAAAAATCACAAGAATTCTTCTCTTTATTTGTATTAATTTCACAAAATTCTATTCTAAATTATAATTGAGGGGGGAAACCCCTATATATAGGCCTTTTTCATGACTAAGATGGTTACATTGGTTACAAGAGAACCAAATTCATGACATCTATCAGTGGATAAAGTCCCTCATGTCCTAAGAACTAAATAATATTCCTTATTCAAATAGGAGGATATTTTACAATGTATTGAGGTGAATTAAAACATGGCATTCATCAAAGAAAGCCTAACAAATGGATATTTATCTCTTGAGGTGTTAGGTTGGGATCCTGTTGATGTGGATGATGATGTAGCTCCCAGTGTAGAAGAAGATGAAAGTGAATCCAAAGAAGCTAAATAAGGAGTACTTCCTAGTGTGGTTGAATAAGTTCTCATAGTGACCACATGTGGCTTGATACCTATTTGTTTATCAATTTTTATCTTCCCTCTCCATACTTCATATCATCTCTTATAATCATTGTCAATCAATTTTAGAACTATAATAGGTTCTTTTAGCAATTTGTTGGTGAGACCTGTTATTGCATCATATTTGCTCAAGAGAGGTTCTACAACCTCATTGATTTCCATAAATTTTCCTATTCTATGATTGGTAGATACAACCAAGTCTACCATTTCTTGCCCAAAAGTCACTCCCCAAGCTATATCTTGCTTTCTAAAATTTAAAATGAAGTTTTAAAGTTGGGCTCTGAAGGCATCCTTGTTGACAATGGAGCCATCTTTGTTAGCAAGGTGTCTAATCTCAACCTCTTTAAGTAGAGTTATCACTCTATCACCCAAATGGGTGAGATACTAGCCCAAGGATATCATTTCATCAATTCACTAGTTAAAAGACTTCCTTCTTCTAATTATATAGGATTGAATAATGCTCAAATCCTCCAAGGGGATCAAGTTCAAATCTTTAAACTTTTTCATCTTAATCAACTTTACTAAGTTGATTACCTTGTTTTCATACATCTCATATGCACCTTCTACCTTCAGAATACTATTTTAGACTTCATCCCCTCTTTTTTTTATTGATCTAAGGTGTTTAATGTATTAAACATTACCTCTATAGCCCATTCCACCTTAGTTATGGTCTCCTTTGATAATGTGGCTTTGTGTTATTGTTATAAATTAGCTGTTATTTATTACATTCCTTTTACTAATTCTATAGCTACATCACCATATGACCTTAGAGCTGAGAGGGGGTCCTCTTCATATTGCTATTTTTGGCCAGGCTTAGATCTCTTCTTCTTAGTCAAATCAAATAGGGGCTCTTCTAACTCATACACAGTTGTTTGATTTGGATGGGTGACCTTCTTCTTGGTTAATCTCTTCATTTCCCTATACTTATTGTCAAACTCTAGTAAGACCTGTAGAGGGTCAACTATGACCAAATATTGGGTCTATATTATAGCCAACTATATTTGTTTTATCTAGGATTTATCTAAAGTACCAATATAAGGCTAAGTAGATGATGGTGATTATTGAGCTGGTGTCAATTCCTAAAAGACAAGTGCCTAGGAATTAACTATGGAGGTGACTAAGACAAATGAGAGCTAGGGGATGAAGTGTGGTGTGTCACTTTTGAAGATGAAGAAGAAGTAGTGCTAGCTAAAACAATAGTTGGGAACAAAAGGACTTAGGGGATGACAACAGTGGGCCTTTTCTTGGGTAGTTGGGGACCTGACCTAGGTACAAGCCTGGGTAGAATTGGAGGCAAATTGTTCATACTAAATACCTTGGAAGTGGATCATATAATGAAAGGGTTGACATTGGGTAGGATCATATTCATGAGCCTAATCATAGGTGTAGTGAGGGGCCTGTAGGGCAAGAGGTTCATATGGTCTAGGGTTGTGGGATCACAAAATATACCTAAGGGATAGTTATATAAAAATGAAGGAGGTAAATGAAAACATTCATAACCTATTATTCATGATTCTTCCTTGATAGGAAGTAGGGGAGGTAACTCTAATGATGAATCTACTAGTGTAGTATTAGGTGGTGTCATTGCCTATAATAAAGTAACATTTTGATTTTTGGATGAGGTAATAGATGTTGCTCTTGAAATAGAATCCTTCTTAGTGTGTTTCCCATAATTAGATCCCCCTTATCTAAAGTAAGAGATAATTCTTGAAAAATCCTCTAACTAAGTTGAGAGTCAGTTGGTCTTTCCTCCTTAGTACCAAAAACATGAGTTGTGGATGTAGATGCTCCTACCTAAGTATGTTCAGGTTCAAAAACTTCATAGAAACCTGCATCCTCTAACTTTCCCTTAACCTATAGGATATTGGTGGGCTTCAATCTCTACTTCACTTCTATTTCATTAGCTACATTGATGTATAATATGTCTTCATCCTCATGCTCATGATGGTAAGTGATGTTTAGGGATGCTTTGTGCTTGATACAATGTTTGAATGTTATATGTTCAGGGTCCCATTCCTTATTATTATGTATTTCCAAATCAAAGGTGGTCCTTTGATTATCATAAAAAATGATATATTTCCATTTTTCAATTCTAAACCAACCAATGTTGGATAGTTGAGGATGAACCAATCCTCTCTTCTTATTCTTTCATAGTCTATCCACCCTTATGAGTAATTGAAAGGCAAACTCTTATTTATCTATCTTTTATGGCACTATGGTGGGAAACTTGAAGGGGGTTATCTTAATTCTAACTATCCTTAGCATCATGGAACTTGGATAGTACTAGTAGGATCCCAAGGTTATCTTAAGGTTATCCTAATTCTAATAACTTGGGCATAGGCCTCTCATGGATGGCCTTGCATATTATTAGATAGAAGTGTTTGGTTATGGACCTAATTTCTTATTTTAATTTATATACTCTTACCTTCTAAAAGGAGTGAGACATATTCCACTTCAGCTTCAGATCCCAATTGGTGAATTGGGAAAACTTCTAGGTAGCACAGATGGGATCCACTAGGTAGGACATCATATAGAAATGATCCCCTTGGTTGGCCATGACTTTCCTAATCTATGTTTCAAAGTTTCATGATATTATTTCTCCTAAAGGGGGAGTTTTTACATTGTCTATTATCATTGATAAAAGTGGAACCCACTTCCCTTCTATGTGGCCTGTGTCCTTGGCCCCATATAGTTAATTCATCATAGTCATTCCCATTCTCACTCCTTTTCTAAATTGGGTGATGGGAATTTGGTTGATTTTGGATTTTTATACAAATTTTCCCTTTTTCTCATCCCATTCTCTCAAAACTTCCCTAATGTCATGTGTTCAAATCCATTGGGTTACAATTTCCTAATTGTATGCAATCTCTAGTTTGGGTAGATTATATTAAGCTTAAAAGGATAGTTCAGCTATGAAATAAATGTCATGACCAAAATTTAAATATTGATCATGTTATTAACACACTTAGAATAAAGAAACATTTTTTAGACTAATTCTACACATGGGAGTACCTCTAGATTAGATGCAGCCTTATGTAACCCTACACATTTGAGTGCAATAATGTCTAACCTATCTTCTGCATCATTAGATCCTTCATCATCATCATTATATCTATCTATAGTCCTTTCTATATGGTATAATAATTTATTATAATTCTTTTCCTTGATGGCCAATGTAACAGAGTTAAACTAGTGTTCTAGAAGATGATGTTTGTTCCATAAGATTATAAGAATGGGACTTGTTCCTACTTGCTAGCTATGGATGTTCTAGCTTCAGACATGGTTTCAATTTTCTAATTTATGAGCTTGTAGATTACATTTAATGGTGAATTAATGCATATAAGTCCTTATAAACAATCACAAAATACTTTTGAGTTCTTAGCAGATAATAACAAAAAGTGATTGTAATGTTTTGAGATAGTAAGATTTAAAATCTAAATTTTAGAATTTAAACTGAAAGATATGAGTCATAAATGGAAATTATCTTTAACTTTATTTGATTTAAATCCTAGGTGGCTCTTCAATTTTATTCTAACAGCTTAAAAAATCCACTTTGAATAATTAGCCAATCCTTGCCTTCATTTTATTCACATGGCTTATTATCATAGGATTGACTTTTTGAGTGAAGTGACTTAGCT
Source organism: Torreya grandis (assembly GCA_037957365.1). NCBI lineage: Eukaryota > Viridiplantae > Streptophyta > Pinopsida > Cupressales > Taxaceae > Torreya > Torreya grandis. The sequence continues at coordinate 1,450,916 of JARHVA010001828.1, read as the reverse complement.
TTATAACTACCTAAACAAGCCCCATTAACATTTAATTCATACCTACAACTGGTGATTTATAGATATCTATGAGCCACCTAGGTGTTGTACTTAAGACATGATCAACACTTTGTACCTTTTTATGCACTTTAACCATTTATTTTGAATATTGGGCTATCCAAGTGGATTGCATAATTTCTACCAAGTGTCATATTTTTATTAGGTCACTCTTCATTGATGCTTCATGTCTCAACCCATTTTATTTTGGGTTGACATGGCCTTGGGACCTCTATTATCTCTCCAAGTGGAAAGATATCATTAGCTTACATTATCATGTGGCTTTGTTATATGAAACCTTCAATGGACTTGATTATCATGACATTTTTCCAACCTTTTGATTGAATAGATCTTCACTAGGACTCATAGTTTCCTTTGATCATGTTATTGATAGGAGATAGGGGTTCATGTGTCCTCATCCCATTGGTCCTAACTACAAGATGGTTTCTATGTAGCATGTAACTATTCAATATTTAATGATTAACTACCAGATGTTATATTTTCATGCAATCTAAATATTAATATATTGAAACATCACACCTTGATTATGGGGGGCTATGGGGATGTGACCAATTGCTAAGTGGAATGATGTGATTAGATCACTTAGTCACATGACTTTAGAAAGTAATCAGGGTCTCAAAAATTTATGATTAGGTGCCACATGGCATGCTTCAATTGAATCAGAACTCCTTGGTAGGTTAAAATGCAATGATTTAATGACAAGTGGCACATTCCCATTGGGTCATGAGGTCACAAAATTTATAACTTCTCCTTGAACTTGAAATGATGAGAATGAGTGACAAGTTGCATGCTATGATAAGATCATGGGTTCATGAGACTTTTATAAAATAATAGTATCCTTAGAGGGCTATGACTAGGTGCCATCTGGACAGCTATGATTGGGTCATTGGGTTATGATTATTTTTCATAAGCTAAAATATGTGTGACAAATCTTGGAACTTGATGCAGCAGAGTGACCTATGCATGTGAAACTACCATGTGTCAATTAAGGTTGAGTTGGTAGTGGGTTCCTATTCAAAGGAAAAAGTGGAAAAATTGTCAAATTACATGATAAAATAGAAGGGGAAAGTCTAAATTCATAAACCTTGAGTATGAAATCTGACTTGGACCCTAATCTAAAACTTAAAATCAAGGTACGTCATAGTATCGAATATAAATTTTTACATAGATAAATTAATACCATGATTTGGAAACCTTAATTAAGTAATCTTGATTAAATCTTAGGGATCATACCTTGAATATTTTAATTATAACCCCTTGTAAGATCACTTTTAAACAAATTAAATCATTAGAAAACTCATTGCACTATACATTGATGAAACATTTTTAAAGGTACCCATTACATTTGTCATGGACCAATATGACTTTAAATCTTCAAGTCATTCAAATGGGTTTTAACCATGTGGATCCAATGGTAAGGTATATCCTAGGGTGAATTACCCAAAATTTTCATAGGGTCCCCATTTTTAAAAAAATGGGGCATGTTGATCTCAACACATACCTTTGTCAAAAACTAGCATTAAAAGATTATTGGCAAAAAGAGTGGCCAATTCTAAGTGGACTCTCCAATGCAAGTTGACACTCATTTATTCTACCCCAACTACTTGTGCCATAGCTTCTACAATGTTAGGCAAGGGTGCTTAGAAGATGTGATGCAGTTTATAAGATGAGACCAACCCCATGAAACCCATCTCCCTTTTAGGGTTACTTCTAAAACAACTAGCCACACTACTATGTATATCAAGGCTTTCTCCATATATTTTCCTATCACCTTCTACCCACCAACTTTTAACCTAGATCTACTCAAAACATACTGGCACCATAATCTGCCACTACCAATATATCTCACCAAATATATAAGAAGATCTCCCATGTAATAAAAAATGTGAGTTGATTCCCATGCCATGAAATAAATGCCTTCATCATTAAAAAGAGCCACCTAATATATGTATTATCCGCCACTTATGCCAATCATTATAGATCAATATGATCTATCCCATCTATGTCAAGCCACCTTTCTTTGTGATTGTTGATTCAAAATCCTTCCACTTGGTCAATCCCTACATTGGCTAGAAAATCAACTACCTCATTCAACTCACAGAAGCAATTTTCCCCTTTCTATTCCTTAAGGTAATGAATAAGTTTCCAAACTTTAACTAGGATGTTATTGATGTTCCATGCTTTGGCTTTGTGATTTGAAATAGCTTGAATCACTAATTGAGATTCCCCTTAAATTATCAAGAAATTAATACCACATTCCACTGCTAATTCCAACCCAAAAATTAAAGTTTGAGCCTTTAATTCATTGTTGGTACCATCCAATTGTTTAACCAAGGCAACTCTAATCAAAGAGCCACCGTAATATTTTAGCACATGCCCTACCTCAAAAGTCTTAGGATTACCTCTACATGCTTCATCAAAATTGAGTTTAAACCAACTCAAAGGAAGGGGGCCCCAACTATCATCTAATTTTCTTTTTCTATTATCATACTTACATACTATCAACCCATTAACAGGGGTAAATGAATTATTTTTTATTACATTTTCTTATTCTTTATTGGGAATATTCTAGGCTTTTGCTTATAAAGCATCTGACATTGTTTGGCCTATTTCTAATTCATAATAGATCAATTTTCAAATTAATCAAAGGTTTTTCATAATTATGTTGATATAGACAAAACCTCTTTTTTTCAAAATATTGTACAAATTATGCAAATTTAGCATTTTACTACTTTTAGTAAATTTAGACCTATAGGTCATACACTATACTTTTGTTTCCCTATTTTTATGGGATCATCTCATTTCTTAATTTTATAGAAAAAACTATTTTATATTCTAAAAAATTTCAACCAATCATTTTATATTACTTTCTCTTTATTTGGCATATTATGGTAACCTTGACCTTTGGTCTCAAAACACTAGTTGACCTAGGGTTTCTTGATTTACTATTATCTAAATTTTGATTTCAAAGTGTTCAAAATTTAATAATCAAAATTTATTTTTTTCTAAAAACATGTTTAATATGGATATATCTCTCACCTACTTCATTTTACATTACATCATGGTAGTTATTTTTTATGTTTCATGTATGATGAAATCAATTAAAATGAGTAACCAACTTGATCAATATAATGAAAGAGTTTCAAAAAAATCAAAATTTAAATTATCTTTACAACTCTTATGACAATAATATTGAGCATCTTCCTCCTAACCCTAAGGAGGTAAATATTACCATCCTTCTAGCTAGGTCCATGATATCACTCCTTCAAGGGGTAAGGTAGATGGTGTATGTATTTATGTTCAATCTGAGGTACCTAGGGTTTGTGCTTGTGAAGCCTTAAAAGATCAAATCATCCTTATGATAAATTCAATATAAGAATGGTAAAATAAGTTCAGTTCATATTATTGTAAAATCATATTACGTACTTATATAATTCAATAAATGGTATAATTAATCATGTGTTTACATCCTCATATACTAATTTTGTGCCAAGTAATATTTCACATCCTAATGAAAAGCTATAGTAGAATAAATCTAAAATAAGTGATAAAAAAAGTGACCAAAAGGCTACTAACAGTCCAAGTGAAATCCTAAGAGAAATGATTTGAGAAAAAGTGATAAAATTATCTCCTCCACATCTTATAAGGTGGTATAAATACTACTTATCATGTCATAGAATGCATGGGCATTATTCAAATTGTTATTTTGCATTAAAAAACAAAATACAAAGTCACAAATGTAGTGTTGATCATATCACTGACACATCAACCAATAACCACTCATATTATGAGTACCTCTCCTAAATTGGAAATACCAAAACATAAAATGTTGTTACCAAGAAAATATAGAGTAAAAATAATTATAAATATCAAACTTAGAGCAATAAAAGGTTCAAAAAGATAACTTAGATCAAGAAACGGATACAAGTTTAACTCTTAATAATGAAACTCAATTTTCCAAATAGTATGGTTTTGGAAATAAATATTTACAAAACTTTCGTTATCATGGTCAAGGAGGGAAAAAATTCCCAAGGCATCACTCATACTATTTCCATATATGACCAAAATGACCTTCAAGGCTTGGGATATATTGGTAATACTAATATAAATAATTCAAAGATACATTTGGTCAATGCAAAAGATCAAGAGACTATAAATGATAATAAGTCAAAGAATAAAGCACAAATAGAAAAGATACCATCACAAAAAGATCAATCAGCACATCAAATATTTAAACCCAGATTTATAAGAAAATAAATCAAAAATCAAGAGATAGTTAAAAAATCTAAGGTTCCAAATGTGGTTACAAAAGAGGAAAGTACAAGCCTTGCTTCAAATCAAGATAAATTCACTGCTCATGTATATGGTAAATAATATTCAAATGAAAAGATAAATAAACTATATTCTAATCTACTCGGTAACATACCACATAATTTATTCATGCCTATAAAACTTGGTACCTATCGATTGAATCCATCACCGATAAATGATAAACCAAATGTGAATAAATGAAAACTAAACATACCAAGTACAAACTTATCAAAATATCATGATACACTTTATATTTATTTCATGCACACATATGACACATTTAGTTAAAGAAATTTTATTCACTTACCACTAATCAAATATTCTCATCCTCATCTTAAAATTATTTGGTAGCTTATAAAATCTCCAAATATTCCAAAAATACCCCAAAAAATCAATACATGTTCTATTGTCTCCTTGGCATTTATGTTGGTAGATAACATATCATTTATTTATATATACATGTGTTTCACACATCATTTAAGTGAGGTTTAAACATACACAAATACATGATCTATGCACTTTTTGTATGTTGGGCCTTACCTCTAATAATGTCATGTGGACATCGGGGCATCCACTTCTTTGATCATGATACATCCAGGTTATATTATTATATGATCAATTTACATTATCATGTTTGAGATTATGTATATATACATGTATTTATCTATGCTTATATATTTTATAATGTACTTGATGTGTTATGTACTTAACCTTTTTTTCTAACACATGATCCAGGGGCTAGTATGTTATGTTTATGCTAGTTTCTATTGTTCATGTTTTCCTTTTTACACTTCCTTAAGTATGTTCCTTTCTTGTTATTGTAATTAATTATATTACCTATTTGAGCATTTGAATATGCTTTTTTTATTGTGGCTTGCATGCCTATGTTTTCCTCTTATTACATTTGCATATTTCATGGTTTATTAAATGTTGGCATTTAAATATATCATTCTTTGCTTTGTGTATATTTAACTAATTCATGTCCCTTTGATTGTGTAGTATTTAAACATGCCCCTTATTTGAGGTCTCCTTAAATGATTATATTGACTTATTTTTTAGTGTTTTTATGTGTGTGCTTGATTTCTTGTTGATCTTGAATTATTATTAGCTATCTTGGATTATATGTCTATGTATCCATAAACACCTACATTAACATGGAATGGTTATGTCAATTCTAATGTATAGGTCATACATAATAATCATGTATAGAATGCATGCTAAAATAAGATGTGACAACCTAGATGCTTTTAAGTTTTTCATCACCTTTATTTTAGAGCACTAAGATCTTAGTTATGGACTATCACTCCTTGCCAAATAGTAAAACCCTAGTTCTTCATCTTCATAGTGGTTTTGGGGAAATTATGTTAGTAGGAACACCATGTCAAGCTACCCCAAATATCCCTATTTCAATTAGCACTATGTACATATCCAATACTCTAAATAGGGCCTCAAACTTATGTATTTCTCCCCTATGTGTTGGTTTATATGTGAATCATGAAAAGTGTGATAAACAAATACAATAGTGACCTAGCTTGTAACTTGGGAAATATAGCTCTTAATTTTCTCCTTCAATACTTCAGACTTTTAGATGTGATGTACCTATTATGGATATGAAAATAGGATAAAATAGGGAATCTTTTCTCACTTGAGTGTTCGATTGAATGTTTTTGGTAAGTTTATTATTGAGTAGGTAAGAAGTTTCTAGGTGAGGAATGAATGAGGGTTGATCTTATATTTATAATAATCCCTTTGAATAATAAATCATATAATAACACTTGGGCTAAGCATTAGGATAAGTTTCATTTTCAAATTAGATGATTTTAGGGCATTAGACACTTGCATTAGAGTAGGACACCTACATTGACATAGGTGTCTGTTTGGAATGCAAGTGTTCAAGGAACAAGAAAATAGGTACAAGTTTAAAACTTGTAGAGGCATAAGATAAGTAGGTTTTAATAATTATAGGAAAGATAGAAGTCCTAGGTCATCAACATAAGACTCGTTAGACTAAGAGATAGGCCAAGGGGCACAAGAGAGATCAAATACAAGATTTGTGGAAGTAGCATAGGTCTATAACTGAGAGGAATAGCCAAGATCTAAGTTTTCCAAGTGTACAATATTGAGGTGTTATTTAATTTATAAATAGTGTCTACATATCCCCCCACTTTAATAAAATAATGAAATTATTAGTTTAAAGGAAAATAATGTGTATTTGGGTATGAATAACACACCTTGTCTTTGCTTGAGTCCAACTTGAGTGATTTATTGGTGACTAACCTATAACCAATAACATGTTATAGTATATAATAGGTGAATATAATTGGAAATTGAAAGCATTAAAATTGAAAGAGAACAAGGTTTAGGAGTACATTTGTATTGATGTAACTATCTTACCTATTGACAACTTGATTTGAAAGACATATCATTATGAATCACTTAAATTGATATTAAGACAAATGTAAATATGGAAATTTCATATATATAAGGAGATAGAGAGATAAGAGTTCCCATGCACCCAACCTTAGAGCAAAGATGGATTTCCACTTTCTAGTTGAAACTAGATCAACCATGTAGGGCCAATCATACTTTTAATCTGATGAGTGTGAGTTACTAAAGTCACCTCACACTATCAAACTAGTGAGACTGGATGATATAATAAAGTTTAACCTAAAAACTTGACAAGATTTTGTAATTTAGTCATCTCAACCATATGAAAAAGTGAATCAGCTACTACAGTAGATTGGCTCAATATAGTTTGTAAAAGTCCAACCTAGTGGGTGGTGATAATCCCTGAAAATGTTCTAAATCTGAAACTAATTTGATTTTGTAATATTTGGTAAAAATTGTATAGAATATTCACATTAATTATGTCTCATGATAAAATTATGTATAAAAATGGTACCAATATATATAATTCTACTACAAATGTGTATCTGAATCATATAACTATGTGCTTTGGTCAATTTATAAATTTTAACAAGTGTGGGTGACATGTTATCATAACATGCATCTACTATACATGGAGAGATATGAAAATTATTATAAGTGCCAATGTGTAAAACATGTTTCCAAAATGTGCCCCCACTGTAATTTGGGTATATTAAATATTGAATAAGTGTAAAGAACATGTTTATAAAACATTCCCTCACTATATATATAAAACTATTAATGTGTGTAAGGCATGCCTCTATGATATTCCCCCATTGATATGCCCCCTACTTGAGGTGAGGGAAGATAAAAACTAGTAGTTACCTCACCTCAAAGGGATAAGATAACCTTATAACTATAAATGAACCATGTAGCATATAAGATAACATGTCTAGGTAAATATATCATTGAAACACATAAAATGTGATCACATCAAAGCCTAAGATGCATGATAAATATCATGGCAATGTCTAGATAGTAATAGCACAATATCAACAAGAAACCAAGAACACACACAAAAGCACTCAAAATCAAGTCAAAATGTAATGGTCCAAATAAACCACAAATAAGGGGTATGTTCAAATTCCACACAATCAAATAGACATGACTTAGTCAAATGTCCATAAAAGCAATAATGACATATTCAAGTGTCCACACAACAAGCAATGACATACTAAAATTTCAAATAAGCAAACAAAGGCATGGGGGCTAAAAATAATAGAGGATATTCAAATTCTTAACAAATAAGACAATTTCAAGGAAAGACACTAAAAGAAGTTCATAAATTAAAACATAAGTAACTAACATAAACATATCATAGTATCCCATATATAAAATGTGTTAGAAAAAAACTTTAAGTGCATAACATATCAAGTACATTATAGAAGATATAAGCATGGATAATGACATGTGTAAGTACATATATAAGCTCAAATATTATAATGTAAAAGAACCATAGAATTATATAACCTAGATATATCATGATCATAGAGTTGGATTCCCCCAATGTCCTGATGGCATCAGTAGAGGTAAATCCTAACATCCATGAGTGCATATATCATGTATCTATGTATATCTATATGACACTCAAATAGAATCATGAAACATATGTGTATGTATAATTAACTGATATACTATCCATCAGAATGGAACTAACACATAAATGTCAAGGAAATAATAGAATATGTCTATGTCAAAAATATTTTTTTATTTATAAATTCTTTTGATATTTTGGGTATTTTTGAAATCTATGAATATACTACCCTATGATCACATCTAAACTATAATCATAGATATCTCCCCACTATGAACCTAGTGTAATAAACTAGGGACACTATCAAGGAGTATGGATAGGTGTGATATCTATCACTTTAGTATCTAGGATACTTTATGTATATAAAATGGGATTCTATTATCATGAATAAATAATAAGATTAATATGAGTAGGGGTTCATGGAAACATCATTAAGTTATATATGTTTTATTTGTAACAATATTAATAAGAACATGTGTAAGTGCTCTGGATATCTGAATATGGTGTGTAGTAGATGTGGATTTTTTGAAACCCACTATGGATCTCTAATGTAATGGTCTCTCAAGTATTGGCCACCTAGTAAAGGGGATTGTTTGTTGCTTACCTTTTTGTGGTGGATTATCCTTAGGAGGATTTATAATTAACTAAGTAGGTATAAATTTGTCTTATTCTAAAGGATTTTCATTTGGAACTATAGGAACTATAATTATTCGATTGGCATGAATGTATTTAACATACCCATGCATTTTAGAATGTATCGCTTGAACAGTATGTATTCAAGGGCATCCTAATAACATATAAAAGACACCCATGGAAGGTATGACTAAAAATGTAGTAACCACATGTGTGGGACCCACCAATAAAGGTAAGTTAACTCACCAATAACCTATTGTGAGGTTCCATAAAATACTATAACTAATATGGTAGAAGGCTGTAATCATGATGAGTATAACCCAAGTGCATAATTAATGTTATGGTAAGAACAATCTCACTTGCACCATTATCAATCATAACATTATATAAAGGATAGTGATCAAGATATATTTGAATCAATAAATAATGAAGATCAGATTCATCATCCTTAATTTCACTATCATCAAAAGTAATATAAGGTCTCTAAACCATAGAAGGTGTATGTTGTGTGTGAGTGTAAATAATCCCATTTAGTGGGTGCCCATAATGTGATGGAAGAGGATGTGTGTTATATACCATTTACACCTTTGTATCCCTCTTAGAATGGTCTTGCAAAGGGTTTCTAAATATCTTATGAATCTGGGGATCATCAGGTTATGAACTCGATTTATTTGGAGGATCATCAAATTTAAACTTTTGGCCATCGATAAGATCTTGGATCATATGCTTCAAGGTATAAAATTTGTTCATAGAATGCCCTGGTCCCTAGTGATAATCATAATAACCATTCACACAATATCTCTTGTGTATAGGCTAACTCATATCAACATATATGGAATGAGTGAGAGATATAAAATGATACTCTACTAGTAATGGGAGTAATGAAACAGGAGACTCAAGTAAGCATGTAAATTATCTCCTTAGTACATTGGATAAGATAAAACAATTAGGATACTATGAAACTACATTAAATATGGTTTTTATTTCTTTTTTAGGCTTAGGAGGTTTTACCTTATAACTTATTTTGATTGTAAACTTGGCATTGGATGTAGATTTAGATGATGTGTTTGCTACATACTTTAGTTTGTTTAATGAGATAAATTTCATTGCATGGTACTGAATAACATGGCATAAGTCATAAAAGGATTTAAAATTTTTGAAAATGATAAGACTCATGTAAAGGAGAAAGCAAACTTTTCTTGAAGATGTCTTAAATTTATTTATCTACCATAAGATTGGTCATTTTTGGCCAACATTATCTTATACCTCAAGACATATTCATTGATAGGTTCATTGCTTCCTTATTTTATTTTTGAAATTTGGGAATAGAAAACCTTTCCAGTAATGTTAATAGATAAGTGTGCCAAAAACTGATCTGTAATAGGTTTGAATGCTTTCATAGATTAGAGAGGTAAATCATAGAACCAACTCAAATCATAATCCTTGAGGCTCATTGGAAATAATTTGGTCAAAATTTTATCATTAGAGGCATAATCAAGGCACAACACATATAAATATCAAATATGTGACTTAGAATCACCATTGCCATCATAAAATGGGAACTTAGGTGTAACAAAACTATTTTTCAAAGGGTGAAAATCTATCTCAAGTGAAAGAGGGTGTGTATCACATCTTGAGAATCAGTAACATGAGGAGACTTTAATGCCTTTTGTTCAATGTTTGTAACCTTATCCTCCAAGGTATTTATAACTTGAAAGAGTGTTTGAACTGTATACCCACTAGGGTTTAGATTAGCAAGTTGACTAGTCATCAATGGAGAAGTGAACATGATTTGAGTAGTAATAGGCATTAAAACTAGTATCTGAGTTGAATCAATTGGTAATTCCATGGTAGATGTAGTAATAATTTTTTCAATATATAAAGGTTGGAAGACACAATCTATTCCTCCACTAGATGTAAGTAGATTGATGGGTATGTAATCAATTATAGTACCTTCTAAGGACTCACCATTACTAGGTGAATAAGCCTTACTTGTATCATGATTACTTATTTCATCTCTTGTAACATACAAAAATTCATTCATTAATCTCTTTTTATTATTGAGATGAGTGATCAATGTTATTTATCTTCCCTTTTAAATCATATTTTGAGATTAACATTTTTTATTGATTTTATAAATGAAAAATTCAAAATTTTTAGTAAAATATAGTAAATATAAAAATAGGAAATAAAAAACCCTAAACTACTTCGGTTTTTGATCTCAAAGATCAAGTTCACCAAATTTATAGCCCTAAATTTATGGATGTAGACCATATTAGGATAGATAGGGTTAAGAATATAGAAATGAATAAGCACAGGGGTGATAAACAAATAACAGGACAGTTAATTAGAAAACTCAAATAGAACATATACTAAATTTATTATACTGAGATATGTTAAAAATGAAAAGTATATATATGCTAGATATGTTAATGAAAAATAAATAAGATACTTATCTAGTTCTAATTCTAATATAGATTTGGATCTTAAACATGTAGGAAGCAGACTGGAAGAGTATTCTAGAATAATCACCAACTTTTGGATTAGGTGCCTTTGTAGTTGTAGATACTTATGTCAGCATGGGACGGTTATATCGATGCTAGTGTCTATGTTAGACGTAGGTATTCTATACAATATACTTACTAAAATAGGATTTGACCACTTGGATGCTTCTAGTTTTTGCATCACCCTCACTTTGGTGCAATCAGATCTTGGTCATGGACTATTTCTCCTTATCAAATAGTAAAATCCTATCTATTCATCTTCATAGTGGTTATGAAAAAATATGTTAGTGGGCACATGATTTTGATATGCCTTAAATAACCCTTTTTCAATGAGCACATTACCTACATAAAAAAATACTTTGAAGAAGGCCTCAAACTTATTTAATTCTCCCCTATGTGTTAGCTTGTGTGTGAATCATGCAATGTGTGATAAGTAAGTATAATAGTAGAGATGACTTGTAACTTATAACATATAGATCTTTGGATGATCATTAATTGATTTAAACCTATATATATGTTTTCCTATGAATGATATTGAAATAAGAGAAAATAGGGAAGCTTTTCTCACTTGAGTGCTTGATTGAGTGATTTTGGTAAGTTGTTTGGTGAGTAGGGAATGAATGAGGGTTGATCTTATATTTATAAAAATAATTTTAGAGAATAACTAACATAATACCACTTAGGCTGACCATTAGATAAATTTCATTTATAAAGTAGATAACTTTAGGGCAATTGACACTTGTGTCAAAGTAGGACACCTACATTGATGTAGGTGTCTATCTGAGATGCAAGTGTCCAAGGAGTAGGAAAATAGGTATAGTCTCAAAACTTGTAGAGGTATAATATAATTAGGTTTTAATCATTATAATAAATATATAAGGCCATAGGCAAAAACATAATACTAATTAGACTAGGAGATGAACCAAAGGGCACAAGAGAGAGCATATAAAAGACTTGTGGAAGTAGGAAAGGTCTAGAACTGAGAGAAATAAACAAGGTATGAATTTTACAATTGTACAAGACTGGGGTGTTATATAATTTATAAATAGTTTCTACACATATATAAGTACATATTCTATGTAAAGAGAACCTAAATTTCAAAACAAATTTCAAACACTTTTATAAACTTTAGATCACTAGATTAGACTATTACGAACCGTATTAATCTAATATACTATAGTAGTTGGTTTAATTTTGGTATGGTTGAGGTTATTAAATCAATTAATCTTACCAATTTTATAGGTTAGAATTAATTACATTATCTGACCTCGCCATATTTATAATGTGAGTTAACTTGGTTCACTACACCCACTAGGTTATAAGTATGATTGGGTTGCACAGTTAAGCTAATCTCAACTATTAGGTGGAAACTCACCTTTTCTTCAAGTTTGGTGGCATGTGTCCTCAAATATTTATATATTTGTGTACTTTTTATATTTATATATGTCATAATCTAAGCTCTAATGGTCCATAATGATACATCTTTTCAAATAAAATTTCCAAAAAGTAAGGTGATTACAGCAATACACAAGTGTACTCCTAAACCTTGCTCTTTCTATTTCAATCATTTAAATTATTTTTATTTTAGATTATATGCACTAATTATATACTATAACATGATCTTGGTTTTAAGTCAATCACCACTAAAACACTCAAGTTAGGCTTATGCAAAGGCAAATTATGTTATATACACCCAAGTACACATTTATTTTCCTTTAAACTAGAAATTTCATTACTATATTAAAGGTCTATAAAATGAAAACATTATTTATAAATTACATAACACCTCAGCCTTGTACACTTGGAAAATACAAACCTTTATTATTTTTCTTGATTTTATAAATATTATAATTGTTGAAAGGCTAACATATGTTACCTATTTATCCATATTGCTTATCTCTTAGTCTAACTAATGTTATTTTGATGACTTATACCTTCTATCCTACTTAGAATACTATAAACCTAATTATCTTCTATTTCTACAAGTTCTTGACATGTGCTTATTTTCCATCTACTCTGGTACTTACATCCTAGTCAAACACCTATATCAATGATAGTGTCCTATTCAAATGCAAATGTTTAGTGCCATAAAATCCATCTAATTTGTAAATGTAATGTACCCCTATGGTTATATTAAGTTATTTAATGTGATATATTCTCCAAAAGGATTGGTATAAATACATGACACCTATGTTGTTGGGTCCCCTTTTTAGAGCAAGTACATGGACCATGCCAACTAGACAAATATTGGTGCAAGGTGATTCTTAGAGTAGGCACTCCTATTGTTATACATTTTGGTGCCAACTAGAGGAGTCTTCATGAATCTTGTGCTATCTGGTAGGTAGTTACATAGCACCAAATTTTTTAAAGACCCAACTACCAGGACTTAGATGTGGTGGCTCAAGAAGCATAGATGTCAAAGAGTGGAGCAGGTGAAATAGTGACCTCTTAATGACAAATTTACATATGGCATGTGCTTTTCCACCCTAGAAAATGTGGTGGATCTGATGGCCTAACAACATCTCAACACTCAGCATGCACCCATTTGACCTAGAAAGAGGTGATCATATACCTATAAAATAAGGATTATAATTGAAGAAGGGTGTGCGATTAAGTGTAGTGGAGATCTAGTGGAATAGGAAACAAGCTAGTAGTGTTTCTTAATATACACATAGAATATTAGAGATTGGAATATATGGCCCAAGCTCACATGTTAGCCGCTAGGCATGAATAGCATTAGGAAGAGCGTATGCTCTATTACGGTATTGAACTTGTTGATAGATTACAAGTTAATGAAGAATGCTATTAAAGGAATATGATGTATTAATCTATATTTCATGATCTATTTGAGTGTTTTTATATAATAGAGTGGAATATCGAGATTCAACCCTAGTCGTTAATGGCATCCTCATATTATTTAGTGGCCTTGGCTCACCTATGTAGTGATTAAATAGAACTAGATTATACCATGGTTCCAAGACTCATGCCTAGAATGCTACCTCAAGAATGAATCCTTGATCAAAGCCATCCCCAAGATTTGCATAAGTACCTGAATGATTCCACTGGCTAATCCCATAGCTTGTGCCCCTTAGAGCCTAGTCCTTCTAAGTATGGACTTTCACCATAGGGCTTGGGCTACTAAGAGGACTCAAGATTATTGACCTCCCTATGAATAACCTATCATTATATGGCATAAAAAACACGTTTGACTAATGACTAAGATCCTTTGAACCTTGAGTTGCACCATGATGCAACTAACCCAATGTGGGCATGGTCCCTTCAATGTAGAACTTTGAGTGAGCACACAAGGCTTATATCTTATGTTAAACTAATGTTAGAACCATAGTGTGATTAAATTTTATGTTTTAGACCTTACTACCCTTGTACCCATATCCACCAAGGTTATAAATAACTTGGTTTGATGGCTAAGTACATAACCAAGCATCAAAACTAACCTAGTGAGCTTTTTTATAACATTTTGGTTCCATTGTCAAGATACATGTTAAATTTCATTACTAAAATGGTATAACAAGAGTGATGATTTGACTATCACTAGAAAACATTGATCATTGGCTAGATAAATTGAAAGATATTTTCACATAGAAACATGCTACATGCTACATGTAAAGGGAAGAAGTTGTGAAAATGGGTATAAGCCAAATTATATGACACCCTATATGAAGTGTTCTTCTATGAGCTACCTGAGCATGTGTACCAATGGTTGGTCACTTACACTACTAATAGGAGGTTAAGCTATAGATATCACCTCAAGTGGATTATAGAGCACAAAAAGAAGTTGGAGATCCTAGTTGAGGTTTAGACGTGCATTATGGATAAGTGGTGGAGTGGTGCATTGAATATATACATGTTGGACTTTATATCATCAACCTTCTCATACCTAGAAGAAGTAGAGTATGATTTTATTCATAAACCAAGGGGTACATTCATAAGATGGAGTGACACCAAATTGAGGAAACTTCTATTAGATTATAGTATAGAAACCATAAGAATGGAAGGCTAAAGTCCTTGCACATATGAGTAAGCACAGAAGGTGAGAAGGGGAAGTGAGGGTAAGGTACAATAAATGAAGAACAACTTGATAATCAAGAGCTTTGAAGGCTAAATTATAGTAAGTGAAGGTGAAATATGATGGAAAATCTAGAACTTGGAAGTGTTAAGAGGACCCATAGCGAGTAAGAAGGGCATGGGGAAATATCCCTTGAACTACAGTAACATGAAGAGAGATAAGAGAAAGTAGGAGAGAAAACTCAGTAGTGGGGTGTAGGATTTGGTGGGTTCTTACAAGATGTGGTGCTCAAGAATGTGTTGGAAGTACCTACTCCCTTTGAACCTAAATCACAAGCTTATGTGTTGGATTCTCCACCAAATAACACTTGATGCCACCCCCTCAATAAATCTACTATGAGATAATGATGCACTTGCCTAAGTATCATAGAGTTGAAAATGTTATAGAGCATGTGCTAAAGTGTGAGTTACAATGATACACTCAAGGTATCACACAACTCAATTACAAGGCAACCCAATGCATGACCACCTTGCTAGATCATGTCCATACTTGGTATCAAAAATTTCATTAAAACTAGGCTATGGTTTACTACAATATATTGAAGGAAGCATTCTTGAAAGAGTTTGATATCCCTGAGTTTCAGAAATAGAGCATCATGGTGCTCAAGGAAATCAACCAAGGGTTATTCAAGAGCATGTTCCTCTATGATGCATGATTTAAAACTCCTTTATCTAAGCTTACATATGACATTCACACATATTAGCATGTGCAATGGTTTTTTGGAGGCTTTTTGGTACCATTCATAAGAGAATTGTCTATGAAGACCTTCACAGACCCCTATGAAGTACTTAAATCCACATTCTTGGTTGAAGTAATAGGTAGTGTTAATACTAGGATCGACCCATTCATAGAGGCATATATTATGTCAATGGTCTCCCAGCTGTAGAAGTTAACCATTGGTTTAGTAAATTAAACTCATAGTGGGTTATGGTGCACCAACTATGAGATGGAGGGGTATAACAAGAATAAATTCCCATGAAGAAATGTCCATACCATACTTATCAAGTGTGAGGTTTGTCATGGGCCACATAACTCATAAAATTGTCCTTTGTTATATCATTCTAGCCAATTAAACACCATCATTTACTGTAAGATGTGTGGTTCCTATACACACTCCATAATAGACTATAGAGTCATCAATGAGATGTGCCAAAATATGGAAAGAGGCATGAGGCAAATGATGAAATCTGATGGTGGTCAAGTGAGCCAAGGAAATGAAGGCTATGGCTAGAACACTATGGGTTATGACACCCAATGAGGTGCACATGGATGAGGAGGAGGACGTGGTGGGGGAAGATTCCCACCTTGGTCATGTTATAAATATAGGTTGACTAAACACTATTAGTGCAACTACTCCATGCACCCAACATGTGGGTACTATCGAGGACCACATTTGATTAAAGAATGCCCAAAATTTTATAAGAAGATAACTCAAGGTTGACATGGTAAATATAGAGGTGACAAAATGGTGAGACATGAGTCTAAAGAGGAAAGGTGGGCTCCCAGGCCATAATAAGCTCATAAGGAGCCACATAAGGTACATACCACAATAAGGAGTGGGTTCACCACTCAACTGCCCACTATGCCAAATCAAGATCTATGCTTATGGTATGGAATACCAAGTTGCACTAAGCATGTAATGTGGTTGGAACCAAAATTTACACCATATCTTGACCCTACATGGTAAAAGGTCATCTTACAATAGGCCATGAACATGATATAGAAATTGTAGGGAAAACTTAAGTTAGTCAGAGATTTAGAGGCATAGGCCACTGCTTCATGTAGGAAGAAATATCACTAGGAGACTGAAGTATAAGAATTAAATAAGATCCTATGCCTCCTATAAATTAAAGGAATATTTCCCCTGCTGAAGGATTTGTTGACAAAGCATGCAAGGAAAAACCAAAAATAGAGGCTATACCTTAGAAAATTGAAGTTATTCCACTGCATATAGATTGGGTGAAAGAAGTAAGGCATACTTAGAATGTTGAGTATGACCATGAGTTGTTGATAAATTCCACCATCAATGGGTCATCTTTTTGTGAAGTACTAGTTGATATGGGCACTAAGGTCAATATTCTAACTTAAAATGCCTAAGAAAAAATGGGGTGACCACCCTTGTGACCTTCACCTCATAAGTTATTCATGGCTAATAAAACCCAAGTGAAAATTATCAACATCTTGAAGGGAACCATTTTAGATATCATGGGCATCGAGTTCTATGCAAACTTTGAGGTCATTGAGTTAGCCAAATAGGACAACTATCCAATGCTCTTGGGAAGACCATGGTGTTATGATAACAATGTAGACATGCATTTTAAGAAGTTCTATATGAATTTTTAGAATGGCAAGGAAAGAGTGGTGATCCCTCTTTGAGTGATCAAGTTCCCCCATACGTAAAAAGTGTTGATCTCAAGGATGAGATCAACCATATCTATAACATCATAGCACAGGGTACCAAGAAGCTCAACCCTAATGACCAAGGTGTGCTCAAATAAGAGGATGGAGAATCAACCTCCAACATAATTGATTTATCCTATGAGAAATGGGTTGAAGGGTTCTATTAGATTATTGGCTAAAGATGTTGTGTAGTACACATTGATGGGCCAAGACCAATTGGGATAGGGTTGGTCAGGATTGAGTGCCTCAAATGGAAATGGGTCCCCCATGCCTAAAATATGGAGAAAAGGTTACTCTAGCTTAGTAAATATAAACTTTTAGCACTTCCAAAATATGAAGGGAGTTATACCATAGAAAATTATGTCTAAGATATTGAAGCCTGCATTCCAAAGGAGATAGATCAAATGAGTGCACTAGTGCATACCTTGAAAATCACTACCACCCATTATAGGTAGTATAGAGGCCCAACTTGACATATTGGTAGGACATGAAGGTAGTGATATACACCAATATTTACAAGATTAATGAGTATTTATACATACCTATTTATGCTAATGATTCTGACCCAATCGTGTATGTGCATCTATACAAAGAAACATGGACTATCTACGATGAGAATGTGCCAAGATGCTTGTGGGTGCATGCCTTTTATAGGACATTGAATACATGGGCATGAGTGTGGTATAGTGTAAATAAGATGTTTCATAAGATAGGTAATTGGGAGATGCTCAAGGATAGGTTCATGCACACTTTCTTATTTTCTTCTCAAAGCTTAAGGCTATTAGAGCCACTATAAGCCATCCACAGGGTAGTGTTTGAGTACATTGAAATATTTAAAGAGTGCATAAGGGAAATGTTTAGGGAGAAAGGACTCATTCTCCTGATAATCTCTAAAGAGATAGAGCTCAATAGTTATTCCAATGAAGAAGATTATGAGACCTAAAAAGAGAAAATTTAGAAGGCTCTAACAGGCAAACAAAAGCTTGTGCACCTTGTTGACGATAGCACCCCAAATGACAAAGATCTGATGCATCTTCAAATTGAAAAAATAGAAGGGATAAGTCAAGTTGAATACTCTCATCAAGAGATAAATAAACCCTACCATGCACTGCTCAAGACCACCAAGGTAGATATCAATATAGAAGGTGAGTTGAAGATCACCACTATAAACACTTACTAGTCTAAATCAGAGCCAACATGAATTGTAGACCTCTTAAAATAATTTTAGGACCTATTCTCATGAAACTATAAGGATATGATGGGTACCCAACCTTCACTTAGGAAAATGAGTATCAAATTGGTAGATAGTGTGAGGCCAGTCAAGAAGCACCCATATCGATTAAATCCCAATCTCCACGATAAGGTAAAAATGGAGATCAATGAAATGTTGGTTGTTGGCATCATTTACCTGGTATAATAATCTGAGTGAGTGATCTCCATGGTCATTAGAATCAATAAATATGGGTGCATGTGGATTTGTATTGATTATAGGATGTTGAACATCACTTGCATCAATGATCCCTTCCCAACTCCATTCACCATTGAGGTCCTAGATGGAATTTCAGGTTGTGAAATCTACATTTTCACTAAAGGGTTCTTGGGATACCATCAAGTGTAAATTGAAGAGGAGGATAAGCCCAAAACAACCTTTGAGACTGAATGGGGATATTTCACCTATAATGTGATGCCCTTTCAACTCAATAATGCATCATCCATATTCTCCAGGCTGGTGATCATAGCCTTTAAGGAATTTATCCATAAGCTCCTCTAAGTGTATCTTGATGATTAGATGGTGTATGGTCTTATGAGATACCATTATGACAACTTGTGCCTCATGTTTGAAAGGTGTAGGAAACTCAAAATCTCTTTATACCTAAAGAAGTGCATCTTTACAACTCTATTTGGGACATTACTTAGGCACATCATTTGTAAGGATGGTTTGCTTGTTGATCCAATAAAGATAACCATAATAATCTAGCTCTAGACTCCTTTAATGTAGAAATATGTATGCACCTTTCTATGCCATTATAGACACTACAAAAATTTCATTCATAGCTATGCAAAAATCATGTCACCTCTATAAGATATCTTGCATAAGGATATCCCATTTTACTGTGGTGAGTCACAAGAAGAGGCCTTTGAGACACTAAAGCTAAAGCTAGGCAGTGCACCAATTCTATAATTTCTTGACTGGATGACTCCTTTTCACATCCACATTGATGCTTCATGCTCTACCATTGGTGCCATAATGGTACAACCAAGCAAAGGCAATATGGACCACCCCATGTCCTTCACAAGTATAAAATTGACATAGGTAGAGAATAATTATACCACCACCAAGCATGAGGTGTTGGAAATTGTCTATGCCTTGTAAAAATTCAATAAATACCTTTTGGAAACCCCATTCATTTTATTCATAGATCATGAGGCACTCAAGTACCTTATAAATAAGCCTACTTTACATGGGCACATATGTAGATGGATTGTCCTCTTCTAGGAATTCCATTTCTTTATAGTCATTAAACCTGGAAGCAAAACTTGAGGCCA
Organism: Torreya grandis; assembly: GCA_037957365.1. Classification (NCBI taxonomy): domain Eukaryota; kingdom Viridiplantae; phylum Streptophyta; class Pinopsida; order Cupressales; family Taxaceae; genus Torreya; species Torreya grandis. The sequence continues at coordinate 1,430,416 of JARHVA010001828.1, read as the reverse complement.
GACCATTTGTCCCACATCAACTCTAGTGATGTAGTGATGCCCATTGAGGACAACATGCTAGATGCATAACTGTATAGAGTTTAGCATGTTCCTAAAGATCTAGTTGAGATTATCACTTTCCTAATATATGGGTTTGCACCCTAGACCTTGTCCACTAAGGAAAAGAAACAACTCATGATCCATGCCACCCCCTTCTAGTTTATCAAAAGGGATATCTATAAACTAGGTAAGGATGAAGTCTTATTTTGATGTGTTTTAGAACACAAATGTGACTCCATCCTCCAAAAAGTGTATGAAGGGATCATAGGAGGCCATTTCACTAGTGATGCAATAGTGTGTAAAGTTTTATAGTTATGCTTATGGTGGCCAAGCCTATTCCAAGATGTCATGGAGTATGCTAAGGAATGTGATGTATGTCAGTGCATTAGGAAGCCTAACCATCAGGATGAGATGCCTCTCATTCTCATTCTCATTCTTGCCCTGGCACCACTCAAAAAATGGGCCATTGACTTTGTTGGGTCAATCATTCTCATAGCATGACATTCCAGTGATAGATACATTTTAGTGGAAACTGATTATTTGACCAAGTGGGTTAAATACACACCAACCAAAGATTATACAACCATTATAGTCACACATTTTATATTTTATAACATCATCATCAAGTATGGGTACCCATTGAGTTTAACTAGTGATAGGGGTACTCATTTCATCAATGAAATGGTGCACATCCTTCTGACTGAATATATGGTGGTGCAACACAAGACTACCCCATATCATCCCCAATCCAATAGCATGGCTGAAGCCTTTAACAAAATCTTAGGAGCATGCCTCATACATATATGTGACATTGGTCATAAGGACTAGGATGATCATGTTTTAGTGTCACTTTTAGTATACCATATGACCTACAAGAACCTAAACAAGGCTACATCATTTCAACTAGTATTTGGCACTTAATCAATTTTACCCATGGAATTCATGGTTCCCTCCTTGAACATTATATGAATTGGCCATTTAGATAACCAAGAATATTTAAACACAAGTTTGGAAGACTTGGAGCTCTTGGATGAGAAGCGCATCTAAGATAAATAGAGTTAGTATGTTGATAAAGCATGCTAAAAGTAGTGGCACAATAAGCACATCAAGCACAAAGAGATGAATGAAGGAGCATTGGTACTACTCTATGATTCCAAGTACTTCAAGCACCCAGGAAAGTTTCAAATCTAGTGGATGGGTCTATACGTCATCCACCACATCTTGGAAATAGGCACATGTAAGTTGTGTACATTGTCTGACAAAATGTTCCTTAAGAATTTCAATGGCAATAGATTGAAGCCATATAGGTAGTAGGCTAGTGATTTCACCATGAAAACTCCAACTTCTTGATCAATAGTCAATTTGAGTAGAGCTGACTAGTATAAAGTTTGGTGTAAGCCAAAACCATTAATTTTTTAAAATAAATTTTGGCATAAGCCAAAACCATTCCTTTTTTCTTTCTTTCTTTCTTTTGTCCTGTGTATAGTGTATAATGGCAATGAGTGACACATAAAGGATTCAAGAACTTTTGTGTCAACACTTCATGCATAATTCTAATTAGATGAGTCAAGTACTTGTGTCCATAAATGCATGAGGCCAAATATCTAAGTAGTGGGCATGTAAAGCTTACTAGGCACAAATAGAAGAAGTTATGAGTGACATATATATAAAATGATAAGACAAGGACATTAAGGGCCCAAGATCAAACCACTTTAATGGTACCTTTATGCCAAAATCACAAGGAAGTACATAAATTTATTTTGTGCCAAATCAAACCATAAATCAAGAAGTGAAGATGCCCAATTTGGTTGAGTACAAGGTGGATAGTGAAGATGCATGTGCTAAAAGTGATCAAGAGTATCAAGAGAAAAAAAGCACTATAAAGCTAGTGCATAGTATTTGTATGGGTTATGAAGGCCAAGGCAAGATGATGCATAAGAAATCAACCAAGAAAGAAAAGCATGCTTGAAATAGGAGCGAAGCTAGAGAAGAGATAAAACTAAGGAGGCTGAGTTGTGTATATGTGAGGTGTTGCACCCAGGTTGCCACAAGAAAGGTGAAGGTCAAACTGAAGGATACATGCATATAAGGAAGTCATCCAATATAGTTCGCATCCACCCAAGATAGAGTGGGAAGTGATTGTTTGAACCACACATCACTTCATCAAAAAAATTATTAGGAGAATTCAATGAGGTAATGATGGCACAAAGATACATAATTAATGAGTACAAGATAGGATATTTTTGATGATTACATAGGTTTTTTGTGTTTTCAAAAAATATTGAGGTGCCTACACCATTAAGCTTGCATTAATAATGGTGGTTGATAAATAACGGTATAAAAGGGTGAATGATGGACTTACTAAGGTTACCAAGTTTATGCTAATATAAGACTTAGTGAAAAAGTAGAAAAAACCAAAGATTCAAAGCAAGAAAAAACATTATAGTAATTATTTAATAAATATAATTACCTCAAAGTGAATGAAGACACAAAAAAAGAGTGCATTCACATTGCAAACTAGTGTGAAGGATTGAAGAAAGGTTCATGAAAAGAACTATGTTAAACCAAAAAGCTATCACCAAGATGCCATTAATGACCAGCAAAGCTTGGAGCCAAACATACAATTAAATATCTTATGACTACAAGAGAATTGAGCACCATTAGAGGCTTCATCAAGCCACACCTCTTTAGGTTTAATTCTAGTATATTCAAAATGGTGAAGAAGCAAATGGTATCAAGCTCTATATAAGTGCAGCTAGAACCCAAGTAGGTCAATATTATTGAGGAAGCATCTACCACCAAGACAAAGGTGTATATAGTTGAGGTGGTTATCATCATGATGGTATATATCAAGTCACTTAAAAAAATGTCCTATCAATACATGACATTTCCACCAAAGATATCAATGGGAGAACCATGACACTCCTTTACACATGTGTACTAGCTAAAATAATATAACCACCAAACATCGAGCCATTTCTAGGACTTGGCACAAGATTGGATGGTAGAGATAGGGTACAAGACCCTTAAAGGTGATTCTCTCTTTGATGTCTCAATTTGAGACAAGTTAAAGGCCTCATGAGTAACTCAAATATATGAGTTGCCATTCTTTGAAAAGCCTAAATATCTCATTCAATTCCTTCTCTCACACATCCATGAAGACTACATATACTTCATAAGCTAGTGCTTGAAGATGTTGGCATAGATAATAATATGAATAACTATGCTCTCATACATAGGTAGAGATATCCATCATCTAATAGATGATGATAAGGAGGTAGAGTAAGTCACAAAGCTACTAAAGTACTTTAAGGGGGGATATATGTTCTTGATCAACAAGTGTAAATACCCCAACATGAGGGTGGAAGCATGCCTCATGAGCTCAAAGTTATGTCCTAGTAGTCAGTAGATAGATGTGTCCAAGGCATATCTCTACCTGACCTACCATATGGAGCAGGGTATCTAGTTCAACATCACATAATTCATTACCAAGGAATTGACCAACAATGCATTGTAGTGCTAAAGGGACCTTTAGATGGGGATCTATCCTCATCTAGATCCCTGATGGAAGTTAGGATAGCCTATGGGTGTTCTTAGAACACCACAAGTCCCCAATGTAAAAATAAAAGGACTAAACCTACCCCACTACCTTTAACCCAAAAATTAAGACTCACATAATGCACTAGTGCAAGTAATATATCAAAGCCTTTAGACTAAAGTGGTGTATACCTGAGGGGATCCCCACAAGCATATTTAAGATGATAACTTTTACCATGATGCATCACTACTATATCATGCACTTAGCACCAAAAGGATGGGAACAAGTTGGGATAGTTGAATCTTTCCTTCACCTTCTCAATATAATATTTATAGGATTCACTTCATCGAATCCTAAATACATAAATAATGGACATCCCAATCAAGTATCTTGATGTAGATAGATGAAGATGTGGTGCAAGTTCCCCCACATAGATGGAGGCATAACTGAAGATGAAGAAGACACTTCAGATCATCTAGACATCTATCTAGTATAAAAGGTTACCATCCTTAGATTCATCCATAGACTCTATTATGTGATGAAACCAAGGAATAAGGATTCCAACACTAGGTCTAGTGTTGAGTGGAAAAAAGACTGCTATCTAGATCAGGGATGAGGTAACCCTCGTGCCCACCAAAAAGAAGAAGTCCCCATAGAAGAAAATATGGGAGACCTTAGAAGAGATCGAGGAGTAACTGAAGCTTAAAATTTCTTTAGAAGGAGAAACATCTGCTTTAGAGTCATCTAAGAAGCACATACACTTCATGCCAAAATCCCCCTCTAGTGAAAATGAGAGAAAGAAAGGGAAGGCTCCATCCCCATTACCTAAAATTATTATATCTAAATAAGAGGAGGTAGAGGAGTCTGAGGAAGAAGAGTGGGGGTGAGGCACCTTTATTTTACCTAAGGATGAGGAATCCTCATCAAGTGAACAAACCCCTTCCCCTCCACCTCAAACCAATCTAGAAAATCCTGGGCAAAGATTAAGGAGACTCAGCTCCAATGAGGCCAAAGTTTAGAGGATGCTATAAATGTGAGAATAGAAGGAGGAAATGGCTAAGGTAAGGGTGCCAAAGAAGGTCATTCATATGGTAGAGGCCGAAGAGTAAAGGAAAGAGGAGCATAAGGTACTAATAGAGGAAGAAATTTAAGAAGGAGAAATAGGCAAGGGGCCCGAGGAGGCAACCCACTTAGGCAAACAAATAGAAGAAGATGTGAAACACCAATGTAAATACATGGGCATTAACCAAGGATATATTAATGTAGTGCTAAAATCACACTAGAGGCATGAAGAGATAAAATCTAAGGGCATGTCCCAGGTTGAAATTGACTAGCTAGAGGCTAAAGAGATAAGAGAGAGAAAAGAAATGCACTGTGTAAGCCATGAAGAGGAAGGTCTAAAAATAAAAGGCTAAGAAAAAAGAGGTATAAATAATGGTTGAAGTAAGGAAGGCCAAGAGAAAGAGAGAGAGGAAGAAGAAGCCCATAAAGAAAGGGTACACATGTTATAATAAAGAGAAAATAAGAAGGGTTATACTAGCACAAGACCTAGGGAAGAGAAATTACCAAAAATGGTTCCCAACACCTCAACCAAGATAATAGAGGAAGCCACACAATAGTCATGCCCTAACTCTAAAGGGGCACCTAAATAAAAAGTAGATGATATTAGCACCTTAAAGTAGTGAACAAAGGAAATGGGGCCCTGATATGAAAATATAGATTAAGGGGATAAGTCCATCGAATAAACCCTATAATAGTAACATGACAATGAGTCTAACACCAAATAAAGAGAGGGGGAGTATGAGAAAGAAGGAGAAGAAGAAGGTGAAAAAGATGAAGACATGGGATCAAGTACCAACAGCAATGAGGAAGAAGATCTGGGTGAAAATGAAGGGTATGATCCCAAAAATAGGTAAAGGTCACAACAAAAATTCAAGGAGGATGATGACTTCTACATGATATAGTGCATACCTCCAAGAACTACTATGACCCTAACACACCACTAGGTTTCTTGGGTGATAGACTCCTACATGGATGAGCTTGAGTTCAAAGTTTTAACAAAGGTGATATAACATACCAAGAATCATAAGGAAGGGCATGATTAACACCTATTAAATCCCCAACATATGAATCCAATGCACTCTACAAACATGCTAATCAAAATGGCATCCTCAGTGGCATGCAAGAACATCATTAATGATGTTCACACCACTAGCTAGAGAAAAATAGTGAAGTACATAGAGGAGCTTGAGGAAATAAAATTAAAGCTCAAATAGCTAATAGAGCATGTGGAAGAGGTAGAGCCATCCATTTTGGATGGCATGTATACCTCTAGAATGAAGTATGTTAATTATGTCTATGCACTCATGGAACAGATGTTATCAAGGATGAAGTCAGCACTTGAATAAAAATAAGACCCTTGTGAGTCCTTATTAGGTGAGTTAAAAAATATGGATATGGTTGAAGACCTCTTCGCTAAACTTTAAGAGGGTATCAAGGAATCTGAAATAATATTTGACAACTTTGCCAATCAAGCAACCATCATTGACATGCACCTCAAAAAGGCAAAGGAGGAGAAAGATGCTTTATTCCAATACTCCTTCATGGTAACCAAGGCTAAGTGTGTGTAGGTGATAGCCAAGGTCAACTCTCTTATCACTCAATTAAAGACTCAAGAGAAAGCTTTGGAGGTAGTTTTCCATGCCTTCCAAACAAAAGTTAATGATCAGGGGGAAATATTGGATGATGGAGTGAAGCGAGCAAAGGAAAGGATGGAAGCCTTTAGGGAAGAATTAAAGAGCATGAATATGCTTGTACTAGAGGCTACATATAATAAATTAGATTATTCCATTGAATATATTAGGGGTGTCATCAAAGTATTTGAAATTTTTAAGGAAGACTTGAAGCAAGGTACGCTCAAATTTTGCACACTAAAGGCGATTAAAGACTAGTTTGAGGCAGACTAGTAATTTTATATGGGGTAATGTTGGGACACCTTTTTAGATTAAGTACATGAACCATGATAAATATATATATATATATTGGTGTAATGTGATTTTTTTATTAGTCACTCCCCTTGTTATACATTTTGGTGCCAGTTGGAGGAGTCCCTGTGGATCCCATGCCAGCCGGCAGGTAGTTACATAGCACTGAATTTCATAAAGAACCCACTGATAGGACTTAGACATGGTGGTTTAAGAAAAACATATGTCATAAAGTGGAGTAGGTGAGATAAAAACCTCTCAATTATATATATTTTCATGCAACATGTGCTTATCCACCCTATATAATGTAGTATAGCTGATAGACTAGTAACATCTCAGCACTAGGCACACACCCATCTAAACCTGGCTAGAGGTGACCATTCACCTATAAAATAAGGCTTATAATTGAAGATAAGGGTGTGTTATTAAGTGTAGTGAAGCTCTATAAAAATAGGGAGTGAGTTAGTAGTGTTTTTTAGTATGCACATAGTAGCTTAGAGATTAGAATGTATGGCCCAAGTTGGCATGTGAGCCATTGGGAATGAATAGAGTTAGGAAGAGCTTATGATCTGTTATGGTATTGAACTTGTTTATAGATTACAATTTAATGAAGAATGATATTGAAGGAATATGAAGTATTAATCCATTTTTCATGATCTTCATGATGGTATTCTTATAGGCTAGTTTCCTTTACACTTTGAGTGGGTTTACATAATAGAGTGGAATATAAAGACTCAACTCTAGTTGCTAATGACATCCTCATGCTATTTAACAACCTTGGCTCACCTATGTAATAACCAAATAGAAGAATCAAATTGTACCAAGTTTCCAAGACTCATGCCTAGAATGCTACCTTGAGAATAAATCCTTGAGCCAAGCCATCCCCAATATTTTCACAAGTACCTAAATGATTCCATTGACAAATCCCATAAATTGTACCCCTTAGAGCCTAGTCTTTCTAAGTATGGACTTTCACCCTAGGACTTGGGCCACTAACAAGACTCATTCTTATCAAATTCCCTATGAAGAACCTATCACTATATTTTCACTAGAACACCTTTGACCAATGACTAATCTCCTTTGAACCCTGAGTTGTGCCATGATGTAACTAACCCAATGTGGGCCTGACCCCTTTGCTATAGCGCTTTGGGTGAGAACACAAAGGTTACTCTTTGTGTGAAATTGATGCTAGTGAAATAACATGATTAAATTTAGTGAATTATACCTTACTACCATTGCACTTAACTCCACCAAGGTTATAGCTAACTTGGTTTGATGGCTAAGCACATGACCAAGCACCAAAACCAACCTAGTGAACTTTTCTATACCATATGTCAATGATAGTGTCCTATTCCAATGCAAGTGTCGAGTTCCATTAAATCCATTAAATTTAAAAATTTAACATATCCTTATGGTCATATTAAGTGATTTAATGTGATATATTCTCCAAAAGTATTAGTATAAATACATTATTTATTCTCATTCATTCCTCACCTAGCATAACCCTAACACAGACCAAGTAAGTCACAAGATAACTTACTAAAAACATTCAATCAAGAATTCAAGTGAGAAAATATTACTTTTTTTATCTTATTTCCATATCAATCATAGGGACTAGTAGAACCAAATTTTACACCCTTGGATAAGGTTTTTCATGCCTCTCTAAATCTGGTTAAACATGGGATTACCCCTAGACCTATGGGTTGTCTATAATAGGGGTAAACCTCTAGGTTAAAGGGATAGATCCCCTTGATGAATCACTTAGGATCACTTTCACTACTCTATCACTTATTTGAAAAAAGGAATAATAAAATGAAATAAACTTAAATACAATGGTGATGCACCATACTTTGTTGACCACTACCACACATTGCATAATACAATAAGACCTACAAGACAACATGAACTTACACACATCCTAGAATGAACCTATTGCATCAATGCTTTGCATAAGGTAAATGCATTTTAAATCTAAGAGGGAAGAATAATTCCACTTAAAACCCCACAAGAGGCCCCTAATTACACCAAACACAACCTACAATAGAGAAATAACCACACGAGGTAAGATAAATACACTAGTAGAATTTGGTAAATAATTGACTACATGACTAAAAAATTTAGTCACAACAACTAAAAATGTATAAATTTTACTATTTTTTTTCAAATCAGCTATAAATGAGTAAATAAATGACTAATTTGGTCATCGACTAAAAAATTATTTAGTCATATAAATAAAAATGACTAAATAGTTACTCACATAAATACAAAATAGATAAAATTTAAAAAATATATGGTAGGATTGTATTGCATGTGATTCATTATTCATTGAATATTTCCTTGTTTTTTTAGTTTTTAATTAGTCTAACACTGAGGCATATTAGGTTATATCAACTACTTGCATAGTGATAAAGCTTGGTTGGAGAGGACCTAGAGATTTCTAAAAAGGCAAGTAAGGAATTCAGAGTTTGCTACAAAGAATTTGAAGTCAGGGAGACCCTCTACAGTGAAGTCAAATTTTGGGATGCCCTTTGTAGTGAATTTAGAGTTAATTCAAAACCCTCATTACATTAAACATAAAATCTATAGCTTTTTGATTGGCAACTTGCAGTAATTAAATAGGAAACTGAGTACCAAAACCATACAGGTAGTTTAGGGTTTAGGGGACTATTTTTTCATTAGTTTCCTCTACGTATTTTGGATAATATGGGAATTGAACTTGTAACTCAAGTGAAACACCACCTACTTTTAGTCATTGGAAGAATTCCATATCCTTAAAACACATAGAAAAATTGTAGAATTGACAATGGGGCTTTGATTTATGAATTTAACCCAAATGTCATTTCCTAATGCCTCCATAAAAGTTTGTTGAGCCAACTCTAGTTCATCAAACTCAACATGAATAAACATAATGTTATTTAAAAATTTAATGGGTAATTCTTCTCTTCTCTTCTTCAAAAGAGACTTTTCTATCTTAAGAGAATTTAAGGCTACACTAGGGTTTGATGATATTAATAACTCACCCATCTTGATAAATGCATGGGCATCATGTGGATCTATGTGAGTTTCCTTTTTTAAAATTTCCAAAGCCTTATTTGCCTTCCCTTGCTAAGTATATATATGGCCTACATATTTTAAGCTCTCATAGTTCCCAAGGTGAACCTCTAAAACCTTTTCAAATTTTGAGAGAGAACTCTTAAGATCTCCCAGCTTTAATTGAACTTGTCCACAAAATCTTATGGCCTCTGGCTTTCCTTGACTGATGCCATGTAGTAGCTTCCATTGGTCTCATAATCACCTTTACTATGATAAGATCATGCAATATTTGAATATGAATGATATTTCATGAGAGGGTGATCAGTTGAAATAAGAGATATCTCAATCAACTATTCCATAATAAAATGTTACCATGTGAAGAAAAAATGGTTTGTTAAATGATTCGTTACCATTGCACAATATGAGTATAATTTAAAGGCTCTATGCATATTTTCCATTCCTTCATGAACACTACCTTTTTCACTAACTGTGAGAATCCTACAATTAAAAAATGCACAAAATTGACCACAAAGATTTATGTAGAGGTATAATTTCATTTCTTAATGCTTCCATAAAAGTTTGTTGAGCCAACTCTAGTTCATCACGCTCAAAATGCAGAACCCCAATGTTGTTTAATAATTCAATGGGTACTTCTTCTCTGCTCTTCTTCAAAAGATACTTTGGCATCTTAAGAGAATCTAAGGCTATACTAGGGTCGGATGATGTTAATAAATCACCCATCTTGATAAATCCATGGGCATCACATCGATCTATGTGAGTTGCCTTTCTTAAATTTTCTAAAGCCTTATGTTGGTTCTTAAATTTTCAATATGCAAAACCTTAAAAGGATGCCAAGCTTTATGATTAGGTTATGCAACCAATTTGGCCAACTGACAGAATCAACCCAAGTAGTTAGGATTATCTACACTTTAGGCTCTACTTTTCCCAAGTGGGTGTTACCTTATATTCACCAACAATTAATTACTCCTTAGATTTGTTGGTGACTTCAAAGCAGATTAAGGGATTTATGTAATTTTTTTAATTGCATCATCCAATTCACCCTAATCTAAATTGGCATATGATTTGAATTAGATTTTTTTTTAATTTTCTATTCTACTATTACTCCTACTCCTACACACACAAAAAATTAAAATTAGAATTTTTGAATATGATACAAGGAAATGATTCTAGAAAAGAATTTATCAGTGCTTTTCTTAATAATTGGGTAACAGAGTCTATTCATATAAATATTTATGCTTTCTATCTAGACACAACTTGAATTACTTGGCATGGGATTGTCTATGACTGACATAGACATGCAAGATTATTATTACCTAGATATTCTTAATTATCCAAATTGAATCCTCCAAGGTACAATGATCTATTCAATAGAATTTAATCCCTACTTGAGGAAACCCAATTAGATAAACCACACAAAAATAGAAAATGTGATTTGAATAAATAAACATATACTTAATATTTTAATTCAAATAACAAGGAGAATAAAAAATGGAGACAACCAGATAAAGTATAACATGAATAGTCAACAAGCAATTGAGAACTAGATATATGGCACCAAAGAAATGTGGTTTATTTTTATTGACATATCATTGAAGAGCAAGCCTTACAATGTCTTTTTCCAAAATCAAATTCCTAGAGAGCTTTCCCAAGGTCTTGGTTTCCTTCTTAAAGGAGTGAAGGAAGCTACAAGCTTCAGACCTTTCACATTCCAAAAAATGACTTTTCATATACCCACCCCTTAATATGAGCTATTAAAACATATAATTTTTGACAATTCTTAAAAATACCACCAAATATATTTTGAATACATATTAGAAAGCATAAAAACAATAAAAAAAAAAAAAGAGGATATCCAAGATTTGTTGGTGCCATGTTAACTCTAACTTGATGCTCATTACTCCTCTGCATACTTGGCCTACTTATTCTTTAGTTGTCAAATACTAATTCTCCCACTGGTAAATGTGAAATAATTATACCACTTATATTCTTGGATCTAGAGTAGGTTAGCCTAGTGATATTTACATCTTTTATCTAGTAGCACTTTGACATCAATGATGAACTTTGCATACCCAACATCCATAGCAATTACTCTATCCAAAATGACATTGAAACTGAGAATATTTATGTTTTGATCTTTTTTAACGAAATTAATGACTTGAGAAATTATTTGACCATATTCACTTTTCCATGCATCAAAACCTTTGATATTTTTATCCTCTATCAAAATGGAAGGAATAAATTGATGTTTAAAGGTAGAAAAAGAATCAATCTTTGCCTACATTTTTTGGCTCTCACCATTCACATAAAAAAATTCATCCAAGATCATTTTCACTATCTTCTCTATTGGCTTGAGTGTGGCCAGAGCACCTAGATCTCTTTGTATAACTTTTCACAAGGTTAGAAATGTATGGTGTGTAGGTTACCATTTCTTATATATTGGATCCAAAATAGAAAGATTGACCTTTAACTGATCAATGGCTTGAGACAAGGAAGAATAAAATTCATGCACATCTCTAAACTTTTCAACATCCAATTTTACTCTATATTCCAAAATCTTCTCAAACACCTCAACAATTTTCAATTTGGCCTCATCCTTTGTCTTTTCATTTTGATTTTTCAAATCTTCAATTTATTTCTCCAACTTCAACTTCAATGCATTCAACTAATCAACTAGGACTATATTATCACTAATTACTTGTGGCATAGGGGCTTGGTATGGCACAATTGCTTAGATTTGAGAATCAACACCCTTTAACTATTACTTTAGTTTGACATTTTCCAAATATAGCCTATTCACTTCATCATTCATCTCAATTTGATTTTTTTCATAGTCAATCAATCTTTACTCCATCTTCTTGATAGTAGATTGTGTGAACATTGTAGAGTGCACAGTAAGGGTGGAAGCTTTAAGAACTAATGTATCCTAAAATATTTTCATCATAGTTGTTCCCCTAAAATCCTAGACTACATCAAGTAATATTGGCTTGTTGGTGTTTTTCTATGTGGCCCATATTGTTAGAGTCTCTATCTTTTGGTTAAACCCACAACCACTGACACCATCCTCATAATCAAACTCAAAAACCATCATGGGGTCATTTTGATTTCTCACTTGGTCCAAAAAAAACATTTTATTCAATTTAAGGCTAGGGATGATCAACATATTATTCTTCAAAACCATTTGTCTAGCCTCATCAAGGCTGACATTTATTTCATCAATTTTCAAATCCTTGAAAGTCTGTGTCACAATTTGATCATGATGAGATTCTTTAGCACCCATTTTATTTATTTCCACCTTTTCTTCAAATTAGTTCATCTTCATTTGATCCAAAAAATCTTTGAATTCTAGGGTATTGATGAAATCATCATCCTTAATGAACCTCATAGAAGCCACAACCCTTTCATCTTCTTGTAGTTAAGGCTCACCTTGTGCCTATTCATCCATTTTTGCTTCTAGTTTGTGTGCTTCTATTTATTGACCAACAAGGGGTTGATCAACTTTCTCTTTCTCTCCCATATGCCTAAAAATACTTGCCACCTCCTCAGATTCACCAAATCCTTCAGTCATTTCATATGGAAGCAGTGGATAAACATCATCAATCTTTTGCCTTTTGGTAGGTGGTGAATCTAGAACAACTGGATCTTGCACTGACATTACATTTGGACCAGGCTTTTTGAATCATAACTCCTATTGGTAATTTTATATGGAGGTTGGTAGCCTTTGTAGGTTTCTTCTTGGACTTGCCATATATTTTTTCAAAATTATCAATTATCAAATCTATTATTTTCAAAGGGCCTTTTCTTCAACAAAAAATCCTAAAAAATTAGGGCTTTGTTTTCTTTTGTCATCTTCAATCTTCTTCAAAATTTCCCATTTTCTTTTTATATTATATACCTCTTTAAAAGTGACATAATTTTTTATCACATCCTCATCAAAATTGATTTGGTGGACATCCCCATCTTGGTAAGGATGACTTGTCTAAAAAAGTTCATGTGACCCTCTCAGTCATAAACCCTTTTTATCCCTAATTTCAAAGAATATTTAGCCTTCAAATAGGCTTACAACTCCTTCAAGGTATCTACACTAATGTACCATTCACTAAACATAGTCAAATTTGGAGCCCTTCTTTTGTTTTTTCATCACATCTTTCTCTATCCAAAGCATCTGCCACATGAATTTAAGAGAAGCAATTCTATTTGGCACAAATTTTGGCAACACATGGGGTGGCTAAGTACACCCATATACAATGATTATAGTATGGTCAGGAAAGAAATACCAATCATCAAATTTATGTTTATAACCCTATTCTGGCCTATGATCAAGAAGTCTCAACATTTCTCTGACCTCTTTGGTCAATCTAGGAAAAAAGCTGCCAAGGGAATTCATTATTATGATTGATAAATTATCATGGAACATAACATAGTTATAGTTCTAACAATGAGTGTCATATTTATAACACCATCACTGTGTAGGAAATCTCTATCTCTTTTGATCAATCATGCTCAATTCCATCCTACTAGACCAATTCCTTCTATTATAATACAAAATTAAATGACACAACAAAGAAAAATATTTTAAATCCATAAGTGTCTTGTTCTCCCTTATTTGAAAAAATACATCATGCAATTTCTTCTCAATAAATGATGAAAAATCATACTCAACATTAATCTCTAGGTTTTGTATTCTCATGTCCATCATCATCATGCCAACTGGAATTCTATCTTAGGTATCAGTTCCTATCACTTGACAAAAAGAAAAATATGTCCTTTTTAAATACATAGCAAAGTCATCAACTAGAAAAGGCTCAACTACAGTAGTTGGGATTGAAATCCTTCTAGTATTGGCCACTTTCCTCATGTACATGGGTAACTCATCACTCTTATGTGTATTTATCAGACTGGTATATTCTTGTTCACTCTTCTTCAAGTTAACTTGTGTGATGGCTTACTTGTTGAGCATGAAGTAATCAATGATTGCATTTCTGTCCACAACTACTAATGGTGACCCATTTGGTAACCTAATAGTTTTGGTGGTTGGATGATAGTGTTGTGATAATATCTTGATCAAATGCACATCAATGAATACATTTGGCACCACAAGCTTAGCCAAATTAAAATTTCATGGGTTTGTAACCAGTCCTTATCCATCTTGATTTTAACAAAAATACCAAAAAGGGTTCCATCCTGAGATAGGGACTCTAGCATCCTAACACCCCTCTACTAAATCCTTGAATAGTTTCTTATACCCTTTGTCAACTAATTTTTTTTAAATGTCTAACAGTGATTGTTGAAGGGATCAATTCTTAGGAAAAGTGGGTTTAGTGCTCTTACTTGTAGGCTCAAGTTTCTTAGGTGTCATAGTTTGATGCTTTTATGAACTAGGGTTTTGATAGTCTCTTGCTCTACCAAACCAATTAAAAACAAAGAAAAAACTAAATACCAACTTTTATGAAGAGAGTGATGACGTAGGCTTACTTGGTTGGAAGATGGATAAAGTATGCACATAGAGCTTGAATTCACCATCTACAATCACCACTAAATTTTCTTAAATGATGAAATATAAAGAAATTCTAAATTTTATTCTACTATGGAGCTGGTCATTTCACCATTACTCTAGTTCATACCACAAAATTGATAAATCTTAGCACTCAAATATTTCAAACATAGACCATTGATTTGGTCTAATCTAATGGCTAGGTGAGCACTTCAATCATAGGCATAAATGATAACCACTAAAGTGAGGATATATAGTTATTTCAACATTTAATACTTTACTTCATCATTGCAAGACCTATTTATATATATTGTGGGACTGCAGGAGATTCTAGATGGTTATACTACATCTTTCATTGCTTACCACCACCCCACAAGCTTTGATACACATCATTTTAGGATGGTGGGATACATGTTACCACTTATACCTCATACCACATTACCACCAACCCTTGATCTGACCATCATGGGACTGTGGGATCCTTTGGCATCCCTTCACTATTTACTATATCATTGCAAGCATTAGATTTGACTGTGGTAGGAGTATGGGACATACTTTATTCAAATTTTACAACTTACCTATATCCCACAAGACCTTCTCTAAAATATTAAAATAGATATAAATAACATATATTGTATAGAGTGATACATAAAATTTATGTAAAAAATCTGACCTTAGAAATGTGCAATACAGTTATGATTATTATTGCTCTAACATTTGGATTTGGTAGGATAAGGTTTCCATGATCATATAAAATTTTCCTAATCGGGTTCTCAAGTATTTAATTCATTCATTGAGATTCATATGTACCTCTTATAGTTAAATTTTTGACTTAGAGTGTCAAGTAAAATATATGAAAAATCTAGAGTGCAAACTCTAGAGAGTTAATATCTCTAACATGTATATTAGGATTTGGGTGGATAATGTCAATTGACTGACCCTTTAATAGTGAGACACTATATGATAGAATAATAAAATTGATGAGAATATTGAAATAACAAAAAATGTGTCTCATATATTATGAATATGTTCAAAGTTAAGTGTGTAATTGATCATGTTTGTGTGAAATGAGTTACAACACTTATCTATTTGGAAGAGACTTTGAATTCAAATTTGATAATTTTAATAGATGACAAATTATCATAAAATAAGGTCACAAAATGTTATGAGATTATATGATATTATACTAAAAACATAAAATAACTTAATAACGATTATGAAACTTTAAAAAGGTGGTCTTTACATTTAAAAATCAACCACAATACTAATATCATTCAACTTAAAAAACTAATTATACATATATAAATATAAATAAAACTTAGCGAACCATTTTAAAATACCCTAAACTAGCCCCACCCAATCCACCAATCCCCAATTAAATATAGTTTCCAAGTTTATTTCACAAAAGTCCAATCAAAGGTCATCCATCCAACTCATATAAAGTTATAGTAACATTAAGTCACCTTGCCATACATACATCATATTTATTAAAATAATAGTCTACCCTTACTACCATAATACCATTTATATTCTTGTTTGTCATGGGGTTATAGTGAACCTTTAATGTTTGCTCTTATTACATCAGCATAAGTCAACATTTTGTTTGTCATAGTGTCATGATGAAATATTATATGCTACTCAAAATATTATTGACATCTTGCCAATTAATTTTGAGACCTTTGTGGGGCCATGATAACTAGTGTTTATTTAGTACAAAACTGCAAGTGAAGTTCTTACATGTTGTGGGGAAGTGGTAACTATCTTTTTATTTCCTTTAGTTCTTGTACACCCACCAAAGCTATTTGAATGTACTGCATGGCTGAGATAATAGACAAAAAACACATCAATGTTCAAAATACAAATGTCTTTCACCTAGACATGATATGGGATGCTTATGAATGACTCCTGGAATGATTGTAATGGGAATATGGACTCCTAGGATGAATTTTATGAATTTTTAAAAAAATGACTCAAAGAAATGTGGTCTCATGGTGATGGAATGCCATGATGAATTCCATAATAAGTGAATTGTTATGGATTGTCATGACATTCCATCACCATGAGACCACATTTCTTTGAGGCATTGTTCAACCAGTTCACTACCTTGTATATGTTATTGCTTACTATTATGCTTTGATAGATTTTTTCCAAGCATCCATAGCTTGTTTGAAAACACTTGTTTAAAAAATTTATCCATAGCAAAAAGGTAGTGAACTATTTCATTAAAAAAAATGGTATACATGTGTGAAAATTTTGGTAGCATAGACAAGGTAGTGATCTATTTTTAAAAATGCCTCAAAGAAATGTGGTCTCATGGATTGCCATGACAAGCAAATGCAATTGGTAGTTGCTCATAGTTATTAGTTATGTAATGTGAAGTAATTGAATAAATACTAAGGTTGACTTTGTAAAAACTATATTATAATTGAAATTTTGTCATCTATTAGCATCTAGTTGTTAGTTATGTAATGCAAAGTAATGTTTTAAGTTTGAAAGATGTGTAATGCAATGTAATCAGTGATTTGAATATAAACTACAAAAATCTATTTTTTATACTTCATTAGTTAAAATATCTATTTTATTTTATCTCTATGACTCTATTGCTATGGAAATGCATTTCAATAAAAAAAAATAGTTTTTTCCTCTTAGTCTACAATTTTTTATATTTTTTTAAAAATCTCATTTTTTCTCAATATTTTCAAAAAATCTTGAACTTTTAGTTTGCTGATTTTTTCCCCAAAACATTTTTCTTGTTATGTCTAGAAAATTATATATGGATCAACATCTAAGGTTGACTATGGATCAATACCATGCATTAATGAGAGAGTAGCTGATCGAAGGGACAGACAAATATCTGTGTCCATGTAATGACTGTCTTGGTGGAAAGTTGAGAAAAATAAATCTGATTTATCGACATATGATAAGATATGGGCATAGTGGTATAATATCTTGGGATTACAATTATTACAAAGATATTATATAATTTTAGAGTGTGAGAGATGAAGAGGAAAAAAACATATATGAAGTGGCGCCAAACATAGATGAAGAGGCAACAATATTAGACAAAGGGTTTGAAGATGATAAAATGTTGAATGAGGGTCTAAATGATGATTGGGCCAAGTTGATGGAGGATGATTTAAAAATTGTGTATGCTAATTACAAGTTAAGTCATTTGAAAATAATCCTTCAAATTCTTAACTTACAAGTGGTGTTTAGCTGGATAAATGAGAGTGTAGATTAGTTATTGACATTATTAAGTTCATTGTTACCACCTGACTCTATATTGCCAATAAAATGAAGTCAATGTAAAAGTAAATCACTAAGCCAGGATTAGGGTATGAAAACATCCACACATGTGTTAATGGTTGTGTATTATTTCACAATAGTCTTGAAAGTGAGATTGAATGTCTGAAATGTCATGAAGTGAGGTATAGACAAGGGTTGAAATCATCTTTGGTTCCTAGAAAGGTTCTTCACCACTTTTTGATAATCCCATGATTACTCCAAATGTATAAGTGTAGAGACATTTCCAAACTTATTTAATGGCATGCCCAAAATAAGATCACTGATGGAAAATTATAGCATGTGTTTGATTCTAAGATGTGGATGGAATTTGATAATATATGGCTTGATTTTTCTCAAGATCCTCGTAATATAAGGTTGGGTTTAGATTTAGATGGGATGAAACCTTTATCAAATAAAAGTTCTAAATGTTAAACTTGGTGAATTTTTCCAATAAATTATAACTTGCCTCAATGATTAGCAACTAAACCATTTTTGTTAATGCTATCATTGATTATACCAAGAAAGAAAAGTGTGACTTTAGATACAATCGATGTGTATCTAGAGCCATTATATGATGAGCTAATGGAATTATGGAAGGAATTGAATAAATTCAATCTTTAAGGGATGGTCATTCAATAAAATTCACTTGAAGAGATTCCTTATTGTTTATGATTCATGATTTTCCTGCATATGGCACATTATCTAGTCTCAGTGTTCATGGATACCATGGATGCCCTACTTGCAACTTTAAGGATTTTGTGAGGCACTCAAGAAGTTTACATAAGTGTATTTATGGTGGAAATAATTCTTAACTTAAAATGGATCATCCATATTTTTAACAAAAAACATGTTTCAATGGTCAAAAAGAGAATCATGAAGCACCATTGCTAACAATAGGTGATTACATTGTTGAGAATGGACAAAAAAGAATGTCATTTATTGAAAATGATGGGATTACTAGTAGTAGATATGATCCATGTAATGAAATTAGTGTAAAATGGTTGTGCATATTCTATAAGTTACCATACTTTAAGGATATAGCCATTAGGCATATTGTTGACTTTATGCATATTAATAAAAATATAGCCTATACTATTATAGAAACTCTTTTTGGTGTTTTCAATACTATTTCATCACATGAAGACTTTCAACAACTAAAGATTCATTGAAATATTTGGGTTGAAAAATGTGATGATGAAAAATATAGAAAACCTAGTGCTCCTTATGTCTAGATAAAGGAACAATGTGCAAAATTCTTATAGTTGATGTCTCAAACTCACTTTCCCACTGGATATGTAAGTAGTAGTATTAGAAGCCAAACTAAAATTAATGGCTTAAGAAGCCTCAATACCAATGACTATCATGTCATAATCAAGAATATTTTACATATTTTGGTAAATATATCAAGTTTGGCAAAGGGGCCAAGATTGAAAATTATAAGGTTGGGCCTAATATTAAAGAGTATGAGTTTACATGTATTAGATCATTTGAACTTTGATAGTTTGAGGGAGGAGGTTATTAAAGTCCTTTGTCTATTGGAATCAAAATTTCCACAAATAATATTTAACATTTATATGCATATTTTGATACGTCTAAAATATGAACTAGAGCATTGTGGCCTAGTAAGAATGAGATGGATGTATCCTATAAAATGATATATGAAGGTTTTGAAAAAAATTGTTTGTACTAGGGAAAAATCTAAAGGTAGCATGTCTGAGGGATATTTAATACAAGAGGCCATGGGATTTTGCACAAAATATATGAAGGATTTTAAAAATGTCAATCAAAATGTATAGGATGATGAAAAATATGAGAGAGTTGCAGGTGAAGTATTAGAAGGCAATGGATGTCACTTCAAGCTATCATATTAAGAAAGAAGTGTGATACATGCCTATATTCTTCAAAACATATGTTCATTTGATAAGTGGCATAGGTAAAAAAATTTACACAATAATTTATTTACTCAATTGCATTTACACATTTATATTATTAATCTTACTATTTATACATTAATATTCTATGTAGAAAATATGAAGAAGAGAATCAAGCTTGGATGCAACATCGACCTCAAAATCACAAGCGTCATGATTTGATTGGAGGTGATTCTTTTCCAAAATTTGAAGAATGGATTGCTAATATAGTCATTGATGCAAAAGAAGAATGCCAATAAATAACAATGGAGTAAAGTGAGCTTTCACAATCTCCACATTTATAGGCTATGCATTTTAGTGGAATATGGGCCTATGGTAGTCATTTAAGAGTGGAAGTAGTCATTTAAGAGTGGAAGAAAATGACAAAGGAAAGACAAATTGTGATTGTGTTGTTAGTGATGAATTTATTTATGAAAATGAGAAGAAATTTTATGATATATTCATCCAAGAAATTATTTAAGTGGATTTTGGTGAAAATATTTTTATATTATTAAAATGTAAGTAGATCCGACCATCTATAGTATAATTTGATGAGTATGGATTTATACATGCAAATATAGGATAATTTTTATCAGAGACAGATGAGCCATATGTTTCCCCTCTTCAAATAAACCAATAATTTCTAATTTATGATGAAATAATCCCAAGATGGTCATATGTCATTCAAATAGAGTCTCGTTCTAAACAAAAATTCATGGAAGTTGTTGATATAATGCCTAATGGGCAATATGTTAATTTACAAGAAACATTCAAAGAAGTGGATGAAGATAATGATGGAGTGTTTGAAGAAATTATTTTGATTACCAATGAAGATATTGGGAGAGATAATGTATTACATGTCACAAATGAGGATGAGGAAGAAAATCAAGTAGATGAAAATAATATTGATTAGGATTCATACGTGTCAATATCTAGTTGAAACAAGGGATAGTCATAATGATAGTCTAATACCTATAATTGTAAACATATTCTTGGTTTTTTACTACTAATTCTTTTTAATCTATAAATTGCATTCTATTTTAAGTTTTCATTTTAACTTATGAACTCAATAAAGTTTTACTGATTCAAGTTGTTGATTTATACATTATTGTTCATTTGGACTTTAGGAAATGAGTAAAATGATTGTAAGGCACAAATTAGTCAATGATAGTGATCATAATGTTGAAATTTCATTGATATAATATGAGTGCTTTCATAGAGAAAAAGTGGCCAAGAATAATGAATATTTATCGTGTCTTGGTTTTTCAAATAGGCAAGTTATAAATCCACTAAGTAGTATATTATTTATTTAATAGTGTTTAATGAAATTTTATAGGCAAGATATTAATGTATATAAGACATAATATGATATTTTTATTTTATAGGAAATAAAAAGAGTGCAAAAAAAATGTGGATAAAAAATAAAAAGAAAAAAAAGATACAGTGCCATCATCTTGTAGAAGCCAATGCATTTGTGATTCAACAAATACAATTGGTGAAAATAATAGTTGTGATGATATGCAACATGATATAGCATATGGTGATGTGCAACTTGATATAGCACATGGTGATGTGCAACTTCGTGATGATATCTTAGCACAAAGTCTAAGAGAGATTATTAAAAAAAGCAAAGCAAAGGAACAACAAGTCTATAGATGATTTATTCAACATTAAAGGATGTGTCTGAAGTGAAATCTATGGAGACTGGTAATGATCTACATACTCATGACACATAAGATGTGGCCAAGGAGAATGAAGTTCTGGTTAATGAAATTTATGAAGAGAGACCACTTGTATTTGTTGTGCCTCATTGTGCACCTATTACATCTAGAATGTTTGATGGAACTAGTGGATCAGCCAAAAATATTGGCAGTGGTTTAATAGAAGATGTGTCTAATTTTGTCAAAAGACAAAGATTAAGTCAAGATTTGTATAGATCTACAGAGAAGAATGAAAAAGAAATAAAATTAGAAGGCAAGAAGTCATTCTTGGTTGAGGTATCGAGAGATGGTGAGCCTATTGGGCCAAATGCTAAAAAGTGGGCCTCTGAGTTGGGTATAAGATGTAGGGCCCATTTTGATATTTTCAAATTAAGTTTTGCAAAGCAAGATCCATGAACTATGGAAAATGTTATACAAAAAATGGAAAATGATTTTGAGACTACTGGTGGATAAATCTCTAAAAAATATTACAAGCAAAAGATGAGAATTTTGATGAATAATTTTAGATATAATTGTAGAAAAAATCATGGAGGAAAAAGAGAGGTTAGAATCCACTCTATCTCCCAAATAGTGGGAGGCATTGAAAGAAATTATGCATTCTGAAGAATATTTGGCAAAGAGTAACAAAGGCAAGAGATCAAGAGATAATGTGAGGGTTGGATATACATTTGGCCGAGGTGGGTTATAGGCCAAAATGGATAAATTTACAGTAAGTGTATGGCTTTTTAGTTTAATTTACATTGTGTTATTTATTTTGATTTTTTATGGAACTAACTATATGTTGAAATTGGCATTGTATTTTAGGTGGAAACTAGTAATAGAGAACCAGGTGCAGAAGATATTGTCAATTATATGGTAGCACTAGATCAACCTAGTAAATCTAAGAGTAGGATGAAGTGGAAATATAATTCATCAATAGAGATTTCATAGCCATCTGTTAAATTCCTAGTAGGAGCCTCTCTAGATCATGTCAACTCAAATGAAGGATACCAACAGGTAATGAGTTGCATATTCAGTCTCACTTAGTAATTTTCATAGTTGGTTGCCTCTATTAAACTTATAATTTTTGCATGGAATGAGCATAAATCCATGGAATCAACTGAGGTAAGAGGCTCTATTGATCTCATTTATTCTTGTTTGGAAATTCTATATATAAATGCCTTTTAATATGTAGATTATTGAAATATGTGCATAGAAGAATCCAACCTAATTTATTTATTGTTGGAGTGATCCAGAAAATGTTCTTTTGGATAAATTTATAGCTTGTAATCTTTACTTGACTATTGAATGCTTTGTATATTTTTTTGCATGATGGTTAAACCACATGTAGAGAAATTTTATCAAAGCAGTAGGAAAACAAAAATGCCTTCATGATTTCAATAGAGCTACCAATATTGATAGTGATCATGATGAACTGGACAAGAATGTGCATCACAATCATCATAGTTATCTTGAATTAGTTGAGGTAATATAATAGTTATCAATTATCTATCCCAATGTTTTGTCATTCTTCATGCTTAAAATGTTCTTTTAACTTAATAGAGTTTAATTTGTTGTTAACTATTTCCACAATACTCACTTCAATCTTGTTTTAGAGGGATTTGAGATTCATTTCCTTATCTTGGAACAACCTTATGTTCCATTCCTTCCAGATTTCCTAGATTAGAATTGTGGGACTTATCAACCATAAACAATGATAAGTAGAATGTCTTTTGATATTGGGTCAGTATTGAAACAAAGTCATTATATCATTGGGAAGGGCACTCTTCCATCCAAGCTTCACACATAACCACCTCCAGTATTTAAAAGAGAATTAATAGCCAAAATCTTCTCCCTTTGACTCACTTAAACTCTACCATATCCTAAATTTCCATCAACACCTTGTGAATCCCCTTTCCTTAGGTCATTGTTTTCTTCTTAAAGAACCCAGAATTGATTCAAATTTCCTCTGCAACTCTATATGTGACCATTACCCCACTCCATTTTTATAATATAATGTGTGTTTTATATCTCAATATAATGTGTATTTTTTTATTTTTGTAGAAATTTATTAATAAACTCCAAGAAGGGGATAAAGTCCAGGTGTTGGATCCATTTGATGGTGCTATTATGGGCATTGGGCAGATTTACTCACTATCTATTGTAATGGAGTCAAATTGAAAGAAACAGGAGATGCAAATGTAAATAATTTAAAAGTAATGGGTAAGATACCCCTTACTTATGAAGACAAAATAGATAGAGTTATCCATATAAAAGAGAAATAAGGGACCTTCACATGGTGTCCATTAAGAAATTTGGAAAAAAGACATAGTTGATGTTTATCATGTACTATCTATTAGATAGCTTGGCCCACTACTTTATGCAATAGTTTGAATATGATGTTCAGGTATATTATTAATGTTTTTTGGTCTATTTTGGAGATATATAAGCAAAAAAAGAAATTGTAACTCAATTTTTTCAGTCACAATATTGAGAAACACACTTTGTATTAACACATTTTTCAAAGCAAAGACACATATTTATGTCTTGTATCTACTGTAAAAACACCTTTTCTCAATAAAATTTTAGTATTTTGCCTTCTTAATAGCTATTTAATTATGTGCAAATGAATGATTGATTATATTTTTTATGTTTTATGTCATATTTTTTGAATTCTCATCATTATGTCATATGTTTGGTGGCACATGTATCTAATACCCAAACATTTATTAATTCATCCTAAATTTCAAATTAATGTAAGCTATATTCCCTAATGCTATAAATGTTGATTCATGAGAAATATTCATGGATTCATCATATTCATGCTTTACATATTGATTAAAATAATATTTATGCATTTTATGTGGTCTATGAATAAAATTAAGGATCACTGCCATACAACATGGGCCATTTGAAAGTGGCATGGCCACATGAATCTAAGATTGTTATTAGTGTTGTAATTGGAGGTGACATAATTAGTTTCCAACGTAATTGGAGCTACTTTTCATGTGCCTAATATTAAGGTACTCTTATTACTTAATTAGAGGTTACTTAAGCAATATTTAGCCTAATTAGAATTACCTTTCTTGTACTTAATATTATGACTTAAATTTTTTCATACTCTTGTTAGCTATAAATCAATAGAGTCTTAATTAGTATGATATTTGACAAATCAAAAATAGGAGTCTAAAATTTGATATCTCTCTACATTTTTTAGATAGATATATAAAATTAAATGTACTACTACTACTTATGCATCCAATAAAAGCCAAAAATATGCCCCCAACTATAGAATGTAACAAGTAAAATAGTGTAATGGGTGTTTGTAATCATCATTTGTAATCCATATTAAAGGTTTTCTAAATTCTTCTTTCAAAAAGTGAGCATTTACAATTACATTGATTATATATTTTTGATATTATAAGTCTACGAAGAGGGTGAAAATCCCAAGTACAAAAATCTCAAGGGGTAGAAAAATAGGCCAAATGCCACTAACAACCAAAAAATAGTGGACAGACAAAATTAAAATAAGAAACAATAAATAGACTGGATTAACCATAACAAAAACATTAGTTTTTTATCAAATCTTTCCAATCTTCTTTGATGAAATTGAGAAGGCCCTCCATGCTAGAAAATTTTCATTTTATATATTTATCTTCTTCCAGGAGGTCTTGCAAAATAAACAAGGAAGAAGCTACATAGTGGACAACTTTAAAGCAAATAGTGGTTAGCACCTTCATTCTATTCTGAAGGAAGCACAAACCCTTCTTCACTTCCTTCAACTCCCTTTCAATCTAGATCTCCTCTTCATTGGTATCCATGAAATCCTCCTTGTCAAAATCATAAGTAAAGTCATTCAGCTCCTCAAAATAATTTTTTCCTTCCTCCAATTATTGATCGGGATTGGGTTTATCTTTTAATTTACCTACTTCTTCCCCTAGATCTGAGGTAGAGGGATCATCCATAGTCTTTACCAACAAAATTTTCCCCCTTACCAATCTCTTAGATATCCTGATATTCATCTTTCTTTCTATACAGCTCTAAAATTTAAAACTAGACCCTTCCTCCGTAGCCTCCTCAACTTGCACCTAAGCCTCCAAGTGCTCTTTGTCACTGGCTAAATTCTGAGGTTCTACTCCCCACCACTTTCTTATTCTTACTCTTTCCCTGAGGGATATTTTCAAAATTGATCCAAACAATCGATTTCCTCTTTTTATTGCTAGAAAAGGAAGGGTTATTTTTTAGCTCCTGTAGCCCTTCAAAAACTAGAGAGTGAGAAGAGTCAGGGGATTTGGAAGTCACAACTATTAGGGAGGGATAACTAGAGCCCATTCAAAGAGGGGAAAATCTTTCAAATTTATGGAATAGGTTTGATGAGGGGGAAATAAGGTTCTTGGAAAAGGATAGGGAACCATGGGGACCTAAGGAACCAAATCTGACTCTCAGGGGAATGTGATATTCATCAGGGTCACTATCATGGGAACTATATAACACCTATTCTTTTAAAGGATTAAAGGGACACAAAATAAGGTGAAAGTAATAAATATTGAAGATAAAACCTTGGTGGAGTAGGAAGGTGGAGGTAGCTAGGTTTTTTTCTAGGGAATTTTTGATAAACTTAACAAATGTCTCCAGTGATGACATGAGGAAGAAGGGGATTTAACAAACACCTTCTGATGAAAGTGATTCAAAAGAGAAAAATGTTAATGATAAAATCACTTAAAATGACCTTAAAGGGTAAAATATTTCATGATGGTGAAGCATACCTTATCCCATGGGTTAAATAAGCTCTCTCTATCAAATCCTCCTTATAACTTCACTAGTGCTTCTCCTTCAATGAATAATTTTTTCAACACCTCCAGGTCTTGAACTTTGGTGAGACTTTTCAATCTTATACCCTCATAGTGTACACCCATGACCTTAGCAATTGATTCCTCACTAACATCAAACTCTATACCTCCAACCTAAACTTTATGGTCACCATCCTAGCTCAAATAAAATTGAATGGATATCTTCTCATCATATCCATTAAGACATTTGAGAAAATGAGAAATTTCACCTTCATAACATATACTCCAGAGCATAGAATCCACTTTGGTTTCATCACATGATAATGTCTTAGTTCTGAATTTTTCTCCTCCCATGACTAAAATCTTCACCAAATTTTTGCATGGCTAAAAAGGGACCCAGACCAAAGTGAACCACCACCAAAGATTAACAAAATTTGAATAAAAAATATGGAAGCTTTCGAAGATCACACCCAATCTTTAGTAAAATGCAAGCTGATCTTATAATGATTGCACATGTGAAAGACCTTGCTAGGATTTGTCATGTGATAATGTGGCTTAAAGGATTGAGGATGCCTCATGTGACATTTATTTTCTTTGATGTGGAAATACTCATAAAAAATGTGATCAAGACATAATGATGACCAGTGAAATCAGTGAATAAAATGACTAAATATACTACCAAATTGATCAAAATGATGATTAAAATTGATGACTAAATACAATACTAATGGACAAAATTTAGTGAATAACAATGAATAAATAAGTGACTAGTTAACAATAATTAATGACTAAATATATTAGTGAGTAAAAAATGACTAAATCAATGACTAAATATACTACCAAATCGATCAATCAAAACAACTAATAAATGACTAAAAATGGTTTAGTCATCAATTAGGTCATGTTATAAATGACTAGAAATAAACTACTAATGGTCACATGATCATGTTTGTTCATTTATATGTAGTTTTTAGTAGTTTTTTAAATCATATACTATTGTTTTTGTATAAGTGATAGGATACAAACAAGGTGATATACATTTACACTTGACAAGATCAACCATTTAGAGCTTAATAATTATATGTAGCCATAGAATGAGGTAAAAATTAGTTGTTTTATTGATCAAAGGTTGAACAAATGAGTAGGTATTCAGCATACTCAAGTGGATGATACATTTACAAGCCAAAGTGGCTCCATATATAACACAAGTGTGAGAAAAGAGAAGAAGTGTGCAAAAGAGAGAAGATAGACAAGTGTCATGTAAGTTATAATAATAATATGATTTAGGTAACTATCATAACATACTTACAAATCCATTTTTATCTCCTTTTTATATGTTATAGCTCTTCAAGTGGCATGGGAGGTTGAAATGCATGTCTGACACCTTGACTAGCTTTTTGAAACTCTCTTTCTTTTTGACATGTTGAAGGACAAGTGGCCTTTTTAATGGTAAGATCATTTTATCCTAAATTTTATATCTACTCTTTACACCTCTCATTTTACCCCAATAGGTTAACCTTGTCACATCACCTCTTTCTCTTACAAGGTGTCTAGAAAGCTCTTCATCTCCATGGGCCTATTTTGTACACAAGTGTCAAAACTTAGTTTTTTCTTCTCTATATCTCCCAAACTTCATGTATGGACTATTTACATCATATTATACCTGCATAAATAAATTTTGAGTCCTCAAACTATCCACAATAGGTCTCTCTCTACAAAAATCCTCAATTAGGCCTCATTCCTTGTAGCCTGTTTTTCTCCTTGTATGGAAATTGTATAGATTATCTTGACAAAATAAATAAATATTATAGGATAATATATTATCTTAAAATTACATGTCAAATTTCATGAGTTTAATGCAAGTGTAAGTTTATTTTTTCTGCATATCTCTTATGCCAATTAGGCTTAATTAGGCCTCTAGGCCTAGAAAGTGGATTTTGGCTCTAAAATATTCTTTCACTTATGAAACCTTTTGGAAGTATGTTATTAACTTTACCCATGAAAATAAAAACCTCCATGTCAATTTTGGGCTTATGTAACATTGTTCTTATATCCAAATAATGAAATAGCCAAAAAACAAGCCCTTCACAAGCTTGTTTGGATTGCTTAGCAAAATGGAGTTGGTTTGGTCACTTCCAATGGTTAATAATAAAATTTATTGATTTTATGAGATTAAATACATCTCATATGAAATATTCCAATGATTATAAAGTATCCATCTCTCTAAAATACCTTAAAAACATCAAAAACACACAAAATAATGGATTTCTAGCAATCTGTACAGTAGTCCATACAACTCAAGTACATGTGAATAACATCATTATATTCCTAAAAAAACTCTAAGATATTTTAGTATAATGTTGTGGAATTTGATTTTATTTTGAATTCCATCTCTGAAAACTGGTCATTACAACTCTCTTAGGTAGCCTAAAAGTACGTTGTACTCTTAGTGATGATTAATAAAGTTGGATGTTTGAATCTTCCAACCAATTTCAAAAAATTTAATATAATTAGGGTGGATAACTTTCCCTTATGATCACCAATGTCCCTTTCAAATCCTCCTAGCCATACCAATAAAAATAAGATGACCTCTTAGATTTGAAACAAGTATTTTGAGGGGTTTAGGCAAGTTTGCAATCTATAGGTGTTTGTCTTGAGTTGAGTCTAAGTTTACATGACCTCAATAGTTCCATAATGTCATTTTTGAGTCATTATAATGGTTCTCTAACCCTTATATCTCCATCATATCCCATACACCCTCATGAAACTAGGCATAGAGTTTACAATCCAATATGATTGCCATATCCTATCTCACTTTTTTTTACTTTTTCATTCACTATCAAGATTATGATATATCATTAAGTTTTTGATGGAAATTTTACCATATTCCTATTTTATCAAATTCATAAACTTCAATCTACTTGGAATCACTTTCATCTGCTCTTAGAGCTGACTGCTTAGATTAGTTTGTGTATGTGTTTTAAGACTATAGGTAGAGTTATTTGTGTTTATTTCACTCCTTACTAGGTATGATACTTATGAAAAAATGTTCACATAATGTTCATATCCTATTAATTTACCTTAATCTCTCCTATTCATCATATAATCCTTTATAATTTACATACAAACATAGGTTTCCTTTCATAGACTTTAGCAATGATTGTGTATGTGCAACATGACTGTGTGCCCCTTTGTTTAGTCTACTTATCTTGTTCCCCTATATAGGATTCCAATGGAATCAATTATTTGAGTTCCATAATGTATTTTATACCTTTCAATCATCCACACAAACAATGTCTCAAGGCAAAGATTGTCCTTAATTTATAGATAGACTTACAAGTGACTGCATTTATTAGGAATGTGCTTAGTCCTCTCTTCATACATTTATATCCCTATCTCCATCATGAATATTTCAAATATTTTATTCCATTTATAATTTAATACCTCATACAAATCACTAAAAACTCAGTGCTTTATCACAATCCACTATTCAAGAGAAGATTTCCATGATGTATGGTTATAGGTGTCATCAAAAGGTCTAAGTGCAGTGGTTTTAAATTTCAATGACCTTATATCTTCAAACCTCTTCATGAATATTGTTTCATATTTTTGAGATTTTATATGGTTTTATAAGCCATACAACTCAGTTTTTCCATCAAAAATATTTATCTCATACCAATCTAAAGCTTGGCTAACTGTGTGTGCACATTAGGACAATTTAACTATTATAGGGCCTTTTAGGTTTCAAAATCAATACCTAAAACTTTAAAATACTATATTGTTATATAAATAGATAATACTCTATTACAATAACTTATACTCTATTTTTCTATCATTGTTCACTGTCTCAAAACCAAACTCAATTGACTGTTAACTATAGATGCACCTATAAGGGAGTTGACTATGTTGTCATCTTGAATTAGGCCCTTTTACAATAAATTTCAAGATTTATAGTGATTTTTCATGTTTTGACTGATATCATTATATATTTATCAATATATTTGAAACTCAATACCTCATCAACCTTTATGTTTCAAGGTCAAGATCCCATCTTAACTGACTACATGGCTTGAATAGGGTAGTTGATTGTATATGGATTGAATTTGTAGTCTTTTAGGTATTGTGACCACTTTAAAATTTATTCAAGGATATGATATTATATTTATGTTTTTCTAAGACTCTTATAATACCTTGAAGTTTCCAAACCTTTATCAATTTAACTATTTTAAAGCCAACTTCTCTACAACTGACTACAAGTATGCATTTGAGAGTTCAAATGCATAGTTGATTGTGTTTGGCCTTTCTCACTACCTTGAATATCTAAACGTGGATATTTATTATTATAGGTATCTTTATAACTTTATAACCAACTACATATAGTTTTTAAGGTCGTTTTAAACTCATTATTTTCATTGCCTTCACACACAGAACCCTATAGATGACTATTGAGAGTAGATGATTGTGTTTTTCATCTTGGAGCTCTTACAAGTAGTAAACATTAATTTTATAAACTTAGATAATATATAAATATTTATTCAACATAATTAACATGAAAAACATAGCCTAAATCTCCTTGTAAACACATGTTCAAACACTCAAGTATACCCTGCTTATGCAACACACAAACATAGTCTTCAAGTTATATGGAAATGTTACCACCTTGAGACTATTACAATATTTTTAGTTGATTAGAGGACATAAATTAATTTTTAGGAGATTATAAGACTATAAAAAATCATTCAAGTGCACTTGACCACATGAAAACCTCAAAAACACAAAAAATGACTAGTCACTTGCAAACAATGCATAAAAGAGAAATTGCTTGCCAAAAAGGACACTCACAAGTGCTAAGAAGATGGGTAGATGATTTTGAGTCATATATAGACATAATATAACTAATTAGTTTCAATAATCAAACTCATCTACACTTTCACTAAAATTAAGTCAAATTTAGCTTGTGGGGATTTACTCCTTTAAAAAGTAGTTTGGGATCTTAGCTATTATTAACAAAGCTAAGATCACCAATCCAATTAAAAATTACACAAATAATAATTTCATATAGGTCCCAAACTTTGATAAAAATCTTATCCCCCAAATCTACTTGTATGGCCTATACCATTTTCTTGAAGTTGGTCTTCACTAAATTGTGAAGGGATCAATGAGAGAGAGAAGGATGTGTCTACAAATTTTGAACTCCAAACTTCTTCCAATGATTTTCCCTAACATTTAAGAGACCAAAGGACACTCTAAAACTATTTTCACTTACACATGACTTTAACAAGCTTGTAAAACTTCCTCTAACTCCTCAAAGTGGTGTTAAACTCTAAGAAATTGGCTTTATTTGACAATTTAATAGGTGTGGTAGTTAAGTAACTGATCCAAGATCTTTGTAAGGGGTCTTGTACAAATTTTTCACTAAAGAATATTTTATATGAATTTTTAATACCCTCAAGTTAGCAAGTGAGCTTCAAACTTTATAAAACTTCATGAAACTTTTTGAAAAGGTGTTTGACACATAAAATAACATTAATCAACCCATAATAACCTATGAAACAATTTTATCAAGACCTATCTACTCATGACATGCCTAAACCACTATGTGAGCAAAATATGACTTTACCTTAATCTTTCCAAAGTTACCTTAATAAAATTTAATAAGGTATTTTGGACTCAACTAAGACCTCTTATATCGCATAAGGTTCAATTTTTTTACTATAGGGATCCTATTTTGACCTAGGGGTCAAAATTGGATAACAAATTAATGACTCATAGGGGTATCATACTTGTTATGCTAACTAAACTAGTAGCCTTATCCTTCTATTGGGATATGGAGTCAATTACACTCTGAGACAACAAGATTAGAGCTTGAAACTTGACCAACAAATAACTTTATAACCTCAACAACACACAAAACAAAAAAAAAACAATACACAAATCAAAGAAAGGGAGACACACACATGTCCTAACAATCACTTAGGGAACACAATAAGAACATAAGCAAACTAGACTATATACAAACTAACCTAAAGTAAACTTCCTCCTCTTGGATCAAATGGGAATTTTACACCATATCTTTCTCCATGAGATGGATTGCATGAAACATGTTTCCTTTTGAGCCTTGGTCTTGATGTCTTCAATTCCTTCATACTTACCACTATTTTTGGCATGTTTTTAAATGTAACAATAATTATAGCTATTGTAAGCTTCTCAAGCTCTTCAAAGATATTTACATACTCAACCCCATATTAATCATTGAGTACTTGGTTAACTTAAAATTGAATAACAAAAAGTGTAAGATTTTTAATAGCCTCAAATTCACCACATACCTCATTGAATTTTTGCCAAAAGCCATGTTGTTCCATGGAAGTATTAGTAACTCCATCTTTTATTGTATTTTCATATTCAACCTCTTGATCATGCCCATGAATATCAACCAAATTATCTAATGTGATGTCTTTCTCAAGCACCTATTATCTCATGTCTTAATCAAGCTCTTTATGAATAGCTACAACATGATCTAGATCTTTTATTTCTTCACTCAAGAAGGTTGACTTGTGCTTGTATTTACCAAGGGGAGTCCCTATAGTGAAATATTCATCATAAACACTTGAATCATATTCTTGATTAGCTATAAATTGAGCTTGTTCTTATTTGATAATCTCCCATAGGATGGGTTCTCCTTCAAGAAGGGATGAAGTGGGAGGATGGTGAAAAATTTGATGGGTTGGAGAGGGAGTATGCAGTGTGGTAGATGGCTCATGGATGGGAATGGGTATGGAAGGAGTACTATTGCAATTTGGGGTCTTGAAAATGGGAGACTCTTGAAATAACTCTTGGATAGAGATAATTTTTAGCTTTTCCAAGAGTGTTCCATTCTCTTCATCAACCACCTCATCCTTCTCATAGCTTTCTTGAGGCTCTTTAATAGCTAAAACTTTATCTTCCACCTTCTCAACTAAGGCCTCCTTTCTTCATTGAAAATATTCTTATATAGACTTCCAAAATGGAAAATTTGTAGGTTCTTAAGATGGGGCTTTAACGAACACAAGGTTTTCTTTCTTGACATCAACTTCTTGGTCTTCACTCTCTTCATCAATATTTCTCCAATACTCCACTATTTGGTTCCAAGTTGTAACTTTGAAGCTAGTAGGATATTTTTAGGATTGGATTGTCTCTCTTGGAGGATCCTCTTGTGGATATTGAATTATTTCATAAGGATCATAATAAAACTAATATGGAAAATAAAAGGACTCTTGAGGAGGGATAGATATAGCTTGAGGAAGGCTACCTCCAAGAAGGTGCCTCTTAAGAGCTTGGACTTCTTATTCAAGATTCTTAAGAACATGTTCTTCTTAATTATAGGATTATTCATGGAATTTTTTATAAATTTTATCAAAAACATCATGATCATATGGAAAATAATAGGCTGACCATAGGGATGTCATGGCTCATAGGGATAAAAATAATCTTGATAGGGTTGTTGAAGAATGTAGTATGGGTCATGATAAGGTTGATAAGGAGGTGTATAGTAGGGATTCTCTTCATATCCATCCATAACAAATTAATTAAAAATTAAACACAAGATATGATCAAATTTTTTTACAATAAGTACTTGGGCTGCTTATAACTAATTGATTACATTCAGACTCGTCATTAGTTTTTGATTGAATGCTTATAAAATCTTATAGGTTGAAGAACACACCAAAAACTTCTTCCATTATTTTGGAGCTTAGTCTCATTGGGCATGCCATAATTTTTATAAATAGATTTTTCACCCTTGGAAAAGGTTGTTCAGACCTCTCCAAATTTTTTTAAACATGGGATTAACCCTAGACCTATGGGTTGTCTATAATAGGGGTAAACCTCTAAGTTAAAGGGCTAGCTCCCCTAGATGAATCACTTAGGCTTAATTTCACTAATATATAACTTTATTATTTGTAAAATGTAATAAATAACATTAAATAAACCTAATTATAGTGGTGATGTACCAAACTTTGTTGACCACTACCACACATTGCACAATACACTAAGACCTACAACACAACATGAACATACGCACATCCTAGAATGAACCTATTACATAAATGATATGTAGAAGGGTAAGGTATTTTAAGTATAAGAGGGAATAATAATTCCAATTTAAAACCCACAATAAGCCCCTAATGATACCAAATATAACCTACAATAGAGAAACAACCACATGAGGCAAGATAAATAGGACATAAACAAGGTGATATACATCTACACTTGATAAGATCAATCATTTAGGGATTAATCATTGTATGTATCCATATAATGATGTAAAAATAAGTTTTTTAAATTTATCATAGGTAGAAAAAATGATCATGTATTTTCCATACCTAGGTGGAGGATACATTTCCAAGCCAAAGTGTCTCCATATATAACATAAGGGTGAGAGAAGAGAAGAAGTGTGAAAGAGATAAAGATAGACAAGTGTAATGTAAGTTAAAAAAATAAGAGGAGTTATGTAACTATAATAATATACTTTAAAATCCATGTGTATCTCCTCTTTAGATGTTCCATCTCTCCAAGTGGAATGGGAGGTTGAAATGCATGCTTGACACCTTAACTAGCTTCTTGAAACTCTCTTTCTTCTTGACATGTTGAAGGATAAGTGGAATTATTGGTGATAATATTAGTTTATCCTAAATTTTTATATACTATTTACACCTCTCATATGAACCCAATAGGTTCTCCTTGACACATCACCTCGTTCTCTTGTAAGGTGTCTAGAAGGCTCTTCATCTCCTTAGGCCTATTTTTTAAACAAGTTTCAAAACTTGGTTTTGTCTTCTCTATCTTTAAAAAACTTCATTTATGGCCTATTTATAGAATATGTTACCTAAATCAATCCATTATAAGGCCTAAAACTAGCCCTAATATGTCACCCTCTACCAAAAACCTCAATTTGGCCTCATTCCTTGTAGCCTTTTTTCCTATTTTTATCCTTGTGTGTAAATTATAATAATTATATTGAAAAACTAAAGGAATATTATATGACAATAAACTCCCTTAAAACTAAATTTAAAATTTCATGATCTTCATCCAAGTGGGCATCTACTTTTTTTCTTATCTCTTCTACTAATTATGCCTTTAGGCTTAAAAAGTGGATTTTGGATCTAAACTCTTATTTTACTTGTGAAACCTTTTTTAAGTGTGTGATTAACTTTACCCATTAAAATAAAAACCTCCATGTCAATTTTGGACTTATGAAACATTGTGCTTATATCCAAGCCATTAAATGGCCAAAAATAAGCCCTTCACAAGCCCATTTGGACTGTCTTGCAAAATAGAGTTGGTTTGGTCACTTTCATGGGTTAATGAGAAAATTTATTGATTTAATTATATTAAATAATTCCCATATTACCTCTTCCAATTATTTTAAATTATCCATCTCTACAAAATCCCTATAAAGCACCCAAAAACACATAAAACAAGGGAAACTTGGCAATCTATACATCAATCCATATAGATCAAGTACATGTGAAGAACCTAATTGGATTACTTAACAACATAAAAGAGGTTTTAGGATAAAATTTTGGAATTTTATGTGCTTTTGAAGTCTATATCTACAAACTGGGCATTATAGCTCTCTTAGGTAGCCTAAAAGTACTTTGGACTATTAGCGATGATTCATAAAGTTGGGCCTATGAATACTCCAAAAAAATTTACAAAATTAAATTAAATTATGGTGGATAACATATAATTATGATCAAAATATCTCATGAAAATCCTCTTGACCACACCAAGCAAAACAAGATGAACTCTTAGGTTGGAAACAAGCATTCTGAGGGGTCTAGGCAAGTTTGTAATATGTAGATGTTTGTATTAAGTTGAGTCTAAGTTTAAATTAACTAGATCATTAAATTATGTCCTTATTGAGTTATTATAATGGTTATATTACCCTTATATCTCCATCATATCCCCTATACCCTCATTAAACTAGACCTAAGTTTTGCAATCTAACATGACTGTCATACCCTATCTCATTGTTTTCTACTTTTTCATTCACTGTCAAGAGTCTGAGATCTCATAAAGTTTTTTATATAAATTTTTCCATCTTCCCATGGTTTAAAATTCTTTAACTTAAACCCACTTGGCATCACTATCATCTCTTCTTAGAGTTGAATGCTCAAACTAGTCTGTGTATGTGTTTTATGACTATATGTAGAGTTGTTTATGTTTGTTTCACTCCTTGATGGGTATGATACTTATGAAATAATGTTAAAAAAAAATTCAATCCTATTCCTTTACCTTACTCTCTCTTATTCATCATATATTCCTTTAGATTTTACATACAAACATAAGTTTCCTTTCATAGACCTTAGGGATGACTGTATATGTGCAACATGACTATGTGCCCCTTTGTTTAGACTCTTTGTCCTATTAAATTATCTAAGATTCAAATGGAATAAATTATTTTAGTTCATTTATGTCTTTTATACCTTTCAATAATCCAAAAAAACAATTTCTTGTGGTAGATATTATTCTTAATTTATAGATAGACCTACAGGTGACTTAGGTGAATGCATTTATTAGGATTATGCTTAATCCTTTCTTAGTAATTTTAGAGCCCTACATACATCATGAAGTTTTCAAAAAAATTATGACATTTATAATTTATGACTTCATACATATCCCTAAAAACTTAGTGCTTTATCACAATGCACTATTCAAGGCAGGATTTCCATAATGTATGGTTGTAGGTGTCATTAAGTGCAATGGTTTTGAATTTCAATGACCTTAAATATTCAAACCTCTTCATGAAATTTTTTTCATATTAGTAATATTTTATATATTTATCTAATTCATGAAAC
Organism: Torreya grandis; assembly: GCA_037957365.1. NCBI lineage: Eukaryota > Viridiplantae > Streptophyta > Pinopsida > Cupressales > Taxaceae > Torreya > Torreya grandis. Next base: position 1,392,787 of record JARHVA010001828.1, on the reverse strand, counting down.
TTATTTTTTCCATCAAAAATCTATATCTTAGGCCAATCTCAAATTTTGCTAATTAAGTGTGCACATTAAGACAATTTGACTGTTATTGTTAAGCACAGGATATACTAAGAGGGGGGGGGGGGGGGGGTGAATCAGTATATCATATATCTTCTAAAATTTTCACTTAATAAAATCCACTTAACCATATATTTAATATATGCAATAAAACTAAAATAATAACATGCACCACACAAGAGAGAGAAAGAGAGAGACACTAAATTTTTACATGGAAACCCAATGTGGGAAAAACCATAAAGAATAATCTAAAGTATATGAATGGGCACCAACTTGTAGAAGCACCAACCCATTTTTTGAGCACCAACACATCAACTATTTTTTATCACCAACCCATAGGAGCACTAACTCCTTGCAAATATTTGTGATCACTAACCCATAAGAGAACCAACCCCTCTTGTGTATAAAACACAACTATCTCTCAATGTTGCTTTCTCAACAAATGATATAACTCTAAAATATATCTTTCTATTCTCTCCTCTTTTATTATATAAAATAATTACAAACCATGCACTCTCTTGTATACTACAAATGTCTTCTCAATCCTTTAATTATAGCTTTCCAAAAGACCTTTGGCATTTACCATTTATGACCCTTCACTCCTCATGGAAAATGGTGCCAAACTTGTATGACCCTTTGAATCCTTTCATTTGAAAAGTCACTTGGTGACCCTTCATGAGCATATGCATCATTTACCCTTTTGTCTTTATCTTGGTGACCTTTCAAATTCCTTAAGGTGACTCTTCATGGAAAAATGTGCCCTTCCTCTTTTGTCTTCACTTGGTGACCCTTCGAATTGCTCAAGGTGACCCTTCATAGGAAAATGCATTTTTTCCGTCTTTTGTCTTTTCCTCACGACTCTTTGACTTCCTCATGGACCCTCTTTTTGACTTTATGCAACTAAAAATATATTTTTTAATATTAAATAAATATCAACACATTTATCAAAAATATGAACATTAAAAATACATTTAGATTTAAAAAATGCTATGGGGCCTTTGTCACCAACGATGCTAGACTTTTGACATCAATGACAATATTTCCAATAGTTATAAGGCCTAAACATTTCATATAATATTTATGGTTATGTAAATAGTTAAGACTCTGTTCCAATCACTTAGACTCTATGTTACTATCATTGTCCACTATCTTAAAATCAAACTCAATTGACTATTGATTGTAGATGCACCTTTGAAGGAGTTGATTGTGTTATCATATTGAATTAGGGATTTCTATAATCACTTTCAATATTTCCAATTATCTATCATATCTTGATTGATATAATTATATCCTTCTCAATGCCTTGGAAACTTAAGACCTTATCAACCTCTTTGTTTCAAGGTCAAGATCCTAACTCAACTGACTGCATGGTTTGAATAGGGTAACTGACTATGTATGGCTTGAATTGATAGTATTTTATGTCTTGTGACCCATTTAAAACTTCTTAAATTATATACTCTACTATTTATGGTGTTCTAATATCCTTATATCACCTTGAAGTTTCTAAACCTTTATCAATCTGACTATCTCAGAGCTAATTTCTCTACAACTGATTGCAGGTATGCATTTGAGAGTTCAAGTGCATAGTTGATTGTGTTTGGATTCACTACCTTGAATATCTGAAAGTGAATATTTATTATTATAGTTATCTTTCTCACTTGATTACCAACTCCATATAGTGGTAAGGGTTTTTTCATACTCATTATTTTTACTACCTTCACACAAAAAACCCTGCAGATGACTATTGAGAGCAGATGATTGTGTTTTTGATCTAAGAGATGTTCAAAGTAAAAAACATGAATCTTATGAACTAAAATAATATCTCCCTCTTTCATAAACATAATTAACATGAAAAACATAGCCTTAATCTCCTTAGAAACAAATGTTTAAACACTCAAGAATCCCATGCTTATACAACACACAGACACAGTCTACAAGGTATATGGAAATGTGACCACATTGAGACTTGAATGGTATTTTCAATTAATAATAGGCCATAAATTAATTTTGAGGAGAGTAGAAGACTATAAAAAATCATTCAAGTGCACTTGACTACCTAGAAAACTTAAAACATAGAAACATGACTAGTCACTTGCAGAAAATGAACAAAAGAGAAATTCCTTGACAAAATGACATTAAAAAATTCCAAGAAGATGGGTGGATGATTTAAATTCATCTACATACATACTATAACTCATCCCAAATAGTTTAAAGTATCCAACTCATCTGTACTTACACTGGAGTTATGTCAAATTTAGCCTATGGGTATTTTCTCCTTCAAAAAATAATATGAGATCTTAGAAATTGTTCATAAAGCTAAAATCACCAATCCAATTAAAAATTCCACAAATTATAATCCCACATGGGTCCCAAAATTTGGCCAAAATCTTATCCCTCAACTATCTATACAGCCTGTACCATTTGCTTGAAGTTGGCCTTCACTAGATTGTGAAGGGGATGATGAGAGAGAGATAAGGATATGTCTATGACTTTTGAACTCCAAACTTCTTCCAATGTTTTTTACTAACTTGTAGGATACCAAAAGATACTCTATAACTATTTTCACTTGCACATGACTTCAAAATGTCCATACAACTTCCTCTAACTCTTCAAAGTGTTGTTGAACTCCAAAAAATTGACTTTATCTAAGTTTATAGGTGTGGTAATTGAGTAAATAATCCAAGATCTTTGGAAAGGGTCCTGTATGAATTTTTAACTTAGTGATTTTTTTCACATACAAATGTTAGCCAAAAATCACATTTATATGCATTTTTAACACCCTCAAGTTATCAAGTGAGCTTCAAACTTTATAAAACTTCATGAAACTTTATGAAAATGTGTTTGACACATAAAATAACATTAATAAACCCCTAATCACCTATGACATAGATTTACCATGACCTATCTCCTCATGACATGCCTAATCCATTATGTGACCAAAATATGAATTTACCTTAATCTTTCCAAAGTTACCTTAATAAATATTAATAAGGTATTTTAGACTTAAATAAGACCTCTTATATCACCTAAGGTTTAAATGTTTTACTATAGGGGTCTTATTTTGACCTAAAGGTCAAAATTAGATAACAAGGACAACACATCTACAAGTCTAAAGTACTGAAGGAGCCTCCCATGAGCCATATTTTCTAAGTTACAAGCTAGGTCATTATTTTGCTTTCTTATCACATATTGCATCCTTATACACACACAATCCCACATGTAGGGGATAATCACATGAGTTTGATTCCCTCTTCAAATTAGTGTCTATGTAGGTATCACCCACTAATAGAGGGGTCTTTGGGGTTAGTTCAACACTGTGAGCCCACTAACCCATTTTTTCCATAGTCACTATGAAGATGAAGAAATAGGGTTTTTACTATTTTATAAGGAGTAACAATCCATAAGCTAGATATGATCACACTAAAACAAAGGTGACCCATAACCTAGAACATTATAGGTGGTCACATCTAGATAAAATAGGTATTTCATATGGACACTTACATCTACGTTAGATAGAAGCATCGACATAACTGTTTGAGGTCAACATAAGTGTTCAAGGTCACATAGGTCAAATTTATAGAATCTGATGACTATCATAGAATATACTTCCAACTTGATTCATGTTTTTTCTAGATCTAGATTTGTATTAGCATCAGAATTAGCTAAGTATCTTATTTGAATTATCATTACAATATCTAACATAGTTGTACTTTTTATTTTTAGCATATCTCAATATATAACTTTAGAATATTGTTTATCTAAGTTTAAAAATTAATTAGCCTGATATAGAGATATTTTATCACCCCTGTGCCCTAGGCTATATCTATCCTCTTTAACCCTAGGTTCTTTAATCTATATTTTTAGGTTAAATAGAACTAAAATTTACTTAATTAAATTGATTGTAAAGAAAAATTATATCAAATTAGGTACATTTATTATGATATAAAATTACCTAAAATATAGAACTAGATTAACCTTGGTTGATGTAGTTGTTAATTAAAAATAATGAACATCTAAGTGAAAAAAATAGATCACCATGCATTAGACTAGCCTACTAAAAAAACATAGAATTAACATTGTATCAAGTTGCATCGATGTAGTTTCCTAAAAATTGCACAAAAAATAGATAGATTGACCTAAGTTGATGTAGTTTTTAAAAAATACTAAAAATTAAATCAAATAAATAAAAATAGATCAGGCCTAACTGATATAGTTGGTTGATTGAAAAATGTATAAATAAAACTAGATCGACTTGTTTCAATGTATCATGTTGAAAAACATAGAGAAGTAATATTTTATCGACCCATGCTAATATTTTTTCCTAAAAATACATAAAATTTAGGTTGTATCAACTCACATTGATATAGTCTACTAAAAAATGTAGGGAAATAAAGTTGTATCAACCTATGTCGATAGAGGTTATTAAAAGATAAAAAATAATGGTAGTTCACATCAGGTTCACTTGAATGTATGTAATGAGTTAAGATTAACTTGTAAATTATCTTATCTAATAGATCTAGACTCAAAGAAGGAAAATCAAATATAGATCCTGTTAATACTTACTTATATTAGGGCATGACCAAATGGATATGTTAAACATAGCTAGAGGTAAACTTATAAAATAACATTAATGGAGAGGGTTACAAAGTCTCTAAGCAATAAATATAATGGAATAACCCTAATTAGGCATTTTAATATTAATCAAATCAAGTATTTAAAATCTAAAAACATAAATAAATGGGGATGATTAAACTAAAAAGGGTAAGGAACCATGGTAGGTAAATGGGGGCCTAAGTTAGCTAATTGGAAAATGGTAAGTTTGAAAAACCCTATATCCACACTAAGCATAAGTGTAGAGGAGATTCAAACAATGATTTATACATCTAAAATTATTAACTATGCAATATTTATTTATAACATAAAATATATAAGGTTAGAAATACTTACCTTGAATAAACCTATCAAGCTTCAATATTCCCTTTGGCCAACGGTGTTTTATAATATATTGTTGTGGTTGTAAGGATCATAATGGTTGAATAAATATTTAACATAAAATTACTCTTATTGTATCCAAGACTCCACAAGATAAATTTTTCCCTCTAAGATAAGATCTGAACAATAGCTTCTCCAAATGTAGACTCAAAAAAAATTATGAGTAACAATAGTTTGAACATAAATGTTCCTCTCTATTGGATTGAAATGGGACTTATATTTATAGTGACATATGATCCTAACCCTTCCTTAAATTTTAAGTTCACACCATCATCTAGCCTTGATGTAGTTCAAAATTTATCATTTAGGATTTAACTAGGTTATCTAGGGATGACTTATTTTTGAAGTGTATGTTATGACTTTTGAATTACATCAACCTGGATGAACCTAATTTTAAATTTGGTGGGTTGAAAAAAACACTACATCTAACCAAGTTGGTATAACTATAAAATATAGGTCTTGGTTTAGTTAGGGCATATTATGAGGAATATTGCTTTAAGGGATCAAGTCTAGGGGAGGTGTAGTGGATATAGGCATGATAGATAAATAACAATGTCTCATCTAAATCACCATCATTTTTTCCACCCTTTCCCCAGTGCACCCTTTAAGGTATGCACTTAGATAGATTGAAAGTTGATAGGTTGATGCAAGAGAGAAAGTTTAAAAATATTGTGTATACATATACTAGGTAATTGGACCCAAGGACTTATACATAATGACCCCAAGTATTTGTGTTGCTCATTGCTATTCAAACTCAATCCATAACTCAAGTATAAATTTCCCCCTCCCAATAATTTTGATAATCATTCCTCCTCTATTGGTCACTAAAATAATAGGATAGGAAAGTCCCTCCAAAGGAGATACTACACCAAATGAGAGATACATTTACAATAGTGGATCGATTGAATATATTACCTACATCCAAGATCACTATCATGGATAGTTTACCTAGCATTATTACTCATTATATACCAAATCCAAAAGATCCTAAGAATAAAGATAAAATTACTAGTATTGTGTTAGATAAATCTACTTTTCTTCTCTTGTATCTACATAGCCCATCCATCCAACACCTACCACCACTACTCTTATATAAATGTTTACTCCTACTCCAATTTCATCTCCCATTCCTACCACTTCCTTTCAAACCCTTACATCCACTACGTCTTTATCCTTCAGAATATTTGACCCCATTATCACCATTCTAGATTACACTCCACTCCATCCATCATCATCTACATTATCCATACCACCTACAACTTTTATCATTACCATGTCTCAATCATATGAAAATTGGATTAAAAAAAAACATCTTATAATGGATAAGAGGAAAGAAATGATAATGATCAAGGAACCTGAGGTTAAGCTTGAGTTCAGACAAGATACAAGAAAATTCAAGAGAGTTGCCCCAAGAAAGATAATTAAAGGTGAAACTCCCATACTATACAAAATATAATTATAATTTCACTCTAATAAGAAAATAAAAATCCAAACTAGGTGAAAGAGAATTTTTAGAATACTCTGAGACTGTAGTGGCAAACACAAGGGAGTTATTCAAGAAAGGTGTGTAGGATATGAATCAAAATATGTAGAAACTATAAACTTAGACAAAGGTAGTAGTGCTTAAAAATAAATTTGAATAAGTTTAGAAATATTTGGAATCACTATATGAATTTTTGGTTAATAATTTTCAAGTAAATAACAAAACTACCCTTGGAAACTTAAGGTTAAACTCTATCAATATCACATTGATAGAATAGAATTCAAAAATAGAAACCTAAGTGAAGTATTAAATAAAAATACATTTCTATCATGAATCCCAAAAACTAACCTATGAAATTTTGACTTTGAGGATTGTGAGTACCAATTCCTTACAATCAACCTCATGTGCCAAGGGAACTACCAATAGTTTTACATATTGAGTTTGCAATTGAGATGAATTACTAGTTGTGGTACCCAAGTAGAATTGGTCTAAGCTCACCATAATAGGTGGTTATAATATACTTGTTTAGATTCAAAACCATACACGTTTTTGTAGATTACTAGAGAAAAGCAATATATTGTTCACACTTGATATAATCGAAAATGATTATACTGATGATAAATAGTCAATACCAAATAGTTTTAGTAATAAAAGTTGATGGTTAGCATAAGGGTAGTTTTAAAGAGATTATTATGCTTTCCTAAAATAATAATCAATAAAATCTCTTAATATCAAAACATCACATTCAAATTACCAAGATCAAGTACATATTCATGATTTACATGTCATAATCTATGTATGCATAACACCCACTTTAATATGTCTCTTGATTTATATCAAATGATTCACAATAATTTCATATAAATTCATATTATAATTCATGAACAAGGCTATTTATAAGGTTAAATTGAACACTAGTTTCCATCAAGTCTCAAGTTATATTTAATTTTAATGCAAGCTAGATTAGGGATAAAAATTACTTTTCTATACATGTAAGTATGCAACCAATAAAATAAATAATAACACTTACTACTTCATCCAATCAAAATTTCATTGAGATAAATAGACTTTACCACCAAGGAGTGGGATATTAACTTTATCTTATCAATCCTAATGCCACAGCATTCCAAGACTTGATAAGAGATCTAATCCATGGTAGAATCTATTTACTCTTAGGAAAATGTGTTATTAATAAATAAAAAATTTTACTTAATATAATTCTTAGGGTTAATCTTGTTAATCGTAATGTTTTTAATCCTTCTTATTGTTTGTCGATCATTGATTTCCTATCTAATATTGATAAATAACCTTTTTGTTTTAAATAAATAACTTTTTTGTTTAAAAAAAAACATTTATCATTATCCAAGATCAAGACATTTGAATTAATGATATGATTCCTATATAAAAATCATCCATTGATTAGTTGACATTTGGTTATGTAACCATAATTAATATAATAACTCTTTCCACATATATTATTTATAGTGGAATGTAACCCCAACATCTAATTTTCCACCAATTTACAATCATTTCTGAAATGTGGGAAATTTTAAGTTTAAATCAAATATAAGTTAAACTAAAATAAATATATATCAATTCTAATTCCTATAATTATATGCATCTTCAATTTATTTTTTCGTACAAGGTTAGATTACAAACTTTAAAAATATATTCATATTATTACCATTTATAGAATACTACTTAATTTCCAATAGTCATATTTACACCAAGAATAATTTCAAGGTCCCATAAACGTATCACACCCATGCTATGATCATATATGCATTCCAATCCAATTAAAATAAATTACAACCTTATTCAAATGAAATTAAACTTCATACTTGTAATTAGAAGTGAGATTTTAATAATGCATAGTTAGATGATAGGTTCAAATTAATCCATAAATATATGAAACAAACCTTTAACATAGATGAATTGGAATGAATTTATAAACCACTCAAAATTTCATTTCATGTTTCCATGATTCTAATACAATACATCAATTAAAAATCCAAATCAACAAAATACTAAAAAGCCACCACAAATGCCTTTTATTCATTCATTCATTCATTGATCTATGTTTGATTATAGAATCATTTAGTAATGAACCTACAACATCAAAATGATCACATAACCATATTAATTTATTCAACATTGCAATTTGTATCCAACTTTGGATTTAACATACATGATTTGTAATTGTCACAAATTATAACCATCAAATCAACATTCTATTTATTAACTATTGCAATACATTTTAAACATATTGAATTAACAGTTAGTAGTATCAATCCTTAATCAATATATAGTCATATTACAGTGACAACCTTCTATAAAGGCCTTCAATGTCAACACAACCATTTCTCAATTCTAATTTTATAATTGTATTCTAAATAAAACATGAACTCATAATTCCATATAGCTTCAAAAAGAATTTCAACACCTAGTCAAAATCACTTAACAATCATGAAATTTAGATGTAATGCTACAACTATGAAACCATGATTATCAATATATTTACAAAAATGGTTTCCCCATACATGATAATTCATAAAATTATAGTGAAGTTTATATATATATATATATATATATATATATATATATATATATATATATATATATATATATATATATATATATATATATTACACCCATGTAGCTACCACAATCATCCCTAATAGTATCAATTAAAACAATTTATATTTGTAGAAATGAAGATAATAAGAATGAGACTAAATATTCCATATTTCTCTCATGTCATTGGAATATATTTCATCACCACATTTTCATGACTCTCATAGACTATAATAGTGGAATCTTTGAGCATGACCAAGAAAAAAATTGGAAAATATGAGCCCATCCATACAATGGAAATCCCTAACCACCCCAACCATCGGTCTGGGGATATAAGAAACCACTATATGGCCACCCAAAAACATAAAATAAAATGAAAGATAAGTATTTACTATGAGATTAGTTGTCCACCAACTAGGGTTTGATTAAAACCATCAAAATAAAAATACATAGTCCAATCATTCAACAATAAACAAGCTCATACAACCATGCTTTCATGGCTAAATTCTAACTTATAATTTCATCCATATGCCATCTATGGGTGGAATGATCTAGAGGTTCACCCCCAAGGTTTTCTTCCATGAAATAATCAAAGCCATCAAAATCATTCTCAAACTCATTTCAATACTAGCCATGATAGTGGAATATGCGTATAGTCCACATAATAGAGTTTTGAAGCCAATGCAAGAGGGTTATCAAATAGTCCATACAGACCTACATATTTCATATGTATATGAATTCCCTTCATAAGCATAGGGTCCTCACCAAAATAATATTAGCCAAAAACCATATGCAATATGAATAATGTTTTTTAAAGGAAGATAAAAAGAGAGAGAAAGATCAATACTTACTTTATTATTACTCCAAATTAACCATAAAAGGTCTTTCTTTTTTTATTTTTTTATTTTTCCCATGTTATCTCTCTTTCCATTTTTTCCCAAAATGCTATAAGCTTCCTTTCCTAAGATCCATACTACAAATAATTTTTTTTTTTAACATATGTATTAAAAAAATATCTAGGGTTGTCAATGTTGTAGTGTCCTACACGTAAAAATGGCCATGGGAACCCTAGGTTCCTCACTAATTATACCTCAACCAAAAATAATCAATGGTATTACCAAATGTATTGATGCATGACAATATTTCTAAAAAACCCTAATCATTAAACAATGATTAAAATATTCAAACAATGTAAATTTAATGCCTCTAAGAATTAGAGTCCCAAGACCCTTTGTGGGTCATAATATAAAAAATTTACCAATAGCTATCAAGACCTTGAATACAACCAATGTCCTTAAAAGCCTTGTTTTATGGCTCAAAATTAGATAAAATAAATTATTGCCTTGTTATAAGGCTTTAAATAACATATCATTTAGCAATTCCACTACAATGTAATAGACCCCAAGGTCCTAGAATTTGATAAAACCATTTAACACAACAAGTACAATTGGTTAAGTTCCAATAAAGTTTGACTTAAAGTAGATAACACTCATACACAAACAAACACAACACTGGTTCAATAAAGTATGGAACATCACAAAGGCTTGGTGGACACTAACTTATCTCAATTAATTACCTTCTTCCTCTTTACATAAATGAGTTCGATGTAATAGTCTAGTGGTTCTTCTATAAAAATACCCAGTTCATCTTTTGGCCATTACCTGTAATCACAATGTGACATAAACAATATTGATATATAAAAATAGATAAAAAAATCATAATGAAAATGATATAACCAGCTAACAATATAATCAAAACTAAATATTAACATGAACATCATAAAGTAAATAAAACTCATACATATGTTTCATATTATAATCAATAAAATAACATATATGATAAGTGTAATGGCCAAATCAATCAAAATTTTCCTGGGTAGGATATGACATCCACCACCCCCTAAAGGAGGTACCATCTTGAGGCTTAAACAAAAAGGTGAGGGTAGTGTTGTATAAAAATATTTCCATCCTCCCAAGTAGAAATTTTCTCACTCAATTGGTCCTAATGGACCAGAACCTATTTAATCTTTCTTTTTTATAGGCTAACTTTGTGATGAGTCAGGATCTTGATTGGGTCTATATGATTCATCTCCTTATTCACCACATGGATATTAGTTTAATATATAACATGATAAGGATAAAAAACATACTTTATTAATAATTCCACATAAAACACATCATGTATTTTAGAGATAAGAGGAATACCTAGTTGGTAGGCAATAGGAATGATATTTTCCACTATGTTGAATGTGATAAAAAATTGTGGAGCTAGTTTGCATACCTCTCCAAAATTTATCAATATCTTTTTAGGTATAACTCTCTAAAAATACTTTATCAAACACCTCAAATGCCCTTAGATACCTTTTTACATCAACATAACTCATTTTCCTATCAGAGGTAGATTTAATCCTTTGCCTAATGATATCCATTTATTGATAATATTCATGAAGAGTCTCCTAGCTAGTAATAACTCAATTTTCCAAACCATCCTAGCCAAGAGGAGTTACACACCTTCACCCATACAAGGCTTCAAAATGTGTCATTTTTATAACACAATGGTAATTTTTGTTGTATGTAATTTCAACCAAATGGAGGTATTCCTCCCATTTAGACTATTGATCCATCATATACATTCTTAGCATGTAGTATACTTCTTGATTTAGAATTTTATTTTGACCATTTGTTTTGGGTTGATATGTTTAAGTAAAGTTTAGTTTTATCCCAAAATTAGAAGTCAAATTTTGAAAAAAAAGATGAAGTAAACAATTTATCCTTGTCTAATATAATGACTTCCAAAACAGCATGAAGGCAAACAATCTCTTTCAAAAACATTTTGGAAAGTGTAGGGGCATCATCAATAAGATTTCTAGCAATGAAGTTAAAAACCTTAGTAAATTTATCAATTACTACCAGGATTGCATCATGTATATCCTGAGATTTAGGTAGCTTGGAGATTAAATACATGGATATTATAGCCCACTTTATTTATAGCACATTATGAGGGTAAAATAGGCCTCTTGGATGGTAGTGTTCATCTTTAACATGCTGACACTCTAAGCATTTTGCCATAAAATTAGTGACATTTATTTAAACCAAGCCAAAAGTAGAACTTTTTCAGCTCATGTGTCATTTTAGTGACACCTAGATGAGAAAAATGAGGTGTTGTATGCACTTCATTCAAATATTTTCTCCCTTAAATTTTTAGAATTTGGAAAAAAAATTATGCCTTGATGCCTTATAAATCCATATAAGTCCAAAGAATAATTTACAATAACTTTAGCCATTATTTCTTTGGCTAGTTTAGCACTAATTTTACCACATTCAAGGTCTACTTGTCGCTATTCCAAAACATCTTTAAAATTTGACCTTAAAACTAATATATTAGTTAAATAGGCCCTTCTTATGATGGAATCAACCACCTTATTTTATTTACCTTTGACATAGGTAATGTCAATATAAAAATTACTAATAAATTACAACCATCTACATTAACTCGCATTCAAATCATCTTTGGAAAATATATTTATAAGGATATGGTGACCATATTTTACCTTAAAGTGTTTCTCAAGGAAAAAGTTCTTTTATTTCTTAAGGGAATGCACCATAGTAGCAAATTCTAGATCATGGGTTAGATAATTTTACTCATGGAATTTGAGTTACATGACTCATAAGCAATAACCGTGACATCTTGAGTTAAAATAGCCCTGATTCCCACCTTATAAACATTAGTATAGATTTTAAAATTGTCATTGGGATCTGGTATAACAAGGATTGGAGTTGAATTTAGAAATTCTTTTAACTTCATAAAAGCTTCCTCACATTGAGTATACCACACAAACTTTTTCCTTTCTTCTGCAATGAGGTAATAGGGTTATAAATTCTAGGTAAGTATTCAACAAATATTCTATAATATATTTATAAACACATGAAATTATGTACTTCATGTACATTCTTAAGGGTCATCCACTCTCTAATGGCTTTAATTTTATCAGGGAATACTTAAAGACCTTCTTTGGAGATAATGTGCCTTAAGTAATGAATCTTATTTTGGAAGAATGAGCTCTTATAAAGCTTATCGAATAACTTATGTTTCCTTAGTATTTTCAAAAATAAGTGTAGGTATTGTTTATGGTCCTTTTCATTCCTAGAATAGACTAGAATGTCATATATGAAAACTATAATAAAATAGTCAAGGAAATATTTGAACACATTGTTCATCAAATTCATAAAAGTAACACGAGAATTAGTTAAACCAAATGGCATAATTTTAAACTCATAATGGTAATACCTTATTCTAAATTTTTTTTATGCATATATTCATCCTTGATATAAAGTTAGTGATACCCTGATCAAATATCTATATTGGATAATATATTTTCCCCTTTCATTTGATCAAATAGATCATCAATCCTAGGGATAGGGTTTTTATCATAGTGACCTAGTTGAGAATTATGTAGCCAATTCAAAGCCTCAAGGTTCCATATTTTTATTGATGAAAAAAATTAGAGCTCCCCAAGGTGAGACAGTTGGCCTAATTAGCCTTTTTTCTATCAACTCTTGTAGTTGAACTTTAAGTTAGCTTAGGTCAGGCACATTCATGATATATAGAGCTTTGGATGTAGGTGTATATCCTATTACTACATCGATGGAGAAATTAAATTCAATGATTAAATGTATTAATTTAATCAAGGAATACATATTCAAACTCTCTTAATATAGGAGAGTCCCATAAAATAGGCTCTTATTATTCAGAGAGAGAATTTAATTACATAGTGTATAATTTGTAGCCTTTTCTTACTATTTTTTTATCTACAATGTTGATACAATTTTTTTAACCACAATATTCATAATGCCTTGGAGTTACAAAATTTTTCCCATGGTATCAAATCACTACACCTTCTTGTTAAAAAAATCAAGCTTCACTTGATGTTATTGTAGTCAATCTATATCTAATGTAAAACTAGAAACTATACCTTTGGTTTTAATAGGTGTTACCTAAAGATCAACATTCTTATTATCAATATCATCATAGACTCAATGATTTTCATGTTGAATGCACTTGAACTAGGGGGAAATCCTTATTATAATTATTATAACCATATTCCCAACATTCCATAATTGTTCATGAAGGTAATGAAACATAATTTTCTTTAATGGCTAGGCCATAGGAGTTTTTGTACTGCTAATTATTATTTCCATCATGTTGTCTTGCATAATATTGAGGATTTGGACCTTTTTTTATGTTATATAATTTCCCATAATTATTTTTATACTTTAAATCACCCTTATATGAATCATATTTCTTGAAATATTTCTTCATTAGATGAATGTAAGCCTTGGGCTTAGGTGGCAACCTAGTGTTTTGATAATCGTGTATTGCCTTTAGGAGAGACTTTTATTTTTCCTCTACATAATGTGAAGATTCAATTTCAATAGCCAAGATTCAAGGCTTTTTCATGTTAACATCATGCATTAACACCTAGTGTAATCCCAGTTCAAACTTTTTTACTTTGCTTTATTTTGCATACATGTAATTTACATAACATAAGAGACTAAGGAACTTATTCTCATATTCTTGAACAATAATTGTTCCTTGTTTTAATAACTAAAATTCAATAATTTCTACTCCTTATAGTTCCCATTCAAGTACCTTTTCTTTGAATTTCCTCTCAAAGGTATCCCAAGAGATGGTCATGGGCTCATATCCCTTGAGAGCACACTAATAGTTCCACTTTAATACCAAATCACCCATAAACTAGTAAGATCCTATGTGGGCTTTACTATTGGAACCCATATTATGCAAGATGAAATACTTTCATATATTTCTTAGCCATGATTCTATAGCATTAATAATTTCTCCACCAAAATAGGTGTTAGGTTGTGGAGCTAAAAGCTTCACTGATGTAAACAGAGGAGGAGGTTGTTAGAGGTTGTTGAAGTGTCACAGACACCGGCGTCGGTCAGGCCAACCAATGTCAGTAGGATTAGACAGGAAGAGAAACTGGCATCGGTCAGGGATCGGCTGGCGTCAGTCACCTCCAGGTAGACAGGGACTGACATTGGTCACCTGTGCAGTTCAGAACTGCAAGTTTTATGGGCAGTTAGTTAATGAACCAAGTGTTTGCATGTCAAGAGCCAAATTTAGACTAGAAGCTATGGATCTAATTATTGTAATTAGATGTCTAATTATTGTTTAGATGAGATCTATTTAAGAGACTCATGGGCTGTATTGAAAAGTGTTCTAGTTTGAGTTGAGCAAAGTTAGCTCCTTTTGTGTGTGAGGTGAGCAAGGGTGTTCTTCCTAGTTCCACAACAATACCAAGTGTGGGTGCTGGTTTTAGAGAATCAAAAGGGTTTTTCAATTGTGTAGGATCTTGGTCAGTAGGTGTGCATGGCTACGTTAGGAGATCTACATGGGTAAGTAAGATCATTGATCTACAACTGTATGTGTGTGCGGGATCCAAGTTTGCAGGTGTGTAGAACCAGATTGATTTGTAGGTGTGCAAGATCAGAGAGGACAGCAACACAACAGGGAGCAGGATCAGGCAGGATCTACTTGGAGTACAGTGTGTACTCAGTTATAGAGCAAGAGAGGAAGGCAAGGAAGATCCTTCCA
The DNA here is from genome assembly GCA_037957365.1 of Torreya grandis. Lineage (NCBI taxonomy): Eukaryota > Viridiplantae > Streptophyta > Pinopsida > Cupressales > Taxaceae > Torreya > Torreya grandis. The sequence continues at coordinate 1,377,069 of JARHVA010001828.1, read as the reverse complement.
TAAGTGAGATCATTTGGGTTACAAGTTGTTGTAGTTTAGGGGAGATCTACTTGAAGTACGTTTGTGTACTTGGAGTGCATGGAGCACTAGTGTACTAGCAGTAGTGGATACTGACTGGTTGGAGGTGAACACCAACTCTGTGTTTGAGTTGTGTGTTGGGACTGTAAGAGAGAGAGCTTTGAGGGAAGATTTACTATTTATGCCCTAAGAGAAAGAGCTTTGAGAAATTTGGGTGATGAGAGATGCACAAGAACTCTCATAGTAGATACACTTGAATTAGTTGGTGGTAAGAAATTAGGTACTCTTTATCTACTTGCTTATATTACTGATTCTTCTTCTATTGCAAAGACATGGCTTTGTAGGCTTGGTCACATGAGCAAGAAAGAGATGCATGTTCTTAAGAGGAAGTTAGATGTGTTTGACAGGCTTAAGAACTAGAAAGTCTTGGTGTTTATGGAGGAGATGGCAGATAGAGATCAGTGGAGAAGGTTGAGTAACTCTGAGCAGGGCAGTTTGGATAGGGTTTTGATCCATGGAGAGCTCGTAGGTAAAAAGTCATCACTCACAGGCAAACATAGGTACCAGCATCGGTCAAGGGGAAATGGCATTGAATAGACAGGTGCTGATGTTGGTCATGTGCAGACCGAAGCTGGTGATGTCAGATAGGGTAAGATCGATGTCAATCAAGAGGATCGATGTCGACAATAGGTAAGACCGATGTCGATCAGGAGGACCGACATTGGCAATAAGGACACCGATGTTGACAGAGTTGGTAGTCTAGATAGGTGCATGGAAACTGATGTCGATCAAATGCAGACTGTGTAGTGACCAAGGTCGATCACTGTAATGGATTTTGGGTGGACAGTAAGCTGTCAAGGAGTCTCAAACACCCATATGGAGGACTGAAAGTGGTAAGTAAGCCTCAAATTCATTGTTCCTCTTCTTTATACTCATTGCTCACTATAGAGTAAGAAGGATCTAGGAAATAGTGGGAGCATGGTAGGAATATGATGCAGAACCAAGCGAGAGATTTGATAGGGTTGCCAGCTAGTATGAAAGCATAGAGATGAATGGATACCTTAGTTAAAGAATAGAGAGAATTGACATGTGAGATGGAAGGCCAGGTCATATGGTCTTGTGGAAGCTGCAGGACAGTGGTACAGGGTTTGACAAGTGGATGATAAAGCAGGGCTTTAGTCAGTGTCAATGTAACCATTGTGTTTGTCTTACTAGGTGGATGATGATTGCAACATTATCCTGTTACTGTATGTGGATGGTATGCTAGCTAGTAGGTTTGTACATACAAGGTTTTGTTGAGCTAAGGGTAAGGTTAGTTCAGTGGCATGTCATGAGGAATTTGGAGCAGCAAAATTCTTTGGCATGAGAGACATGGAAGATCACAGGGTGATTTTGTCTCTAGTGGGAGCTGATGTGAATCAGGTGTTAGCGAGGTTTAATACATAGGATGTAGAACCAGATCACACCAAGGGCTAGATAGTTCAGTGTCCAAAATCACATGAGGTCTGGTATAGACCTGAGTTTGCCCAAGTAGTGGGTGTTGTCAGAGAGTTAGGAGCCAATTCAGGGAAGTGGGTTCTTAGGTATTTGAGAGGGACCAGCAGCAGGGATTCATGCTATGCAGGGTTAGGACTTCACTACATGGGTTTATAGGTTCAGATGTGGTAGGATACTTGGATGACAGGAAGTGCACCACAAGTTGTGTGGTGGGTGGTCTTAAGGATTCATCTTAAAGAGGGATACAAGCTAGGAAATAGATTAGATGGGGTACAGGTATAGGTACAGTGTAGTTATTTATCTCCAAGTGGGAGATTGTTAGGTTATGAAGCTAAAAGCTTCACTGATGCAAATAGAGGAGGAGGTTGCTAGAGGTTGCTAAAGTGTCACAGACACTGGCGTCAGTTAGGCCAATTGATGTCGATAAGATTAGACAGGAAGAGCAACCAACATCGGTTAGGGATCAGCCAGCATTGGTCACCTCCAGGCAGACAGGGACTGACGTTGGTTGCCTATGCAGTTCAAAACTACAAGTTTTATGGGTAGTTAGTTAATGAACCAAGTGTTTGCATGTCAAGAGCCAAATTTAGACTAGAAGCTACAGATCTAATTATTGTAATTAGATGTCTAATTATTGTTTAGAGGAGATCTATTTAAGAGACTCATGGGCTGTATTGAAAAGTGTTCTAGTTTGAGTTGAGCAAAGTTAGCTCCTTCTGTGTGTGAGGTGAGCAAGGGTGTTCCTCCTAGTTCCATAGCAGTACCAAGTGTGGGTGTTGGTTTTGGAGAATTAGAAGGGTTCTTTAGTGTTTCTATGCTATTTCGCTTTCAAATTTAAAGGAGAGAAAATGAGAAACTTAAGGGAATGGTTAAGGCTTGTATGTACCTAGATGTAGTCTGCACACTGTAATCCAGACGTTGTGAGAACTCCTCTTTTGTTGTGGAGAATGACACCTAAAAGAGACAGACACTAAAACATGAAAAATGTTAGTTGATAAGAGAGTGGATTGCCAAGCAAAGGCTTGGTCCTAGAAGCGCTAAGGCTTCTTGGAGGATGACAATCCACTGTTTAAAATAGAATATGATAGAGACAGAAAGAGAAATGATAAAACACTTGAAAAGAAAGAACTAAAAGCAAATGCGTACCTGATAAGTTGCAATCTACTTAACATAGTCGCTGACATCAGTGATATTGCCGGCGTCGGTCAGGAATATCACCGACGACGGTTAGGCTGCCGACGTCGGTAGGGGAAGTGGATGAGGTCAGTCGGGGCAAATGGCCAGGAACGGGTTACAGGTCTAGTTTTTGGTCTGCAGGAAGGACTATGGTCTTGTCTATGAGTCTGAGGGTCTATGAGGGATTTAGAGGGATTGCTTGGGGTCTAATGGACTGAGAATATTGTCAGGAAAAGGGTTAAGGGATAGGAAAAAGGCCTTTTAGCATTTTCATAAAGCGATTTAGTTAGGTTGATTAGATTGGTCTTAAGATGGTCTATAGGTCTCTGATAGCTTATGTTGAGTTGATTGGATAGAGGGTGTTGTCTAAAGAGAGACTAAGGGAGTGTCAGAGGTAAAGAAAAGGGAATAAGGGGTGAGATAAGGCTTTTCAGCCTCTCTGAGAAGAACAGGGAAGGTTGGGTCAAGGATGCTTGGAATAGACAGTAAACAGAATGCTAATATATTATAAATGACACTGAAATGAAAATAGTACAAATACTTAGCTATGATACGAGTTGGCAAAGGTACAAAAGTTGTGTCTTGGTTGTCATTGGTGATGGAGATATTGTGCAATCCCTATGTAGAATGTCTGATGCAAGACCTTAGTGCCTAGAAAGTGCTGCCAAGAATGTTGATCCTTGCAAGAACACCAAGAAGCCCAGAACACTAAAAAGCAAAAGCATGAGAGCTTTGTTTTGCTAGAAGAAGATTTGAGAGTCGTGATTAGCTCCAGAGATTTACCAAATTTTGATTGGGATCGTCAAAAGGTCAAAAAAATGGTTTAAGTATAATCGACGTTGGTGATTCCATCAGCGTCGGCTGACATTTGACCGATGTCGGTGGGTGCAGAATGGGCAAAAGAGCCACCAAGCCCATTTTTCATCCGCCAAGTGCACTATCCGTTGGAGAATGTCATAGTTTGGGCTAAATACGCACGAGAGTTGGTTAGGTGGTTAGAGAGAAGTAAGAATAGGTCTTGGGTGAGTTATAAGGTGGAAAATAGTCCAAGGTGAGGTGTTAGGTGAGGTGTCAAATGGGAGAATATTAATAATAAATTATTATTTTTAAATTAGTAAGTGCATGTTTTAAGAATGGGTTAAGAAAGGACCAAAGGGAAGGTGACCAAGGGTTAGACACTATTTTGGTGTCTACATTTGCCCCCTTTTGTCTTGTTGGTTGCTCTAAATGAACTGCAAGACAAAAATAGGAGTCGGTTGCCCCAGGTATGAGATAAGGTTGATTTCGTCTTGTTGGTTGTTCAAGTGAACTGTAAGACAAAAATAGGCGAGTTGGTTGCCCTGATTATGGATGAGGTATTCCCCCTCAAAGTAGGAGTCAAGGGAAAGGAACCTGAAATCGGGTGCTAATTTGACAGAGAGTGAATGAAAAGGGTGAAGATAGAGTGAGAACGTTGTAAAAGTTGTGATTGCATGTACACCACTTCACGAGATGGTCAGGTCAAATTGTCGCAAGTCAAGGGTCGAGGAGTGCTAAAATTGAAATAATTGGGCCCCAGCATTTAGTTGTCTGCTAATTGGTTTATTCAATCTAAGCTAAAGCTCTAATGGTCATCGTGTTCCAGGTATCTCAGGCTCAGGAAGTGCTCTCGAAAACACGAAAATGTCACAAGTAGTATTTTTCAATTGGCTTGCAATCCTATACTTGTGAAGGTTAAAAGTGTGCGCACAATTTTACTAACCAATCATGAGGTAGCATACATGTAAAAACAACCAAGACAAAATCACTTTGGAAGTAGTCATGGTTAGAGGAAATGGTTATGATCTCCAAGGTCTGGTGGTCGATGGATGGAGGCAAAAGTGATCTCAAGTGTGCCCCAGGGGGCCAAAATGACGTGTACTAGAGGGCTGACTGATTCGGGGCATGATTTTGGGGCAACAGAAAAAAAAGAGGTTGGAAGGATGCCAACGTCGGTGACAAAAATTGACATCGGTAGCCAAAAACGGCCGACATCGGTAGAGGTCAGCCAACGTCAGTGGATTAGGGCACGCCGATGCCAACGTCGGCGGCCTGCCAAATCCGACAAAACTAGATTGGCAGCCCACCAAAAGTCATGTATGATTATTTGACTAAGAGAAAAAAGGTGCTCTAGATTTTAGGAGTGAAAGTGACTGGTAGTGAGTGAATTAGCAGTGTGAGGTGGTAGAGTGAGATTGGTAGAGAGAGGGAGTGGATTAGAGTTGGATTGGAGGTTGAAGAGTTAGCTGTGGGCTAGCAGGAGTTCACAGAGATTTGGGCACTAATGAGATGGTAGAGGGCAGTAGAGGACTGGCGAGAGGTCCACCACCAGTGGCACCCATCGTGCCACCACACCGATGACGCCGGGATGAGGTAGGAGGGTCTCTGAACTCTATTTGGTTGTCATTTGAATTGGATTTTATTTTTGATTTTTTTATTTTTTTAGGCAGAAATCGAGGGGGGAGGGTAGCTAGGAGGGTGGAAAAGGTATCTAGGATAGGTTAGGGGGTTTTGGGAGGGTTTTGGGGGGTGTAAGAGGGAGAAATGGGGAAGCCCTAATTTTTAGGGCTCACCCTATTTGGCCCTAGGGCTGAACTAGTCGCCGACATCAGTGGGTTCACCGGCGTCGGCCGACCAGCGACCGGCGTCGGTCAGTAACCTGTCGATGGTTAGGTGAGTGCTATCACGGGCATGCTAACTGATGTCAATTAGCTACTTGGTCAAAAGAGGGATGAAAAATGTTTAAGTCGAGGGGTCGAAGCTATGCCAAGGGCTTCTTGGGTGTTGGGTCAGGCATAGATAGTGAAAAAAATTTAACATGAGATTGACTTTGGTAGATGCAAGCAAGGCTGACTTTGATGTTGCAGGATCACCTCCCAACATTACTAATGTAGATGCGTGGAGGGGTGACAGTCAATGAGTGGGCACAAATGAGTGCAGTTAGACTCGATGGGCTGCGACGCTACTGCAGAGTGGCACGAGATGTGAGCTTGATGGTGGTGCTGATCGAGCAGTGGGATCATTCCACCAACACTTTCCATCTACCCACGGGAGAGATGACGGTCATAGTCGAGGATGTGTACCAAATTTTGTGGTTGCCAGTACATAGAGTAGACCTTTATGCATGCTTGAGAGAGGCACATGATATTCATATGGTTACCCTATTTGGAGAGCACGTTGCTGAGACAAGCTACCACTCAGCGAGTTTTGTGTATGAGCCTTTATATGTTGTAGACGAGGACGCACATCAGCTAGCAATGTTGATGACGATAGGCATCATAGTGTATGCATTACCAGATGCAGAGGGTGGTAGGTTTCCAGTCATTATGACCAAAGTTTTGACAGATATGATAGAGTAGTAGATAGTGTTTGCTTGGGTGCCTGTCTTTTTGGCCCAAGTATATAGAGAGCTATGGGGTATTAGTCGATGGCAGTGATATAACTTGTTTGTGAGCCACCTGCTACATTATTGGGCCTATGAGCATATAGTGGTTACCCATCCTCTTGGCCTCCTAGTGGCAATTCAGGCTAGCTTCAGGGTCAGATTCAGGTGGTGACACAAGGTGATGGCGCAGACACGGGTAGACGGAGTGGTCAGAGACATTGACCACTACAGAGGGGTATTGGAGGCCCTGATTCCTATAGACATCATCTGGAGACCATACTTGGTTTATCTAGCATTCAGAGACCAGGGAGAGCAGCTGGTTGGTGTGTAGAGCCTGAGATGGGTCAGGGGCAGGTGAGCTAATGAGCTCGAGAGAGTGCCAGCAGAGAGAGTGTGGCACCAGTACAAGCTGCTATAGGATGTACCTCCCGCATTCCCACTGTACAGATGAGATGACATTGAGGCACTGCTCCCACTACCAGAGGAGACAAAGGGCCCAAATTTTGAGGAGTTTCTAGTAGGACCTAGGGTGGTTGACCCAGGTTGTACAAAGGCCTACACAGCATGGTGGGTAGGGCAGTACACAGGTTTATAGGTAGGGCCGTAGCCAGATCTATAGGGCATTACTAGGGAGCGAGATACAGCCTGTGAGAAGAGGGACACCGCATGATAGGAGAGGGATGTGGCACAGGCCCAGGTCACAGTTTTGTAGGGATAGCTGGTAGGGGTTACAGGGTAGCTGGCAGAGATGACGAGTCGAGTGACAGTGTTGACAGGTCAGGTCACACTGCTACAGGGACAGCTCACCGTAGCCCAGGCACAGACAGTGGTAGGATAGGTTTTTGGGGGGTAGGATCTAATGTAGCATCCACCTCAGTAGCCAGCTCAGGAGCCCACATAGTCAGTGTCAGCGCAGCCAGCATTCTCACAGTCGCAGGGTTCAGTGCAGGGCATGGCAGCAGGTCAGATGGGTCCACCATAGACTGTATCTCTAGTTAGATACAGTGATGCGTTGGATGAGATCACGTATTATGAGAGGGCCATCAGGGGGTTCCCTCAAATACAGTGATACTCTGAGATGAGGGCAGAGCAGAGCCAACAGTGGTCTATGTCTCAAGTGATGGCTTTTGGGTCTCGCAAATGACACAGATTAGAGGGGGGAGAGGATACAGCATCTTCCCAGCCACCGCCACCACCACCATAGCCACAACCTTGAGGGCAGATTTTGATATTATGTATATACCAGCCTGCGAGCCGATGATGTGAGATGTATATATATTTTGTTGAGAGAGAGAGACAGAGACATAGATTGTGTCATTGTAAAAACTATTGATATATATATATATATATATATATATATATATATATATATATATATATATATATATATATATATATATATATATATATATATATATATGATGAGATATTTGATCATGGATGTGTTTATAAAAAATGTTGTGGATGTGTTTGTATGTTATTTTGATTTGATATATGTTTAGGATTATGATACTGAGATTATGGTGTTTATATGATGATGGATGTATGATTAAGATTAATGATTAATGATTTGGATGAAAATGATTAATGTTAATGATTATGAAAATATGTGATTGTTTGTGATGTGATTGGCAGGTGACAAAAGAATGTGATGGAAGAAATGCGATGAAGGAATGCAATGAAGGAATGTGATGAAGGAATGCGATGAAGGAATGGCTGAGCTAACCCCAGAAGACCCCATGTCAACTGAGTGCTGCCTACATAGCCCCTGTCGTTAGGGCCTCAGGCCAATGTAGTTCTCCTAAGAAGTGAGGAAAAAGATTGAAGTGGTTGTTTTTGGTCATGATAATGATATAGCACTTCCCATATGTCTGAGGGTACATGTTTGAAATGATGAGGAGAATATGATGCTACAGCCTTTTCCAAATGGTGTATTGCATCTCTAGCAACTATCCATATTCGTGATGGATGAATGTTAAAAATGAATTGCAGGTTGATTTATGTTTCAGTAAGTAATGGTTTATGCTTGACATAAATTGTGTGGTTGATAGTTTCCATGTGTATTGATGTCTATGGAAACCAGAATGATTAGGCTATGTGAGTGGTTTGAAAAGAGTCAGATTGAATTGTTTTGACAAATGATGTGGTTGAATGTGACCAAAGTGTAGGTAGAAAGTAAAAGGCATAAGTGCCCTTTTATTGACAAGGACCAAAATGACAGAATAGATAGGGGTTGTTAGAACTAAGAGCCCCATTTATGCATTGCATCATTGACCATGAGTTATGTTAGAGTGGTAATCGAATCACTTTGACATTAAAGTGAGCTCGAAGTCCCTTGAGTAGGTGATGTGATAGGAGGAAAGGGTAACCCATTTTAGAGTAGGGATAACTTTTCCCCCTTTTATAGGAGACCTTGAGACAACTACAAGTCAAGTCTATGACCCATTTTTTTTTTTTAAAGCAGACTGATCACTGCGTGAAGTCCACATAAAGATGTCACTTGTTTGGTGGTCATTTGTGAAGTTGATCGATGCAGGAAGCTTCTAAGAAAGTGTTGTTTGTAGCAAGATTTAGTCATAGCCATCCTTCGAGGGAGTGGTCTATATTTTGCTTTATAGATTTAAGGGCTTTTGAATAGCTGTCCTTTGAGGAAGCAGTCTATTAGTTACAACAATGATAGTGTAGCTGTCCTTCGAGGGAGCAGTCTGCTTTTTGATTTGATTTTGTGACCTTGGATATTTTGACATCTTGATTTATTTTTGACAGAATGTTGAGTTATGGACAAGACTTATAGAAGGTCAAGGGCTTCCGTTTATTAGGATGAAGCATCCATACGTCATAAAAGGGTTGTAGAGGATTTTGTTAAGGGAAAAAGGGTGGAATGGATTGAGGATTAAAAAGGACAAGGATTGCTCAAGGGACGAGCTCAAGTTAAATGTCAAGTGGATGAGTACTCGACTAATAGTAGAATGGTCATAGATGCAAAGCATTAAGGGGCTCAGGTTCTAGTCAGCCTTCAAGAGAAGACAGATGATAATTCCCTGATCCATACTTGTGCGTGATGATATAAGGTCCGAGCCAATTAGGAGCAAATTTGCCTCATTTACTTCGTTCCATATTGGTCACATATTGGTTCTCTTTGAGGATGAGGTCTCCGATATTGAAATCTCTTTCTCTCAGAGTTTTGTTATAGGCTCGTTTGATGCGATTTCGATAGACATGGAGATTATTGAGGGCAGCGAGATGATGCTCATCGAGTAACTCAAGTTGAGCTAATTGATCTTGATGAAAGTCATCATTAGAAAGAATGTCATGGAGTGAAATGCAAAGAGACGGGAGCTGTACTTCGAGAGGTAAGACAGCCTCTATTCCGTACACTAGAGAGAAAGGGGTAGCACCTGTAGAGGTTTGTATGCTAGTGCGGTAGGCCCACAAAGCGAAGGGAATATGAATGTGCCAATCCTTGCCAGTGTCATTGACCACCTTCATGAGAATTTTAGTTAAGATTTTGTTAGAAGCCTTGGCCTGCCCATTTGCTTGTGGGTAGTAAGGTGAAGAAAATCTAAGTTTAATGCCAAAGGAGTCACAAAGTTTTTGGACAGTTTTGTTTTTGAAGGACTTGCCATTGTCAGTGATGATTTTGTGAGGTACACCAAAATGACAGATGATGTGGGTGTTGATGAAGTCGACAATCTTGTCAGCTTTTGTGGAGACAAGAGGAATAGCTTCCACCCATTTAGTGAAATATTCAGTGGTAGTGATGATGGATTGATGATGAAGAGATGAATGAGGGTTAATCTCGCTAATGAGATCTAAGCCCCATTGTGAAAAAGGCCAGAAATCTTGAGCGACTTGTAAGGCGTGACTAGGGAGATGAAGCAAGTTAGAATGTTGTTGACACTTGATGCAATGCTGAACATAATCACTACAGTCTTGATGAAGAGTGGGCCAATAATAACCCAGGTGAAAGATGCGCTTGGTAACTGAGTTACCACTGAAGTGTTCACCACAAATCTCATCATGGGCTTATTTAACAATATGAGAGGCTTCAGTGGAGTTTAAACAGCGAAGAAGAAGACCGTTAAAACCTCTTTTATAGAGAAGGCCCCCTAGCATGGTATAGTGAGCGGTGTGTTTGATGAAAGCCCACCGTGCATTGCTAGAGAGGTTGGGAGGAATGAGAGAATGAGCCAAGTAGTCCTCAAGTTGTTTATACCATACATATTGTGAACTAGCATCTATGGTGTGGATGAGGTTGATGTCAGTGGAAATGTATGAAGGCAATGGCACACGATGTACCATGACATAAATTCTTGATGAGGATGATGATGAAGAAGGAATATGCGAGGCGAGGGAAGCCATGGTGTTAGCAAACTTATTCGTTGATCGAGGAATAGTCTGCAATAAGTGATGGTCAAAAGATGCTAGAAGAGTGTCAACACGGTGCTTGTACCTTTGTAAAATTTCATTTTTACAAAGATATGAACCATTGATTTGATTGACGACAAGTTGTGAGTCACTGAAGATGTTGATGGACTTGATGTTTAAAGAAAGGGCAGTTTGAAGTCCCAAAATTAAGGCTTCATATTCGGCCATATTATTGGTACATTCAAAGTCAAGTTTGAAAGACAGGGGCATGGGTTCACCTTCATGAGGAATGAGGATGACCCTCGCACCCCCACCGAGTTGACATTTAGAGCTGTCGAAAAACATCATCATTTGGTAGAATGTGTCATCAGTCGAGAGAGTGGCGATAGATTCATCAGGAAACTCACACTGAGAAGGTTGATTGTCGGGAAGAGGGGCATCTGCTAGTTGGTCAGTGATTGTTTGCCCCTTTATAGATTTTTGCTAAACAAATTCTAAGTCAAATTCAGCAAGAAGCATGAGCCAACGAGCCATACGCTGGTTTTGATATGGCTTAGAATGCATGTATTTAAGAGGATCAGTGTGAGTGACGACAAAGGTTTTGTGATTGAGAAGATAGTGACAGAGCTTGGTAGTGGCAAAGACTAATGCCAAACAGAGTTTCTCGGTATGAGTATATCGAGTTTCATAGTCGACAAGTGTTCAGCTTATGTAGTAAATTGCTTGCTCACGGTGTTGCTCGTCTCAATGCGCGATCATGGCACCTAATGAATGATTGGTTACTGAGATGTAGAGGTAGAAGGGTTGGTCATCTTTTGGTGGAATAAGGACTGGTGGAGAAACCAAATAGCGTTTGAGGGCTTTAAAAGCCTCTTGGCAATATTTATCCCATTTAAAGGAGACATCCTTCTTGAGGAGGTGATGAAAGGGTTGGCAGTGGTCAGAAAGCTGTGAAATGAAGCGGCGGATGGATTGGAGCTTCCCTTGTAGACTGCGAAGTTACTTGAGATTAGTTAGAGGTGGCATTTCAAGGATAGCATGAATTTTGGCAAGATCTATCTTGATGCCACGAAGAGAGACAATGAATCCCAGGAGCTTTCTGGAGAGGACCCCAAAGATGCATTTCTTGGGGTTAAGACGGACCTGGTACTGAAGAAGGTGAGAGAAGATGATTTTAAGGATAGTCAAATGGTCACGATGAAGCTTAGACTTGCTAAGTAGGTCATCTACATAGTCCTCCATGATTTTATGGAGGAGATCGTGAAAGATGTAAGTCATGGCATGCTGATATGTGGCACCTGTGTTTTTCAAAACAAAAGGCATGACTCGATAGCAGAAAGTTCCCCATGGTGTAATGAAGGTGGTTTTGTGCTGATCTTCTGGTGCAATCAGGATTTGGTTATATCCTAAAAATCTATCCATGAGTGATAACATCTCATGGCCAGCTGTAAGATCAACAAGTTGGTCAATGTTTGGAAGAGGAAAGTCATCCTTGGGACAAGCTAGGTTAAGGTCGCAATAGTTTGTGCAGATCCAGATCCCCCCAGTCACCTTGGTGATAGGAACGATGTTAGAGACCCACTGCAGATAATCGATAGGTTGGATGAAGGAGACAGAAAGAAGGCGTTGAAGCTCTTTTTTGACAAGAAGTGCAACACGAGGATGCATTTTGCGAAGCTTTTGCCTAACAAGCTTAGCCTCTGGGTTTGTGACAATGTTATGAGTGGCAATGTTAGGGTCGATGCCAGGCATGTTAGCGTAGGTCTAGGCAAAGGCTTTGCAATTATCTGAGAGAAATGTGGTATAGTCGATCTGCTCTTAGGTGTCTAAAGATTGGCCAATCTTTAAGACATGAGGAACATCAAAAGATGAAAGGTTAATGTCAATGGTTGATTCATTTAATATAACCTGTGTTTCAGAAGGGAGGGAGTGCTGAATGAAAGAATCATCAGCACCCATATAGGTAAGAATGGCATCATCGTCTATGTAGTGGACTGTGTTGATGGTTGCCGATTCATCATCTATCATGCTGGGATAAATGAGAGGGAGAGATCTGGAAACCCTGTTGAGCTGATAGGTTAGGGGTTCCAAACGGATGGTGTTTATGCAAAAAAAACTAGGAGGGATGGAAACCACCGACTCCATAGGTGAGGATGGAAGAATAGGCGAGTCTGGAAGAGATTGGTTGATGGTTGGTTTGGGGCAAAGGTTTATGGAAGCCTCAGTGGGTTCTTAGAAACCCAGTCCATACCGTTTCTTGGCATTATCATCATTGGGTGGTTTGATAGGCCGATGGGAGCCTTTTTCATAGCGCCCAAAGCCAAAACCCTTCTATGCACACCTATAAAGGTGGTATGTGCAAAGGTGGGGTTTCCAAGAAAGGAAAAATCAAATGTGAATATTTGAGGTGAGGAGGAAGGATTTGAGTCAGTAGGAGCTTGATCCAGCCCCCCATAGATGAGATTGGTTCGAAGGCTAGGAGGACCATAAGGAATGACCATTCTGATTTGACAGTCATAGCTTGAATTTTGATGAAGCTGTCCATACTCTTGAGGAGTCTGGAACATGTCTAGAGTAAGTAGGCGATATTCCCCCAGTGAAAGTCCTTGGAAGATATCGTCCATGGGGTCTTTGGTTGTTAATTGAGAAGGTGATGTGGTGGCAACCACTGTTTGTGTACTAGTTGATGCTTTCATAGATGGAGACGATGTTTAGGTTGATGCCTTGAGAGGGATAATAACGTCATTTGGGTGATAGGTTGTGTTACAAGTCTTAAAAGGGGATGGGTTGGCAGGAATGACATGGACTTATTTGTCGTGTTCAAATTTGACACAACAGTGAAGTGTTGAAGGGATGCAAGCCATGGCGCGGATCTAGGGTCGTCTTAATAGCATGTTATATTGGAATTCTCCCTCAATGATGTAGAAGAGCATCAGGATTGTGCGTGGACCAACGCGAATATGGAGGACAATAGTGCCAATAGTGTTAGCAGTGGTGTCATTAAAAGATCTAAGGATTACGTCAGTTTTTGATACGCAATTCTTGGGAAGAGCCAATTGATCAAAGGCATGGGTGGAAATGATATTAATGATGGCACCCTCATTGATCATAACTTGTCTAATACGGGTTCGATCAATGTAGGCTATGATGAAAAGAGCAACGTCTTGATCTTCCAAGGTAGAGGTAAGAATTTTAGAGTCACTGAAAGTGATAGAGGCGATGGGGGATAAAGTATGGACTAAGGCAGCTAATGGTTGCGGGTCTTTAGGTTGGACCTCTACTGCTTGTAGGGCTTTGATTAGAGCCTGACGATGTTGGGGGGAGATTTGGATAAGGTCATACAGGGTCATCTTCACCAGGTGTTTGGTGAAGTTGTTTTATCATGGAGTCTTTGATTGCCTCTGAAGAAGGGGGTTGAGACGCACCTAAGATGGAAATCTTAGGTTTCAGTGGTTGAGGTGCCTGGGCAAAAGGATAGGTCCAAGGAATAGCAGCTTTTTCTTTCGCCTTGTCCTTTTGTGACCTAGTGGTTATATGGATAGCATTGATTTCAAAGATAGGAGGTGAAGAAGGGGTCATGGCCTACTGTTGAGATGTTGATGTGGTTGAAGAGGTTGGATGGGAAGGTGTTGAGGGTCGATCAAGAGTATCCTCAAGGAGAAGAGTGTCTTTCTCCATATAGCGGTGAATGACTGCCTTGAGGGCACAGCAGGTCTCGGTATCGTGTCATGGCGTTCGATGGTATAAACAAATCTTCGTATCGTCGAACCAGAAAGGTTTTGATCCAAGGGGTTGGAATGGCTTGATAGAAGGAAGGGTTATGCTAGAAGTCTACAAAAGCTGGTGTAATTTCAAAGCATATGAACCTACTAAGGGGTTCATGCTTGTTGATGCATGACACGCTGGTGACTTTTGCTTGAGGGATGTTGAAGAAGGTTTCCATACCACCTTTTGGATTGGTGGTGCGGCCACATGTGAAGATGGCACTTTTTTTGTGAGAGGTGCCAAATTTTTGAGAGGGGGTTGACTTGTGGTGGGTAAAGGAAGTAATGGAGGTAATTTGTGTTGGTTAAGGGTCAAAGTAGGGAGCACTCTGATTAGGGTAGAAGGGTGAGGGCCTAAAATGGAGGGTAAAGTTGATGGTGGAGGAGGGGTTCGCTTCTGTGGTCTGACAGTCTTCTTTGACTTGGTTGGAAGACTACTTTTGGTTGAGGTCTGGTCTAAGTCCACCTTCACTTGCGGGTGAGTGAGGGTAGAGACAGGGCAAATGCCGAGTGACTTGATCGGTTTAGATGGGGTAGATGTAGGTTTAGAAGAGGAAGTCTGGTCTTTGTTGAGAGTCTTGGGAGATTATGCCTTGGGAGGATTGGCAGCATGAGACGAGAGGGAACGGGAATGTTGAATAGCTTTAAGATGCTCCCACAATCCCTGATGCTTGACTTTCCTTGAAGGGAGAAGTTCTAATTTCTCTACTAATCAAGAGAATGGTTGAGAAGTGGTTGGATGAGGTTTGGGTCCTTGAAAAGATGTGTTAGATGTGGCAGTAGTCTTGGACCCAAGGTGTGTGGGAGTTATAACTGGATTGTTGTTAGTCAAAGAAGATGGAGAGTCAGGTTCTTCTCTTGGTGGAGAATGAACTGGAGAACGTGGCTCCTCAAGTGGGTAAAGGGCAGGGATTATGGTGCCCCCCACTTGCGGTCGAGGAGTAGGTAAGGTCAGGTCCTCCATAGGTAGAAGAAAGGAGGATGGTGAGATCGGTGGTGCTGGTAAGGTTGAGGTGTCCTCCAAGATGAGAGAAGTTGACAGAGAACTAACTGGGGAAAGAGGTTCGTCCACACGTGATGAACTGATAGATGGACTAACCTCTTAAGGTTGGTCAGGGATGAAGGGTGAGACTGTATTGACTATTCAAATGTCATGTTCATGAGTGTTGTCAATCAAGGTTTGGACATTATTTTGAGTCAGTGGATGATTTGGGAATGGTTGCTTGAAGATGTCGATGCCCTGATTAGGAGGTGCATTGGGATTATCTAGAATGAGGTTACCCTTTTCAAGCATGTCTTGGATTATGTTTTTAAAGGTTTTGTAGTTTCCCGTGTCATGACCTTTGACACGGTGGTAATTGCAGAAATCATTTTCCCTATACCACGTAGGGATGGCGCGTGAGGGATCAAATTATGGAGGTGGTCAAATCTGGGGGAGGTTGAGAATCCCCTATTTAACAAGTTTTTCCAGTATAGACATGTAAGATTCTCTAAGAGGAGTATACTATCATTGTATTTATCTCTATTGGAATTGACGGGTGGCACTCTGAGATGTGGATGGCTCAGGCTGATTGGTTGAAGAGGACAAAGGTCTAATGACTACAGCGTTAGTTGAAGCTTTAGACTTAGGATTGGATGATGAAGGTTTAGAATAAGAAGATTCATTGGTCTTAGAGTTGGGATTCTTGCTCCGCAACTTGACTTTATTCTCCTCGATGACACGTAATTCAAGTTTGTAGGCCATCATGAAGGCTTCATCAAAGGTGCACAAAGTCTGAACCCGTAAGGTGGAAGAAATATGTTTGGCACAAGCTCGGGAGAAAAGTTCAATAAGTTCAGGTTGAGGTAAGGAAAAGGAGAGTTGATTGATGAGGCCTCTTTAGTGAGCAACGAAGTTAGCTATAGATTCATCCTCGAATTGGTGGATAGTATAGAGGTCCGTGATCGAGACCTTCTTGGTGATGTTAATGGAGAAGTGATCAAGAAAGAGCTGGGCCAGCTGTGTAAATGTGAAGAGGGAATGGCTGGAAATAGAGCTATACCAGTCAAGCGCAGCGCCAGAAAGAGACATAGGAAATGTATGCAAGAGCAATGCATCGTCATGGGCAATAAGGTAATAGGCATGTCTGAATGCTCGTAAGTGCTGCTGTGGGTCTTCCTTGCTTTGAAAGTGAGAAAATTTGGGAAGCTCCCACTGGTTAGGGTATGGTCTAATCAGAATGGAAGGATGAATGGGCTCATTACAAATTTGCTCGTATGAGAGAGCATTGCGTGAGCCAAAAATGGAGGTCTCTAGGCTAGACATCTTGTCCATCAGCATTTTAATGATATCTGCTGACGGATTGGTGGGTGGAGCGCCCTCTAGATTATAAGGCGCTTGAAAGATATTGGGAGGGGCATATGACGTGGTTGGTTGCATAGATGCAACATATGGGTAGCTGGTTATTGGAGTGAAAGTTGGAGCCAAGGAAACTTGTGTTATGGGGTTGGTAGGCACAAGTTGGATAGGGGCCGTCAAGGATGGTTGAGGAGTAGCCACGCTTGTTGATAGGTAAACAGTTACTCTTGTGTTGATAGGTGCAAGAGTAGGGGGAATAGAGACCAGTAGGTTTTGGAAAGGTGTGGGATTTTGAGGTTGAGGGAGTTCTGAAACCCCCATGGAGGTAGGTTTAGAAGGAGTGGCTAAGTTTTAAAGGTAGGACACGGTTGGGTTATTAGTGGAGGTGTTGACTTGATTATCTAGTGGCTGAATTGTAGGTGCTATTGATGTGATTCTTGTCTCGACTAAGGAATTCGGCATCCCATAGATTGGGTTGCCTAGGGAGTCTTGCATTTGGCTATGCATGAGATAGTGCTGCAAGGCTTTGACGTTAAGGTCCAAGAATCGTGTGAAATCTTGGTCCCCTTCTGGAACAATAGGAGTCTGAGGTGGGGTTGGGCGAGTAGGAGTTCTTTCAGTCTCCAAGTGGAACTCCATTATAGGACTAGTTATGGATGGTGAAGGTGGAAGCGGTTGTTGACTAGCGTGGTCAAGAAGGGCCTTGGTTTGACTGCGTGTCAAAACCATTCAAGGCAAGAAAGGGTTAGGTTTCAGAAAACTATGTTTTTTCAGTCTCAAAAAACTAGAATGAATGTTTAGATAGCAAGAAAGTTGGATTTTAAGCTTGCTATTTTTGGAAAAAAGAAATTGGACAGTGACCGACGTCGGTATAAAAACTGATGTCGGTGAAGAAGACTACCGATGTCGGTCAGATAACCAATGCCGGTGGAGAAAAGTTGCCGACATTGGTTACAAAACTGATGTCGGTTACTGTGTTTTCTAGAAACTCAGAAAAAAAGTTTTTGGAAATAAAGAAGATGTCCTTACCAGCTCAAAAAAAATAGATAAAAATAGAAAATAAGATGAGGACAGGCAGATCCTAGTGTTAAATCCCTAGAAATAATTTTATTAAGATCGCGTGGCTTATGCCTTAAAGTGATGTTTGAGGAGGTTGGCTGTTAGAAGGGTCCTAGAATAAGTAGTCTAAAGATGATTTCAGGTATGTTTAGGTGCTCAAAAGTCTATGTTAGGTTCCGTACATGGCCTGGTGCTAAGGAGCAAGCTCCCCTCACTTCACGATTCTAGTGGTTAGCTGGTCTTGCTTAGCCAAAATATACTTTCCCTATAGATTAGACTCTGCTAGAGAACAGAGTGGGCTTTCCCCTTGGTGGTGAAATCCAAGTAGGATCACTGGGATGGGTAAGGTATCTGCTGGGTGATGAAATCCCAGTTGGGCCTTGTCTCAAGTGAGTTTGATGTTTAATTTAGTGCACGTGGTTTGGTTGTGTAACATCAAGTGATCTACGATTTATTCAATATGCGGTTTACTAATTACTAAGTGTGGACTAAGAAATGCAAGCAAGTAGAAAATGGAATGCAGTATATTTTAAAGCCCCAAATCAAAATGTTAAGTTGGAATGAAAACAATTTGGAAAAGGGTTGAAGAAAATGATTTTTTGACTAGTCTAAAAATGCAAGAAAACAAAGAAAAAGTTCTTTTTATTTCTGCTTATGATGTCTTTAGAAAAGAAGAAAGAGGTGAAGAGGGAGAAACCTAATGCACCTAAATGAAAAAAAGAAGGAAGGGAACCCAAAGAAGGCCCTAAGGGTCCCACCGGGCGTGCTAGAATGTTTCTATGCTATTTCGCTTTCAAATTCAAAAAGAGAAAATGAGAAACTTAAGGGAATGGTTAAGGCTTGTATGTACCTGGATGTAGTCTGTGCACCATAATCCAGACGTTGTGAGAACTCCTCTTTTGTTGTGGAGGATGACACCTAAAAGAGACAGACACTAAAACACAAAAAATGTTAGTTGATAAGAGAGTGGATTGCCAAGCAAAGGCTTGGTCCTAGAAGCGCTAAGGCTTCTTGGAGGATGACAATCCACTGTTTAAAATAGAATATGATAGAGACAGAAAAGAGAAATGATAAAACACTTGAAAAGAAAGAACTAAAAGCAAATGCATACCTAATAAGTTGTAATCTGCTTAACACAGTCATCGACATTGGTGATATTGCCGGCGTCGGTCAGGAAGATCGCCGACGGCGGTAGGGGAAGTGGACGAGGTCGGTCAAGGCAAATGGCCAGGGATGGGTTACAGGTCTAGTTTCTAGTCTACAGGAAGGACTGTGGTCTTGTCTGTGAGTCTGAGGGTCTATGAGGGATTTAGAGGGACTGCTTGGGGTCTAATGGACTGAGAATATTATCAGGAAAAGGGGTAAGGGACAGGAAAAAGGCCTTTCAGTGTTTCTGTAAAGCGATTTAGTTAGGTTGATTAGATTGGTCTTAAGATGGTCTATAGGTCTCTGATAGCTTATGTTGAGTTGATTAGACAGAGGGTGTTGTCTAAAGAGAGACTAAGGGAGTGTCAGAGGCAAAGAAAAGGGAATAAGGGGTGAGAGAAGGCTTTTCAGCCTCTCTGGGAAGAATAAGGAAGGTTGGGTCAAGGATGCTTGGAATAGACAGTAGACAGAATGCTAATATATTGTAAATGACACTGAAATGAAAATAGTACAAATACTTAGCTGTGATACGAGTTGGAAAAGGTACAGAAGTTGTGTCTCGATTGTCGCTGGTGATGGAGATATCATGCAATCCCTGTGCAGAATGTCTGATGCAAGACCTTAGTGCCTAGAAAGTGTTGCCAAGAATGATGATCCCTGCAAGAACACCAAGAAGCCCAGAACACTGAAAAGCAAAAGCATGAGAACTTTGTTTCATCGAAAGAAGATTTGAGAGTCGTGATTAGCTCCAGAGATTTACCAAATTTTGATTGGGATCGTCAAAGGGTCAAAAAAATGGTTTAAGTATAACCGACGTCAGTGATTCCGCCAGTGTCGGCCGACATTTGACCGATGTCGGTGGGTGTAGAATGGAAAAAAGAGCCACCAAGCTCGTTTTTCATCCGCCAAGTGCACTATCCATTGGAAAATGTCAAAGGTTGGGCTAAATACGCACAAGAGTTGGTTAGGCGGTTAGAGAGAAGTAAGAATAGGTCTTGGGTGAGTCATAAGGTGGGAAATAGTCCAAGGTGAGGTGTTAGGCGAGGTGTCAAATGAGAGAATATTAATAATAAATTATTATTTTTAAATTAGTAAGTGCATGTTTTAAGAATGGGTTAAGAAAGGACCAAGGGGAAGGTGACCAAGGGTTAGACACTATTTTGGTGTCTACATTCAGTTGTGTAGGATCTTGGTCAGCAGGTGTGCATGGCTACGTTAGGAGATCTACATGGGTAAGTAAGATCATTGATCTGCAGGTGTATGTGTGTGTGGGATCCAGGTTTGTAGGTGTGTAGAATCAGATTGATTTGTAGGTGTGCAAGATTAGGGAGGACAGCAACACAATAGGGAGCAGGATTAGGTAGGATCTACTTGGAGTATAGTGTGTACTCGATTATAGAGCAAGAGAGGAAGGCAAGGAAGATCCTTCCATAAGTGAGATCATTTGGGTTGCAAGTTGTTTTAGTTCAGGGGAGATCTACTTGAAGTATGTTTGTGTACTTGGAGTGCGTGGAGCACTTGTGGAGTTCATGGAGCACTGGTGTACTGGTAGTAGTGGATACTGATTGGTTAGAGGTGAACACCAACTCTGTGTTTGAGTTGTGTGTTGGGACCATAAGAGAGAGAGATTTGAGGGAAGATTTACTGTTTATGCCCTAGAGGTGTGGGAGCCCTAGAGGTGTGTAAGGAAGAAGAACTGTGGCAATCTTCTTTGTTTTATTTCCTTCTGGAAGAGTATTAATACAATTGTGTATTGTCTCTCATATTCTATGTTGTTTTTGATTTCTAGTTACTTGTGATTCTGGTTTAATTCCGCATATTAAGTTGCTTGTATTTGGTAATCAATTGTGTGCTTCCGTTATTTCCCAACAATAGGTAGGTGGTGGAATTTTATTAAGTTATTTGATGATGGGATCCACCACATTAAGCTACTTAAGATTTTCCTCCCTTTTTACCTCTTCATGTTCATTTACTTCTTGCATATTCTCTAGGTTTACTAACCTTTGGCCATACACTTCCATCTACACTTAGACATTATGAAATACACCTAATATATCATTTATGATAACATTCCACCTAACATTATCTTCAATTTGATCAATGTTGGTAGCACCACCAGTATTTACATTATTTATAGCATCATTGTTAATGTTGATATGATCATGTTTGACATGAATATTATCATTATGTCCACTGATGTCATTATTATTAGCATTTGAATTGACATAATGGTTGGCAATGTGGTGATCATAATTATTTTGGCCCATATTATAATCTAGATTAAAATCTAAATTTATCTTTTTTGGTTTTTATAAAATCAATATTAGAATTAAAAATATTTATTATTGAATTTCAATTTTTGATATTTTCATAACTAGATAATCAAATAATCAGATTCTAATACAAGATATACTAGATTCTAATTTAAAGGTGATATTAGAAGTTAAAATTCTTATGCATATGTTTAAATTTGATTAAATTTTGGTTAAGAGCTCTTAATATCAAAATATCACATTCAGATTACTAGGAACAAGTGCATAGTCATGATTTCTATGCCATAATCTATGTATTCATAGAACCCACTTTAATATTCCTATATATGTATATAAAATAATTCACAATAATCTCATATAGCTTCATATTCTAATTCATGAACAAGTCATATTCTAATTCACAATTAATTATATGCACATTCAATTTACTTTGTCATACAAAGGTAGATTACAAACATTAAAAATATAGTCATGTTATTACCATTTATAGAATACTAATTAATTTCTAATAGTCATTTGTACACCAATAATAATTTTAATGTCTAATAAAATTATCACACCCATGTTATATCCATATATTCTTTCCAATCCAATTGAAAACAATTACAACCTTATTCAAATGAAACTAAACTTGATACTTGCAATTAAAAATGAGATTTGAACAACACATACTTAGATGATAGGTTTAAATTAATCCATAAATATATGAAATGTACCTTTAAAATATACACATTGGAATGAAGTTAGAAACCACTTAAATTTTCATTACATTATTCTATGATTCCAATTGGATGCATCAACTAAAATTCCAAATCAAGACAATACTAAACAAGCCACCACAAATGCCTTTGATTCATTCATGCACAGGTCTGATTTTGACCTTATTATCATTCAATAATGAACCTATAGTATCAAAGTGAGAACATTACCATCTATAGCCAACTTTGGGTAAAACTAACTTGTATAATTGTCACAAAGTATACCTATCAAATTGGCATTCCATTTATTAACTATTTCAATAAAATTTAAACATATTAATTAGTAGTTAGCAATTTCAATCCTTAATCAATATAAATTCACATCATGGTGACAACCTTTTATTAAAGGCATTAAATTTCAAAATAGTAATTCCATCAATTCTAATGTTATAATTGATATTCTAAATAAAATGTTAACTCAAAATTCCATATAGTTTCATAAAGAGTTTTAACACCCAGTCAAAATCACTTAATAGTCATGTAATTCAAATGCAATGATATAACCATGAAACTGTTGTTATCAATCTATTTTTAAAAATGGTTTCTTCATACATGAGAATTCACATAATTTCAGTGAAGGTAATGTACATAATTTGCACCCATATAACTATAAGAATCATCCTTAATGTTATCAATTAAAATAATTTATACTTGTGGAAATGAACATAATAATAATGAAACTAAATAGTCCATGTGCCTCTCATTTCATTGGCATATCTTTCATCACTACATTTTCATGACTATCACAAAGTTAAATAATGCATTTTTTTAGTATGACCAATAAAAAATAAAAAATATGAGCCTATCCATACTATGGAAATCCCTACCCACCCCAACCATTGATCTAAGGCTGCAACAAACCACTAGGTAGCCACCTAAAGACATAAAATAAAATGAAAGATAAGTATTTACTATGATATCAATTCTCCAACAAATATGGTTTGACCATAGTTTTTAAAATAACAATACATAGTTTATTCAATCAATAATTTGTCAACAATAAACAAGCTCAAATGGCCATGCCTTCATGGCTAAATTCTACACTTCTAGTATTCATCCATATGCCATTATGGGTAGAATGATCTAGAGGTTTACCCCAAGGTTGTATTCCAAAAAATAATTAAATCCATCAAAATCATTCTCACACTTATTTTAATATTATCCTTGATGTTGAAAGATGTTTATAATGCACATGACAAAGTTTCAAGGCCATTACAAGAGGGTTATCAAATAGTCCATACAAACTTACATTTTTCATATGCTTATATACCCCCCTCATAATCACAAGGTGCTCCCTAAAATAAGATTAACTAAAAACTAGAGAATAGCTAGATATGCAATCTAAATTGCATTTTATTAAGAGAATAGGAGAGAGAGAAATACTATCACTTACTTTCTTAGTAGTCATAATTAACCATATAAATTCTTTCTTCTTTTATTTTTTTATTTTTTCCATGTTCTCTCTCTTTCTAAAAATTCCAAAAATTCCATAAGCTTCCTTTCCTGAGATCCATGTTTCCAATAGCATTAATGTTTTTCATATGGATTCTAAAAATATCTAGGGTTGTCAATATTGTAGCAACCTCTATGCAAAAATGGCCATAAGAACCCTAGGTTCTCGCTAACTCTGCCTTGACCAAAAATAATCAATGGCATTACCAAACATCTCGATGCATGCTAATCGTTACAAGAACCCATAATTTTTAAATAATGATTAAAATATACAAACCATGAAAAGTTAATTCCTCTAAAAATTAGAGTCCCATGACCCCTTTGTGGATCATAACATAAAGTTTTTACCAATAGCCACCACAACCTTTGAGACTTAACCGATGTCCCCCAAAGCCTTCTTTTATGGCTCAATATTAAATTAAAAAAAAACTTTACCTTACTATAAGGCTTTAAATACCATTCCATTTAGTAATTATACTACAATGTAATAGACCCTAAGGTCTTGCAATCTGATAAAACCAACTAACATAGAAATCACCATTGGCCAAGTGTCAATGATAGTTGCTTTAAAAATAGAACACTCAAAAACAAATAAACATAACATTAGTTCAACACAATATAGAACATCACAAAGGCTTAGTGGACATTAAAAAATATCAATTTTATTACATTTTTCCTCATTTACATGTATGAAGGCAATGCGACAATCTGGTGGTTCTTTTAGGTGTATATCTAACTCATCTTCTAGTTATTATCTTCAATCATCAAGTGAATTAAATAGTACCAATATATAAAAATAGACAATAAAATCATAATTCAAATGATATAACTAGCTAAAAATATAATCAAAATTGAACCTAAACATGAACCTCATAAATTAAATATATCTCATACATATGTTACATCTCATGGCACATCCCATCCCACTCTCCAAAGAGTGCATTAGTAGTAGTTAGAGAAGTGAAACTAATGATTAGTAATTTTTTATTTTTATGTTATATCTAGACATTTATGTTGTATGGTTGACAATTTTACTATTTTATTTCATGCTCAGTTATGATTAGATGATCCTCACATGTGCATTTTGATATATTATATTGTTGTGTATTAGAATATTTTATGGATGTGATTTAACTTATATATTTTATTTCTAGTTCATAGATGTACATAAATTTTGAGTACTGTATTATTCTATTGCAAGCTCAGACTAACTACCTTTTTGTTGACTGAGGTGTTTATAAGACTATCCTACCCTCACAGAGTGGAATGGGAGATTATCATAGGGGAGGAGGATATAGATATTAAAATTGGGCATAAAAAGAGTGAAACTGAACCCCCACACACACACTTACAGTCTTGACTACTAAATGAATTAAATGTTGATTATATTCTATGAATGTTTTGAGTGTTTACTTTTCATTAGCTATCTATATGGTTAATATTGCATGCTCACATTGATTTTGGGTTAATTATTTTTCTTACAGTGGCATGACTAGTTTGTAATGGATGCTCTTGATTAACATAATACATTAATTTTGTTAATTTTCATTGGATGTTTAATCTCCATAAAACCATTATATGTGCTGAAATTTGGTTCTTGAGTTATACTTATGGTATAATTATTTTATGTATTTCAAACCAATTGAGTATTGGATATTTATTAAACCATGTTTTGTATTTGAATTATGTATAGGTTGCTAGACTTATATATTGCCCATTTTGGTGGCTTATGGAGGATAAAATAGGGGAAAATGGTACCCAAGAAATTATTTTTAATGAGTTTTATAACTTATGAAAAATCAAATTTTGATTTTATATAGGATTCTAATATATTTATTTCCATGATCAATTTGAATCAAAATGAATTAGGTCATTATAGAAATTAGGTTTTTTGTTACTATGATTTTAAGTTGACATTGCCATTGTTGAAAGGAGGGGTTTTTCATGTAGTTGGCATGCTAAAAAATAGGATATGGATTTTAAGTTAATGGTAGGAATAGTAGATAATGGATTAATAAATTCAAGTTTCATTATGGTGAACTTGCAAAGTTGTAGGAGAAATCTTAGTCATGTAAAATTGAGAGGAGGAGAGGAAATAGAATAAAAATAATGAAGATAAAAGAATAAGGGGATGGAGAAAGAGAAAAAATGAGCATTTACAAGGAGGGAGGCTACTAACACCTACATTTGAATAGTGGCCATTGTAGTAACTAGGCAAGTAAAGATTTGAATATGTAAATAGAAATTTTATGGGCTTTTCCTTGTATCTATTACAAATTTAGTTTTTATTTGGGAGTAAATTAAAGAATGTTTTATTACCCAGGTTAGGGTATATCATGTCTGAATGTATATGTTGGTAGATCCTTATGTAAAATGTAGGGTTTCATATTTATAGACTTGGATATGGAACTCAGTTCCATCCATAGACCTATAAAAATGATATTAGAGACATTGTGAAATATAATCTCCATAATCGTATGTCCTGTGCATGACATATAAAAACAAAGGATGGTGTTTTTATTTTTTAGAAATACTTTATTCTTAGATTTATGATAAACCTAAGTCCTTGAGTTATCCTTGGTGTTGTGAAACATAGGAAAAATATCCTTTGATTAAAATTTGTGGATTACAAAATAACCAAGGATGCTCTTGTTGATTTAAGGAGTTATTACAGTATTAAGGGCTTTGATTTAAAGCTATTATCTATAAGTTCATAACTTAAAGAGAAATTATAAGTGCATTAATTATTTAATATATAGTTATATATATATATATATATATATATATATATATATATATATATATATCCATATTTATGTTTACATAAGTATAAATCCATATTTATTTATAGAACTTTGTACATACCCATGTGATATGAATGTGAGTGGTATAGAATGAACTCAAAGTACACATTGGTAGTTGGTTTTATTTTAGAAATCATGTTATTTGTATTTATATATTTTAAATGGCATAATATAGACTACACACACACATGTAGTTGTTCTTGTCTTGGAATACAACCTATTAAATATGTATTCAATCCTTAGGACAGACTGCACTTAAGTTATTATTCTTTTGAACAAGGCATAAACATGTGTGTGTGTGTGTGTGTGTGTGTGTGTGTGTGTGTGTGTGTGTGTGTGTGTGTGTGTGTGTGTGTGTGTGTGTGTGTGTGTGTGTGTGTGTGTGTGTGTGTGTGTGTGTGTGTGTGTGTGTGTGTGTGTGTGTGTGTGTGTGTGTGACCATGTGTAATATGAGACTAGATTGCATACCTTGATGACTCATCTGAGCTTAGAGACTTATTTACTACTACATACATACATAGTTGTAGAAAGATAGTATAATTTTATAAGGTACCATATGGTGTTGACATACATGGGAAAGTAGATACCTTGTTTTATGGTGTTTTAGTTGTAAATGAAATAGAGTGTTAAGAAAACATAAATGAACTTTATACATTAAATCATACTTTTAGGTGTTCATATTTATTTATAAGTATTATTTTGAAATCTATAAAATTATATGGTAGAATGTGCATATGATATGCATGGGTGTGAATAGTGCATTTACAATAGTTAAAATATAAGTTTTACCTTATTAAGGAATTGTCAAAATAGGCAATAAAGGTTTAAAGTTGGTATGAAAGTAAAAAAGAGCATTAGTAGCCTGACACATACTAATAAGTAATCCTTGGGTTAGTGTTCTGTTAGATCTAATACACGAGTGGTATAATGTAAAAAAGAAATGAAAAGTGTGAAACTCCTTTGAGATGAAAATAATGTATTTATCACTTGGATCTTTATAATCTAAGCATATGGTTATGCTTGTAATTGGAAATTATGAATGTTATTGGCTAATAAGAACTTGTAATCCTTAGATGTGTCAATAATATTTGTGTTATGGGAAAACAAAGTAATTTTTATGTATTAGATGGATGTTTTTACCTTGTATTGAATTGATTAAATATATGTCTTGATTTGATGAGTAGTTGTACGCTACAAATATATAGTTACTATATTTTGAAATTATTTTATGATATTTTATCATGCATGATTTATTAAATAGTAGGTGATAGGTATATGAGGTTGTAGACATGTAATTTGTATATATCTATCATCCAATATCATATGATAGATTTAGATTTATTAGTAGAAAGTATATGTGTGTGGAATTGACTCAGATCCATGAGAGATATAAATTTTATAATGAAAACTTTGGTCAAAGTAATTTTATAGCTGAGACATTATCATTCCACTATACTTTTAAATGTACATGTGTATGCATGATGTCATATTAGATAGAGGATTATTTTCCATGTTCTATGTGACTATTTCATGTATTAGGTACAACACATAGGTTCTATTTGAATTCTTAATATCCACACTAATTTTATATACCCATCCATGAAGGGAAGGGACACTCCCAGTGGGGAGGTGTGCAAGAGACTGATAGTCTATGGTTGGAGGAAAATCATCATGATGATGCTCTTCCTCTCTTTAGTTGATCAACCATCTTGGAATTATAATCATTGTTATTTATACTAATTATTGATTTATATTATTAGTCTCAAATGTACTATTGTACATACTAACATGTATATTTTGATATTCAATGATGAATTGTACCAAATTGTACATTCTAATTTCTGATTATTTAATACAGTACTAGTTTAATGTCTTGTACATAATTCTGAATGTTGTAATCATTAGAGACTATATTTTTTTGTATAGTTATAAAATTGGATTATTTTAGCATACATATGTACCCTTCACTCTTCTATGAATTATATGAGTAATCTTATCTTCTATTCTATTCTATATAGTTTGAAAGCTAAATAGATCACATCTTAACTAGTAGGTTAATTATATTTTTTTTAATTACTATTTTAGATGCATTTAGTAATCAAATGGTAAAACTTAATGATAATTATTGAAAATGAATATGAATTAAGTATGTTAATAAAAAATCATAACTTATAATGTAACATAGTGGGGTTCTAACATTATGGTATTAGAGAAAAGATTTAAATGTTTGAACCTAATGAGTCCACTAGCATTAAGTTATTTCTCCTATTTTTAGTGAGTAGAATGGTGTGAGGTAGATTGAATGTTAAGGGTACCTCTAATTTGAACCCTCAAGTTGATCTTAATCAATTATAAACCAAACAAGCTACAAAACTTGATCAAATACTCATTATCATGAATCAAAATAGATATAAATTTGCAACCCTAGAGTGAGAAGTTCATGGACCAAAGGAGGAAAATGAATAAAAAAATTCAAAGGAACATCCAATTGGTCAGGAAGAGCCTCAAAATTAGGGTCATGTTGAGAAGTAGAAAGTATCAAGAGTTTAATTAGTTCTAAAACTTGCATGAGATATTAAGAAATTTAATCCACCTAAATTCAATGACACAATGTTTAGTGATGGAGTTGAATCTTAGATTACAGATATGAAAAAATATTTTAAGATTTGGAATTATTTAGAGGTAACCAAGGTTGTTTGGGGAGCTTAATAACTAGCTAGATAAGTAGAACTTGGTGGGCCAATAAAAATTTAGAGATAGGTCTTGACTCTACCACCACTATTTGGGATCAGTTTGTAACCTTGTTTAGATCTCGATGGCTACCCTAGTTTTAATTTGATCATAAATTAACAAAATTACAAAATTTGAAATAGGGGTATTTGTTAGTAAATGAGTATTGAAAATAATTCAAAAATATCTTAAAGTATGTTCCACAATATCAAAAGGATGAATGTTTTTAGATCAATAAGTTCATCATGGTTTTAAAACCCTAAATTGGATATGAAGTGGATGTCTATGGTCCATCCACCATGGACCAGGTCTATGAGAAAGAAACTAAGTAGGAATAAAAGTTGAAATCACTTGTGGAGGTTGGGAAAAAATTTTAAAATAAGTTTTTAAGATCAAAAAAAACCTTCAAGAAAAAGAATTAGAAATAGAATGGGAATTATAAGAATAGATTCAATAGTCAGAATGCAAGGTTGAATAATGCATCAAGAAACATGAAACTTGGAAGTAGTTTTAAAGAATAATTAAAAGGAAGCAATCAATTTAAAAGTAAGGGGCCACCTGGAAGATGTTTTACATGTGAAAGAAACCATTATGTTAAGGACTATTCTTAGTGAAAGGCAGATTGTATAGATAATAATTCATCCATCTTTACATTGTAGTAAGGAACCTTCCAAGATCAAATTCACACAGTAGTTGACAATCATCAAGCTAAATTTAAAGATTCTCCCATTGAAGTATTGGATAATTTGTTTGGGTAATTATTTTATATTTTGATAGATACATGAGTCACTGAATCTTTTATCTCTCTTAGAATATTAAGTAAATTAAATAAGGAAGTTAATTTTATATAAAATGCTTGGTCAGTTTAGTTGGGAATGAATCCAAGGTCAAGGTTGATAGGTTTCTTATATATGTTGAAGTAAAGTTGTCATAATTTAGTATGGTAGTTTATCTTTATACAATGCCACTAGGATCATATGACATGATCCTAGGAGTGAATTGGCTCTCTAATCATAAAGCTGAGGTTGATTATTTATTTAACAGAGTAGAATGCTTGGATGATTTAGGAAATCAAACCCAAATTTAGGGATAAAAGAGAGTTGAAACTTAGGAAAATTTTGGCCATTCAATTGAAAAAGGCTCATTAAAAGGTATGTCAAGTGTTCTTAGTCAAAGTTGATGAAATTGAAAGAACCAAGGAACCCTCTATGAAAGACTACCCCTTTTTTTAATAATTTTAAAATGTTTTTCTAGAGGATTTGTCAATGATACCCCCCAAAATGGAATTTGAATCCACTATTGATATCATTCTAGGATTGGAGCCTTAGTCCAAGGCTCCTTAAAAAATAACAATAATTGAATTAGTCAAGTTAAAACCCAACTATAGGAGATGTTTGCCAAATGTTTCAATCATCCAAGTGTTTCACTATGGGGTTCATATGTACTTTTTGTTAAGAAGAAGGATGGAATCCTTCATCTATGTATAGATTACCAAATGTTAAACAAATCAAAAATCAAGAATAGGTATCTTTTACCCCGTATTGGTGATCTTTTTTATAAGATAAGTGGTTCAATAATATTTTATAAGATTAATCTTCTATTTAGGTACCATCAATTGAGAAATAGAGAGAAAGATATTCCAAAAATATATTTCAAGACTTGATATAGACACTATGAGTTCACAATGCTTCCTTTCATGTTAACAAATACACATACAACATTCATGAATCTCATGAATACTATGTTCATAGATTACCTTGATCACTTTATATTAGTATTTCTCGTTGACATCCTCATCTACTCAAAAAGTGAAGAGGAGCATATTTAGCATTTACATTTGGTTTTGAAACAATTGTGAAAGCATAAGATCTATGGGAAATTGTCTAAGTGTACCTTATTTAAAATAAGAGTATAATCATTGGGATTTATTATTTATAAAAAAGGGATTTTAATGGATATATTCAATTTTAGAGCCATTATAGAATGGACAACACCTAAAAATGTGCAAGAGGTGCATAGTTTTATGGGTTTAGTAGGGTATATAGGAAGTTTGTACCAAATTTCTCTAAGATAAAAAATTTGATCACCTCTCTTTAGAAGAAAGAATATCATTTTGTTTGGTATGATAATTGTAAATAATACTTTCATATTCTAAAAAATAGGCTTACTTTAGCACTAGTGTTACAAATTCTAGATCCAAATGGTTATTTTGTAGTGATAATTGATCTTCAAGAGATGTCTTAGGGGTGTTCTTATGTAGGATGATTCAATTTTAGCTTATGTGTCAAGGAAGTGGAAGCCATATGAGGCAAATTATGTCCCACACAACTTAGAGTTAGATACCATAGTATATTTTTTGTAAGAATGGAGTCATTAATTGTTTCAAAAACCTTTTGAAGTTAAATTTGATAATTTGGGACTTAGTACATATTTACCCAACCTAAACTTAATGCTCATTAAATATGATGGTTAGAATTCTTGTTAGACTATGATTATAACATTAGATACATTAAGGGAAAAGAAAATAGACTTGTATATTTCCTTAGTTGTAGAAGGTACATTATAGCTTTAGATACTATAAGGAGTATTTTTGGAGATTAGGTAGTCAAATTTTCACTAGTAAATGAATTTTATGATTAGGTAAAGAAATATTTAGTAAAAAATTCATAGGATTTTAGATACAAAGGATTCCAAATTGAAAATTATGAGATTTTAATATATAATAGAATAATATATATGCCTAATAGGGAAATTTTGAGGGGTGTTATGTTGAAAGAGTTACTCAATGCTACATATTCAAGACATCCTAGTGTGACTAAGCTTTTAGCAAAGCTAAGATAATTGCATTTCTAGAAATAAATCAAGAAATACGCAACAAATTTTATGTCTAGATGTTTATAATGTCAATGATTCAAAGATAAACATGTGCATCATGTTGGGTTGTTGTACCCAGATTCTATACCAAAATGGAAGTGACAAGTCATTAGTATGGATTTTGTCCAAGGATTGCCTATGTCAAAGAATCATCATGACATGATATTAGTGTTTGTAGATAAACTCACCAAATTAGCACACTTCATTATAGTTAATATGACATATTATACATCAAATTGCCAAAAAAAAATGTAAAAGAGGTGTATAGATTACATGGGTTTCCAAAAAATATCATTTCAGATAAGCACCCTATGATGACCTTAAGATTTTGGCAAACTCTCAATGTAATCATAGGTACAAAAATGAACTTTAGTAAAACTTACCATTTAGAAATATATGGACAAATAGAGAGAGTGAATCAAATCTTGGAAGATATTTGAGGATGTATTGTATGGATGATCAAAATATATGAGAAGAATACTTATCTTTGGTTGAGTTTTTTATAAAAACTCATTCCAATTATCTTTGAAAATGGCTCCTTTTAAAGCATTATATTATAGGAGGTGTAAAACACCAATCAATTGGGATAAGTTAGAAGATAGAGTGGTTTTTGGACTTTATATTCCTATTTAAATGGAGGATCAAGTGAAAATAATAAGGTAGAGATTGGTTGAAGCTAATGATAGGTAGAAAATCTATGTTGATTAGAAAATAATAGCAAGGTAATTATCAGTTAGAGATAAGGTTTTTATGTGGGTCAAAACCCAAAAGAGTTTAATTAAGTTTGTAAAATCATCAAAATTGTCATGAAGATATGTGGGAGCATTTGAAGTTCTAGAAGTGATAAATCATATAGCATATAGACTTGCTTTGCCGCAAGTTTTAACAAAAATGTATAATATTTTTCATGTATCTTATTTTAAGAAATGTATAGTTGATCCTTCACATATTTTTATTGAATGCATTGTAGGTTCTAGATCTAGGGATGGTCATAATATAAATAATTATAATAATTGATACTCATAAGTTTAGCTTACATAACAGGGAAGTATCATAATGCAAGGTTCAGTGGGACCAATATTCTAAAGATAGTGCCACATGGGAGAATTATGAGGAATTATATATGTTGTTTCCTCATCTATTTGAAAAAAATTCTATTGAACAATATTATTTATTTTCAAAAAAAATTGAGATAAAAACCATAAATATGATTACCTATTTTAGGGGGGAAGGATGTCACATCCCATCTCACTCTCTAAAAACTACATTAGTATTAGTTAAATAACTGAAACTAATGATTAGCAATTTCTATTTGTTAAGTAATATCTAGACATTTGTGTTGTATAGTTAATAGTTGTACTATTTTCTTTCATGCTCAATTATGACTAGATGATAATCCCGTGTGCATTTGGATATATTATTTTTTTTGTATTGGAATATTATATGGATGTGATTTCACTTATAGATTTAATTTTTATTACATATATGTACATACATTTTTGTGTTGGATTATTTTATTGAAAGCTTAGACTAACTACCTTTTTATTTACCGAGGTGTTTGTATGACTATCCCCCCCCCACCTCATAGAGTGAAATAGAGGGATAGTATCATATGGGAGGAGGATGTAGATATTAGCATTGGAGATAGAAAGAATGAAACTAAACCTAAACATACACACATTTACACTCTTGATTACTTAAATTAATTAAATGTTGATAGTGTTATGTGAATGTGTTGAGTTTTTTCTTTTCATTATTTATCTCTATGGTTAATATTGCATGCTCGCATTGATTTTGAGTTGATTATTTTTCTTACAATGGCATAACCAATTTGTAATGTATGCTTTTCACTAACATAATACATTAATTTTATTAATTTTCTTTGGTTATTTGATTCTTCATGAAACCATTATATGGGTTAAACTTTGATTATCGAGTTATACTTATGGTAGATTTATTTTATTTATTTCAAACCCATAGAGTATTAGGTGTTTATTAAATTATATTTTTTATTTAAATCATGTATAGGCTATTATACTTGTATACTACCCCTTTTGGTGGCCTAGGGAGGATAAAATAGGGCAAAAGGTCAACCAAGAAATTATCTTAAATGAGTTTTATAGCTTAAAAAAAAATTGGGTTTTGGTTTTGTATAATGTTCTAATAACTTTATTTCCATACAAAATTAGAATCAAAAGGAATATGTCATTATGGGAATTAGGTTTTCTATTGCTATTATTATGGGTTGACTTCATTATTGGTGAAAGGATGACTTTTGTATGCAACTGGCATACCCAAAAATAGGGTGTGGACTACAAGTAAATGTAAAGAGGAGAAGATCAAGTATTAATAAATTTGAGTTTCATTATAGTGAATTCATAGAGTTGTAGGAGAACTTATAGATCATGAAAAATGTGGATGAGGAGAGGAAATGGAATAATAAGAATGAAGAGAAAAGAATGGGGGGATAGAGAAAGAGAGAAAATGAGCATTTGTAATGAGGGAAACTAAAAACACCTACATTTGAATAGTGACCATCGTAGTAATTAGGGAAGCACAACTTTGAATTTATAAATAAAAAATGTATGGATTTTTAATTATGTATGTTGTAGACTTAGTTTCTATTTGGGATAAAAATAATTAATGTTTTCTTACCTAGGTTAGGGTATATCCCATTCAAATATATATTTTGGTGTATCCTTGTGTAAAATTTAGGGTTTAATCTTTATAGACCTAGGTATGGAACACAGTTCCATCCACATGCCTATAAAAATGATATTAGAGACATTATGAAATATACTCTCTATAATTGCATGGCATGTGAATGACATAGAAAAACAAAGGATGGTGTTTTTGTTTTTGAGAAAAACTCTCTTCTTAGATTTATGATAAACCTAATTCCTCGAGTTACCCTCAATGTTGTGAAACCTAAGCAAAATATCCTTTGATTAAATGTTATGGATTAAAAAATAACCAAGGATGATCTTGTTAATCTAGGGAGTTATTACAATCTTAAGGGATTTGATTTAAAGTTATTACCTATAAGTGTATACCTTACACAAAAATTATAGGTGTATTCATTATGTAAAAAATAATTATCTACAACCATATTTATGTTTACAAAAGTAACAATGCATATTTATTGATAGAACTTTGTATCTACCCATGTGATATGAACATGAGTGGTAGAGAATCAACTTAGAATATGTATTGGTAGTTTGTTATATTTTATAACTCATGTTAGTTGTATTTATAATTTGAAATGGAATAATATAGATCGTATATGTATATATGCATGAATGAACCATAGAATGGTATGCTAAGCTCATTTTGGTAATTTCATATATATAAACTTACAACTTGTATTTATTCTTATTTTGGAATACAACCTATTGCATATGTGTTCAAGCCTTATGATGGACTGCACTTAAGTTATTATTATTTTGAATAAGACATAAACATATATATACATCTTTACATACATACATATATATATGACCATGTGTAATACGAGACCATATTGTATACCTTGATGACTCATCCAAACTTATAGACTTATTTACTAGTAAATACATACACATAGAAATATAGTATAAATTTAGATAGTACCATATGGTGTTTACATATGTGGGAAAGTGGATACCTTATTTGATGGTTTTTTAGTTGTAAATGAAATAGAATGTTAATAAAATTTGAATGACCTTTATACATTAAATCATACTTTTAGGTGTTTATATATATTTATAAGGATTATTTTGAAAGCTATGAAATTGTATGACATAATGTGCATATGACATGTGTGGGTATGCATAGTGAATTTTTAATAGATAAAAAATAAGTTTTACCTAATTAAGGAATTATCAAAATAGGCAATAAAATTTTTAAGTTGGTCTGAAATTACATAAGAGGATTAGTAGCTTGACACATACTAATAAGTAATCCTTGGGTATGTTAAAATGAGCCATTTGGTATTCTATTAGAGCTACTACATGAGTGGTATAAAGTTAAAAAGTAATGAAAAGTATGAAATTATTTTGAGATGAAAATAATGTATTTATCACTTAGATCTTTATAATCTAGGCATATGGTTTTGCTTATAATTGAGAATTATGAATGCTATTGGTTGATAAGAACTTATAATCCTTAGATGTGTCAATAATAGTTGTGTTATGGGAAAATAATATGATTATTATGTATTAGATGGATGTTTTTACCTTGGATTGAATTGAATAAGTAAATATATGTCTTGATTTGATGAGTAATTATACATTGCAAATCTGTAGTTATTATACTTTCAAATTAGTTTATGATATTTTATCATACATGTTTCATTTGATATCAAGTGATAGGTATATGAGGTTGTTATCATACAATGTATATATCTATCATTTGGTATCATATGACAGATTTAGATTCATTAGCAAAGAGTATGTGTGTGTGTAATTACCTTAGATTCATGAGAGATCTG
Source organism: Torreya grandis (assembly GCA_037957365.1). NCBI lineage: Eukaryota > Viridiplantae > Streptophyta > Pinopsida > Cupressales > Taxaceae > Torreya > Torreya grandis. The sequence continues at coordinate 1,340,941 of JARHVA010001828.1, read as the reverse complement.
AATTCTATAATGAAAACTTTGGCTAAAGTAATGTTATAACTAAGACATTGTTATTCCATTGTAATTTATAGTTTACATGTGTATGTGTGATGTCATATTAGATAGATTACTATTTTTCATGGTCTATGTGACTACTACATGTATTAATGATTTTAAAACACACATGTTCTAGTTGAATTTTTTATATCTGCACTACTTTTATTTACCCCTCTATAAAGGGTCACTCTAAGTGGAGGTGTGTGAGAGATTGATAGTTTGTGGTTGAACAAAAAGTTCCCTAATGATGCTCTTCCTCTCTTCAATTGATCAACCATCTTGAAATCATATTCATGTCTATTTGTACTAATTATTAAGCTATCTTATGAGGCTCAAATGTACTATTGTACATCCTATCATTTGTATTTTGATATTCAGTGATGAAATGTAATAAATTATACATTCTAATTTATGAGTATTTAATACAGTAGTGGTTATATATCTTATACATAATTCTAAACATTATAATTAGTAGAGACTGTATATTTTTATATAGTTGTAAAATTAGATTATTTTAGTGTAACTATGTACCCTTCACTCTAATATGCATTACATGAGAAAAAATATCTTATATTATGATCTATATTAGTTTAAATCTAAATGGATCACATCTTAACTAGTGGGTTAATTATATTTTTTTCAATTACTATTTTAGATATATTTAGGAGTTAAGCGGTGAAACTAAATGACAATTATTGAAAATGAATATGAGTTAAGTATCTTTTTTAAAAATTTGTGCAATTTATAATGTAACCTAGTGGGGTTCTCACATCTCATAATCATTAAAATGACATATATTAAAAGTGCAATGGCCAAATCAATCAAATTTTGTGTGGGAAAGATATGATAGTTTCCCCATTTAAAATTAATGACGTTATTGTCATTGGATTATGTCAAAGTTTTTTATGCATATGAAAACTTATTTGTAATAATATTAAAATGACATGAGTATAGTCCTCAATTCTATTTATAATGTCACAAACATAATTTTGATATTATTCCAAGAAGCCAATCAATATTGTTTCATTATTTTCTCTAGAAGATAAACTAATCTACCTAGTAGAATTTTCTCCAAAACAAACTAAATTCATGATAGGTTTTAAAGGGAACATTTTGAAATCCAACAATGGGGTAAGTATTGAGTTAATTAACCTAATTTTTTATGCCCAATAAAAAATAGAACATGTTACTGCAATGAAAGGAAATCTCACACCCTGTTGGTAAACCATGCAACATTGATGACCAAAACAAAGTCCATATGTCAAGATCCAATTATTAACCTAACAAATATAAATGAGGATTATTAGGCATGTGTAGTTGATTTCCAAAATCGGCATGCTAGCCATTCAAAAACTCCATAAAATTTAAATTAATTTGGGAGATAAATTTTTTTTTCGGTGGTGTATTGCTTTTAAAAGTATTATAAACTTTTGCATCTTTTTTCATTATTTTTAGCTTTTGTATAAAATTAGAAAACCTATTTTATATTTTTCATGTAGATTTGTTTCTAGATATGGTGGTGTCCATCTAGACTTATATATGTATATTATATTTACCTTTCAATAAGATGAATAATTTTGCAATAGAAACTTAAAATTATTTTGAAAGTTCAATGATTTTATTATGCATTTTTATTCTCTCAATTTATAAGTAATGTATGGGATATAAAATTAGATTGATTAGTATATGAGACTCTTGTGTGTGAATTACATATTAAATGAATTAATTAATAATTAGTTTGACTATTCTTGTGACTAAAGCTTATGTTGTAACTTTAGTTTTTGAATGGACGTGTTTAACCAATTCATTATAGATCAAAATATGTCAAGTAGATGTCACAAGAAATATTTAAAATATAATTCCATTATACTCATCATTGTGATCATCTTACTAGAATTAATTCAACTAGTTTAATATACACAGTGAATTTTATAAACTAAACATTCTAATGAAGATATTTTTGCTAGTTCATGAAACTTTATTTTATGCCTTACCCTTCATTCATTTTTCTATCTATTTCAATCAAAGATATTTATTATAATTAGAACTAATTGATCAAAATAAAGGAACTTCATGATTGCCTCCTCATTTAATTTTCATTCTATCACATGGTCGTTTATAAAATAAAATACCTACAACTCATGCACTAGGATATACCTTATCCTAAAATGAGAGGGAATTTTTCTATTAACCTATTGGGTGGATCATAAACCTACATCAACATAATAATTATAAAAACTAAATAAAAATACTCATAAACACTAAATTTTAAAATATAAAATAAAAATAAAATAATTATTGCACTTCCACCTATAATTCACTTTACCTCTTCATTCTCTAAACATTTTTCTGGTATAGCAAGCACACATATATGGCATATGTGTAAATTTACCTCCTTGGCTCAAAAATGGAGAGATATTACATGATAACATTTAGCCTTTGAAAAACACTCCATTATTCCATGATAAAGATGACTATTTGATTTTTTAAATAAAAACCATTAATTTTACATAACCAATTCCCCTACTCCCCTTTTACTACTTCCCTGATTTGCTTCCCTTAAAATTTTAAAGTTTTTAAATCCATGAAGTGTTAAATTCACCAATACCTACCCCGAAATAAAACCCAAAATATAAAACCTAAAGCCATACATCTTTATATTAAAATCCCTAAATTTGGATTTTTCTATAAATATGAAAATTTTCAATAAACCTTAAAAAAACCTTTTAAATGCCCACACAAATATTACAAAAAATCTCAAAAAAAAATAAAATTCAAACCCCAAAGCCCTAAATATTTATTGTAAAACCCCTAAATTTTAATTATGGACCCACCAAAATGATAATTATAAAATCTAAACCCCTTTTTTAATACAAATTCTTCCAAAAATAATCTCTTAATTTATGCACCATTATTCCAAAAATTATCTCTAAAAAGAACAAAATGTAATAAAACCTTACATCTTCTTTCTCTAAATCCATGGGATTCCCTCATTCCACTCTATGTGTGATGATCTCTGAAAGGCCCTTGATCACATATGTCCCTCTTTTCCAATCTACATCTCTAAGGCTTGAAAATTCAAAGAGAGCACCTTGGTGTTGGATATTTATTATATACTTTGTATGTATTACATCCCTTAGGTCTTGTATAGCCATGTATGGTAATTGCGATACAAGATATTTTTTTAATAAATTAATATTTTGGTCCCATAGGTATTTTTAAATATACTAATAATATGGGTGGTGTTATGACCCATAGTTTTATGGGAAACCATTATGGATTTTAATCTTAGCCTATGGCTTTGGTACCTATGATATTGTAAGACTAATTATGCGGTTACCTATTGATATGCCTATATATACTTTAACATATAATATGGATGGAGAAGAACTAAGAATTAAATTATTGTATTACAAGATGGTTAATTCAATACAATAGTAAAGGATGTTATTATGTTGTGTTTTTTCTCATAAGGGTTTCTCAGGTGAAATATTATATATTGTGTAATATTTTGTGTATACAATTTCTCCTATTAAAATTTTAGCATAAATACTATATTAGTATTTCGTCTCTTGTATTGGTTTATGGGTCATTTTCTCTTCATTTTAAATATATTTATTTACTACCAAATCATTTCTCCACTAGGATTTATGTCTCCTTGGGTCAAAATAATTATATTCAACACTCATTTTATTCATTCCATAACTCTTTCATAGTTTTTATTATCCTCTAGTTAAGGATGATATTTAGATAAACCAAGGTAAATGAGAATAATAGAGGTACTATGTGTAAAGGATAAAGATAAAAATCAATAAGGGCTCAACCTTTTCCATATTTTCTTAAATCCAAGTCTAGAAGTGTCATAAATTTGTGAGACATTTACGATATCATTATTTTTTTTACATGTCTCTGACATAAAAATGACACTCTTAAATTTATATATAACATCTAATTTTTACAACACCCATCCAAAGTTTAATCCAAAATTACTATTTACATAAACATTGTGTCTTATATACAACTTAATTCACATGAAATGAAGTAGTGATTGATGGATATCATTTACATATATTTGACTTTAATTATTTGTTGAATAGCCCTTATTATGTCATTATTATGTCTCTTTTAATCAACTATAGCCCTTTAGTGTTCCTTTCTCTTATCTTCATAAATGTCAAACCACTTGTTCATTTCATCAATATTAAGGATCATAAATTATTCTATTGTATATCTTTCAAGAAGATTCTTTCATGATAATATTGTTGCATTACATAAATTTTAGAGGATTAATAAAATTATGGAAATATTATTGCAGCAAATTAAATAATCATTATATATATACTAAGTTTTTATTGTTTCCCTTTTCCTTGAATTCTATATACAATCTTTCAAATCCATGATATAGACCCCTAAGGTGATAAATTTTTGGTTTGTCCTTTCCAATTATTTAGTAACATACATGAATGTCTATTGTACAATATTTCCCTAAAAAATAGATCCCTCTAAACATTATATTTGTTTGACAAATCATTTCAAATTTTTAATGTGGGTGAAACATCCACCTCATATTCACAACACCTACTATAAATAAATATCATCCACCAAATATACTAGTAGTTAGACTTGTGAATATAAAAATTTAGTTGGTAATTATTTTTCAAAAACATAAATAATCATTGCAATATCATTTATCTTTTTTTAAATCTTGGACTCTTCAATCGCTTTTATTGTCAGCCACCTAGTTTGATGAAGAGAAATTAATTTGAGGTATGGTGGTATTCCATAATTTAAAATCATTTAAAAAAATATTTGTTAAAAATAATCATATATTAAAAACCTTGGGAGCTGATATATGGCATTTTTATTTTCTTATGTCTTTGGGGAGATAAGATATGCCCCCTTTGTGTTGAATGGAAAATATGTTCTTGAATAACATGTTATAACTCCATACCTTTATCTTGGTCTATCAATCATGTTTTACACTTTGTTAAGTGTCCATAGATAGTATGAACTTGAGTCATGAGCCATTCTTTTAAAAAGTAAGGACATAACATTAGTGAATCCTTATTTGGTCTCTATATAGTATTTAAGGACCTTTTGCATAAGAAGCATACCCGATGCCATTTTTATTCAGTGAAAGTAGTTTTATGATTTTAGATACCATAAGCTTTCCTCAAGAATCAATGGTGTTGTCTTTTATTTTGATGTTATTCATCAAGGATTTAAAAATATTTTTTTAAATATAGATTGGTCTAAAATTATTCAATAGATTCTCCCAATATGGAAGCAATCATTAAAAAAAAAACATCACTTTATCCCATTGGGTGTGATAAACTCTAATTAATATTTAATTTATGCATGTGAAATAACCCTATATAGTTTCATACAAACTATACTCCATCTTCAATTGATGTTGCAAATGAACCCTATATAGTTGCATCTAATATCTTTGATTCAATGACCTTTGGCATTCTTTAAGTTCAACTTAGTTGTTTAACTTGTATTTTTTGTGGTTTTATTGAAAAAATCTCTATGATCCTTGTATATAAATTTTATTATAATAATGTATCAAATTTGGTCACCACATCTTAGACATACAGACTTTCCCTTTGTGTCAAGACTTGGCAAAAACTAAAACCTAAACCTAAACAAATCAAATAAACTTTTCCTTTGTGTCAAGTTAACTCAAACCAAACCCTATGAATTTCATAAGATATTATTTGAAAATTATAAATGAGTTAATTAAAACCAAAACCTATAAGTTTCATAAAATGTTATTTAAAAAATATAAATATTATATATGCATTTTTAGACACCTCATTTATGCCACACTGGTGTGTCATGACTTGCTAATTCATTATCCACACTATTTCACATAGTAAACCCTATTTTTTCTTGTAAACCTAAATTACTAATCCAATTAATTTTTTCATCCTAAATCATGTCCTCATATCCATAATTATAGTATCACACTAAATCATAACCCTAATTTCATTAGACACATCCCTAATTAGCCCATCACTATTCCATCTCACCCCCAATTAATTAATTGCATAATTGAACCTTGCCAATCCCACTAAATGCCAAATTTTGATTAACTGACTAATTAATCATTAGTTAGTTAATTGGTCCTAATTAAAAATACATGGAATGCTAAATTCCATAATACCTAAAATCAATAAATCAATTTCATCAAATCTATTTATCTCAAATCAATGACATCATCCTTCAACTTGGAAAATCTTATCAAATCCAAGAAAAGGGACAAAAATGTAATCAATCCACTCTTCATAAATCCAAATCCTTACACATCCAAATCCCCACATTTAATCTTAAACTTCCTCATTTAAATAGGAATTTGACTCATTCCTATCCATTGATCTCGCATTAGATCCAATGGTCCACATCAATCCATAAAATTTATAAATTGAGCTCACACCCCTCACTTTCAACAAGCCAAGAGAGCCTAACTACATTTTTTAAATCTTACAATCAAGCATCATTCATCAAACAATAAATACATCCATAAAGGGACATGTCAGTTTATTCACACATAATTGACTTGAGAATCCACATCTCATTACATCTTTGAGCATAATACACACATAAAAAGAGACTTATTTCATATTTTATAAGTGAAGGTACCCACATTTCTATCTTTTTCTCATCCTAGGTGACTCGAATTTATTATTAAATATTTTACTATGTTAAATCTCTAGCTTGTTTTGATAGTATTGTACTCACATATATTTGGCATGTCTAGTGGGACATAAACCATAATATTTTGTCTTGTATTTGATTTATAGGTAATTTTTTCTTCGTTTTTCATCTTTTAGAGTTTAATTAGGGATAAAATTAGGTTATTTGATCAATTTTAGCTTAAAATTATGTTTCCTATGTCATAACATCTCTATTCTATGTAAAGATATCCCCATTCTTAAGAATGGCATCTATGCAAATTTATTTGACATATGCATGTTGTTTGCTTGTGTTTTTGTTTTTAGTGTTCACATATACGTTGTAGCATCTATGCAATCTTCAATGTCTACATTTAAACATTCAGTGTCTACATCTAACCATCTAGATTTTATTATAATCATCTTGTTTATGTGATTTGTTTTTTATTAGCATTTGCATTTGCATCTAAACATTTGGTTTCTACATGTAGTTATTCATCATCTACATCTACATATAACCATTCAACGTCTACATGTAATTATTTGGCATCTCCATTTTTATGTGCAATTTATCCAGTATCAATGTCTTTGTGTAATTGTTTTGCATATGTTTATTTATTTAGCATCTACAAGTGTCTATTCAATTTATACATTTTATTTATTATTTTTATGTTTCTATCTATTTTTGGGTGGCATATACACATATGTCATAAGGTATATGTCATCCTTAGCTTCTACATCTTGCTAAGTAGCATCTGATTTCTATGTCATAGTGTATGCATGTTTATTGGTTAACTTATAGGTTTCCACTTGTTAAAGACTCCTAAATCAAACTACTACCAAAACTTTTTCTAGATTCACTTGTCAAAGGCATACAATCAAACAAACACAACACACATTTAAACTTTTAGGTTTAGTCAATTAAGCTTGTTTCACATATTGTTTATTTAAATTTGATTATGTGTGTTTTTCAAACCTAATGTGTGAATTCTATTCCCTTATGTTGTAATGTGAACTTGGTAATCATAAATAACTTGCACCCTATTTATTTTATATTTTAGGGTCTTATGACTAGGATTTCATCACCTGATGTAGAGATAAAGTTCATGTGTGTTGGAAATATTGTCATTGATGTCAAAGGTCTAGTATTATTGGTGATAAAGGCCCCATTGCATTTAATGTTGTTTTTAATAAATATATCTTGGCTAATATGAGTTAATATTTATTTAATATTAATGAATATATTTTTGGTTGCATATGAGACAAAAAAAGGGCCCATGGAGAAGTTGAAGAGCCATGGGGTAAAGACAAAAGAAGGATGGGACGCATTTTCCATGAAGAGTCATCTTGGGGAATACCAAGAGTCACCAAGTGAAGAAAAAAGAGTAAGGGCACAATTTCTCATGAAGGGACACTTTAAGGAATACAAAAAAGTCACCAATATGAGGACAAAAGATGGAAGGACGTTTTTGGTCATGAAGGGTCACCACATGAATTTTCAAAGGCTTGAATATGAAGGGTCATCCAAGATTGGCGCCATTTCCCATGAGGATTGAAGGGTCACAAAGAGGGGAGGCCAAAGGTCATATGGAAAGCTATAAATAAAGGATTGAGAAGCCATTTGTAATATGAAAGAGAGAGGTTGATTTGATATTTTAATATCTAGCTTAGAAGAGCAATTATGAGAAATGAATATGATTTGTATTTTTTATATCTAGCTTAGAAGAGCAAAAGTGAGAGAGAGGAAGGAGATGTTGTATTGATCTATCATTTGTTGAGATAGCAACATTGAGAGATAGGTGTGTGGTATACACAAAGGGGTTGGTGCTCCTATGGGTTGGTGCTCACGAATTGTTGTTGGGTTGGTACTCGGCAAAGGGGTTGGTGCTCCTGTGGGTTGGTGCTCACGAATAGTAGCTAGGTTAGTGCTCGGCAAAGGGGTTTGAAGCTCCTGTGGGTTGGTGCTCAAAAATTGTAGCTGAGGCTAGTACTTGGCAAAGGGGTATGGTGATCCTATGAGTTTGTTCTCATGAATATACTTGAGATTGTTCTCCGTGGTTTTTCCCACATTGGGTTTCCACGTTATATCTGGTGTCTCTCTCTATCTTGTGTGATGTTTATTGTTTGAGTTTTATTGCATATCTTGAATGTTTGATTAAGTGGAATTTGGTTAAAGGAAAGTTTTATAAGATATATGATATACTGATTCACCCCCCTCTCAGTATATCTCGTGCTTAACAATTGGTATCAGAGCAGGTTCCTTCAGAAAGGGTTTAACAGCTTGAAGGTAGATCAAAGAAAAGCATAAGATGGCCAAGCAGCTAAAGAAGGAGAATCAAGAGTTGAAATCTATGGTTGAGGCTCTTAAGGAAAAGGTGTGTATCTTGGATTCTAAGTTGTTATAGAAGTGAAAGAAAATAAGATATTTATTCAGGATCTTAAGAATCAGTTAGAGGTTGCAAATTCAATTTTAACATCAAAAGAAGAAGAGTGTAATCATTTGAAGGATGAGTTAGGTTCTTTAAAGGATAATCATGAGAAGCTTATACTCAAGGCTGAAAAAGATCATGAAATATTAGTCCAAGGAAAGAAGGATGCAATTTTTGTAGGCAAATCAAAGAAGCCAATCAGGCAGCTCAATGCTTTCAAGTTTTCAAATTCTTTTCATGGTCATTGTTTTGTTTGTCATCATGTTGGTCATAGGGCAAGAAATTGTATGAAGAGAATCAATGAGTCAAAGGGAGATCTCAGTCACATTCAAGAAAAAGGTATGAGAAATATCGTTTGCTTTTGTTGTCATGAGGTTGGCCATATTGCTAGATTATGTCAAAATAAAGTAAAGAGATATTCAAAGTATGTCAAAGGTTACATAGCCCCTAAAAGATATGAGAAGAGTAAAATTAAGGTTTGGAGACCTAAAATAGTAAAGGTTGATCAAGTTGAGTTTAAGAATGAAAATGAATTACTTGCTATAGTAGATAAAGAAACAGATAAGAAGCATTGTGCAGAATCTCTTGTTACATTTGAGCATGAGCTTTGTCAAGAGAAGATAGTTGCAAAAGTTGAGAAAAAGAAAAAAATCATAAATGATAAGGTTAGTAAGTCAAAAAGGCTAGACATGCTTAAACAGATTCTAAAAGAAAAACACAAGAAGATCAAGGAAGAAATAGAGATGTGGGAATCTCCTGAGATTTATTTCTAGAACCATATTGTGTGGGGTGTCTCTTCTAGGCTTCAAGGAGACACTTTTAAGAAAATTGAATCATGGTGGATGCTATTGGGTCTTGGCTATGTTGCATGACAAGAAGGTGAGTTGGTAGATTAATTTGTATATCTTTTGAGGGAATATATTTGCTGAAGAAAATTTTGCATCAGTATTATGGTTTGAGGCTATTAGAATGATTCTTGCATATGCAATGGTTAAAAGTTTTAAAGTGTTTCAAATGATTATGGTCACAAGAAATTATAATGTTGAAAAAGAGCTAACAATTTTAGAAAGAAGGAAAAGGATACTCATGTAGATTTCATCAAGAAGAAGGATCGAGTTTCAAAGCTTCATTCATCAGGAAGAAGGTTCAGGCATGTTCATGGTAGAAGAAACAACCTGGAGATTCTATGTTGGTGCAAATAGCTTTGCATGTAAGAAATAAAGATCAGCCATGGTTCGTTGATAGTGGATGTTCGAGGCATATGACGGGAGATAAGAGTAAAGAAGATCAATGGTGGCATAGTGATATTCAAAGATAAAACCACTATCAGGATAGCCAGAAAAGGTATTTTAAGTTTGGATATTAGTAGAACCAAAGCTAAGAATGTTTTGTAAGCATAATCTATTGAGTGTAAGTCAAATATGTGATCAAGGATACACCTTAAAGTTTCATGCAAAAGGTTGTGAGATTAGAAGAAAAGATTCAAATGAGTTGATTGCAGATGCTCAAAGGATAGGGAACAATGTATATGTTTTGTCAGATATCTTCTCAAAGGCATGATCAAAGGATACATTCAAAGATCGGTGAGAGGAGTTGGGAGTAATTTCTATTACTTCCTGCCATTGATGTTCAACATCAAGTGAGGGGGAGCTAAGTGTTAGCTCCAGGTAGGCCCTTTGCCATTGATGTCAAAGGGGGAGAATAACAGGTACAGGTATAGGTGCAGAAAATAGGTATAGGGAATAGGTACATGTTGCTACAATAAGGGGGAGTTACTATATTTTTTTAGATGACAGGATGTGTAGGTGAAAAGATGTAGCAGTTTCAGGATTGAGGTTGCCATCAATGACAAAGGGGGAGATTGTTGTAAATATTGTATTGATGTCAAAGGTCTAGTATTATTGGTGATAAAGGCCCCATTGCATTTAATGTTGTTTGTAATAAATATATCTTGGCTAATATGAGTTAATATTTATTTAATATTAATGAATATATTTTTGGTTGCATATGAGACAAAATAAGGGCCCATGGAGAAGTTGAAGAGCCACAGGGTAAAGACAAAAGAAGGATGGGATGCATTTTCCCATGAAGAGTCATCTTGGGGAGTACCAAGAGTCACCAAGTGAAGAAAAAAGAGTAAGGGCACAATTTCTCATGAAGGGACACTTTAAGGAATACAAAAAGTCACCAAGATGAGGACAAAATATGGAAGGATGTTTTTGGTCATGAAGGGTCACCACATGACTTTTAAAAGGCTTGAATATGAAGGGTCATCCAAGATTGGCACCATTTTCCATGAGGATTTAAGGGTCATAAAAGGGGAATGCCAAAGGTCATTTGGAAAGCTATAAATAAAGGCTTGAGAAGCCATTTGTAATATGAAAGAGAGAGGTTGATTTGATATTGTAATATCTAGCTTAGAAGAGCAAATGTGAGAAATGAATATGATTTGTATTTGTTATATCTAGCTTAGAAGAGCAAAAGTGAGAGAGAGGAAGGAGATGTTATATTGATCTATCATTTGTTGAGATAGCAATATTGAGAGATAGGTGTGTGGTATACACAAAGGGGTTGGTGCACCTGTGGGTTGGTGTTCACGAATTGTTACTGGGTTGGTGCTCAACAAAGGGGTTGGTGCTCCTGTGGGTTGGTGCTCATGAATAGTAGCTAGGTTGGTGCTTGAAAAAGGGGTTTAAAGCTCCTGTGGGTTAGTGCTCATGAATTGTAGCTGAGGTTGGTACTCAGCAAAGAGGTATGGTGCTCTTATGGGTTTGTTCTCACGAATATACTTGAGATTGTTCTCTGTGGTTTTTTCCACATTGGGTTTCCATGTTATATCTGGTGTCTCTCTCTATCTTGTGTGATGTTTCTTGTTTGAGTTTTATTGCATATCTTGAATGTTTGATTAAGTGGAATTTGGTTAAAGGAAAGTTTTATAAGATATATGATATACTGATTCACCCCCCCTCTCAGTATATCCTGTGCTTAACAATGTGTTAGACAGATATATAAATTTAAAGGGAGTTTTCATTATTGGCTAAATATTCATCCATTTCACTAGTTTTGTGAAGTGAGGTGGTTTCATCCAAAACCTAAATAACTCTTTTTTCACATGGATTTGAGCCTCAACATACCACAAGGTATATAGAGGATGCCCCTAGATATCCTCATTTAGCCTAGTTTAAGAGCCTATGTTTCATAGATAGATAATGGTATCAATAACACATCATTCCCCAAGATCAACCACCACATAAATTTTAGGGTAATATCAGTGGGCCACTAGATGACTAATCCTACTTGATTATCTAGGTCATACTTATGTGTACTGAGTGATCCCTTTATATTAAACTAGTATTTCACATAATATAAATAATTTGAATTAAATTAAACTAAAGTCAATAAATTTTAATTTTTAATCCAATTCAAATCAAATCAAGTCAAAATAAATCAAAATCAAGTCAATTGAATCCATTCTTCAATCCAATTCAAATTAAATAAAATTCAGCTAAGTCAAATGTTCAAACACAATCCAAAACAAAATTTGATACAAATCCAACCAATCAGTTTATTCAATCTAAGTTTTTAAGTCAAGTCCAATCCAATTATTAAATCAATTCAACTTAAATCTAAGTTAAATCTAAAATCTAATATCCAAATCAAATCAACACATCTAACCAATCATTTTGACTTAGTTAAGTCATTTTAACCATTGTTACAAATCTAACTATTCAAATTGAATCCCAAATCCAAATCAAATCCAATCAAAAACATGACGCCCATAATAAGGTACAAACTCAATGAAATCAAAATATAGATACCAAGGATAATTTTACTCATAATTTGTTTTACTTCCTTTAAGAACATTATTTTAATGATAATACAGATAATTTATATTATCATAGTGATTACTATAAGGAAGATAATGATTTATTTAAGACTAATTGAGTAAAATCCCAAATTGACCAATACCTATATAAAAACAAAGAAAAAATTATCATGCACTTTGTAGAGATAGGTGCATAGCTTCCCTTTAATTACAATCTAGATAACTTGTCTCACATCATAAGTAAGAAGAACCAAAACATCCCTGATAAAGAACAAGCTACATACAACCATCAGGTAGACCAAAACCAGGCTACTTTTGAGTCTACTTATCAAAATATAAATCATGTTATTTATATCACTCTTGGCAAAGGAAAATTGACTTAAGAGGATCAATCTAACCAAGATCAAAAAAATGTCATCCTTAAAAAAATCCAATAGCTTAACCAAAATTTGTCAAGTCTAGCCGCCTACATATACCAAAAAATCCAATCAAAATCAATTATCCAACTAGTAATCCCATTATCAACAATCAACTAATCAACCATTAAATAATTAGCAACAATCTAAAAATAATTAATCTTTTAAGCCACCCCAATCTAATCAAAACCCATCAACATCACTTCAAGTTATGTCATCCACTCAAGAATGGAAAGCTATGAAATATGCTCTTCAAGGACTACAAGTGGAAAACTAAATCAAAAAGTATAGGTTTGAATAAATTTACCCCTATCCATTTGACTAAAATATGTTAAAGGTATGCTTTCCCACTCATTTTGAGTTGCCTAAATTTGACAAATACAAAGGAAAGGGTGACCCATACTAACATCTTAATGAATTATTTATGGCATGTCAAGAGATCACCTACAGTGACATTTATCTAATCTAATTATTCCCTAGTAGATTTTATAGCCAATCCCTAAAGTGGTTCTTACATCTGCCAAGGGGATCTATAAACACATTTGTTGATTTATTAGAATAGTTTGTGAGACATTTATCTTATAGTGTTGAGGATGAATGTTCCAAAAAAAAATAGGGAGAGTTTCTCATCCTTCCTATAGATATGGTGGGGTTTAGCTAGTATATTCCCCTACTCTATTCTTAAGAAGCAATTCATCAGCATCTTCATGGTAAACCTAAATCAGGAAATGGCCTTTAGCTTAAAGGTACATTACACCATGACTTGTGAATAAATCACTAATAAGGGTGTCCAAATATATAAGGCCTTTGTTTCAAAGGATTTGGTGTAATTATTTTCCAAAGACTCCCAAAATCATAATCAAACACAAATTGAAAATCCCAAGTTTTTAGTAAAAATAAGAATTTTGTTGGTGATGGAGAGATTAAGTCCAAAGATATTAAAATTTTTCAAAAGAATCCAATTGATACCCTTCATCAATATCAACCCAATCAATAATACCAATGACAGACCTACACTCCTCTCAAGGAACCTTTAGAAGTTATTTTCCATAAACTTTTTGCAGTAAACCTAATTACATATCCACAAAAAAATCCCTTTGATGAAAATCAACCTAAGCTAAAATGTTAAAAATAGGATGAGTACTATGATTTTTATAGGATCTAGAGTCATTATATGAACAAGTGCCTAAATCTTAAAAACTATGTTCAATACTTGTTAGATTATGGTGAGATTGAAGTCGATAATGATGCTTCAATGTCTAAGAATCGGCAAATGGGAATATTCAAGGATATATTCCATAAACATGCTCAAAATAATTTATAAAAAAATTAACAAGGTTAGAAATAAGGTCAAAATACTCATGCTAACAATTTTAATTACTTTAGAACCCAATATAAATATGATGTTGTCATCATTCAAATCACTAATTATCACATTTCCACTATCAAAATCAAATAATGAGATTGTGATGTCACTACTCGGTGCTCCAAGGTCACCATCAAATGTCTCTCTATTAAAAAACATTTCACATTCACCTTGAGATTATAGTATGACCTTCTCAAACAATATTAATATAGCCCATTATAAATCATCAAAGAAGAAGAAGAATTGTAATAAAGCATTGTTCTAATACTAGATGTTATGAACCTAATATAACTAATACACAAAATAACTAAAAATACTAACTATATTAATATTGTATTCCTTTTATGGAAGGAATCACTCTGAATCACTTTCCACTTCAAGGGGGATACCTCCTTTGAGCAATGATCTACTACAATTCGTCTTCTTATTTAATGATTTACAATGGACTATGCCCTCTTATTTATACTACTCTAATCTATCTCACGATTATATTCTTATACATGTGGGATTATTATTTTTATTCATTACTATTCACTATTAGTCATTATACTACTATTCTACCCCCCATATACAATATATACCCCTATATAGGTATATTATAGACTCCCTCCCAAATATCCAATTTGGATCTTCTTAATACATTCATTGTTAATAAAGATGTATTATATAAATTCCTTCAATGGTCGAAGGTTTATGCTAACATTTATCCTTCACAATTACAAGAATTTAAGGGAAATTTTTCCTTAGGCTATTAGGTCACATTGACCATAATGACCTTCCTCTAATATGACCATTCCAAAATTTGTCCCTCTACATCCAAGAATGCATTACCAAACATAAGGTCAAATGGGTACTTATAGATAATAGGTCATGACTGAACATATACACATTGAAATTTTTAAATAATCTTGGGAATTTTGAATCATTATTGGACTCAAAAACCATCACTATCATAGCATACAAAAATGAAAAGTGAGAATTAGTTGGTACCATCCACTTTCCCATCATGGTCAACCCTATCACACAAAAAACCTTCCTTCATGCCATTGACCTTAACTTACTATATAACATCCTCTTGATACACCCATGGATTCATAGCATGCACATTATTCCCTCCACTTTCCATCAATGCATCAAGTTCCCACACTTTGATATGGAGGTGACCATCCCCGTAAACCTATAACCATTATAATATTATAAAATGTTATAAGGATGGTATTATAAAATAAAACATTTTCTTATCATGAAGCATGTCTCTAATAAAGATAAAATTTTAGAACATAAGGCTTAAAAGTCATCCTTTTAGATCCATAAATTTGGCCTACCATCCACATCCAATAATCTACTCTATAATTAGCATCACACATCAAAATATTAGATAAGGATTGTGGGGAATATGAGATTCACAATGCCTTTCATGTTACAAAACTCCCCACTTCCCCTAAGAATCATGGTGTGAACACCATGTATCAACAAAAGTGAATAAACTCCTATAATTTTGGCCTCCTCTACTTTGTTAAAGAGTTCCTCCTTGATGATGAATAGATTGAGAGTTCTAGTGACTCATGGTTATATGGTGATGGTTTAGACTCATGTTATTAAAACAAGGAATATCCCATCATGAACAAGATGTGAAATTTCATGAAATATAATTAAAAAGACCTGGGTATTCATGAAAAAGGTATCCTTGAACTCATTACCCCTATAAAATTTGAGAATATCATGTTATTAGATACAAACCATCTGGGGTGACCCATATGATCTCATTAGTGATAGTACTACAATCTCCAATGCGGATTATTTCAACAATGACACAAAGTCATTTTATATCCTCTATAATTATCTATCTCACACAAATATTTTAGATTATATATTTGTTCTCACTATCCACCTAGAGCTCCAATGCCTTGACCTCATAGACTAGGACCAACAAGACCATTTACCAATGGATGTCTTCCAAAATGACAAATTTATTGTAATATTTTTTAGACTTTGGGATGGCTTCCCATTATATTATCAAAAAATGGATTATAAATCAACCTATATTGTAGCTTGATACTTTAGGAAGGAATAAGAGTTCCTTAGTTGTAAAAATCAAAAAAGTTAAAAATTTAAAAATCAATATCCCCTAGTAAAAACCTCTTTGAGGTGCTAACGGATAATCTAATCAGAAATCAAAATAAATAATTATTCATTTGTGAAAACCATTCTAAGATGCCAATAGATATGTAACTTGACTCTTCTTGTGAGTCATTAAAATAGAATAATGATCCTAGGATCATTGAAATTAGAGTTAATCTTGTAGACACCTAAAATTGGTTGTAGATAACCTCCAACCATGCTTTTGGCTAGTTTCCATCTAAAATGCACAATTTGGCATAAAAACACTAAAACACACAAAATGATGTGAAAATTATATATTCAAGTGCCAATTTTTGCCAAAGTATCCCTAAATGGGGCAATGCAATTTATGGGCCAGCTAACTTTGATCAGTTCATTTCGAGTCAAAATGCTAATTTTGCACCCACATGCTTTGGACTTCTCTTTCCTATCAAATATTTTACACAAGACTTGTCCTTTGTTATTTAATTTTATAAAAATCCTAAATGGGAATACACATCCAATGCATCTAATGTGGACTTCCAATTCCAATCTAATCAAATTTAGGACCAATAACAAGGTATTCCAATCATTTTGGGTAATTTATGCACAATGTGCTTAATCATGCTTAGGAGCTAATTAACCCAAATTAAGGCCTAATCGATAATTCCATGGAAACTTGTTGAATACTTTGTTTTGGAAACAAATATTGAATATTTGCATCATCAAGTGACCTCATTTTTTTGGAAGACATCCCTAGGCCATAAATGCCATAAATATCAGGATTCATGCCCTCCATGCCTCTTAATTTCCCCTTCTTCCAATGTCATGATGAGGATAATTAAAAACTTAATTCCAAAAAATGAATTAATTATCAACCACATATCTGAATCTTGATATGGATGATTGAGGTTGATTCTGATCAAATCTAAAATTCTATAAATAGGAGGCCTCACAACATCATTTCTAAGCTTAATTAGTGCAAAGTTATAATGTAGGGTTGGTTCCAAAAAGCTTCAAGAAACTAGTGTTATAATGCCAAATTGATTCCAAGCCAAGCTAAGCTACAAGCCAAAGGTGCCAAGGAGAGATGGAGGTAGTCAACATTCCATTGATAAAGACTTCATGAGCACAAGCAAAGCAAGCCACCACAACAAGCATTTTGGAGCATCCAAGGAAGATAAAAGAGTTTTATTTTGCATTTTAGTTGTGTGTTTTATTCATGATTGTTAACTAAGCTCTCCCTACTATCTAAGCCTAGAGATGTTATGCTATTAGTGTGTTTATTTTATTTTTCTTTCATTTTGGAACTAACACCATACTAACCATCCTCTCTTAAGTCAAACTCCTAGATCACAAAATGGCACACCCAGTGGAATAAGACACATCCTACACATGAAGGAGATATTTTTAAAACTTTAAAATATTTATTTGAGCCTTTAAAACTCTTAAAATTTTAGTATCTAACTTTATTTTTCCATTTTTTGTTGCCACAATTTTTACACAGTAATCGATGTCAGTAGAAATACTAACATCAATTACTAACTTAACTAACACCGATCAACAGAACTAACATTAGTCAGATCTTGATTAGTCATAGCTAACATCAGTGGTATTGACTGACATCGATCACTGTGTTTTTCCAAAAACATAGATTTGAGACCTACTTTTTCAAATTTTGTTTTTTCAAACTCAAAAGGGCATCAAAGCTAAAGGACATGCTAACAATTTTGCTATATGACCAAGCAAAATTTTTGCTCAAAACATGTTTAAATAATTTTTAATGCTTAAAATTTGATTAATAAACTTGTTTTGGTGTTTAACAAATAATTTAGGTGTTTCTGGTGAATGATTTTCAAAGTTTTCAACTAAGACCAAGGGGTCAAATGAACACCACCAAACATTTCATTTGAGTTTAAAATTGAACACACTTATCAATTCTTATTTGCAATAGTTGTGTAGTTGGATTTTGTTTGGCAAAAAGAGTAATGTTGTGTGTATGCTCTTTCATTTGTCCCCTATAGGGAACCCTTATAATCAAAAGTGTCATTCTTATTGACAATATCCTAATCCAAGGCTTAGAAATAAAGTCATCTAAAGCACTCCCTAAAAACTCATCAAAGTTTGGGTGACCTTGAAAATGACCCTAAAGTTTTTATATTTTCATGATTTTTTTATTTTTATGCATCTTGTCTTGTGAGGGGGCCTTCATCACCTCCCACAAGTTCTTTAGGGAAGATTTTACTTAAGGTTTCATCTCCCAGCATTGACTTCATTTTACTCTTTTAGAGTTGCACATGGGACATCACACTAAACTAAGTCAACAATAGGATGTAGTGGTTGTAAAAAGGACTTGACCTTTTTGCAATAAGCTGAGTGATATGGACCTAAAATCCATGCTTTTCTTTTGCATTATTTGGCATGAAAGTCATTGTGTAATTGATTCCCCTAGATCATTCAGAAACTTTTTAGATTTTAGACAAATCCCCACTTGCCATAGAAGTATTATTGGTGCAAGGTACACCTCAAGGTCCATGTCGTAGTAATGTTATTTGAGAGAAGGGGGGTGTAAAATCCCTACTATATAATGTGTATTTACTTTTGGATGAACACTTAAGAATCCTCTCAAATGATTTATATTGATGGATTCCAATTATACCAAGCAACCTTGTCAGTTTAGGATCTAAGAATGATTAATTAGTTGGTATTTTCCTAGATTAAAATCTTGCTTAGATTCAAAACTTGGTGTAAACAAATAATCCCAAACCAAACACATGGTCCTCATTTTTCTTTTAATAAAGAGGCATTATGCTTCCCACGTGAGATCATCAATTTTCCTTATTCAAAGTTCATCAAAAGCTTGAGAGTCATGTCATCCACTTTGGCATAGTTATGCTACCCAATTGAGTCTAGACCTTGACCAAAGTTGTTTAAGTCCTTCACTTGTACTATAAATTTGGAATTACACCTTTACAAGTTCATAGGGTTGATGTGTAAAGTGGGTCAACCATTTTCACTAAACTTGAGGGAACTTAGGTTTAATTTCCAATTTGGGTTGAAGGCCATTTAAGACTCATAATCATTATCTTCACTTGATAGACTTAATCCATTTTGTGATAAAAACTTGCACTTTAAGTCTATATACCACAAATATTTTGAGTCAATAAAGGTATTGTTATGTTACCAAAATTGTGGAAAAATGTCTTTGCCTTAGAGAGTCTTTGAAACAAATTTTTTTATCATACCTTTTGGGTATTATAGCATTGTTACGCTACCCAAATCATTTCAAAATTTGTTTCATAGCCCCTTTTACATAGAATTTCAAATTTATTTCTACATGTTCAGACTAATCCAAGTGTACTTTTGATCCTTTGTTTAAAGCACAGTTATACTATTGACCTTTGTCTAGCCTATTTGTCAAAAGAACCAAGTTTTATACCATTATTTATGAGAAAATTAACTATTGCTAAAAGTGCCTTTTGTTTCATACCTTATACCCAATTGACCAAGTTCATGTCTAAGAATCAAATGCCTAGTGTTTATTAAAATTATTTCAAATCCATTAGATTAAAACTTTCATCTATTTTCAAAGTCTATATTTTGATGTTGTTTGGCCAAGAGTCCTATCATATGCCTTGTTTTATCCTATCTTTTGACGTCACGTTTGGCCAAAAGACCTAGCAACTTTTAAATTCCTAGATTAGACTAATTTGAAACACTTTGACCTTAGAGTTTGGTATTTTAATTTTTTGGTCCATTTACTTGCTTACCTTTGTGTGAACAATGAAATGTTAGATACTTTATATTAGATTATTTCCTCATAAATCTTTGCATAAACCTTTTGATCCTTTTTGACAAATCTAGACCAAGTTGAAGGCATCATTTGTTTTAGATTTTATCCTCTTTAGAGTTTGTAGAACTCTTTAACCTTTTATCAACAAGCATTGACTATGGATCCCAACATGTAATCCTACACTCATAGTGGACTCATGTACAATATAGGGATTAGTAATGTAGTTACATAAGAATAAATGGTGTAAGACCCCTATGCAGATAACATTGCTTATGAGATATATTCTTATCCCTTTTATAATACTCAATTAGGGGCACATAGCCAAGATATATTGGCTAAATATTTGGTTAACACACCACCTTACATAGATTAAGACCAAGAATAAACCATGAAATACTTAGCCACAATACCCATAGTGGATGAGCCAGTACTTCAACAACCATATTCTACTAATTTGGCTTCCACGTATGATGCATTTTTGTTTGAGCGACATTTTTTAGAGAACAAAGATGAGATTTTTTTTAGGGCCATAAAGGTAGGGACTAAGTTTTTAGCAGACTTCCCCCATAAAAATTTACCAAGTCTAGTAAGAGTGCCCCACAATATCATTTATGATCAACAGGCTTCTTCTAGCAATCCTATGGCTCTAGTCTAAACAACGTACCAAGATCCTAATATATGTGATCAAAGAAAAACATCATGGAAAATCACTTTAACCAAATACCAAAATCATACCAAACCTACCTAAATTTAGAACATGATTTCAATCAGATGAAGTAAGCCTCTCATTGACCTAGTACCTTCAACAGGGGTGTTGATAGAATTAACTGGACAAGAAAATATAAGTTCTGACCCATTTATACAAACCACTCCAGTAGATAACCTGATGCATATGCCCATTATTGAAGAAGTGTCTTCATCCTCTACATTGAATACCAAGCCAAACATAGTATACAATGTGCAAATAGTGTCCAATCTTGATCAAAGTGTTATTAGCACACAAACAACTAGCCAACAACATGTGCCTATAGTTAATCCCATGAGTAGATCATCATATCAAGGAATAGGAGTTTTTATAACCCAACCTCAACTGAATGCTTCCTCAACTATACAACCTATGAGATTAGGTAATCAAACAATGGCCAATGTCATGCCTCAATGATAGAATGTGATGAATCTTACTCTTCCTCAATAGGTAGAGAGTAGTATGCCACAACAATAGACATAGTCTAGTGTATCAACACAACAAAGGATGAATACATTGATACCTTAATTAGGGGTAACTAATATTCCACCTCACCAGGTTAAGAATAATTAATTATTTGGTCAATCATAGACTAATATGCCAATTCAAAACCAAGTAATGACCAGTCAACAACATATAAATATTGATCAGTGATAGATGTTGAATCTATAAAATTCTCACTTTTTCATAGGGATTTGTGCAATAAGGAGGTCCCCATGTTTCTCAAGTACCTACTAGACAACCATTGGTTCAAAATATGCCACAAATTCAGAGATAGGGTCTTAGTCCATAAGTTCCCACTCAACAGTAAGGTTTGATTAGTCGATAGCATGTCCCTTTTCAACCACAATAGGTACAGTATAATTATATCCCTCCATCCCAACCACAAAATCCACTAGGTCAAACCTTTATCACCAACCCAAACCAGAATGTCACACAACCAAATGTGCAATTTCAAGTACACCCCAATCCACGTATGTGTATTCCTAATCCATTCCCCCACTAAACCAATCTACCCCAATAGGTGTCTCCATCATACCCTAGTCAAAGTGCTCCACTTGTGACCTCCCAACTATCTATCCAAACCAGCATTCACCCTCAAACCAATATCCCTTCTAGTTTCCTCTCTCAAGAATTACAACAAATGAAGGATGCAATTGTTGCTATTTAGGTGGGGAAGCAAACTAAAAAGTTAAAATTGGATGATGTATGTTCCTATCCATTCAACATGGAGTATTTGCATATACCATTTCCCCTAAGATATGAACCACTAAAATTTGATAAATACAAAGAGAAGGATGATCCTAAGGCTCATTTGACTGAATTCTTTGTCACATGTCAACCATTGGCATATATTGACATATATCTCTTACAATTTTTCCCAAGGATCTTTGTTGGAAAAGCCTTGAAGTGGTTTATAAAATTTCCCAAGAATTCAATAATAGACTTTGATGACCTTTCTGATAAATTTGTACAACACTTTTCCTATAATTTCAAGCATGAGATTTTATTAGTGGACTTGACACAAGCAAATCCAAAAGCTAGGGAGAGTTTTGCAAGATATTTATTGTGATGGAGAGCCCTTACAAGCCATTTCACCCATAGTTTACCAAATAAACAATTAGATGTTATGTTTACTAAAAATTTGCATAGTGATATAGCCTATCATCTGGAACTGCAATGTGCAAATACGTTCAAAGATATCATTGATAAAGGTTGTTTATTGAGCAAGTAATCATCAATAAGGGATTCATCAAGATCAATTCAATTAATCAAAATCAAGGTACCAATCATATAAATGACCAACATCCCATCTAAGCATAAGCATCACAACTGACACAGGCCAAAACCATGAAAGACTGAAGCAATTCAACCAAAATAGGAATGTTATGGGAAATGGAGTAACCAAATATTGTCATGTACAAACTTTATATACATCATATGTACCACCTTTTTAGATTACTCCTACCTAGAAACCTCTTCAACCAATGTTTCAAGTGCAACAACCAAGATCTACATAACAAATACAATAGCCTTTACCATTACAAACCCCTCCTAGAAGAACCATCCCTACACGTCGTGTCTTTAGCGACCTAGGAGAACCTATTGAATCTATATTTTACAAGCTTACTGATGTTAATCTGATTATTTGGCCCATACCAAAACATTATTTACAAGTCATTCCTAATCTTGATTGTTATCATGAAAATGAATTATGTGACTATCATCAGGTCAATGGGCATAATCTATGAAGATGTGTCCAAATCAAGCATTTGATCGAGAATATGTTGAATAATGGGGAGATAAAAATAGATAATGGTACTTCCACTTCCAATTAAACTCTTGAAATCTATCAAAACCTATTTCCCTAACATAATAATCAAAAATAGTATAATAATTAGCAATAACAACAATGGCCAGTGCAGTAGCAAAATCAATAGTATCATAATCAAAGGTTGAACCAGTAGAACCAAAAAAATTAGTAGCAAACCCCAAAATGATAGAATAATGGACAAAACCAAGTTTAGAATGGTAACAACCAACAAACCTACCATGCAGTTATACATGAATACAATAGGATTGTAGGTCATATTGTAGGGGGTAACATTAATACCATCTCTATTAATCTTAGACCAAGTACTAATCAACTTATACCATTACTAAAAAACAATATTCAGCTAAATCACATAGATAATCCTTCTTTGACCTGGGAGTACATATAGGCAAACCAAAAAACTAGGACTTCCCCTTTTGGATCTTACAGTGACAACTCATTCTTACCATGTGACCACATGCAAGTGCACTGGCAATCGAGACTTATCCTATCTCATCCCACACCATTTCTAACATTAGTTAGCAATAATAGTCTAGTATTTAATCCCAATTATGTATTCATAACTTGGAGGTCAAAGATTACTATCCTAGGCCCATAACCATCTACCACTTTGACTATCATCCAACCAACCATTCAACCTCAAAATAAACCATTCACTACTGGCCAAGACAAGAAGTTTGATATTTTGGAACAATTGTAGAAGACATCAGCACAAATTTCTATTTTAGATTTTTTGTGGACATTAATAATCTACAAAAACATCTTGAATGAGTTTTTAACCCAATCCACTATTTCTAGTGACATATCCCCTGATAAATCTCAAGCTTTGATTAGACACCTAGCTTTAGCCCAACAAGTCACATTCAACCAAAGTGATGTGTCTTCCCTTGGCCCACTCTATAATAACCCATTATACATTAAGGTTTGTATAAAATGGCATAAAGTGAAATGTGTCCTTATAGATAATGGATCTAGCCTCAATATAGTGTCTCTCAATCTCATCAAGCTTCTTGGGTACATAATGATAGATCTCTAGCTAGAAACAATAACTATAAAAGATTATGATAATCATGAAAGAGAATCATAGGGAACCATTAGTTTTCAAATTATCATTGGGCCTTTGACCCATGATATGCTTTTCCATGTGTTGGATCTTGAGTTATCATACAACATGCTTCTAGGTAGGCCTTAATTACATGATATTCATGCAGTCTCATCAACACTGCACCAGTGTATCAAGTTTTCCCACTCAAGGATGGAAGTGAATATTAAAAGATATTTACACCTATATGAATACTAAAAGCATCTTAAGGCTAAGTTTTAAAGCTATAATTATCAGTATGGTATGAATCCAAGTTCCAAGTAGGATAAAGGAAAGGTTATACTTATTGATCCTTCACCAGATAATTTCATAGATCCTAATATCTTAGATTCCCTTTTCCACATGCTACCTCATAAATCTTTCAATCATTTCACCATTTTAGATAATGGATCAGGAGAATATGTGACCCATGATACGTTTCATATCACCAATCTTCCTCAAATTTTGAAAACCTTTGAGCGACCTAAAGTCATTCCACATATGCATTGGTAACAAAAGAACAAAGATAAGGGACGTATCACATTTGTACCAACATCTAGCTTAGGACCTCACCCTCTTTAAGGGAATGAATTATGGTTATACAATGATGACCAAGTTGACTTTTATAAAAATTCAAAGTATCCTATTCCTAATAGGATCATGGAGTGTCATAGTTATGAAAGAAGAGGCCTCAAACTAAATCAACAAGGAACCATCGAGCCAATTTCCATGAATAAGTATGAAAGACTTTATGGACTTGGATTTAAACTACCTAGGGGTGACCCCACATATCTTATTCAAACTCCATCACCAGCAACTAGTGATGATGATGCTGATAGTGAAGCAAAGTCTGATCATAGCCTCACTTTTAATGACCTAATTAAAAATAATTTGTTTGATAACAATGCCAGTTTTACCCTTACCCAAGCTATTCATCATAATCCATTGCCATTATATTATCCCCAACTGATAGATTGGGACCAAAAAGAATCTATTCTATCAATTGATGAGTTCCAAAATGATGAGGCATTCTATGATTTCTTAGGCCTTAGAGACAATGTTCCATTAGGAGATCATAAATTAGGATTATCAATAACATTGGATCCTGTAGCCTATTTTGGAGAGTGAGTGAACACCCTTAGCCAAAAATAAATAATTAAAAAATTGAGGTCCCAAAGTGAAAACCTATTTGAGGTTCTTTCTAACTAGGGAAAAAGTAAAGATAAAGGCTAGTCTAGTAGTGAAAACCTATTTCAGGCACCATTAGATGAGAGTGTTCATTATTCTTCAAATTTAGACCAAGAGACCACAAATGATGAACTTGCATATGGATCTGAGTTTAGTTTTGGGAAATAAGTATTTGATCAGATTATCTAAGAATTTTTTACTATTTTTTTTACATGGCCAAATCTCCCATTAGGAGACTCAGATTCATCATACCTAGGAAAAGTTGAAGAGCAAGTCCTAACAGAGGACCCTAACATAGTCCAATAGTTTAAGTCACTACCTACTATCCTAGAAGATGGTTCAACCCTCCTAGTTAAAGATACGGTAGAGGTAAACATTGGGACTCTATCAAACTTAAAATGGATAAAATTAGGCGTGTCCCTCACTGAGGAGGAACATGACATTTTTATAGCTTTGTTGAGAGAGTTTGTAGATATATTTGCATGGGCCTATTCTAACTTGCCAAGATTAGACCCCACCTTGGTTTTGCACCACCTTATGGTAAATCATGATGCCAAATCGGTAAAACAAAAGCTCCATAAGATGCATCCTTGCATTGTTATATTAGTAAAGAAAGAGTTGGAAAAACTCTTATAAGAAGGATGTATCTAGTCCATTGACTACTAAAAATGGATCTCTAATGTAGTACCTATTAGCAAAAATCCTGAAGGAATTAGAATTTGTACTAATCTTTGAGAATCAACAAAAATTATCCTAAAGATGATTTTCCATTGCCTAGTATCGACATGATCAATGACTCCATTGTAGGTTATGAAATGCTTTCACTCATGGATGGATTTTTAGGATATAATCAGATCAGAATAGTGCCAGAAGATCAACATAAAATAGCATTCACCACTCCATGGAGAACATTTTTCTATCAGGTGATGCCATTTAGCCTTAAGAATGTGGGAGTTACATATCAAAGAACCATGACTATCATATTCCATGATATGATGCATGATATTGTTGATGACATTAGGAAAATCCAAGACCAAGGTTGACCATCTTGTAGTGCTGCATAATATATTTGAAAGACTATGAGATTACAAAGTCTGAATAAATCCAAAGAAATGTGTGTTTGGTGTAACTTTAGGTAAATTACTTGGATTTGTCATGTATTGTAGAGGTATTGAAGTTAATCTAGCTAAAGTCCATGTTATAACCAAGATGCTACCACCAACCAATTTAAAGTAACTCCATAGTTTTTAGGGTAAGATCTAGTCCATTCGACACTTCATCTCTTAATTAGTAGACAAGTGCCATCCATTTATACACCTTTTAAAGAAAGGATTTGCATTTCACTAGGATGATCACTGCCAAATAATTTTTCAACAACTCAAAGATTATCATTTCAATCTACCTATTTTATTACCTCTTATGTTAGGAAAGCCATTCTTGTTATACCTATCAGCTATCGATTATGCTCTAGGGGCACTCTTGGCTCAACATGATGACAAAGGAAAGGAGCATTTTGTATACTAACTAAGTCATACCTTGGTTACATATGAACATAACTATGCACCTATTGAAAAATCATATCTATCCATGGTTTTTGCCACTCAAAAACTATGTCATTACATGTTGAATAATAAAACCATGGTCATTTCAAAAGTAGATCCACTCAAGTATCTACTATCTAAAAAAACTTTGCAAGGTAGAATAGCTAAATGGATCATGCTTCTTAGTGAGTTTGACATAGAGTATGTTAATCAAAAATCAATCAAAGGACAAGTTATTACATATCAACTTGTTGAAGCACCTCTTGTGGATACACATCCACTCAAGTTTCCATCTCTTGATGAATCCATCATGACCATTATTGATACACCCCTAGAGAAGTAACCTTGGAAGCTATAATTTGACGGTTCATTCACTGTGCATAGATCAAGGGTAGGCCTATTGTTTATTACACCACAGGGGGGTCTATTCCCTAAATCATTTAGAATCAGCTTTCCTTGTACAAACAACATGGTAGAGTATAAAGCCCTTGTTGTAGGACTTTGACAAGTAGTGCATTAGAATATATCTCATATTAAATTTTATGATAATTCTTAGTTAATCATCAATCAGGTCACAAATCATTTTTTGACCAAAGATGACAATTGGGTTCCATATAAAACCATGGTTGACACTCTTAAAAAGTAAATTGCCAACATTCAGTTTGAGCATATACCAAGGGCTAGTAACAGAATTATAGATGCCATGGCTACTATTGGTTCTCTAATTTGACAAATAGATAAAGCTAAAGAGTATCAGTTCCTCATTTAGAATTTATCAACACCAAATCATGAACCTTCAATCATTTCCATGATTTGTGATATTTTTGGTCCTCTTATATGGTACTCAGACCTTTATAACTACCTTCATGACCATGTTCTACCACCTAACCTATCTCAAAAACAAACCAAAGCCTTCATTCATCATTCCACTCATTATACTTTACTTGGATCCACTCTTTACCATAGTAGTTTTGATGGAACTCTACTTCATTGTTTAACTTCGACAGAGTCTACACTAGTGTTAAGAGAATTTCATGAAGGAGTATGTGGAGCCCTACTATGACCCAAACCCATCGCATGTATTAAGATAGGAATAGCTAACATGTGGCTTACTTATCCCTCTTTGATGCTATATCACATTTCTCTATGCATTCATTTGGTTATTAGGTTGGCCTATGGAGTAACCATGGCCTATATAGACTATATATAAGAGGTAGTGGGTAATTATTTATCATCATATTGTGAATTTTTCTCTTATTAAAACTTATGGAGGTTTCCCCCTCAAAGTGGATTATCTATTATCATATATTTTGATATATTTTAGTCATATTTGGATCTATTTCTACTATTCTACTTTATTGTTGAATTAATTTCATTACAAGTGGTATCAAAGCTATGATTTGGGCAATCTTATGGGGGAAACCCTAAACTTTTAAATTTGGATATATCTAAAAAATAGTCACTAATTTCTCTTCATTTTTTTACTAGAGGTTATAAATCATTAAATTAAGCTTCCATTAAAATTTCATCTCATTTGGATCTATTTTACAAAAGTTATCACCATTATAGGGTTTTTAATAAAATTGCTCTATAGTGCGCAATTCAAAGAATTTTTATGAGTTATTTACATTTTTGGAAATCTTATAAAAATTTGGCTAGCTTATATTCTTTGTATTTTTTTATTTTAGGCTAACATAAGTCTAAAATCACTTGGTCAAAGTTGGGTCAAAAGTGCCAATCAGGGTCAGCATCATAAAGCCCTTTTATGGGAGGTCCACAAACTCAGGGCTGAGGAAAGGGTGCTAAAACTCCAAGTAAAAATCCTAACAAGGAAGAGATGGAGCCAGAAGGGGGATGTACTATATATTTTATACCAGAGTTCTCTAACATAGATTACAAAGTGATCCAGCTTGATTATAGTGTGCAAGGCATTCAAAGTGAGGTACAAGGCATACAATCTAATATGAAATCCATACAAGATAGTTTGGTAGATATCATGATGGCTTTGAAAAATAATCAATCAAATCATCCATATATCACTATTTCACAACCCCACCAAGGTGGTTCTTCCAACCAGTCTACTTTAAATCTAACTACATTACCATAGAGGAGCTTATTACCAAAGGTGGATATGCACAAATTTGATGGAAAAGATCCACTCAATTGGATCAACCAAATGGAGAATTTTTTTGATCTGCATTAGATCCTAGGTGGATAAAAGGTTACCATGGCATCCTTATATCTTGAACCCAATCAATTCATTTGGTATCAATGGTTGTGTGCTCAAAAGAAAAATATGACTCTCAGTGTCCCCTTGTCAATATTTATAGAGGAGCTGCAATTACACTATGGCAATAGTGTGATAGAGAATTACTTCAGCCAACTGGCAAAATTGTGACAGATTGGCTCTATTAAGGATTATATTCATCATTTTTATAACCTATCCTTATGTGTGGAGATAATTTCTAAGGAGAACTTGAATGACCTATTTTTGGGTGGACTCAAGACCACATTCAACATGAGGTACGCATGTTTAATCCACTTAAGATTTTTTATTCTATTATCATGGCACACAAAGCTAAGGAAAAATTCATATCCAACAAGAAGCAACCATTCACTCACTTCAAAGATCATAAAATATCGACACCAACATTTCCTCCACCTACCAGATTGACCCCTCAACAAATTGAAGAGAAGTGTGCAAAAAGATTATGTTTTGGTTGTGACAACAAGTGGAGCAAAGGACATAGATGTGCTAAGAAGAAGTTATTTTACATTGAGGGATCTAATGAAGATGAAGAAGAAGATGATGCCTCCAATGATGATGAGGAAGAGATAGAGGAGGTACCTAAGATTGCCAACCTACAATCTCTTATCATGCACTTGTAGGTATTAGCACTCCAAAAATTGTTAAGGTCATGGGTTTCCTCAAGAAATAAAAGGTGATAGTGTTGATTAATTTAGGGAGCACACATAACTTCATCAACCATAATTTGGCCACTCTATTAAACTATTTCATCTACCCAGCACTAGAATTTTAGGTCATGATTGTAGATGGTGGTACAATTAATTATTCAAGCAAATTCCATAGTATTAATCTTATTATGGGTGAGTACAATCTCAATTATCCTATGTTTGTTATTCCCATGGGTAGCACAGACATTGTTTTGGGAGTTCAATGGCTCACAACCTTGGGTACCATTGAGATTAACTTCTAAGAACTATTCATGCACTTTCATTCTGAAGGTAGGAAAATTGAACTACATAGATTATAGGCAAAATCTCCATAATTTATTAGTTCACATCAGATGACCAAGATGCTAAAAAAGGGGGTAGAGGGAATTATTGCATGATTATGTTCCATAGAAATTAAACCCATATAGGCATCTACACATCCTGATCTATAGATGATTTTTGATGACCACCCATCTATTTTTGGGGCTATGCCAAAAGGACTACCACCAAAAATAGAATATGATCATGCCATTCAACTACTTCCAGGGAGTCGACCACCAAATATTAGACCATATAGATATCCATATGCATATAAGAGTGAAATCAAAAAGATGGTCCATGAGATGCTAGAGGCAGGGATCATTAAGTATAGTGAAAGTGCATATTCATCACCCATGATCATGGTGTAAAAGAAGGATGACATATGGAGGATGTACCCAGATTATAGGGAACTCAACAAGTACACCATCAAAGATAAGTTTCCTATTCCAGTAATTGATGATTTACTTGATGAGTTTCATGGTGCTAATTATTTCACAAAATTGGATCTTCACTCGAGGTACTATCAAATTAGAATCAAGGATGAAAATGTTCCTAAAACTACTTTTAGAATGCATGAGGGCCATTATGATTTTTTGGTAATGCCCTTTGGTCTTACAAATGCACCATCTACTTTTTAGATCTTGATGAACATTGTTTTTATGCCTTTTTTAATGAATTTTGTGTTGGTTTTCTTCGACAACATATTAATTTATAGTCAAACATGGGAAGCACATCTGTAACATGTGAAACATGTGTTAATAGTTTTGGAAAAGCATCAGCTTTATGCGCAACCATCCAAATGTGCTTTTGGAGTATAGGAGGTAGAGTACCTAGGTCACATTCTTTTCCATAAAGATATGATGGAATGGCCCATGCCAAAAACTCTCAAAAACTTTTGAGGGTTCCTAGGATTAACAGGTTACTACCAAAGATTTGTGAAATGTTATGGTAGCATAGTGGCTCCACTCACTACATTTCTAAAGAAGGATGCCTTCCATTGGAATGATGCCACCACCAAAGCATTTGAGAAACTAAAAGTAGCTATGTGTACCACTTTAGTTTTGGCTACTCCAGACTTCTCAAAGGCATTCATTGTTGAATGTGATGCTTCTAAATCTAGGTTGGGAGTAGTACTAATGCAAGAAGGAAGACCCATTACATTTAAGAGTTGTCAATTCAAAGGTAAGAATCTAAAAAAACCTATCTAAAATAAATAAATGATGGTTATTCTTCATGCAGTTAAACAATGAAGGCCCTATCTGATGGGTAGACACTTTAAGGTGAAAATGGATCATGATAATCTCAAATACTTTTTGGAGAAAAGATTATCATCTAAGGAACAACAAAAGTGGGTAACCAAAATTTTGGGTTATGATTTTTAAATCATCTACAAGAAGGGTAAAGATAATGTAGTAGTAGATGCACTATCCAGATGGGATACATCCATAGAAGCATTACTTCATACAATGTCCATATTGCAAGTAGATTGGGTGGATGAAGCTAGGTTAGAATGGGAGCAAGATAAGGATACACAGGTTCTGATTCAGAATCTATAGCAAGGTACTTTAGCCTCTAACAAATTTTAATGGAAAGGTAATGTCCTATGGTATAAGGGTAGGGTATACTTGTGCAAAGATTCAGAGCTTAAGCATATGATTCTTGCAGAGTTGCATGCATCTCCAATTGGGGGACACTCAGGGTTCTTGAAAAAGTATCACAAAATTAAGAAAGAATTATTTTGGTAAGGATTCAAGGGATATGTACAAAAATTTGTGGTAGAATGCTTGATATGCCAACATAATAAAGGTGAGATAGTTAAGACCTCGGGTCTGTTACAACTGTTAGCAATTCCTAGTCAAAGGTGGGAGGAGGTTTCCATAGATTTCATCATAGGGTTGCCTTGTTCTGAAGGTAAGAATGTTATCTTGGTCATTATGGATAGGATTAAAAAATATGCCCATTTTTGTGCCCTCTCACACCCATTTTCAACAAGTAAAGTAGTAGCTATTTTTTTGGAGGTAGTTCTAAAATTACATTGAACCCCAAAAATAATTATAAGTGATCATGATCCTATTTTCACTAGTAATTTCTAGACTAAACTATTTTCCTATTTGGGTACTCAGTTATCTCATAACTCATCTTACTATCCCCAATCTGACAGGCAAACAAAAGTGGTTAACAAATGTTTAGAGGGGTATCTCCATTGTTTTGTATTAGATAAATAGGAACATTGGGTTAAATGGCTACCACTTGAAAAATGGTGGTATAACACATCTTTCCATACCTCTTCTAAAATGTCTCCATTTTGAGCACTATATGGTTACCATCCACCTTCCATCACTTCTTCATTAAAGGTAAAAAACATGGTTTGAGATGTGGAGGAGCACATTCAGCATCAATAAGAGGTTTTGGCTAGTTTGAGAGAGAATTTGGCTTTGGCACAAAATAAGATGAAGCAACAAGAAGATCAACACTGTAGTGAGCAAAATTTTGAGTTGGGTGACTGGGTATTTGTATGTTTGCAACCTTACAAGCAGATGTTCTTGAAGTAATAGAAAAATGATAATAAACTTGCTCCTAATTATTATAACCCTTATCAAGTTATGCAAAAAATTGGAACTGTGGCTTACAAGCTTGAGTTACCTCATTCATCTTGCATACACCCAATATTTCATGTTTTCTATTTGCATAAGGTCATTGGATAGAAATTTTCAGCCCAGATAGAGCTCCTAAAACTAGTTGAAGAAGGATGAGTCATTTTGGAACCAGAGAAGATCCTCCAAACATGTACTAAGAGGTTGAGAACCAGAGAGATTAGGGAATATATAATCAAGTGGAAGAACCTGAGCAGTGAAGATGCAACTTGGGAAGGTGAAGATTTTTTGTAGCAACATCCAGAGTTTTTCAATGTTGAGGATAATATTATTTTGAAGGGGAAGGGCATGTTACACCCCTAACCTATCACATGTATTAGGATAGGAATTCTGACTTGTGGCTTACTTATCCCTCTTTGATGTCATATCACATTTCTCTATGCATTCATTTGGTTAGTAGGTCAGCATATGGAGTAACCATGGCCTAGATAGACTATATAGGAGGTAGTGGGTAATTGTTTATCATCATATTGTTAATTCTACTCTTATTGAAACTTGTGGAGGTTTCCCCCTCAAAGTGGCTTGTCTATTATCATATATTCTAATATATTTCAATCATGTTTGGATCTATTTCTGCTATTCTACTTTATTGTTGAAGTAATTTCATTACAAGCTCATTCTAACGGGGTAGTCTTATCCAAAAATCTCTTACATACTAGTTATTATTGGCCTATAATGGATGCAAATGCCACTACATATGTAAATAAATGTGACAAATGTCAATGTCATGTTAATTTGATTCATGCCCTAGCAAAAACTCTGAAACCAATGTTGACACCATGGCCATTTTCTACATGGGGACTTGACCTCATTAGGAAGATTAACCCCACTTCATCTAATGGCCATAAACATATCCTTACCACCACCAAATATTTCACTAAGTGGGTTGAATATATAAGTCTCACTTACGTGACTAGAAATCAAATTTCCAAATTCATCTTCAACCATTTCATTTATCACTACGGTATCCCCTCTAACATTATATCTAATAATGGAGGATCATTCAAGAATAAAGATGTAGACTAGTTATGTACTGAATACATCACCCAATATTTTTCTCTATCATATTACCCTCAAGGTAATGGCCAGGTTGAGGCATCCAATAAAACCATTGTCAACATTATTAAAAATATTGTTAATGATGCCAATCATGATTAGCACCTCCAGATATTCTCTATCTTTTAGGCATACCATACCAATCATCATACCCCCACAGGAGCCTCTCCATACTCACTTGTTTATGGTACTAAAGCCATCCTTCCCATTGAGGTTGAATTGGCTTCACTATGAATCTCTTTCAAGCATGTTTTAGATGATCAGGACTCGATTATCTTGCCTTCAAGAGCTAGATCTACTTGATGAAAAATGCACAACCATGCTCAACAATCTTCAAGCATATCAGAATCAACTAAAAGGCCACTATAATCAACATGTGAAGTATAAAACATTTAAACTTGGTGATTTTATTCTTAAATAAAACCAAATGAATACCATGGTTGAGAAGAAACATAAAGGACCAAACTAGATAGGGCATTTCATCATCACTGAAGATTATGGATCATGAGCATATAGGCTTGCCACATCAGATGGTGACAAACTTTCAGAGCTAATGAATATTATTCATCTCAAGTAGTATTATGCTTGAATGCTAAGGTGTATTGTTTATAAGGAAAATTTTAGTTATACCATTTTACCATTATTCTTATTTATACACATACCATCCTTATTTATCCTCTTTCTCGTATTTACTTTCCATTTCTGACCTATCAACCTAGAATGTTCTAAAGCCTAGCTCATTTTACCTTAGTTTTTGTCATTCATTATGCAGTTTCAGCATAAAGGTATTTGATCAGTTCATCAGTTGGTTCAATTATTTTAGATAGAGAGCATATCTTGGGATAGTGTGACTAAAGTTTTAGTAGTTGCATCCTTTATTTATTAGTCCTTTCTTACCACTAGTCTTGCTACTAATTATAACCACCTTTGGAAAAATTAGTACCATTGATCTATGTTGTTGTGTCTTAGTTATAACTACCTATGGGTAAACTAGGGGAAATATTAAGCCTTGACATACCAACTTACCACTTCCCATGCCATATTATGTCTTTTTACCAACGGTGCTTGTTTTTTTTGAATTAGTTGTAGTACTAGTCAAATTCCTTCACTAAAATGACATAACTATAGTGACTTGAGGTCCTAATTTGAGACTATTAGGTAGTACTCAATACTTATTAAGGTCAGTTTAGTCACCCTTTTCCCAATGCTCTCATCATTTTGTGAGCAATTGAATCCACACTCTCACCATTTTTCAAGAAACTTTGGTTTAAATGCTCTCACCATTTTGTGAGCTTGAACCATTTAGTGTCTCATCATTCTCAATTGAGTTAGGACACTCCAAAAAAATTCCAAAAACATTGACCACTTCCTTGCCTTAAGGATTTTAGGAACCCTTATTAAGTTACAAGCAAATCACTTGTCATTTAGTTTCCCCATCCTTCTTGGCCTTTTTCTCTCACACACTTACCATTTTGTAAGATCATTCTTATTCTTCTATCACATCCATTCTATTTGTTTTCATTAGTTATCACATTCTTCCCATTCCCTAGGAAAACTACATTTAGCCTAAAGTTTTTTATTGGATATTACATCCATGGAAATATGTAGGCAGTATCCACTTACCTAGTGCATATGGAGACAACTCGGCCACCCCCTTCCTTTTCTTCTATTCCCCCATTTAGTTCATTTGTTAAGTTGTCACATATTTCTCTAGGGACAATGTTCATAGGATTTTTATTGCATTATTTGTTTGTTTCTACTTATTTTGTTTGTTTATCTACTTTTTTATTTGCTTTCAACATTATTGCCTTATTTTAGTTTATGTGTGTTCATTGGGTGATTCCTTGTCCACACTTACACTTGAATCCATCTCTATTCATATGTTTACATTATCATCATGGTTTTTATCATTTGTGCATTATTTTCTATTGAGTATTGGATTATGGGAGTCAGTCCTTATGCATATTTTGGCCAATTATTTATGGTGTTTTATCATAAATCCTACCATCACATGCTATAACAAACCTTAGCTTCAAGAAGTATATTCAGTAATGACGGCATCTCTTCGACACCGACATCCTAATTCCACTCCCAATCATATCCTAAATAGAGTAATTAACCTTAAAAAAAATTCAACCTTTATTATTTCGATCGAGCATCTCCCTACTAGTAGGTAATTCTAATTCATGATCACCCTCTATGTTAAGTTATCATCATCCTCAGCCAAGTTTATCATGTTTACCATAATTGGGGTCTAATGATTATAACCGTCTGTGGGCAAATCATTACACACCATCCCTCCTGCATTTCTTAGTGATTATAACCACCTTTGGGAAAATAATTTTTTGTCACCACTTTACTTTTTTGGCCTATATAGGCACATGTTATCTTGTTTTTTTCTATCCTAACTGGGGTAGCTCCATCTTCTCAATGATTATAATCACCTTTGAGAAAATCATTGTGTTATCATACCATGTTACCACTATTAGGGTATAATGCTTATAACCACATTTGGGCAAACCATTGTACACCATTCCACTTGAATTCTCAATGATTTTGACTACTTTTTCAATATCATTGTGTTTTCACTCCATCATCTTTCCTTTTTATGGTCCCCTTCATCAACCCACTTATGCCAACCATTCCCTCAAGGGGCATCATACAGTTAGTTTATCATCATTGTAGTTGTAGGCATACAGGACCTTTTCATTCTTTGAGAAGATGTTGCTATGATTATATCTTATAACACCTTCCCAAATAGGGGAAAACTGTAGACACCTAAAACTGGTTGTTGATAGCTTCTAACCAAGCTTTGGGCTACTTTCCATCTAAAATGCACAATTTGGCCTAAAAACATGCAAAATGATATGAAAATGATATACTCAATTGTCAATTTTAGCTAGGGTATCCCTAAATGGGGCAATGTTATTTATGGGCCATCTAACTTTGATCAATTCATTTTGAGTCAAAATGCCAATTTTGTACCCACATGCTCTAAACTGCTCTTTCCTATCAAATCTTTTACACAAGACTTGTACCTTTGTTATTTGTTATTGGTAACATCCTAAATTAGAATATGAATCCAACTCATCTAATATGGAGTTCTAATTCCAATCCAATCAAATTTAGGACCAATAACAAGGCATTCTAATCAATTTGGGTAATTTGTGCACAATTTGCTTAATCATGCTTAAGAGCTAATTAACCCTAATCAAGGCCTAATCAAGAATTCCATGGAAACTTGTTGAATACTTTGTTTTGGAAATGAATATTTAATATCCACATCATCAAGTGACCTCATTTATTGGGAAGACATCCCTAGGCCATAAATACCACAAATATCAAGATTCATGCCCTCTGTGCCTCATCAATGCCTTCTATGATGCCCTCCATGCCTCTTAATTGTCCCTTCTTCCAATGTCATGATGTGGATAATTAAAAATTTAATTCCAAATATTAAATTAATCCTCAACCACACATCTCAATCTTGAGATGGATGGTTGAGGTTGATTCTGATCAAATCCAAAAATCTATAAATAGGAGACCTCACAACATCATTTCTAAGCTTAATTAGTGCAAAGTTATAATGCAGGATTGGTTTCAAAAATATTTAATAAACTAGTGTTATAATGACAACTTGATTCCAAGCTAAGCCAAGCTACAAGCCAAAGTTTCCAAGGAGATATGGAGGTAGCCAATCTTCCATTTCCAAAGACTTCATGAGCACAAGCTGAGCAAACCACTACTACAAAGGCATTTGGAGCATCCAAGGAAGGTGAAAGAACTCTTGTATTGGATTCCTTGCTTTTTAGTTGTGTTTGTCATTATATTTTTTTAACTAAGCTCTCCCTAGTGTCTAGGGATAGATATGTTATGATATTAGTGTGTTTATTTCATTTTGAAACTAACACCATACTAACCATCCTCTCTTGAGTCAAATTTTTAGATCACAGATCTCAGTTCACCTAAATTGGAAGCCTATGGTGAACTAGTGAGGAAATTTTTAGACACAATTACATAGTTTCCAAATGTCATATTTGACTTAGACTCATCATTATGGGATATCAAGATGAACCTATAGAATACCAAGTTGATGAATAACTTCACCTCCCTCTTGTATTAACATAACTCTAAGATAGTTTCACACTGCTTGTTGAGAACATCATTGATGTTAATATTAGAACAAAGGATAATCCCAAGATAATCAAGCTCAGAGCTAAACCCACTCTATAATAACATGAGATTATCATTTTACTTCTAAAGGAATACATTGACATATTTACATGGTCATACATTGATATGCTTAGGTTGGATCCATCCTTAGTGGTCCATCATATCATTGTGCACTCTAATGCCAATTCGATCAAATAGAAGCTACAAAAAATGCATTATAGATAACTTTCCTTTTTAGTAAATAATTACAAAATCTCTTGGAATCAGGATTTACCAGACTAATTGATTACTCTAAATGGATATCAAACATTATACGTGTTAGCAATAAACTAGTGCGGATTTATCTTTGCACATACTTCTATGAAATCAAAAAAAACCCTAAATATGACTTTCCATTAACTAATATTAACATGATAATATACTCTATGTGGGTCATGAAATGTTATCATTAATAGATGGATTTTCTAATTACAATCAAATATGTTTCACACCTAAAGACCAACACAAGATAGTGTTCACCATGTCATGGGGAATGTTTTTATAGCAATGCATGCCCTTTGTCTTAGATAATGCAATTGTTACATATCAAATATCCATTACTCACTTTACATGACATGATGTATGATATTTTTGAAGACTACATGGATGACATGTTAGGCAAGTCAAAAACTTTTGTAGAGCATCCAACAGTGCTACATAGAATATTTGAGCATCTCCAAGAGTAAAAAGTTTAGATTAATCCTAATAATTGTGTGTTTAGTGTAATATGAAGGAAAAATTTTGGATTCATCATTTATATATGAGGTATTAAAGTTGACCCTACTAAATTATAGGTTATCATATAAATTCCCCCACCATCTAATCTCAAATAGTTATGTACTTTACTAGGGAAAATCCAAGCCATTACAAGGTTTATTTCATATTTGGTAGACAAATGTCACCCTTTCACACATGTACTCAAGAAAAACATCTAATTTCACTAGAATAGGGAATGTCAAGAAGCATTTGAATAGTTAAAATAGAATCTTTGCAATCCACCAGTGTTAATTTTGCCAACCCTAGGAAAACCTCTATTACTTTATATTTTCATAGCTCAGCATCCATGGGGGCACTCTTGGCTTAGCACAACAATATTGGAACATAAAGGGTTGTTTTATATTTAATCAAGACTTTGGTGCCCTATGATCTTAACTACTCACCCATCAAAAAGGCATGTTTATCTGTCATCTTTACTTCATAGAAACTACATCACTACATGCTTAATAATAGGACTATACTCATTGTCAAGGTTGATTCACTTAAGTACCTCCTATCCAAATTATTTCTTAGGTCATAAATAAGTCATGTTTCTCAGTGAGTTATATATTGAATATACCAATCAGAAGGCAATCAAGGGATAAGTAATTAAGGATCAGCTAGTAGAAACCCCATTGTCAGATAAACAAACATTTACCATTAATTTTCTTTATGAATTAATACCATATCTTGATGAGTCTCAATAATAGAAGATGTATTTTATGGATAATTTACAACACATGGATAAAGGTTAGGTATTATTTTATTGACACCACATGGATACCTCATTACTAACACATTCTACATCACTTTTCCCTACACTAACAATATTGTAGAGTACAAGGCCCTAATTATAGGTCTCTATCTAGTCATCTAATGAAATATCAAATACTTGTCTATATTTGGTCATTCTTAGTTAATCAACAATTAATTTAATGATCAATATCAAAATAAATAACCCCTATTAAAGGGTCAATTATAGATAATAAGAATAAGAGAAATAGAAAGGAAGCAATCTAGTCTCCTCCACAATAAGGGTGGTTTAAGCTCAACTTTGATGGAGCTTACAGAGGAAATCTAAGTACCTCTAGGGATAGCTATGTGATTAATAATTACAAAGGTTCACTCATAAGATCAATATCTTTGAAGCTTAAGGATGGAATAAATAATGAGGCAAAGGCTCAAGCACTAGCTACAAGTATCGAGTTGGCTTTGAAATGGAAGATTTTTTTTCCTCGAGATTGAAAGGGATTCACAGGTAGTCATTCAAAATTTGATAATTAAGAAGGCCAAATCATGGAAATTAGAGAATATCTTGGCAATAATCTAGCCTAAACTAGATTATTTTAAGGAATGGATATGTTTACATTGATTTTGTGAAATCAATCAAGTGGCCAATTTTTTGGTTAATATGGGTATAAATCAACCAATGTCTACACAAGTTAATAATGTTATAGAAGGTTAGGGAGATTGCATTGGGATTAATCAAATTGACCTTTAATTTTTAAATTTTTTTTTTAAATAAAGGTTTTAAAATTTAAAAATTATAAATGAAAGGTTATGAATATTTCCTTTTGATTAAATCATGATTTGTAGTGGTGGCAGTTTCTTTTATTTAGATGAGTTGGTGGCAGGGTGTTGATTGTATCATTTATGATCTTATTGAAGGAAAGCATGTGAGTTAATCAGTATCATGATGTATTTTTTTGTGCTTTTTAGGAATTTTTAATTTCTTTAAAATGGGTGTTGAAGGTGGATTTTGGGTTTAGGTCTGTGGCTAGATTGCACTATCAAGCATGGAGCCAGACTACATGGAATTAGTAGGTTGGATGTTGATTTTTGGTGGAGTGAAAGCTTATGAAATGGTATTCTTAGGTAGTATTTCCAAAATATTATTGTTAAATGTCTTTTGGATACCTATTGTGGAAGTGGTAGAGGCTATTGAGAAAGTGTTGGGGGTGGATTTGTTGGTGGTCAGTAGGCATGTGTGTGTCAATTTGGACCTTGCTTCATTGTTTACCAATAATATCTACATGGTAATGATAGATAGATATTAGATCAAAACACCAGTAGACTTATTCATATAGATAAAACATAAAGTGGGTATCATGTCAGAAATTAGATCTCTTCATTTAGGTCCTTTCCTAACTATGCCTTTTTTAGGTAAAGATAATTTGGGTTTCATTCCATTGTCCTTTTTTTGGTTGCTGGAAACCAAATTTTTGGCTCTTAGAAACCAAATTTTTGGCTCTAGTTAATTTTGAATAGGAAGTATAAGAGGTTTACTCTGGTGAGAAAAATAAAGGAGGGGCAAAGGGTATTATGATGCCTATCATTGAGGATATCTTTCTACCTATACTATAAATGGAAGTATGGTGTACTCAGAGATGGATGCCAGAGTGAGTGAAAGCTATAAAGTGGTTAGTGAAAGGAGTTGTGAAGGGTTTATTTAAGAAACCAACTTGGTGTAAAGGTAAAGTTAAATTAATGTTGGAATAAGGAATCAATAAGAGGAGGTTGAATTTTATACAGTCAAAGGAGGCTGCAAGCTCTCAGGCAAGTCAGGACATGGTTTTGGTTGGTCTAGTCTCAAAAGATAAAGTCTAGGAGGTGCCTATTTCTAGTTCAAATAATAAATCCAAGTTGTCAGATTTTGGTCAAATGATGATCTGTTATAGTAAGGTTGTGGAAGTAATAACTCTAGATTAATTTTTAGTTTTTTGTTTTGTAAGTAGTAGATAGGTAGGAAGGTGACCAATGTAAATGTTTATTGGTTTTTTGTTAATAGTTCTAAATATTGACTCTAGTTGTTTTCAAAAAAATTGGTAATTTATGTATTTTGGAAGTTTAAATGCCTTAATAATGTTTATTATTAAGCTAGACTAATTAGGTTTTTATTTGATATATATGTTTTTGGGACAAGGACCCTTCAACCCTAACATCAAGCTAAAAAATACATTATACCCTAAAAGAACATGGTGGATAGCTTAAACAATACTTTGTGTATATCTAGTTTGAGTAGGTGCTACACACAAATAATAGATTTATATATGTAATTATGACTATCGATTCACTCCTTAAAATGCCACTAGATAATCAACACTACCAATTCCTGGTAGAACAACTCATTTTCCTAGCCTACAAGCATCTATAATTAGAGATGGTATCTAAAATTTACAGCCCCATTTTCCCATGATATCATGACATCTACATGTACTTTCATGATCATACCCTACCCTCCAATCTATCATATGCCCAATGCAAATCCTTTATCTAAAACACTTCCCATTATACCCTCTTTAGCAACATGCTTTATCATAGAGGATATGATGGAACTATGCTTAGTTTTTTAAATTTAGAAGAGGCCAACTTGGATATCAAAGTCATAAAGTAATTTGTGGACCACACACTGTAAGAATGGTCCTTTCCCAAAAGATTATTTTCACTAGTTACTATTGGTCGACCATGGAATTAGATGTATGTTAGTATGTCAAAAATTATGTTACTTATCAATAACATGGAAATCTCATCCATGCACTGTCTCAAAATATACAACTGATAACGACTCCATGGTCCTTATCTACATGGGGGATGTGTCTAGTTGGGGATATTAATCCCACCTCTTATAATAGACATAAGCATATCCATACTACTTCTGAATACTTCATTAAATGGGTAGAGGCCATCCCTCTTACTTATGTAACAGGTAAACAAATATCCAAATTCATTTTTAGCCATATCATTTATCATTATGGAATTCCATCTTCCATCATTATAGATAATAATTAGACTTTTAAGAACAAGGATTTTAATTTCCTTTGTACTCATTTTCATATATGACACAGATGGTCCACACCTTCCTAACCATAGATCAATGACCAAGATGAGGTATATAATAAAACCATCATCAAGATCCTCAAAAATATTTCTAACTATGCTTGTCATGATTGACATTTATAGCTTTATCCTACCTTATTATCCTACTACACCAGCATCTACACACCCACATGAGCCACTTCATATTTTTTATCTTTAGATCTAAATTTATTCTATTTATTGACATCAATATGCACTCTCGACGCATCTCATAGTAAGATCTCATTAATGATGAGGACTATAGATTTACATGGTTACATGAGCTATAAATTATTTATGAAAAATAGTTGGCCATACT
Source organism: Torreya grandis (assembly GCA_037957365.1). Lineage (NCBI taxonomy): Eukaryota > Viridiplantae > Streptophyta > Pinopsida > Cupressales > Taxaceae > Torreya > Torreya grandis. The sequence continues at coordinate 1,297,280 of JARHVA010001828.1, read as the reverse complement.
CAATCATCTCAAGGCATAATAGAATAGGTTATGCCATAGCTAAAACAAACATATCAAATCTTAAGGCTTTAAAATTGGAAACCTTGTTCTAAATAAAAATCAGAGAAACACTAATGTCAATCATAAGAAGAAAGTAAAGTTTGAGCCTAATTGGTTGGGTCCCTACATCATCACCACTAAATATGGTTTTGGGGATTACACATTGGCTATAAAATATGGGAAATAACTTGATGATCCCATGAATATCATGCATATCAAGAATTTCTACACTTGATAACTAATTATTTTCAATAAGTACCCCTATGAATGTGGGCACATCCACTTCACTCCCTCCATTCATATCCTACTCCCTCTCATCATATACAATTCCATTTCCTATTTCTACCCTAGTTAATACCTAAAATGACTACATAAAACAACATTATTGATTTGATCAGCATATGATAGACCCCTTATAATAAGAAATCAAAATGACACCTAGATAAGTAGTTCTCTAGGCCATGCAGTCCTTGAAGAGCTCCCATTAAATCCATCCATCCATGTATCTTTCCATCTATAGTCACGTCCATCCCCATTGATAGTGTCAATTTTCTCTTTGCTTATATCCCTGTATATATATTCTATAAAACCCTTAAAAATCATAAATTCTAGAAAATATGAAAAAAAAATTCTAAAAATTTTGTTGTCTTATCCTTCATCCTATTACAAATCCTTGATAAGTACTACAACAAATAATTTTCACTTAATCAGGATATATTTTTCCCAATCACACCCCATCGCATATATCATTTCTTAGGGAACATCATGAAACTATCAATACCATTGTTATTCACACACAAGATTACTATCATTATTTAGGTCAAAACATATTGTTTGTTATTTGTTCTTTTCTATAGGCTTGTGTGTGTTTTGATTACATTAGTTATTTGTTTATTTTATTTTTTGTTGTGTTTGAGTCAATCCTATGACATCCTATAGTAAATTCCCCATGGTATTTCTATATCACAGTGTATACTATAGTGTAATATATCAAAAACAAGGTTTCTTCAACATTGAAAATTATGCACAAATTTACTAGTATGTCCCCTAGTATGAATCATCATCTATCTCATCCAATGAAAAATCTATTCATCTATCCATTTATCCATATCAAATTATTAAGTATGCAAACATGAATATCAAAATCATAAGAATCTATCACAAGATCACATAATATCATAATTATCTATAATTTATCATCTAATATCTATATCCATCAATTAATGTGATCAATACATGGCATTCATAACATCAATAAGCATACCCATAATCAAATATCTATGTTTATCACATCATAATAAAAGTAGGAGGCAATGAGGTAAATCATAATTTTGATCATCATATATGATAATCAAATGTTTGTACATACAAATGTACATGACATCACTATACATGTATCCATTTACATTCATCTATCAAAATTTATAAGTACAAAATAATAGGTCAAGCCTTAATTTGTCCCTTAGATGGTAGACTCCTCCTAAGAGGGGCCTTTACTAATCAAGATGATGGACTTATCAATACCAAGGATGCCCCCATATATCTAAAGGCCATATATGCATCTATTCTCTTCCATGAAGTAACATCCTACTCATATAAACATCTATAATATTTGGCCTTTTCCCTAATCTAAGTGACTCTAAATATACATGTCCTAATCCATGTTCAATCATAACCAATTATGTTTTATCCCTATCAATATGGAGTCTCTACACCTTCACATCCCTCACTTCCATGATGTCAACCCACTTCACTAACTCTATTGTTATGAGGTCACATCTATTGTAAGATATGTCACCTTGGTATCCACTCACCCTAAAGCCTTTGTATCTTTAAAGACATTTGCATAACCTCTAATGTCAAATGCACAAGCTTTATATCCCTAGTTATGATCTATTTCTGGTGCCTCACCATTTTACCATGTAGTGCATCCATCTTAATCTCTATAGTAGTTATCTCTCAGTGGAGGATGCCAATTAATGTTATATCCTTAGGTTGATGTGGTGGTTGTGATGGCCTTACCCCATCACCTTCTATAGGCATTGTTATATCCATTATCACATTTGTATCCCCATATATCTACCTCTACAGAGGTGATCCTTCTAATGAAACTACAATATAAATAAAGAGTCCACCATGTCCACCTTATCCACCATCATTTCCATCTCCTCCATGAACTATAAATCCCTCTCCCTATATTGGCATGGTCACCCTCCTCCTCTTCATCTACTTGTGTTTCCTCCATCAAGGTAACACCTTCACAATATACTTGATCCTCTATTTTAGTTTCCTCAGCCTTTATGTAGGAATAGTCAATCTCTTAGGCCTTAGGTGTGCCCACCAAGTCTCATACCCATCCACCACTCTAGTATATACCTAATCCCTCTGCTCATCCCATAGTACCTTTTATCACCAAATATTTCACCCTAGAGGATTTTGTTCAATCCTACTCTAATATTTGGTCAACATGGGAATACTTCCAAGCCTGAGGGTTGCCTATGGTAGAGGTAGACCTCTAGGTTTAAAGGATAGCACCCTAAATTTGCCTTTAAGTGCTTATCACCTACACTAACTAATTGCTTCTAGGAAAAGGGATATAATTTTACATGAAAATAAACTAATTTAAATGGGTGATACATCATGAATATTTCCATAAGACCATCATAATTCTTTAACTAAAAAATAAGACTACAAACTAGCTTCAAAGTCGTAAGATGTTCTAACATTAGTATTTCAATATAGAGGTGGTATGCATGAGATAGATCAAGGTAAGTAGACCAGAGGTCAATTGCATACTTAAAGGACATGTGCACACCTTAAGGGATCCAAACACACTATCTACACTCTATATGACTTGTTAGAATGAGAACTTCTTGTACCAAACATGAAAGGACAAGGAGAAGCAAGGATATAAGCTTATCACTAGACCTCACCATTCATCACTTCACATACTTAGAAAATATGTTTTTTGAACTCAAAACTAGATTGATTTAATTATTGGAATACAAAATAAAACATCAAACTAGTCAGGCTTAACCATACCAAGTGTGTTATTAGTCTACAAGAGCCAAAATAGCTATTACTTATAGAATATGAGAAGAAGTGAGAAGAATGAAGTTCAAGAGCCACAAAGCCACTTTTAAAGCTAAGAGAGAGAGTTAAATTTTTAGGATAATGTAATATGAAATAGACCATGAAAGGTATCAGTGGATAAATGTCTCTTGAAGCATGAAACTCCTCAAATCTAGCATAGGACTCTTCAATTTCTTGTTTGGAAACTACCTTCATCATTTGGCCTTCCTTAAACACTCCACAATAGACTAGGGATATATGATATCATTACACTATGAAGGTTGGGTTGTCAATAGGCTCTAACATGCATTAGATGTGTCTTTAATCATAAATCTTCTTATGGATAAGTGTTCTCATTATCTACAGTCTTAATCACCTTCTTTAAACATGTTTTCGCATGTGTCACTAATATGCTAATCAATTTATCAATCCAATTTGTACTAGAGAGGGTATGACACTTTTTAAGGGTCCTCATGTCTCTAGATCCATCAAGTAGTCATTAAAAGGCCTCCCACTTTGGATTTATCATCTTCTCATTTGGTGATCACTCTTCATTCACTATGTCAGTTTGGACTGGCTAAAGTGAAAGTGCTTGCATAAGTACTTGTGTGATTTTTTGAAGCAAGAGATATACATTAGTATTTATATAAGGTCTCACTCTAACTCCCAAAGTGATCCTCACCTTTTGAAACCTTTTTGTACCTAAAAAAAGTATCAAGAAAACTAGTTTTGTACCCTGTTCATACAAATAAGATCCAAGCCAATTTGATGGAAATGAGCCTAGGGGAGTTCTCTACAAGTCCAAGATCATTTTTCAAGTCAAAATCTCCCTCTTAGATTCCTTTCCTTCTTTATTTTCTCCATCGGGTAATTATAAAGGGTTTTAGAGGGTTTTAGGTAGTTTTCACCCTTAAGGATTGTTCATAAAAGTATGACATCCAATCCTAAAATAAATTACAAAAAATCATTATTTAGAACCGTATTCAACATATATTATCTTTTTAGACTCCCATACCAACCATCTGTACTATTGTGAGCTTCTCAAGTTGCCTTTTCAAGTTATCCTTTGCATTTTGTGCAAGTTGTCATGTCTCTAGGCCAAGAAATGACCTCCCTATGACTTGTTTTGAATACAAAAGGTTCAAACTCACATTATAACTCCCCATGAATATTTTCCCATGCATTTAAATTTTCTCTTTTCCCTATAAGTGGTATTATACCCCCTTTAGGTAGTAGGTCTAGTAGGACTTCACCATGTTTATCTCCTCACCACCACCTCTGAATGTTTTATCATATTATAAGGGATTTTGTATGTTTATATATGTCTAACACAACTTTATACATCTCCTTGAAATGTTTCAACACCTTCCCACTCACTTCTTGCCTTTTAGATACTAAGTATATATGCTTTGTCCTCTTACGAGTGCCCTCTATCTGAGATTAAAAAAGAGGGCACTTCCCCTATTACCTCAATAAATGTGAACATATGAAGATAATTGGTAAGTAATATGTATCCTATGTACAAAATTTTAGGGTTGGTTCAAACTCTTGGCACCTATAAACCTCATAAAACCCAAAGTTGACTTTTGAGCACTGACTATGAGTAGGATTTTGTGTTAATCATAGGTTGTTCTTGAGAACCTAAATATTTCCCTATTTCCTTATCTTGAGAATTTATAAGATATTCATTTTTATCTTAAATATGATTTTAAACATGTATTAAAACAATTATTATTTACCATCCCTTCAAAGTGTACTCTCTTCCACTTTGACAGGCCTAGTTTATAATCAACTGTGATAGTGTTGCACTCAAAAAAACATGTCTACTTGTAGGTGTATACTATAGTTTTAGGTCTTGTGTATTTTATTTAAGCCTTATTGAAGTCATTTAATCTCACTTTCAACCATTTTAACTTACTTCATGCTTGAATACCATGTGATGAGGCCAAATTGTGATGTTAGTGCACTTTTGGGCTATAATTGACTGTAGGTGATCCTTTTTAATTATTAGAACCAAATTATCTTGACAAATTCTTTTATTTTCAAGATATTAATCACTAAGGTCCATCGCATGAGTTTATAGGTGCCTACAGTCAAGTTGTAGGTGACTTTTCTGAGGGCAAGGTACACTTGTAGATGATGATATAGGTATATACTTTGTACTTCCACCCCTCTTAATTTTCTTTAGATTACATATTATTATTCTAACCCAAATAATATCACTTTACATGGTGATATGATTTTTTTAGGTCATCCTAGAATATAAGACCATTTGAAGTTCAAGACTATTGTAGAGAACACTGACCTTTTATAGTGAAAGAATTCATAGATTTGGAGCCTTCTAGCATCACTAATTAGGACTAAACATCCACTTTATTTAGTTAATGCATCACTTATATATGAGGTCTCCATGATTTAGGCATTAAAATTAACTTAGACACCATGTGACACTATTATATGGTAGCACCAAAAGTGAACAAGGCTTTATTTCAGAGTTTTTAAGGTAATGGATCCCTAAAACTCATCTTCTCAACTTAATCATGACTCTTCAAGTTTTTCTACCACTCTATGACCTAAAACATGATTATTATTACATTTTTAAACTCCTCAACCTCTATGGGGATCTCCAACATGCTCAAAAACCTGCATGAAACAATCTCAAACCTTTATTGGTGCCACTTGTAGATGCACTTTTCAGTATACAAGGTAGTGAATAGAGATATGGACCATGTGCATATTGTAAGGTTATAAAAATAGTTATAAACATCATATCAATATTAAAATTTATCTTTATAACCTTAAAGGACTTAAAACATTTGTAATTTTTACATTTCAACATTCTCAGTCTCTTGTAGGGGACCTGAAGGTGCACATCAATGGTGTAGGATTATGTATATAGTTTGAATTGAGTGTCACAATATATCATATACCATTTGGAGAGATTATCTTGATTTATCATGTTATAATAATGTGTTCAACCTCTTAAAACTCCTTATTACATCTCCATCAATGTGCTCAAGGCCCTTATACACCGTGACTATAGATGGATACTTATAGGGAGTTGATTGAGTTGGCCATGACTATATTCTTGATTTTGACTTCATTTGTATTAGACTTTGAGAGTGATATTATAATGAGAGGGTGACTACCATGAAATTAAAATCACATAATACAACATATCACATTCATTTCAAACCATTAAAAGAGATTAAAACATCTATAGTTGATGAAACTTGATTGCAACTCCATTAGTACACTCAACTTGTAAATTAAGATGTTTAGATCATCCACTCACCTAAAAACATGAAAAAAAAATTCAATGATGGGATAAATATTCCCACATTTTATATAATCAATTTCATCCATTGTATTATATGGACCAACTCAAACAAGGAGAAAACCTATAGGGTGTGGGAATTAACATGCAAAAAGAGATAGTCAACTTCTTAAGAATGGTTCATAAATCATGGGAAAGCAATATTAACACTCCTACCATGAATTTTAATTACACAAATGTTACTAAAACCCATCAAAGGCATTTAACTTGAAAGCTCTCTTACTGGTTGTACGATGAGAAAACCTGTTGACCAATTTTGTATGCCAAGAAGAGAGATGAAGAAGTGAAATGGTTTTTAATAATTTTTTATAATTATAAAGTAGATAAAACATTAATATTAGTTTATGGAAGTTAAAAATCCACTTTATAATATTTTCACATGTGCCACACTCCTTTATAAATTGTACAACTACCAAAACCTCCTCTTTTTCAACTTTTTTCTTGATTTTAACATAGTACCTACAATATTTCAGTTAGGAATGACATATCTAATAAGGATATGACATATTTAATGTTTATGAATATTTTTAAGAACTTTTATACCAATTTTAACCTTAAAAATTTCATAAATGGATCAAATATGACACTGAAGTGACATAAAATGACTTAAGACTATATTTAACTATGACCAATGTTAATAACACATTAAATAACATAAAATAAGACCATTACACACCATATTACATCCTAATATACCCTTATACAAGTTTTTTAATAAATGGGGTTGACCTATTTTGACTTTTCAAAATAGTTAATATTTTTGGCAATTTCCTAGGGGTGGTATGCTTGATATGCCAAGACTAGTATGCTAATCATATCCATTTGTACATGGAGTCACCTATACATAATTTTGACACATAATTTTCCTTTAAAACCACACTAAATAATAAAAATAGACACATAAAATAATACATACCAAAATAAACACACATGTATTCTCAAGAACACTTATGGAACACGTACATAACTAAAACAAATACACATACCTAACCTAGTATTTACAAGACTAACCTTCATTCCATCAATAGTATGAATTTAAATAGATCCCATTCATATGGATAGGAATATATTCTCCACTCATTCTTTCTAATTCGAATGAGTTGCTTTGTTTGCACTTGATGATGTCATATGGTCCACTCCATAAAGTATCAAATTCAGTATGTCTCCCTAGATTTGTTTTATCTTCATACCATTTTAACACTATGTCACCTTATTATAATGCTCTTGTATTTGTCTTCTTATCAAAATACCTCTTCACTAGTATTTGGTGATGTTCCATAACTTTTTTATCATTGTATCTTGTCTCTTGTAGCTCCATTAACTCTATCAACCTCACTTCCATTGAAGTGTTCTCAAGCAACTCTAGTTGATGTGCCAACTCCAAGGCAGGAAACTCTTGGGATATAGAAATTCTATCCTCTCTTCAATAAATAATAACAAAAGGATAATTCCCTATTAACTTCCAATAGGATTTATTCAATCATCCCATAGGGTTATCTTTAATTTAGCGTGCTAAGCCCTTTGATTATCCTCCAAATTTTTATTGATGATTATGATCAGATTCTTGTTAGTAGATTCAGAAAACCCATTACCTTGAGGGTAATAGTTTAATTAAATACTCAAATATATGCCATTTTTATTTTCCCAATTATTTATTCTAACACCCATGAAGATAAGTGCATTATCTGAAATGATAGTAGAAAGATTTCCAAACATTGTTATGATACTTTCATAAAACTATAAGATGGAATTTTTATTAGCTTCATTCAATACCACTACCTCAACCTAACTTATGAATTAGTTACTATGAGTATCCAATTGTGACCAACACTTGATGGTGGATTTATCATTCCAATGAAATCAAGACCCCATTACATGAAAGGTTGATCTACTTGAATAGGCCTCAAAGGGAGAGATGCAAGCTTTTATTTTCCTATAAAGAAAGCAAATTGTAGACACCTTATCACCAAATCATATAAATATTTAAAGAGTCTAGGCCAATAATATTCTACCTTTATGATCTTGGTAGCTATGGTTCTTGGGTAGAAATGACCTCTTGCTATTCCATCATGGAACTTTTCAAGAAACAATCCAAACGGGTCATTGTCAATGCATCTCAATAACACACCATTAGTGTCTCTTCTAAAACTCATGCCATATATAATAAAATAATGGATAGCTTAAAATTTAAAGTACCTCCTTTTGGGTCTACTCAAACTATTAGGGTACTCACCACTTTTAAAAAAATTGATGACACCTTATGTCCAACTTTGTAGAGACACGGAATCAGCTGGTTAGGAGAAATCATGATTGACTAAAGATTCTTCTTTTGAATCATGGAGGCTTGAAGATAAGTGTTCAAAAATACCTTTACCCCTTATCAATTTTGTCACTTTGGTATCAACATCATATTCCATTACCTTAGTAATCTACCCTGCTCTCTTTTCACTAAGGTCTTTACTCAAATAAACTCTTTGGTATTAGGATGAGAGACCATAATATGGATCATATTGTTTGAAACCATATGCCTAAACCTATTTAGTCCTATTAAAATAAGAATGACTTGTTTCTACACAAATGTGTACTTGACCTCATAATATTCCAAACTTTGACTAAAAAAATGCAATTGGTTGTTCCACATATTCATCATTCTTTACATTAGCATAGCTAAGATAGTATCAACATTAGAAAATGAATACAACATGAAGTATTTATTAAAATTATAGTTCATAAGAGTGGGAGATTGTGATATTTATTTCTTGATGGCTTCAAAGTAGTTCTTACCATCCTTAGTCCAAGAGAAAACTTGGTTCTTCTTGAGCATGGTTGTGATAGGTTTTACCAAAGGTGCAAAACTAACAACATGAAGTATTTATTAAAATCATAGTTCATAAGAGTGGGAGATTGTGAAATTTATTTCTTGATGGCTTCAAAGTAGTTCTTACCATCCTTAGTCTAAGAGAAAACTTGGTTCTTCTTGAGCATGGTTGTGATAGGTTTTACCAAAGATGCAAAACTAGGTTTGAACCTTATTATAAAATTTATCTTGCCTAAGAATATTTGGAGTCATTTCTTATGAAAGGGAAATGATAGGCCTAGAATAGCCTCTATCCTTTCAGGGTCAATAGCTAGACCATCTTTGTAAATAATATGTTGAGGTCAGCATACCCCCTTTTTTGAAAAATGAGGACCCTTGTTCAATTTTACAAATTATGCTATAGAATGGGTATTCAACCTGATCAGAATCCATTATTGAATATCATGTTTGATCTAGATTAAATTAGCATGTTAGCATATAAGCTTTGTTTTATCTTAGTTAATGATGCTAATATTTGACTTAGATGTTTCCATCTTGTAGGATCCATGGATATCCATTAGAATAAACAAGTGTTCATGGGTTTAAGCTTCAGTGTTAATTTGACCATTAGTAGGTTAATTAATATGGTCACATTTGAAACACTATGCGAAACTTTGGTTCCTAATTGATTAATTCAATCTAATATTACATAACATTTAAAAATTTAGTCTAAATTACTTTAGCCTAAGTTTTATTAAAATAGATTCATATTTTTTCACGATTCATTTTATTACATTTTAGTCTTAGCTTAATTTTAACCTAAGTTTTAATTAAATTTATTAATTCATTAAAACCTTAGTCTAAAATTTATGCTAAGTCTTTATATATATATATATATATATATATATATATATATATATATATATATATATATATATATATATATATATATATATATATCTTGAGTGCTTATGTCTTTGATTTTATTGTTCATGGTTACTAATTGAATGCATTGACAAGTGTGAAAATATCAGGTGATCAAATCATGAATCAATAACACACAGATGATATTTCAAGTCAAAATCCAAAAGTTTCCCAGATCAAATATCAATGGTGCATATTCAAATATACAAATCCCAATCAATGATTTGCATTAAAATTTGGGGTCAAAAGGTTAAGATCAAATATCAATGGTGCATGTTTGATCATGCAATGAAGATCTAATGGCAAGCTTGGAGTAAAAATGTTAAAGGATCCAAAGAATGAAATTAATGGTGACAAGTGTCACATTCTTAGTGAATCAAATAAAGATCAATGGTCCACATTTAATCAAATAAATAGGTTACAGATCAATGGTCTTTATTTGATCATATGATTAATGGATTGATGATATGTGTTTGGTCACACAGATCAAAGACCAATGGCCTGCATTTAATCTTGTAGATAAGGACTGATGGTACAAAGCAAGTCAAGGATTCAAAGAGCCCAAATTGAATATGATGTAGCCATGTGGCATAAAATCATTAGCTAGATAAATACTATCAATAGGGTACACAAATTGAACATGGAGATATCAAGTAGCATAATTTTAGAGGCCCAAATCAAATATCGATGGTCATGTTGAAATTTAATGCCAAAAGACTCCTAAGTAGATTGATCGAGTGAATTTGATCAAATTTTATGGAATAGGAGATGATGACATGTGTCCAAGGTGACAATGGTCACATTTTTAAAAAAATAAATAAAGTTGCATGACAAATTGGATGCCAGATAATCAAACATGTCAGATTGAAATATTTTGTAGACCTAAGCATGTGAAGGTATAAATTCATGATTAAAACATAATTTGTGTGACCAAAACACATACTTCAAATGCATTTTCCATCATTAAATCTCTATTTAAGCCTCTAAATAGCCCTAGAACATATGGAAATCTCTAAATTATCCATGGATTCACTATGTTGAGCCAAGAGAATTGAATTATCATTTGTAAAAGGATAATTAAATCAAGATCATAGCAATGGTAGTATATAGAGATAATTCAAAGAAGGTGGTTGAACTATACCTATCATCAAATGCAGAGGGTCAAATATTTAAAGACACAAAATTTGTATCTATTTCATTAAACATGGGAGATAATAATTATTTAAAATTGTTCTAAACTATTGAGAACCAAGGGGTGATGAACAAAGAAGAGGAGAAGCTACTCCTAGTGAAGAGACTCTATGATGACATAGTTGTTATTCAAATGATATAACTTCAATATGTTGCAACTAAACTAGAGGTACTACACTATATCAATATCCTTGGTCCAATTTTCAAAGATACTAAATTTGACAAGGGTATGTTGATTCATGAACCTAGTCTTAGTAAAATTGCATATATAACCCTTATTACTTTTGAGTCTTATTATAAGTTACCTAGACCTAAAATAGACCTAGTTTCCATTAATACATGGGCTCAAAAACATACCATGATGGACATCCTATCAAAATGGATAGAAGTAGGTAATCAGGTCACTATAAATCTTACCAAAAAGATCCTTGTAAACCAATTTAGACCTAGAGCTAGAATGGTCATGACTATAGTAAACAAGTTATATGTATTTTCACATATAGCACATGTTGAACCAATATGGGTGCCTATTGTCTATTTCATCATTGAGGAAATGGTAGTTCCCCCTTTAGGTGAAATCATTAGCATTTCCCTAAGTAGGTAGATTTATGGTATTAAGACAAAGAAGAGAAATGAATTATACATGATGTCATATTTGTTACATGCCCTATGTGATACCACAAAAATCCCTAACCAAATAGAATGGTCTCATAATGGTACCTAGACTGTGTCTCAGTACTATTCAAAATTGCACATTTACAAGTATAGAGACCATATCTAGTTCATGTGTGACTATGTTTACCCTATATTGAGTCAAGCTATTGATGTTATTATTATGATGAGGATAAGTTATCTAATCAAGAAATATATTGAGGCAATGGGAGACATATAGGTATCCCTTGATTTTATAGTTATAAAAATTGAAGGAACCTAAACTACCCCTCTCAAACTGCTAGTTCATGTGCTTGACAAGTTACCAGAACAAGAAGTAGCTTACTAAATGTTCAATGGAATAGATATTATTTTTAAGGATAAGAGGAAGGGATTGATACATATTTTTCCCATGACAATTTATAGAACCATATTCAAACAATGGGACTACATTGAAACTGTTTCAAAATATAGGATTTCTTTCAACCTATAGATAAATGATCATAGACAATGGGATCCATATGGTAGAGTAAAAGAGAATTTGAGAATAAGAGGTATTTTGGTTGTCTCCTATGAGCATGAACCTAGTGCATTTGAATTTAAATATAGCAAAGAAGCCTCCTACTATGAATTTTCTAGAAGATTGAAAGAGCAAAATATAAAGCCTGAGTCTAGATTACAAAGAGACTAGAAGATGGAAGATAGATGGTAATTAGGCCAAAGACAATATAATTTAATAGATATTGATTATTCTAATCTTCCACCAGCATATGCACCATCAGAACATAGGATTAAAGAGAGGAGGCCAAATGAATTTTCTTCAATTTCATTATCTCCTGAATCCTCTAGAATAACAAATCAAGATTTGCCTCAACAAGAGGTTCATATGATAGTTCTAGATCCCTATGAATCTATTAAAGATGTACTCAAAATGTTTTCTATGATATATGAATTAGATTTATATGTAGAAGAAGAAAAGGTTGAAAATCTAAGTAGGAAAAGGAAAATAAAATTCATTGGACTTAATGATTGTTGATCCTCATAAGAGGAAGGTCGAGATTGTAATTGTCTCAAAAGCAAAGAAACCAAAAGTGTCCATCACTCCCCCTTTGGAGAATATAAATTTGTTTAGTGAATATAATTCAATATATGGACCACCTATACCTGAATGATTCATATATGAACCAAGTTTGGAAAGGATTCCTATTACTTATCATCCATGGGTCATAATAAAGACTACAGATATTCTTATGCAATAGAAATTGAAACCTTGGATCATAGCCTTACAAGATGAAGAATCAAATAGATTGGATACTCTAAGTTAGTCAATAGTCCAATCACAAGTAGAGGTCATAGTTTCACATGTGGCCCAATCTTCAGTTGGAGTAAGATATGATCCAATTTCTACAAGTTTACAAAGAGTCACTAAGATAGTGGTCATAGAAGGTGGACAAGATATTCCACACCAAAAGGTTAAACCTTTTACTCATTTAACTCTAAATAAAGGATAGAGACTAGGGGAATACCCTATATTTGTATAATATTTCCTAGATATATCTCTATCTCAAGTAGAAATGTTACAAGCTGCCATCAAAGTATTGAACCAATAAAAGAAGAATCTGGAAGAGTGGTCCATTCTATATATTCCATTAGATATTGTCAATAATTTTGAGACAACTATCTATGATACATTCAGTTCTTTGAAGACAATAAGGTCTAAGTTGGATATGGTGAAAAAAACATATGCCATGGCACTGAATCAAGTTAACCAATGGCAAACTTCAAATAAGAAGGTAAAGGAATTGATTAAGATTTTGATAGAATGCCACGCTCCTGAACTTAAAATAATTAGCCTATCACATTTAAGTATGGCTATGATTATATTTATAGATAATATTAGGGACATGAATAAATGATCCAAAGGCATGGAATTACTTTCAAATGACTTCAAATAATTAGAAAGTAGAATGGTGTAGATATTAAGAGGTTTGATCAAGGATCCAACTAGCCTTAGTCCTAATTATTTGATAACTAATGAAAAGTTATAACACAAAGCTACTCAATTTATCCAAGATGTCAAGAATAAAATCTAAGGCACTAGAAGGGTTGATAACAAATGTGTCTTGGACATGAACCTATCAACAAATGAGAATATTGGTGAGGCTAGGAGCATCAAAGAAGGTATGGATAGAGTTGATGAAGTCTTTAAGGATCTAGCAGGGCAAGAAGAAGATTTGTTCATGGAACCAATCATCAACTTCAAGTTTATTGATACACAATATGAAAAATCCATGAATATTTTGTAACAAAGACAACATGCTACATCCATAGGGATATCTCAAGGTCAATTGAGTTGACATAGAATATTATTTTGTATAAAGAACATGTAAATCATTTGAAAGAATATTCTATTTTGTAAAAACATGTACAACTTGTAATGCTTATGATTTGGAAATTAGGTATATTTGACAACTATCATTGATTCTAGAATGTTATAAATGGACACCTATCATTGACACTTGTCTCATCTTCATTTGATATGACTAACCAGCATAGCTCATAGGATGTCTATAAAAGGAGGTGTTGTCATTGTAAAAGGGGAGGAAGTTCTTAGACAAAAACTTTTGTGCAAATTTTGGAGCAAGTAATGTAATCAAGGGAATTCTTCAAATATTGTCTCATATTTGTTTGTGTGTTTGTTATCATGGCTACTTCCTCAAGTTTCTGGTTTGATGATTAGATTTGAATTACTTTCATGAATTCTAGATGTGCATATTTTAATGCAATGTTATCAATTTGAGATTATGCTAGGTTGAATAAAAGTTTTTTAGATACATTTTAATTTCATTTCTCTTCTTGAAGATGTGCTAATACAATTTTCTTGCTTGAGTAAATCTTTAAAGTGAATTTGATTTCTAATTTGCATGTTTCAAATATCCTTAGACATTTAATTGGTATATGATAGGATCTATACTTTTGGTAATTTCATGTCATATTATAGTTTGAATTGCATGTCCTTGATGAAATTTAAGATTTTTCATGATGTCTAAACTCAGAATAGAAACATCTTTCTTTTCTTCCCTACCCTACCTATTTTCTCATTTTTTGATCAAATCATTGTAGCTTAATTTTTAATTGTAAATATTCATGCTAGATTATGGATTAGACTTTAGTTTTTTATCATTATTCATTACATTTAGCTAATATAACTTTCATATTTCACAAAAGGCTTCAAGACCATGGTTGCTTCCAATAACCATTTACATATTCATTTTATAAAATGGTCAAATAGCTTGGCCTCTAATCCACCACAGATCTCAGGAAGATCATAACCAACAAATCATACAAAATAGTCTTTGAATATTTAAATGAAAAGTGTTTTCAATACTATGAGAACCCTATAATGTAATTACATGCATCAATAGACCAATTTCATTGATGCTAGAAGGAGGGCTAAGCTTAAGATTTGTGAATTTGAAGTATCTTTAGCTAATTTTAGTGAATTTTGTTCAAATATCAATTGATCCTTCACATATTTATGTTTTTCTTAGCTCAATTGTGTAAAGATCACTTATAATCATGTTTTAGATTGGACTTTAAGCTTTTTTAGCTAAAGATAGTTATTCTTTGAATATTTATGTGAAATTGTTGTAAAGATTGCTTAAGCTTTGAGAATCTGATGTGTTTGAGGTTAGTGATAGTAAGTTTGTTTAAAGATAATTGATATTCATAGGTTTGGATTTATTTTTAAGCTAATTCAATTAAAGATAATCATTATCTAAAATATTTGTGTGAATTTGTGCAAATTTTTCTTGAAGTTAGAAATCTAAACGTGTAAATTTACTTGTTTATGAAAATTGAACTATTATTTACAAAGTTTGAACTAAAGATCATTTTTATTTGAAAAGATAGGGTTTCTATGTTTTATTTTAAACAAGAATTGGATTTTACCAATTGGAAATACCATGAATAAGAACTAGGTTAAGGTTTAAGATAAGGCTACCTCTTCTTTCCTTAGAATTTCATAGGAAAACTAGAGTAGATAAAGGTAAGCATAGAATTTATAAATCTCAACCTACTTCACCTATTTCTATTAATGTATTCAATCCTCATCAAGGTATGGTTTGGTTATTTGGATATTCTATCAATGTGCCTAGTTCAGTACATGACTTATCAATAAATCTTGAGAAACATTTACCTTCATTTAGTCCTACAGGTGTTGTTACTATTGAAGAACATATCAAGTCTTTTAAAGTTGCCTTAAGATTGTTAAATGTTATTCATAAATATGTTTCTTGTAGATTGTTTCCTTTTACCTTTAGAGATGTATCATATGATTGGTTTCTTAATCTTCCTAAAAATTACATTATCAATTGGAATGATTTCAATAGTTATTTCATTGATCAGTTTGGAAAGGTCATCAGTCCCTATGTTTTATATCAACAATTCACTACTGTGAAGAGAGATTCAAATGAAACCATTAGAGCTTTCAATGATATATTCTAAAATATGTTTAAAAAAACTATAGTTCCCTATAGGCCTAATGAAGCTTTAGATTTAAACATTTATAAGGATACTTTAGATCTAATGACTTTTGTATTATTGAAAATATCTATTGGACTCATAAATACATTAGCTTTGGCTTATGCTGAATTTGTGAAAATTAATGATCAAATCCAACCTCAAGGTCAATTGGCATATGATTTTCCTAATATCAACCCTAATTTTCTTATATTGAATGTCATCCCAAATGCTAATCATAGCATGTTTGCTTTGAATCAATCTCCAATTTTAAACTAGTTACTTTTGAGTCATGCTCATCCTAGTTAAAACCTAAGATTGGTAAATAACTCTAAAAGTGGATCTCATCCATAAGATCAATGAGATATGATGATAAAATCTAGTATTAGTATTCAAGTCCACAATTCATAGGCACATAAGTATGAAAATGACTCCATATTGAAAATGGTTCAATAACTAAGCACTAATTTTCTTTAGTTACAAAAATAGGTAGGTGACACTAGGGAAAGTTACAATAGAAACTATTCTTATCATAATTTAAATAGACCTAAAAATAGGTTTCACAATATCAAAAAAAACAATAATAATGAGTCATCTGATAGTAAGAACATTCTTGAAATAAACATTTGTAATGTAACTTTGACTAAAAATTGTAGGGTTCACAACACTACAAAATATTGTGAGTTAGATTATGTATAATTTTGTATTAATTTTGAAGTATTTCAAGATTAATTGGATACATTTTAAGTTATGCCTAAAAAATATAATGTTACAGTTACATCTAGCTCTTCATAGACATCTAAATCTTTTGAAACATCTTATGGTGGAGACCTTTGATTTTCCATTCCAAGATGAGAATGAACCTAAAGATACTCCATAGGAGATTCATTATTTTCAATAGTATCTGAAGAAGACTTATCCATTAAGGAATAGAGAACAAAATCAGCCAATGACAAGCTCTACTCCACCAAATAACTTTGATATTCCTCCTCATCCCAAAGCAAATAACAATCCAAAACCTCCAAAGGGAAGTCACACCAAAAATAATGTTGATTCATTTATTTATTATACTAGGAGTGGATATAACATATTAAAGGATATGAATAAAATTAAAGCTAATATCACATTGCATAAATTAACTCAAATAATTAAATAGAGAGACTTGTTGCTAGAATCATTAACCAAAAAACCTAGTAAATCAGAGAAACTTGCAAATGCAAATGTAGTGATGTATAAGAATAAGACAGGCATTCCACCATTTTTACTAACAATTAGAGTTTTTGGTAATAACTTACATAATTGTCTATTAGATTTAGGTTCCTTTAAAAATATCATGCCAAAAGGTATTTGTGAAAAACTTGGTTTAACTCCTATTAATTTTGATAGAGCAATGACTCAATTAGATAAATCTAGAGTTAACTAATTGGTGAATTATTGAATGTGCATATGCAGCTCGCTTCAAATCCAAGAGTATAGTAATTTATTGACATTCAAGTTATATACATTATAGATGCTTATGAGATGTTGTTTAGTAGATATTAGACTAAATATTTGAATGGATACATCCCAATTAATTTCTCTCATATGTGGCTACCATGGAGGGGAGTTCCTAATCAAATTTAGATTGAAAAGGAACCAAAAATGAAACATATGGTCATTGATTATAATGAATATAATGAAAGGGTCAATTTGGTTAATTTTAATTTAGGATTTTACACCCTTGACACTTCTCAAGTATGTAATTCTAAAGACTCTCATGCTATTCCTAGACTATGTAATTTATATGTTGATGGTGCTAGATGCAAATTTAGATCAGAAGTAGGAACAGTTTTAATCAATCCCATTAGGAAAAA
This sequence comes from Torreya grandis, assembly GCA_037957365.1. Lineage (NCBI taxonomy): Eukaryota > Viridiplantae > Streptophyta > Pinopsida > Cupressales > Taxaceae > Torreya > Torreya grandis. Next base: position 1,278,895 of record JARHVA010001828.1, on the reverse strand, counting down.
ACATAATGCCGCTTACAAAATTCAATTTATTTTCACCAATAATTTGGTATAGTATGAAGCATTGATCTTAGGATTATAATTTTCTATTAAACACAAGGTTAAAGAACTACTAAGTAGTCAACTAGGTTAGAATCAAGTATCAATGTAAATTATCTTGTTTGAAGAAGTACAAGTTTAAGGTATGGGAGTTTATTGACTATTTTGATGCTTTCAATATTGTTTCAGTCCCTAGAGAAGGAAATCAATCTACTAATGAACTAGCTTCAACTATAGCTAATCTAATTCCAAATCAAAATTCCCAAAGGCTTAACATTGAATTGATCCCATGTCCCTCTATACCTGACAATGTTAATCATCTGCAAGTGTTTAGTGATGACCAATAAATCATTAAATTCATGAACAAATCAAGAGTGTTTGAGTCTCATATTATTGATAAGGTCAATGAGAATTCTCTTGATGATTATAAAATTGATGACAAGATAGTACAATTGAATGATAACAATATTTTGAAAGGCATGATTGCCTTAGAAATACTATTTGAAAAAGACAAGCTAGCTAAAACTACTAAAGTTCTCAAAGTGAATGGGAAGGATTGTAATGTAGTTGATAAAGGAACTAAAGGTCAACCTTATCTAATAAACATTGGTATAACATGCACAAATGAATAATCTAGAAAGGCTATAGACCTATTGACCAAGTACAAGGATGTTATTACATGATCTTATGAAGACTTGAAGATCTTTGATCCTCAAGTTATTACCCATATCATTCCCTTGAAATAAGCTTATAAACCATTCATAAAAAATCAAAGACTAGTTAATCATGTTTTGGAGCCATTAGTCTATAAAGAGGTCAAGAAATTATTAAATGCAAAAATAGTTTTTCTAATTAGACATTCTACCTAGGTAGCTAATTTAGTACCAGTTAGAAAGGAAAATAGAGAGATTAGATTATGCATAGATTTTAGAAACTTGAAAAAATCTTCTAAAAAGGATAATTATCCTTTGCCATCCCTTGACAAGGTGATTCAAATTTTTAGTGGTTCTATCATGATGTCTTTCCTAGATGGTTTTTAGGTTACAATTAGGTACTTTTTAACAAGGATGATAGAATAAAGACTATATTTACAACAAAATGTGGAACTTTTGTGTACAAGAGGATACCTTTTGGTCTCATCGATGTCAGAGCTACCTTTTAGAGAGCTATGTATCATGCCTTTCAAGGTCTCATATGTAAATTTATCATCATATATATAGATGATCTAACTATGTTTTTTAAAAATAGGGAAGATCACCTAATGTATTTAATACAAGTATTTAAACATTATCAAAGGTATGAAATTTCCGTTAACCTTAAGAAGATCATATTTTGTGTAACTAAGGGGAAGTTTTTAGGACATGTAATAACTAAAGATGGGATTTCTATTGATCCATATAGATTCAATGTTATATTTAAAATAGAACCCCCGAATAGTGAAAAATATTTAAAGTATTTCTTTGGGAATATCAATTTTGTAAGAAAATTCATTTCTAGTTTTGTAGAGATTGTGAAACCACTCAATGACATGCTAAATAAGGATTCCAAGGTTGAATGGAATGAAGAAACTAATAAATCCTTCAAATATATCAAAGGAAGCAATAGGATAGGCACTTATGCTGACAAGTCCTAATTTTACAAAAGTTTTTTATCTTTATTATTTTGCTTTTGAACATACTATAGCAGTTATATTACCTCATAAAATTGATAAATGTGATCATCTAATTACATTTATGAGTACTAACTTCAATAATGTTGAGTTAAAATATTCCCTAGTTGATAAACAAGCATTTTCTTTGGTCAAGGTAGTTAAAAAGTTTATACACTATATTTTTAGGAATAAAGTGCATGCCATATTACCAAACCCTACTACTATATTCATGTTGAGTCCATGTGAGTTAGGAGAAAGAAGAGGTAAGTGGATGTCTATACTTCAAAAATATGATCTTAAAATTAAAATTAATAAATTGGTGAGGTGTTAGGGATTGATCCAAATGATTGCTAACACTTATCCTAAAGTGAACATCATACAAGTTGACCAACAACAATTTCAACCAAATGACTAGTATGATGAAATCATTCATTTTTTTATCAATGGTTTTTATCCTACAAGATTAAGCAAAGAATAGAGAAGGGCTTTGAGGCTCAAATTAGCTCACTTCTTGATCAAGGATGGGATACTTTACCAAAAAAATATGAAATAATATATTTGAGATGTGTTTCAAAAGAAGAATCAACTAAAATCTTAAATACCTTTCAGAATAAACTTGGGAGTGGACACCCCTTTGAAAATAACTACTTAAAAAATCCTAAGGGTAGGATATTATTGGCCCACCATTTTCAAATATGCTCATAAGCATGTCAAAGAATGTCATCAATGTCAAATATTTAGTACAAAGGAGCCTAAAGCAACTATACCTTTGAGGCTAGTTTTAATTGACAAACCATTTGCTCAATGGGGTTTGGACTTTGTAGGGGTTATCAACCCTAATTATTTAGTTAGACACAGGTATGTGTTTACTACCATAGATTATTGTACAAGATGGATAGAGGCAATAGTAATAAAATAGTGTAGGATTGAGGATGTCATCAAGTTTTTGGAAGAAAATATTTGCATCAGGTTTGGGACACCAATATCATTGATCTATAACAATGGATTAGCATTTACATCTATAGAAATGATTAAGTGGGCCAATGACAATAAGATAGCTCTTAATTTTTCATCTAATCATTATCCTCAAGGTAATGGAGTTTTAGAACAAGAATTTGATGAAATTTATTAAGAAATTGACAGCTCAAGAACTAAGAACATGGCATAAGTTATTAAAGTATGCTCTATGGGAAGATAGAACTAGAATAAAACAAGATCTAAAATCATCACCATTTCTACTAGTATATGGACAAGAACCAATCTTTCCAATTACTCTTAAATTCTTAACTTAAAAATTTATGAAGGAGTATATGGAAGAAGATCAAGAATATGTCAATTCTAGATTGCTTGATATCATGCAAATGGAGGATACAAGATAAGAAACATTTACTAACTTTAGTAGACATCAAACCACTATCAAAAGATGGTTTGACAAATGTTCAAATATCAAGGTGTTCAAATAGGGAGACCTAGTTCTCCTATGGGATAAAGCATCTAAGTCAAAAGCAAAACATGGGAAATTCACTCCTTTATATATTAGCTCTTACCAAATTGCTGAGACATTGAGAGAAAACACCTTCAAGCTCAAATAATTGTAGGGAGTAGAGTTTACTTTTCCAACCAATGGATAATATCTCAAGAACTACTTCTCTATTGTTCCACCTCAAGTTTTCATGGAGTAATTTGTAAGATTAGTTTAGGTTAGTGTTCATAGGTTTAAATTAGTTTATTTCTCGTTCCTTGTTTATAAATAGTGTTTGTGAATATTTGTTTGCTTATGTTTTGTTTGATTTATTTTCTTTGTTCTCTCACTTCTAATAAGTCTTTTTCAAGATAGGTCTTTTAGCTCCAAATTCAACTAAATGCTCAAAATAACTTCATAAACCAAGAATGTGGATGTGAATCTTAAACATTAGTTGATCATGGATCTTGGAAATTTTGAGATTAATGTTATGATTTTGATAAATTGGTAAAGATTGATAAGTATATTAGTTGTTCCTTAAAATCTTAAAATTTATTTTGATATATGTTTGATTTTAATAAGGATTGCATATGTTTGATTGGAAGTTTGAATTATTAGAACAAATTAATGTTAGCACATAAATAATATTATTAACTGGGATGAAGTATATAACCAAGGATGATTGTCTAAAAATCAAACATTTGACAAAAATCCTAAATACCTAGCTAATTTTGATTCCCAACTTTTGTTAAAAAACTAAAAATAATTAAAAAATACAAAAAAAAATCTTTATTGAAAATCTAAAATTTTTTTGAACAAAGGTGATTCTAGTAACCTCCATCGGGGCTATGGATGCCTGGATGGTAGTAGAGCAAGGCCTACAATAGAGCCAAAGGTATCTTTTTTGGGGCTATAGATGCCTGGCTAATAGAAGAGCAATACCCAAGCCTTCCCTTTCATAAAGCATGATTCATAATGAATATTTGAGTATGCTACAAGTTTATGTTAATGATTAAGGCCATGAAATTTGGAAGTTTTTATTTAAATGCCATGGCAATCAATGAATGAACCAAAACACACACAACATGACTGATTTTTGATGTTTGAATCTAATTCTACATTTTTAAGACTTGTTTTAATCATGAATTGATCTTAATAATGGTACTTGATCATGTGTAATGATTAGTTTATTTATTATTTTGAATCAAGAGTATCTGAATTCTAACATTTTGTAATTTTCCCCTAGAAGTTACCATTTATTGAGGTCAACATACCCCCATTTATGAAAAATGAGGACCCTTGTTCAATTTTACAAATTGTGCTATAGAATGGCCATTCAACCTGATCAAAATCCATTATTGAATATCATGTTTGATCTAGATTAAATTATCATGTTATCATATAAGCTTTGTTTTATCTTATTTAATGTTGTTAGCATTTGACTCAAATGCTTCCATCCTGTAGGATCCATGGATCTCCATTAGACTTAAAAAGTATTCATGGGTTTAAGCTTTAGTGTTAATTTGACCCTTAGTCAGTTAATTAATATGGTCACATTTGAAATATTATTCTAACCTTTGGTCCTTAATTTATTAATTGAATCTAACTTTAAACAATGTTTAAAACTTTAGTCTAAATTAATTTATCCTAAGTTTTATTAAAATAGATTCATATTTTTTCATGGGTCATTTTATTACATTTTAGTCTTAGCTTAATTTTAACCTAAGTTCTAATTGAATTTATTAATTCATTAAAACCTTAGTCTAAAATTTATGCTAAGTCTTTATAAATACCCTAAGCGCTTATGTCTTTTATTTTATTATTCATAGATACTAATTAAATGTAGGATTGACAAGTGTCAAAATCTTGGATGATCAAATTACATATCAATGGCACACATATGATCTTCCAAGTCAATAAGTCAAAAGTTTCCTAGATCAAATATTGATAGTACATGTTCAAATGTAAAAATCATAATCAATGATCTACATTAAAAGTTGGGGTCAAAATTTCAAGATCAAAGATCGATGATACATGTTTGATTATGCAATAAAGATCTAATGATGAGTTCAGATTCAAAATGTCAAAGGATTTGATGATTGAAAGCAATGGTGATAAGTGTCACACTCATGGTGAATCAAATAAATATTAATAGTGCATGTTTAATCAAGTGAATAGGCTATAGATCAATGATCCACATTTGATCATATAGTTAATGGATCAACGGTGCATGTTTGATCATACAAATCAAATATCAACGACCCATATTTAATTTTATAGATAAGGATCAATGATACAAATAAATTCAAGGAGTCAAAGAGCCCAGGTTGAATGTGATGGTACTAGAAAAAACATTATCTAGATAAATATTGTCAATAGGGTACATAGATTGAACGTGAAGCTACCAAGTGGCATAATCTTATAGGCCCAAATCAAAGATTCATGGTTGCATTGAAATTCAATACCAAAAGACTCCTAATGATATAGATGGAGTGAATTTGATCAAATTTTATGGGGAATGAGATGATGACACATGTTCAAGGTGACAATGCTCACATTCTAAAAAAATAAATAAGTTGCATGACAAAGTATATGCCCCATAAACAAACATGTTAGACTGAAATATTTTGTAGACTCAAGCATAAGAAGGTATAAATGCATGATCAAAACATAATTTTTATCACTAAAGTACATGCTTCAAATGAATTTTCCACCATCAAATATTTATTTAAACCTCCAAAAATCCCTAGAATATATGGAAAGCTCTAAATTGTCCCTAGGTTGACTGTGTTGAGCCAAGAGAATTGAATTATCATTTATAAAAGGATAATTCAATCAAGATCATAGAAATGGTAGTATATAGATATACTTTAAATAAGGTGGTTGAACTATACCTATCATCAAATATAGAGGGCTGAACATTTGAAGACACATAATTCATAGTTACTTCATTAAACATGGGAGATAATAATTATTCAAAGTTGTTCTAGACTATTGAGAACCAAGGAAGAGGAGAAGTTACTCCTAGTGAAGAGACTCTATGATGACATAGTTGTTATTCAAATGACAATACTTCATTATTCTACTGCTACACTAAAGGTACTACATTGTATCGATGTCCTTGGTCCAATTTTCAAAGATACTAGATTTGATAAGGGTATGTTGATTCATGAACCTAGTCTTAGGAAAATTGCATATATATCCCCTATTGCTTTTGAGTCTTATTATAAGTTACATAAGCCCCAAATATACCTAGTTTCCATTAATACATGGGCTCAAAAACATATCATGATGGACATCATAGTAAAATGGATAGAAGTAGGTAATTAGGTCACTATAGATCCTACCAAGAAGATCCCTGTAAGCCAATTTAGACCTGGAGTTAGAATTCTCATGACTATGTTAAAAAAAATTATGTATTTTCACATATATCACATGTTGAACTAATATGGGTGCATATTTTCTATTTCATCATTGAGGAAATGGTAGTCCCCCTTTTAGGTGAAATCATTAGCATTTCCTTAAGTAGGTAGATATATGGGATTAAGACAAAGAAGAAAAATGAATTATACATGATGTCATATCAATTATATTCCCTATGTTCCACCACCAAAATCCATAAACAAAGAGAATGGTCTCCTAATGGTACCCAGACTGTGTCTCAATAATATTCAAAATTGCACATTTACAAGTATAGAGACCATATCTAGTTTATTTGTGACTATGTTCACCCTGCATTGAGTTAAAATATTGATGGTATTCCTATGATGAGGATATGTAATCTAATAAATAAATATATTGAGTTAATGGGATACATATGGATATACCTTGATCTTATAGTTATAATAATTGAAAGAACCCAAACTGCCCCTCTCAAACTACTACTTTATGTGCCTGACAAGTTAGCATAACAAGAAGTAACTTACCAATTATTCAATGGGATGGATAGTATTTGTAAGGATAATAGGAAGGAAATTCTACATAGTTTTCCCATGAAAATTTATAAAAGTATCTTCAATCAATGGGACCACATTGAAGTTTTTTCAAAACATAGGCTTTCCTTCAACCTACAGCTAGATGATCATAGACAATGGGATCCATATAGTAGATTAAAAGAGCATTTGAGATCAAAGGTATTTTGGTTGTGCTCTATGAACATGAACCTAGTTTATTTTACTTTATATACACCAAGGTAGCCTCCTACTATGAATTTTATAGAATACTAAAAGAGCACAATATAAATCTTGAGTCTAGATTGTAAAGAGACCAAAAGATGAAATATAGATGGTAGTTAAGCCCAAGATAATATCACTTGATATATGTTGATTCTTATAATATTCTACCAAAATATGTACCATCATAATATAGGATTAAAGAGATGAGACCAAATGAATTTTCTTCAAGTTCATTATCTCCTGAATCCTCTAGAATAATAGAGTGAGATTTGCTTCAATTAGAAGTTCATATGATAGCTTTAGATCCCCATGAATCTATTGAATATGCACTCAGAATGATTTCCATGACATATGAATTAGATTTAGATGTAGAGGAAGAAAAGGTTGGATAATCTAAGCATCAAAAAGGAAAATAAAAGTAATTGGACTTAATGATTATTGATCTTCCTAAGAGGAAGGCTGAGACTTTAATTGTCTCAAAATCAAAGAAACCAAAAGTGGCCATCACTCCCCCTTTGGAGAATATCATTTTTTTAGTGAAGTTAATCCAATATATGGACTAGCTATACCTAAATGTTTCATATATGAACCAAGGTTGGAAAGGATTCCTACCGCTTATCATCCATGGGTCATAATAAAGACTATAGGCATTCTTATGTAATAGGAATTAAAATCTTATATCATAGCCTTGAAAGATGAAGAAGTAAATAGATTGGCTACTCTAAGTTAGTCATTAGTCTAATCATAAGTAGAGATCCCAATTTCACATGTGGCCCAATCTTCAGTTGGAGTAAGATATGATCCAATTTCTATAAGTTATAAAGAGTCACTAAGACAGTGGTCATATAAAAGGTGGCAAAGATATTCTACACCTAAAGGTTGAAAATTTGACTCATTTAACTCAGAAGAAAGGATAGATACCAAGGGAAGACCCTATATTTAAATAATATGTCCTAGAGTTAGCTAAATCTCAAGCAAAAATGTTACAAGCTACCATCAAAGGATTAAAGCAAGAAAAGAAGAATCTGAAAGAGTAGTCCATTTTGTCTATTCCATTAGATATTGTCAATAATTTTGAGATAACTATCTATGATACATTTAGTTCCTTGAATATAATAAGGTATAAGTTGGATATGGTGAACAAACAATATGCCATGGCATGGAATCAAGTTAACCAATGGCAAACTTTAGATAAGAAGGTAAAGGAATTAAATTAAGAGGTTGATGGAAGGCCAAGATTTTGAACTTAAAATAGTTAGCCTATCACATTTGAATATGGCTATGATTATCTTGCTAAAGATTATTAGGGACATGAATAAATGGTCCAAAGGCATGGAAGTACTTTCAAATGACTTCAAACAATTGGAAAGCATAATGGTGTAGATATTAAGAGGTTTAATCAAATATCCAACCATCCTTAGTCCTAATAGCTTGATAACTAATGAAGAGTTCCAACATAGAGCTACTCAATTTATCTAAGAGGTCAAGAATAAAATCCAAGGCACTATAGGGGTTGATAATACATTTATCTTAGACATGATCCTGTCAGCAAATGAGAAGATTGGTGAGGTTAGGAGCATCAAAAAAGCTATAGATAGAGTTGATGAAGTCTTCAAGGATATAGTAGGGTAAGAATAAGATTTGTTAATGGAACCAATCATCAACCTCAAGTTGGTTGATACACAATATGATAAATCCATGAATATTTTGCAATAAAAATAATAGGTTGTAGCCACAGGGATATCTCAAGGTTAATTGAGTTGACATATAATATTATTTTGTATAAATAACATGTAAATCATTTGAAACAATATTATATTTTGTAAAATTATGTACAAATTATAATGCATATGAATTGTAGGTTAGCTATATTTGACATCTGTCATTAATTCTAGAATGTTGTAAAATAACACTAATCATTGACACTTGTCTAGTTTTCATTTGATATGAATGATCAACATACCTCATAGGATTTCTATAAAAGAAGGTGTTGTCATTTTAAAAGGGTATGAAGTTTTTAGAGAAAAATGTTTGTGTAAATTTTGAAGCAAGTAATGAAAGCAAGCGAATTCATCAAATATTGTCTCATATTTTTTTATGTGTTTGTTATCATGGCTACTTCCTCAATTTTTTAGTTTGATGCTTAGATTTAAATTCCTTTCATGAATTCTAGATGTGCATATTTTAATGCAGAGTTGTCAATTTAAGCTTATGCTAGGTTGACTGAAAGTTTTTTAGATTCATTTCAATTTCATTGCTCTTCTTGAAGATTTGCTAATGCAATTTTTTTACTTGAGTAAATTTTTTAAGTGAATTTGATTTATAATTTGCATGTTTCAAATATCCTTAAACATTTCCTGGTATATGATAGGATCTATACTTTTGGTAATTTCATGTCATATATTTTTTTGAATTACATGTCCTTAATGAAATTTAAGATTTGTCATGATGTTTGAACTCAGAACAAGAACATCCTTCTTTTCTACACTACCCTACCTATTTTTGCATTTTTTTATCAAAACAATATAGCTTAATTTTTTATTGTAAATATTCATGCTAGATTAGGGTTTAGACTTTAGGTTTTGATCATTATTCATTATATTTTATTAAGATAGCTTTCATATTTCATAAAAGGTTTTAGGACCATGATTTCTCCCAACAACCATTTTCATATTTATTTTATGAAATAATCAAATAGCTTGGTTGCTACTCCACCACAGATCTTAGTAAGATCATAACTAGTAACTCAAGAAAAATATTCTTTGAATCTTGAAATGAGAAGTGTTTTCAACACTTTGATAACCTTGTGATGCACTTATATGCATTAACACAACATGTCCTAAGAGCTTACCTTCATGGATATAAAATATGCATTTTTGGGGGTTGAGAGATACTCCATATTGTCTGCACCTTTAAAAAACTTAATTTAAGTGTTTAATACGCTCATTATCATCCTTATAGAACACTATTATGTCATCTATATATACCAAAAATATTTTATTGATTAGTCCTTTGAAATCCATGTCCATTTCCCTTTGAAAGGTGGTACAAGCATTTGACAAACCAATGGTCATCTTCCTATAATAAAAATCCCCCCATTTTTTAGTGAATGATGTCTTGAAATGATCATCTTCATTCACTAAAATCTGATTATAACCATAATATCCATCTAGGAGAGAGAAACATTGAGACCCTAAAACAACTTGTAAAATCTGCTCCATTGAGGGTAAAGGATAGTGATATTTGAGTGACACTCTATTAATATATCTAAAATCCACACAAATTATTATCTCCCCATTATTTTTTATAATAGGCACAAGGTTAGATACCCATGTTGAATGATTTATAGAAAATATTATTTTAGATTCAAGGATTTTGGAAATTTCTAACCTCATGAGTTATTCAACCTTGGGGTTAATGGGCCTTTTTTTTTGCCTAACTAGTTTAACTCTAGGTTCCAATTCAATGGTATTATGTTTTATACTAGGATAAAACTCTTTTAGGTCCTTATATTCCCAATTAAATATGTCACGTAACTCTTTACACAAATCAATGAATGCTTGTTTCTCTAATATAGAACATATTTTGCCTAGTTTGAGGAGTTTGTCCTTGAAGATCAAGACCCTTTCATAATTATCCTCATTTGTAGACATACTTACCTTTTCCTTATTCCTTTGGTAATATTCATTCAATATACTCTCTAAGGTCACCAAGCCCTTATGTATCTTGTTTATTCTTAGCTGTACAATTTGATCATCAAATTATTTGTGGAGTCTCTTTTGGTTTCTTGAGAAAAACTCAACTTCATTTTACAAGAAGTGTACAATATGTTTGTCACTATCAAACACCTATCAAGAGACCTCATTATTAGTTATGGAAGGTCTGATAATGATATTGGTGTAAGCTTAATTTCCTTCTTTTATGGTATTAGGTGTATCAAATTGTGCTCCTATGGCATCTAGTCTATCAACATGGTTATTCTGCTCTGTTGGGAATGATTGTATGTTGAATGAATTGAAATATTTAATAAAATGCCATACCCTATGCTTATAATACTTGAGAAAATGATTCTTGGTAGCAACCACATTCCTAAATTGATGCATAATAAATTCACTATCTCCATATACCTACAAATTCTTGATTCCTTTTCTCCTTGCCCATTGAAGGCCATGAATCAAACCTTCATACTCAACCACATTGCAAGTGCAACTAAAATGGAACTTATATGAAGAATAGTACTATTATTTAGATGGGGAAACAAACATAACAACATCTCCTTCACCAATATTACTTCTTGATCCATCAAAAAACATTTTCCACATTCCATCATTATCTACTTCTTCTTTGGCAAGTAGGGGTATTGGCATTTCTTCCTTATGTAGGTCATACACTCCTAAATCAGTTTCCTCCATGGAAGCATAAGGATCATAATCATAAGTGTTAGTACCATACTCATCAAGAAATAAATTAGAAATGCATTCAAGCTTGGAATAAGCACCATCATCCATAATAGGTTCCTCTTTATCATTGATAACATAATTTATATTGGCACTTGCTTCAACATAATGTTCAATATGGAATTTAGAAAGTGGTTGAGCCCTAATTGTTACCTTTGCTCCATACCTTATCCTAAAGGCCAAAAAGGACCAATTATATGAGAGGTACCCTCCTATCTTGGTTTTGAAATCCCTTGAAAGGCAGATTATAAAATGAGTAGGCAAGTCAACAACTACAATGTATTGGAGGATGGGGAAACTAGGATAATCATGTAAGAAAACCTTTAACCCATTGATCAATCCTACTAAATTAGTAGGTGTACCATCTAATTTAAGAACTCATTTACTATGTGTTTTATATCTTAGGCCCAATTTATCAACTACAACCTTGGGCATGACTGATCTATAAGCTCTACTATCAATTATGTAGTTATAAACTAGTTTATCTCCCACAATGAGAGTGAGGTATAAAGGTGGAGGCTTCTCAGCTTTAGTAGATAGTTATACAATATTATTAGGAGAATTGGTAAGATAAAAATTGTTATGACCATGACTTGGTGAAGGATGACTAACATGGATAGTGGACATCTATTTTTACAAAATCTCTTTTTGGCTAGGCATATGAAGGACATCCCAAAGAGAAATAGATGTCTTGGTACTAATCAATGAATCCACAATTTTTAGATCAAAAATACCTAATTTTTCTTAATCCCTTGGATGCAAGGAAGTGTTTATAACTTAAGGGATTGAATTACCTTGATTAGACATCTAAATATTCTAACTTGAAGGAAGTGTAGGATTTGTAGGGATTACCATGTTTGCAATCATGTTTTTCTTCCTTGTAGGAGTATTAGATGAACTTGTAGGCACACCATTAGCATCTCCTAAAGCCTTAATTTTAGCTCTATTATTTTCTATAAATTAATTCCCTTGATTAAGTACAAAATATCTTCAACTAATAAGTTAGTGAAGCTTTCTCCTTGAGGCTGCCAACTTTCATTTATTTACATGCGGACTTCATCCTCTATTGATAGTTGATGAGTGACTCCTCCTTGACCAACTAGAGCTTGATCTCCACCTTAATTTTCATCCATGAACTAGTTTTTTTTTCACTCTTATCCTTGCACCAAGTTGCTATGCACTAGTACCATTGCTCTTGTATTAGAGGTTGAAGTAAGATTATATGCATTGGCAAGCCTATTGAAATTAGGTTTCCCTTAAACTCTCCCTTGCCCATATTGTTGACCATATTTCTGATGAAAAGGATATAAATTTTGACTCACACCCTTTTTCATTCTTTCTTTCCTAAGATAAGATCTTAACATTTGAATTTTACATCTTTATCCATGGCATCATTTACCTTCTTAAGAGTAGTCTTTGCCTTGGCAAAAGCATTAGGAACTTGGGTAATGTTTGGAATAATAGTAGGAATATTAGGTAGTAGAGGCATAGACACTTTTAGAGGCAACTTTCCTACTTGAATGAGGCCATTCTTATATCTAATGGAAATTTCATATGCTTTAAGAAGAGTGAAACCACCCATGGATTGTAGCATGATAGTAATATCAGTACCAATGGCTCTTAAGTATGTATAAAAGACAAAGCTATCATGTGGTCTCATAGGAGGAGGTAACCTATACCAAGTCTTTTGAAACCTCTCATTTAAGTCATGTATTTTCTCCTTGGGGGATCTTTGGATCACATGCACTGATGTATGAGTGAGGTATGGTCACTCTTGTCTTCAAATCTTGATGTTAACAACACTCTAAAATCATCCTATGTTATGATGAAACCACTAGGCAAAGTCCTATAGCAATCAAGTAATTTCCCTCTAAGGGGAATTGTAAGGATTCTAATGGTAATATTAACCTTAGTGACATTTTAAAAACTAAAAAATTTTGATGTATCCCTAGTGTGCTCACTAGGAGTGACATGGCCTTCACCATTGAATGTAGGAACATTCTTTATAGCATTAGGGGGAATGTCATCATAGGCCTTAAGATGAATCAAATTTTTAATGTTAAAAGATAATAAGGCATGTTTCCTAGCCATTTTTATTCAATTTCTTCCTCGCACTCTTGGTCTTCTTGGCTAAAAAAGTCCTCTTACTCTTCAAAGGGTAGAATAGATTGAGGGTATTGAACTTCAAGAGGAAGTTTAGGTTGAAGAGGTAGATTGATGGGATTGAAAACTCTACTATGAGATGACCTAGTAAGGACAATGAAGTATGATCATAAATATATCTCAAAAAAATTGTCTAAAACTAGATTTTATCTTTAATGGAATCATCAAATACTAAGTAGCTAATCAATATGTAGTTGATGTTTTCAAGACTAGCATTAACCTTGACAAGTTGTCTTTAGGACAATTATCCCATTAGGTGTGCCAAAACTATTGTCACCAAATATTTCACCCTATAAGATGTTCAAGCCTACTCTAAGATTTGGGAAAAATGGGAATACCTCTAGGCCTATTGGTTGCCTATGATAGAGTTAGACCTCTAGGTTTAAGGGCTAGCTCCCTGAATGTTCCTTTAATTGCTTATCACCTACACTAACTAATTTCTTCTAGGAAAAGGGATAGAATTTTTCATGAAAACAAACTAATATAAAGGGGTGATACACCATGAATATTTCCACAAGACCATCATACTTATTTCACTAATAAATAAGACCTACAAAGTAGCTTCAAAGTCCTAAGATGTTATAACATTAGTATTTCAATATAGAGGTGATATGCATGAGACAGCTCAAGATAAGTAGACTAAAGGTTGGTTACATACTCAAATGATACTTTCACACTTGAAGGGAGCTAAACACACTATCTAAACTCTATATGACCTATTAAAATGAGAACTTCTTGCACCAAACATCAAAGGATAAGGAGAAGCAAGGATAAAAGCTTATCACTAGACCTCACCATTCATCACTTCACACACTTAGATAAGATGCTTTTTCAACTCAAAACTATATTTCTTGAATTATTTAAAGGAAAATTACAACATCAAACCAGCAGAGATTCGCCATACTAGGTGTTATATTAGTCTACAAGAGCCAAAATGGATAGTGTTTATATAATGTGAGAGAGAAGTGAGAAGAATGAAATTTAAGAGCCACAAAGTCACTTGTCAAGCTGAGAGAGAGAGAGAGAGAGTTAAATTTATAGGAGAATGTAATATGAAATAGATCTATTATACCCAACATCCACTCTTTCTTTATAAAAATAGGGACCCACCTTTTTTTGGATTATAGTCTTGACTTTGATCCCCTCTTCTAAGTGTTTTTTACATAAATCTAGGAGAATATTGATTATTGACCTTTTCATACTTTAGAAAAATGGCATTGGTATTGTTTTCATAGACCAATTCTTTCTATCAAGCTTATATTTTTGGGATTATCTTTATTGTACTTATGCAATTTATCTTTGTTGGGTTTTATGTTTTTGGACTTATCTTGTTTTAGGATTTTATCTTTAGAATTTCTATTCTGCATGAATTGGTTTTTAGGTTTATTATGTCAAAAAAATTATCTACAACTTCCCCATGATAATTTCCTTACAATAATTTGACTAAAACTTGTTTCCCTAAAATTATTCATTCTGGATTTTGCCTTGAGTTTATTCTATTGAAATTAATTCCATCAGGTATTTTTTCTAACTTATCTTTATTGGACTTATCTTTATAGGACATTTTTCCCTAAGCATTTGGTCTTTGTCAGGCTTTTTGTTTGGCATTTTCTCCATAGACTTATCTTTGTTGAGTACATTATTGTGGACATTTTATTTGAAACAATTCCCTTGATGGAATTAGGTCTATGGGTTTTTTACCATGGGAATTTTTCCTAATGAAATAGACCTACCCTTCGGCCTTTTTTGTTACAACCATTTTTCCCAACAAAATGACCCTTTGACCTTTTTTGCATTGACCCTTTACCTTACGAGACTTACCCTTAAAGACTTTTGTCTTGGGCCCTTTCCCCACCAAAACATACCCTAAAAAGTAGATCTTTCAGGCATTTTTGTAATGAAGTAGACCTTTTACACTTACCCTTCAGGACTTTTATCTTGAGCATTTTACCTTATGATCCTATCCTTTGGGACTTTATCTTAGACTAATTATTTTGAGCCTTTTGGTCTAGACCAATTCCTTCAAAATGTATGTCTCATACATTTTGTTCGATGAAATAGGTCTTTAGGATAAATATTTGAGATATTTTATCTAAAAAAATTTCTCTGATGATACATGCTAAAGGTTTTGAGCTATGGACATTTTGTCCAACAAAAATAAACTGTGGGTTTTGTGTCTTAGATATTTTATCTGACAAAAATGTACATGCCTTAGAATTTTGTCTTTTAGATATTTTGTCTAACAAAAATCATATCACAATAATTTCCCTTGCACAAAAATGATGAAATAATACCCTACTACTAAGATCAATAGACCAAAAGCCCCACAAAATTGCCAAGTATCACCCCTGCATCAAGACTTTATTATATATATGCTAAGTCACTTTTGCATTTATGTTTTCAAGAGTGAACTTGGAAGTAACAAGCATGATCCTCACATGGAGTTAATAAATTTAAGCACCAAAATTTAATAGTGTGTGTAAATTTATGTACCGAAGATATAATGGTGTGAGATCAATGTTGAAAATTTAATGGGCCCATATCTAGCTAGAGACTACCACATGTCATAAAGGCATTCAATCCATAATGATAAAAGGTACTTAAAGATGAAATGGAGTTTCCAAGTGGCATGCCCAAATCTCATCATGCATAAAATATGATGGTATGAATCCTAGGTGGACTTTTCAAAGATCCAAACTCAGTGAGAGGCATAGGTAACATGCAATGCATAGTCATGTTAGATTAGTCATAGCTAAATAGTGTCACTAGTTCTAAAGCATTGGTAAAGTGATACTTATTTTTTATGCATGTTTGAGTTCCATTTGAAGGTGGATAATCTAAAATATCAACAATTTATTCTCATAACCTATAAAATGATAAGAATTTGTGCATGAATAGTTATGTAAATGGTGTATATATTTGTAGTTTTTTATGCAGTTTGAGGTATAATTATAAAAATTGCCTTCATTTTAATACATATACACATGTTGAATAGATTTTTCAAAGGCTATTTTAAATGGATAACTGCAAGTAGTCTCTTATATGGTTTTGAACCATAGATAGAACTTATGTTCTAACTATCACATGTAATGACCTTGCATGAACTTGGAAGATGAGGCGACCCCTTGCTGAAGTCTATATAAATAATTATAATCCAGCTTGGATTTTTGTCAAAGAATTTTTTAATATAGGAGTAGCATCAATTTTGATCATAATTGAATGTGTTTGTGTATTTTCATTCCAATTTTTATGTAATTAGTTATTACTTTCTTTGGTTGTATGTTTTAATAATCTTTAGTGTACAATAGTTATGAATGGAAACTTGATTATTTTGATTGATGTACTAATCTATAGATGTGTATTATCTATTGAAAGATTGGTTAAATATATTTATTAGGATAATCGATTCATAATTTTTGATGTGCATGAGTGCTTTCTTTGATCTAGTTTCTTGTGTGTGTGTGATAGATACCTCAGATACTTCACTGGCCTGAGCCATAATCTCCTAAGTAAGAGTGTATAATAGCTACCCTAAAAGGAGAAACATTTGTCTAAGTCTTATGAATTTTCTACATCAGTATCTCCTTAGACTTCTTAGCCATGTCATATTATGTGTGTGCAATCACTGCTAGCACTAGGCATAAGTTTTAAGAGTGCTTGTCCTTTTAGAAACCAACTAGGGAAGTGATTCCTAAAAACCACATAATATTTATTTTTTTCCTTACCCTACCCTCTTTTTTTGAGTTTGTTTTAATACCCTCCCACTCTAGATTAGAATTCAATCACCTATCTAATTCATGTAGAGATTCACTGTCCTTTAGGGACCACACCTCCATCCAAAAACCTTGTCAACAACCTGCAAACCCTATCAGCGATTTCATCAATAGGTTATCAAAGATTTCATACCTAAAACTTATGTTCTAGAGTGGAGTTTACCTCCATTTAGATCCTAAAACATTAGAGGCTACCTCATTGACTGTGGTTTACATAAAATATGCATCAATAGTTTCATTGATTCTAGAAGGAGGGATTGAACCTCCAATTATCATTAACACAAGAGATCCCCCTTTGTGAAAATCCCAAAAAAAATAATAAAACTTAGAAAACAAAAAAAATTGAGAATGGATTGGCTCAACAAATCACCCAAATATATCCTAGGTATTCAACATGATCTCCCCACTGACCAATTTGCATACCTTCCTAGTTTCCATAATAATCACTTAAGATCTATTGAAGGGCATCTCCTTACCTACACATATGCTATGCATGCTATGGATATAAATTTTGAGGATGTAATCCATAGGTTGTTCATGTTCATGTTCATGTTGGGAGAAGAAATGCATGATTGGTTAGGAGAGTTGGCACCTAGTTCTATTACTAGTTAGCACGATCTTGAGGAACATTTTTTGAATCAATTTGGTCTAAATATTGATGTTCATGATTTAAAAAATAATTAAAATTTTCTATGAGGTCCTTTGTAGTAGGTATGTTGGATATGAATTGTACATAGGCTATATAAAGATAAATCTTGTTATTGTTCCCAAACAAAAACATAGTGGAAGGGTTTCCTTTTAATCTAGGCACTATGCACAAAGAGGAAGAAGAGATCCCAAATGGAGAGGATGATTATATCATAAAATATGAATCAATCAAGATATGAGAATTGGATCATACTAATTCCATCCCTATATTTGATGAGATAATTGAATAAATAAATAACAATAGTGAGGAAAGTGTCAATTTAGAATAACATTATCAACCTTCATAGTAGCTCCATGAGATAGAATATGCCCAAGTAGAGGATTAATTAATTTGCCTTGAAAATGAAGATATTAGCTATGAATATGGTGTTTATGACTCTTATGACTACCGGTTTGCATCAAAATCTTTATTAGAAGACTCATTTGATGATTATATTCCTGACTTGTTCTCCTCTGATCATGAAAGCATCAATGTTGAGATTTCAAATTATGTTATGCCTAAGGCAGGTACATTATTTTATCATGGGGAAAATGAAAAAGGTATGTTAGCTTCCCCCAATAATTTTGATTCTATTTTTGAGTTCCATTTCAATGCAATTAATTTACATAGATGCCCATGCCTTGATTCTATAGATGTTGAATTCAATTTAGTGCCTAATTCCAATGTGTAGAACACTATGGTTGATTGTGTGATTGACCAAGAATGCCAGTGTGTTAACATCAATATCATTTAACATTAAATCAAAGACTTTTGATTACACATACAATACCTCTGAAGTTGCATATCTTTTATAACATAGCTATTTAAAATAAAAGTAGTAAAAGGAACAACAACATAGAGTGGGTGAGATGATCCCTCTAAAATTAATAATTAATAAATCTCTCACTCCTAAAATTACAAATAGTGAGCCCCAGGTAGGCAAATTTTGTATTCATGATTTGGAAAGTCAAGAGTTGATTCATTCCAATAGTGAAGGTCACACTCAAAATAAGAATTTATATGAAATTTTGGAGGAAAATGTTATTCCTGACTATACTTATGATTTTGACTCTATCTTTATGGACCTTCCCCATAATGAGTTCATAGAGGATGATAAATTTTAAGACTACAGGTCAAATCTAATATCCATTTTAGGAGACACTTTATATGAGTTATTTATTTATTGTGTCAGGGATGTCTTAATGAGTAACCCTAATTTTTTGTTTTACAATATGAGGGAAAACTCAAAATTCTAATAAATGAATACAAGGATGGCCATGCCTATCTCAGAACTTTCATGGGGAAAACCTTGTTATTACCAAAGAGTGAGAAGCATACCAAACAAAGTTTCCAAATCTATTCCCCATCTTTTTTGGGTTTTATTTAGAGTATGAGTAGGTTAGGTTTTTTGTTTTCTATACAAAAAAAATTATTATATTAAGTTTCTTGCTTTCTTAGTTAGTTTCCTGCTTTCTAGATTAATCTTTCCTATTTTATTAGATTAGTTTCTTACTTTCTAGAGTAGTTGTTTTTTGCTTTCTATGATAATCAAAATTACATTTTCTTTGACTTAACCAAGTTAAAATCCAAACCAATTGAGCTTATGACTTGTAGAAAAGGTGAAATTAAAATTTGTTAATTTGGGACTAGTTTACAAATTGGGCATATTTCTATGTTTTTGAGTCTTCAGGATAAAGGTATGTAATCATGAATTATTATGGATTGTGTCATAATTGAATGATTTTACCAGGCATATGGAAGATGATCTTAGAATACTTCATATAAATTTAGAAATTTTTTTGGTTTTATTGGATCAAATGCACATATCACATTAAATACTTTTTGGAAATGATAATTATGGGTATAAATGTGGCTAACAGGGATGTTTTAGTAATAATTTATTTTATAATTATACCATATCACTGGGGTTCAACCTCTTCTCTTTTCATTTAAGAACAAAATAAAAACAAAAGAAGAAAATAACCAATTATTTCAAAAGAGAAAAAGAAAATTTAAAGAAAATAAAAAGGCTCACATGATGAAATAAGGTCAATGTATCATGCATCATGATTAAGACAAAATAATGAAATGAGAATAGGAGCCCAAGGTATCTCTGTCAGGGTTATGGACACCTAGCTAGTAGTAGAGCAATACTTAAGATTCCCTTATTTTTTAAGATTTAATAGACAATAGAACAAAACCTACAACTTCATCAAGCCTTTGAAAAACTCATTATAACAAGGGTTAAATGAATTACACATTTGACACACATATATCCAAAAAATTGGAAGGCAAGTATGTTGTGTGAATATACTTAGGAATATCATTCATGTTTTTTATTGAAGTATTCTTATGTGACACACTTCATGATTGATTTAAGGATTTCTAACCAAAGTTATGAGTTCTTGAATACTTAGGAGTATTCCCCTTGTAAGTTATCATTTGTTTTACCCAACATCCCCTCTTCTTTTATGGAAATAGGGACCCACCTTTTTTCAAATTATAGTCTTGACTTTGAGCCCCTCTTCTATGTGTTTTTTTCATAAATATGAGAGAATATTTAATATTGGCCTCTTCATACTTTAGTAAAATGGCATTTGTATTGTGTTCATAGACTAACTCTTTCTATCGGGCTTATTCTATTGGTATTGTGTTCATAGACTAACTCTTTCTATTGAGCTTATTCTATTAGGATTATGTTTTTGGGTTTTTCTTTATCAAACTTATGCAATTTTTCTTTGTCAAGTTTTATGTTCTTAGACTTATATTTTTTTAAGATTTTATCTTTGAAACTTTTTTTTAATGAATTTGTCTTTGGGTTTATTATGTTGGACATTTTTTCCACAACAATTTCCCCATGACAATTAACCCATAATCATTCTAACAAAACTTTTTACCTCGAACCTATTCATTCAAGATTTTGTCTTGATCTTATTCTATAGGAAGTAATTCCTTCAGGTATTTTTTCTAACTTATATTTATTAGACCTATCTTTATCAAACATTTTCCTAAAGCATTTGGTCTTTGTTAGGTTTTTTGTTCAGCATTTTTGCCATAGACTTATCTTTGTCAAGGACATTGTTGCGGATATTTTATCCAAAAAAATTTGCTTAATGGAATTAGGTATTAAAAAAAATTCCATGGGAATTTTTCCTGATGAAATGGACCTACCCTTTGGCCTTTTTTTTCAGCCATTTTGCTTGACAGAATAACCCTTCAACATTTTTTCCATTGACCCTTTACCTTACTAGACTTACCCTTTGGAACTTTTGTCCTAGGCTCTTTCCCCACAAAAACATACTCTATGAATTAGACCCTTTGGGAATTTTCACCATGAATTATACCTTTAGACCTTTTTCACTTACCCTTCAAGACTTTTGTCCTGGGCATTTTGCCTTACGAGCCTATCCTTCGGGACTTTTGTCTTGGACTAATTGTTTTGGGCCCTTTGCCCCAAACCAATTCCTTTAAAATTTATGTCTCAAAAATTTTGTCTAAAAAATATGCCTTTAGGATAATTTCTTCAGACATTTTATCCAAAATAATTTCCCTAATGATACATGCTAAGGGCTTTGAAATGTAGACATTTTGCTCGATGAAAATAAACTATGTGCTTTGTGTTTCAGACATTTTATTTGACAAAAATGTACATACTTCTGAAGTTTGTGTTTCAAACATTTTATCTAAAAAAAATCCCACCATAACAATTCCCCCCATATAAAAAGGTTGAAATAATACCCTACTACCAAGATCAATAGATGAAAAACCCTACAAAATCACCAAGTGTCACCCCTGTGTCGAGCACTTTATTTTATATATATATATATATATATATATATATATATATATGCTAAGTCACTTTTATGTTTATGTTTTTAGGAGTAAACCTATAATTACAAATGTTAACCTCATGAGAAATCAAAATGTCAAGCACCAAGATTTAATGGTGTGCATTAACTCATGTACTAAAGATATAATAATGTGAGATCAATGTTAAAAATTTAACAGGCCCATATCTAGCTAGAGACTACCACATGGCATAAAGACATTCAAGCTATAATGATAAAAGGAACTCAAAGATTCCATGGAGTTTTTAAGTGGCATGCCCACATCTAATCATGCAGAAAATATGATGGTGTGAATCCTAGGTAGACTTTTCAAAGATCTAGACTCAGTGATAGGCATAGGTAACATACAATGAATAGTCATGTTAGATTAGTCATAGTTAAATAGTGTCACTAGTTATAAATCATTGGGAAAGTGATACTTGTTTTTTATGCATGTTTGAGTTTCATTTAAAGGTAGATAATCTAAAAGATCAATAGGTTGTTCTCATAACCTATAAAAGGCTAAGACTTTGTGCATGAATAATTTTGTAAATAGTGCATATATTTTCAATTTTTTATGCAGTTTGAGCTCTAATTATAAAAAATACCTTTGTCTTCATACACATGCACATGTTACATAGATTTTTTAAAGGATGGTTTTGAACCATAGTTATAACTTATGTTTTAACTATCATATGTAATGACCTTGCATGAACTTGGAGGATGAGGTGATCCCTTCCCCAAGTCTATATAAACAATTGTAATTCAACTTGAATTTTTGTCAAATAATTTTTGAATACAGGAGTGGCATCTATTTTTATTGTCAGTGAATGTGTTTGTGTATTTTCTTTCCAATTTTGGTGTAATTAGTTGTTACTTTCTTTGGTTATATGTTTCAATAATCTTTAGTGTATAATAACTATGAATGGATTATTGATTATTTTGATTGATGTATTGATCTATAGATGTACAATAGTTGTTGAAAGATTTTTGAAATATATTTATTAGTATAATTTAGTTCAAATTCATTCATAATTTTGAATGTGCATGAGTGCTTTCTTTGATGTAGTTTTATGTGTGTGTGCAATAGCTACCTCAGATACTTCACTAGCCTAAGCCATAATCTCCTAAGTAAGTGTGTGAAATAGATGACCTAAAAATATTAATCCTTTTTTTATTCCTATGAATTTCATACATAAGTGTCTCCTTACACTTCTTATTCATGTCTGATTGTGTGTGTACAATTGTTGCTAGCAATAGGCATACGTTCTGAGAGCACTTGTCCTTTTATAAACTAGCTAGGGATGTGATTCTTAAAAACCATATAAGATTTATTTGTTGCCTTACCCTACCCTCCATCTACCCATCTAATTCATGTAGATATTCACTATCCTTTTGGCACCACACCTTCATCCAAAAACCTTATCAATAACATGCATGCCCTATAAGTTATTCCATCAATAGTTTTTCAAAGATCGAATACCTAAAACTCATGCCCTAGAGTGGAGTTTACCTATTTTGAGATCCTAAAATATTACAGGATACCTCATTGACTATGGTGTGCATAAAACATTCATAAACAATATCATGTAAGGTTTCAGTGGAAAAATGTCTCTCTAAGCATGAAATTCCTCAAATATGGCATAGGACTTTTCAATTGCCTATTTGGAAACTACCTTCATCATTTGGCCTTATTTGAACACTCCAAAAAAAACTAGGGATAAATGAGATAATTTTAATGTGAATGTGGGGTTATAAAAAGGCTCCAACATGCATTGTATGTGTCCCTAATCATCAATCTTCTTTTGTAGAAGTGCTCTTATTGTCTATAGTGATAATCACCCTTCTTTGGACTTGTTTTCACATTTGGCACTAAGTTTTTAAATCCAATATGTAAAATCAAGGGTATGATACTTTTCAATGGTTATTAATTGTCTATATCCATCAATTAGACCTTAAAAGGCCTCCCAATTGGAGTTATCATCTTTTTATTTGGTGATCACTCTTTGTTCACTATGTCAGTTTGGATTGGCTAAAGTGAAGGTGTTTTAAAATTTACTTGTGTGATTTTTTTAAGAAATATATGGACATGGGGAGTTATATTAGGTCTCACTCTATCTCCCAAAGTGATCCTTACCTTTTGAGACCTTTTTGTACCTATAAAACATCAAAAACTATCAAGAAAAATAGTTTTGTACCCTATCTGTACAAATAGGATACAAGCCAATTTGATGGAAAGGAGTCCATGGGATTCCTATAAAAGTCAAAGTTCATTTCCAAGTTAAAATATCCCTCTTATATGCCTTTACTTCTTTGTTTTCTCTATCAAGTCATTGGCAGTGGTTTCAAAGGGTTCTAGGTAGTTTTACCCCTTAAGGATTATTCATAAAAGTGTGACATCCAATCCTAAAAAAATATCCACAAAATCTTTGTTGAGGACATTATTCAACATATCCTATCTCCTTAGACTCCCATTCTAAGAATCTGTACTATTGTGAGATTTTAAAGTTGCCTTCTTGAGCTCTTATTTGCATTCTATGCAGGTTGTCATGTCTCTAGGCCAAGAAATGACCTCCTTGTGACTTTATTTATAGACCAAAGGTTCAAACTCACCTTATAACTCCCCATGAATATTTTCCCATGAATTTAAATGTTCTTCTATCCCTATAAGTGTCATTAGACCCCTTTTAGGCAGTAGGCCTAGTCTAGTTCTAATAGGACTTGGCCATGTTTAGCTCCTCACCACCACCTCTGAGTGGTTGATCATGACTATGAAGGATTTTATATGTTTATCTATGTCCAACATAGCTTTATAAATCTCCTTACAAGGTTTAAACACCTTCCCACTCACTTTTTTCATTTTAGTTACTAAGCCTGTAGGGTTTGTCCTTTTGGGAGTGCCCTCTATTTGAGACAAAATAGAGGGCACTTCACCTATTACCATAGGAAATGTGAATATGAGGAGATTTGGAAAGTCATATGTATCGTCTATATAAAATTTTAGGGTTGTTTCACACTCCTAGCACCTCCAAAGCTCACACAACCCAAAGCAAACTTTTGAGCAAGAACTTGATGATCCCATGAATATCACAATATGGGTAAGAACTTGTTGATCCCATGAATATCATGCATATCAAACATTTCTATGATTTAAAACCAACTATTTTCAATAATTGCCCCTATGAATGGGGGAATATAAATTTCACTCCCTCCATTCATATCCTACTCACTCTCATCATATACAATTCCCTTTCCCATTTTGACCTTAATTAAGACCTACAAGGACTACAAAAATAACATTGTCGATGTGATTAGCATATGATAGACCCCTTATAATAGGAAATTAGAATGATGCCTGGATAAGTAGTCATTTAGGGCATGCAGTCCTTGAGGAGCTCCCATTAAATCCATCCATTCATGTATCTTCCCATCTATAGTCACTTCCATACCCACTATTATAGTCAATTTTCCCTTTGCTAATATCCCTATATATATATTCTATAAAACCCTAAAAAATCATAAAATATAGAAAATATCAAAAATAATAGAAAATCTAAAAAATATGTTGTCTTATCCTTCATCTTGTTACAAATCCTTGATCAGTATTACAACAAATCATTTTCACTTCATCAGGATCTATTGTTCCCAATCACACCCCATCACATATATCATTTTATGGGGTACTTCATGAAACTATCAATATCATTGTTATTCACACATTAGATTGGTAACTTGATTTAGGTCAAAACATATTGTTTGTTATTTGTTTTTTTATAAGATTGTGTGTTTTGTTTATTTTCATGTTTGTTATGTCTGAGTCAATCCATTGGCATCCTATAATTAATTCATCATGGTCTTTCTATATCATAGTGCATACTACAGTGTGCTATATCAAAAATGAGGTTTATTAAACATTTAAAATTGTGCACAAATTTACTAGCATGTCCCCTATTATACATCATCATTTATCTCATCTAATCAATAATCTATTCATCTATACATCTATCCATATCAAATGATTAAGTATGCAAACATGAATATCAAAATCATAAGAATCTATCACAAAATCACATAATATCATAATTATCTATAGTTTATCATCTAACAACTACATCCATCAATTACATGTGATCCACACATGACATCCATAACATCAATAAGCATACCCATAATCAAATATCTATGTACATCACATCATACTAAAATCAGGAGGCAATGAGGTAAATCATAATTTTCATCAGCATAAATGATAATCAAATGTCTGTACATACAAATGTACATGACATCACTATACATAGATATTTGATTATGGGTAGGTAAATCATAATTTTCATTAGCATATATGATAATCAAATGTTTGTACATACAAATGTACATGACATCACTATACATGTATCCATTTACAATCATCTATCAAAATGCATAAATACAAAATATTAGGTCAAGTCTCACTTTATCCCTTAGGTGGTAGACTCCTCTTAAAAGGGACTTGTACTAATCAGGATGGTGGAGTTGTCCATATTGAGGATTCCCCCATCTATCTAAAGGCCATTTATGAATCTATTCTCTACCATGTAGTAATATCCTACTCATATAAATTTCTATAATATTTAGCCTCTTTCCCTAATATAAGTGACTCTAAATATACATGTCCTAATCCCTATGCAATCACAATCAACTATGTTTTATCCCTCTCAATATGGAGTCTCTACACCTTTGCATCCCTCACTAGCACAATGTCAACCCACCTTGCCAACTCTATTTTTATGGGATGACATGCCACCTTGGTATCCACTCACCCTAGATCTTTTGTATCTTTGAAGTCAATTTCATAACCTCTAATTTTAAATGTACAAGCTTTATATCCTTACTTGTGATCTATATCTGGTACCTCACCATTTTACCATGTAGCACATCCATCTCAATCTCTCTAGTAGCTATCTCTCAATGGAGGATGCTAATTAATGTTATATCCTTAGGTTGATGTGGTGGATGTGATGGCCCTAGCCCATCACCTCCTTTTAGGCATTGTAATAGACATTATCACATTTTAATCCCTATTTATATATCTCTACATAGCTGAACCCTCTAATGAATGTACAATATAAATAAGGATTCCACCTTATCCACCATAATTTCCATCTCCTCCTTGAGCTATAAATCCCCCTCCCTATACTAGAATGGTCACCCTCCTCCTCCTCATCTACCTATGTTTCCTCTATCAATTTAACACCTTCACAATATACTCGATCCTTTATTGTAGTGTCTTCAGCTTCTATATAAGAATATTCAATCTCTTAGGCCTCGGTTGTGCCCACCAAGACTCATACCTATCCACCACTCTAGTATCTACCACATCCCTCTGATAATCCCATAGTACCTATTTTCACCAAATATTTCAACCTAGAGGAGGTTTTTCAAGCCTATTCTAAGATTTGGGAAACATGGGAATACCTCCAAGCCTATGGGTTGTCTATCGTAGAGGTAGACCTATAGGTTTAAAGGTTGGCTCCCTAAATTTGCCTTTAAGTGCTTATCACCTACACTAACTGATTGCTTGTGGGGAAATGCATATAATTTTACATAAAAATAAACTAGTTTAAAGGGGTGAAACACCATTAATATTTCCAAAATACCATCATACTTCTTTCACTATGAAATAATACCTACAAACTAGCTTCAAAGTTGTAAAATGTTCTAACATTAGTATTTTAATATAGAGGTGATATGCATGAGATAGCTCAATGAAAGTGGATCAGAGGTAAATTGTAGACTCAAAGGACACTTTCACACCTTAAGGGATCTAAACACATTATCTAAACTCTATATGACTTGTTATAATGATAACTTCTTGTACCAAACTTGAAAGGATAAGGAGAAGTAAGGATAAAATCTTATCAGTAGACCTCACCACTCATCACTTCACATACTTATACAAGATGTTTTTTGAACTCAAAATTATATTTATTTAATTATTCAAATACAAATTATAACATCAAACCAATAGGGATTCACCATACTTGGTGTGGTATTAGTCTACAAGAGCCAAAATGGCTAGTACTTATAGAATGTGGGAGAGAAGTGAGAATAATGAAGTTCAAGAGCCACAAAGCCACTTGTCAAGCTAAGAGAGAGAGTTAAATTTGTAGGAAATTAAATATGAAATATGAAATATACCATGTAAGTTATCAATGGATAAATGTCTCTTTAAGAATGAAACTCCTTAAATTTGGTGTAAGACTCTTCAATTGCCTATTTAGAAATTGCCTTCATCATTTGGCCTTCCTTGAATGCTCCATAGTAGAATAGGGATATATGAGATCATTACACTATCAAGGGGGATTGGAAATAGACTATAACATGCATTATATGTGTCCCTAATCATCAATATTCTTATGGAAAAATGTTCTCATTATCTGCAGTCATAATCACACTTATTTAGACATATTTTCACATTCAACACTAAGATTATCATCAATTGTTCAATCCAATCCATAAAAGGTAGGGTATAAAACTTTTAAAGGGTCATAAAGTCTCTATATCCATCAATAAAACCTTGAAATTTTTCCCACTTTGGATTTATCATCTTCTCATTTGGCGATCACTCTTCATTCACTATACTAGTTTAGACGGATTAAAGTGAACGTGCTTATAGAGGTACTTGTCTAATTTTTTAAAGAAATATATAGACATGGGTAGTTATATTAGGTCTCATTATGTCTCCCAAAGCAATCCTCACCTTTTGAAACCTTTTTTTACCTAAAAAACATCAAAAAATATCAATAAAACTAGTTTTATACCATATCCATACAAATAAGATGCAAGCCAATTTATGGGAAGGAACCCAAGGGAGTCCTTTGCAAGTCCAAGATCATTTCCAATTCAAAATAATCCTCTTATATTCATTTCCTTCTTTGTTTTCTCCACTAGGTAATTAGCAAGGGTTTTAGAGGGTTTTAGGTAGTTTTACCCCTTAAGGATTGCTCATAAAAGTGTGACATCCAATCCTTAGACAAATTCCACAAAATCCTTATTTATTAACTTCTTCAATATATCCTATCTCCTTATAATCCCATGCTAAGCATCCATACTATTGTGAGCTTCTAAAGTTGCCTTTTTGAGCTCTCATTTGCATTTTGTGTAGAATGTCATGTCTCTAGGCCGAGAAATGACCTCTATGTGACTTCCTTTGAATACCAAAGTTTCAAACTCACCTTATAATTCCACATAAAGATGTTCCCATGAATTTTAATGTTTCCTAGCCCAATAAGTGTCATTGGACCCCTTTTAGGCAGTAGGCCTAGTCTAGTTCTAGTAGGACTTGGCCATGTTTAGCTCCTCACCACCACCTCTAAGTGGTTGATCATGACTATGAAGGATTTTATATGTTTATATATGTCGAAAATAAGACCTTCCCACTCACTTTTTTCATTTTAGTTACTAAGCTTGTAGGGTTTGTCCCTTTGGGAGTGCCCTCTATTTGAGATAAAATAGAGGGCACTTCCCCTATTACTATAGGAAATTTGAACATGTGAGGAGATTTATAAAGTCATATGTATCCTATATGTAAAATTTTAGGGTTGGTTCACACTCCTAGCACCTCCAAACCTCACACAACCCAAAGCAAACTTTTGAACACTAACTATGTGCAGTATTTTATGTGTTGACTGTAGGTTGTTCTTGAGAACCTAACTCTTACCCTATTTCCTTTTCTTGATAATTCATGATATGGTCATTTTCATCTTAAATATGTTTTTGAACATGTATGAAGCCATTATTATTTACCATCCCTTCAAATTTTACTCTCATCCACTTTAACCAGCCTAGTTTATAATCAACTGTGACTATGTTACACTCAAAAAAGCATGCCTACCTATAGGTGTATACTATAGTGTTATTTCTTGTGTATTGATTTGAAACCTTCTTAAAGTCCTTTAAGCTCACTTTAACCCATTTTAACTTCATTCTTTAATACCATGTGATGAGGCCAAACTATGATGTTAGTGTATTGTCATGCTATAGTTGACTGTAGATGACAACTCTTGGATCAAAAGGACACTTGTAGATTTTATTTCAACATTTGTTCCTTGTGTTACACCTCATAAGATCATTTTTAAGTCTTGTAACCAACTCCTCTTGACAAATTCTTATGTTTTCAACATTTTAATCAATAAAGTCCATCTCATGAGTTTATAGGTTCCTACAGTCAGGGTGTAGATGACTTTTTTTAGGGTAAGGTACACCTATAGATGATGATATAGGTTTATACTTTGTACTTCCAACCCTCTTAATGTTCTTTGGATAATGTATTGTGCCTCTTACCCCAATAAGATCACTTTACATGGTGATTTTCTTTTATTAGTCCATCTTGGACTATAAGACCATTTGAAGTTTAAGACTACTGCAAAGAACACTAACCTTTTATAGTGAAATAATGCATGGATTGGGAGCCTTCTAGCATCACTCATTGGGACTAAACATCCACTTTATTTGTTTAATTCATCACTCCTATATGAGGGATCCATGATGGAGGCATTCAAATTCACCTATACTCCATGTTACACTATTATATGGTAGTACAAAAAGTGAATAAGGCTCTATTTCAAAAAAATTAAGGTAATGGAACCCTAAAACTCATCTTCTCAATGTGATCATGACTCCTCAAGTTTGCCTACCACTCTATGACCTAAAACATGATTCTTATGGAATTTTTAAACTCCTCAACCTATATGAGGATCTCCAAAATGCTTAAACACCTTCATGAAACAATCTCAAACCTTTGTTGGTATCACCTATAGATGTACTTTTCAGTACATAGGGTAGTGAATAGAGATATGGAACATGTGTATATTGTATGTTTTTCCAACCAATTATAGACCTCCTATAAATCTTAATATTGATCCTTCCAAACTTGAATGACTTCAAACATTTCCAATGTGCACTTTTTAACATTATTAGTCTCTTGTAGGGCACCTATAGGTGCTTATCAATGGTTTAGGACTGTGTATATAGTTTGAATTGACTATCACAATCTATCGTATACCATTTTTAGAGATTATATTGATTAATAATATTATAATAAGGTGTTAAACCTCTTAAAAATACTTATTACATCTCCATGAATGTGCTTAGAGCCTTCATACATCATGACTATAAATGGATACTTGCAGGGAGCTACTAAGTTGGCCATAATTGTATTCTTGATTGTGACTTCATTTGTATCATCCTTTCAAAGTGATATTGGAAGGACATGGTGACTACCATGACATGAAAATCATATAATACAACATGTCACATTCATTTTAAACCATTATAAGAGAGTAAAATTTTTGTAGTTGATGAAACTTTCTTGTTACTCCATTAGTGCACTCAACCTATAAATTAAGATTTTTGGCTCATCCACTCACCTCCAAACATTCAAAAAAAATGTAAACCATAAGATTAATATTTACACATGGTATATAATCAATTTAATCCACTGGATTATATGGACCAGCTCAAATAATGAGAAAACCTACAGGGTGTGAGGATTAACATGCAAAAAGAGATAGTCAACTTCTTTAGAATGGTTCATAAATCATGGGAAAAAAATATTGTCACTCCTACCATGAATGTGAATTATACCAAGTATAATAATTCCCCTCATAGTCATTTGACCTAAAACCTCTCCTACTAGTCATACCATGAGAAAACATGTTGACTAGTTTTCTATGCCAAGAAGAGTGATGAAGAAGTGAAATGGTTTTCAGTCCTTTTTGAGACTTTGAAATAGTATCAAAAATCAATATGAGTTTATGTAAGTTTAATAGCCACTGTATAATATTTCCAAATGTGCCATACTCCTTTAGAAGTCATATAACTACCAAAACCTCCTCTTTTTCAACTATTTTCTTGATTTTAACATAGTACCTTCAAGATTTCAGTTATTACTAACATACCTAACAAGGATATGACATATTAGACGTTGAGTAATATTTTAAAACACTTTTATACCAATTAAAATTGTACAACCTTCATAAATGGCTCAAATATGACCCTTAAGTGACATAGAATGACTTAAGACTAGATTTAACTATGACCAAGGTTAGTAACACATTAAATGACATAAATTGAGACCATGACACACCCTATTACATCCTAATATACCCCTATACAATTTTTTTACTATATTGGGTTGACCTATTTTGACTTGTGGTCAAAATAGTCAATATTACCCCTGAGAGTATTGGCCACTCACCCCCAACTACTCAATGATCCACCTTATGTCCCCATTATGGTACCTCTTTAGCCACTCTATTAAATGCATGTGGCCCTACCATAATACCTTATTATATGTAAAACTAATATAACACCATGTCAATTTAGTCTTACTCTATTATGCACTCTATTTGATTGATAATATAGCACTCCCTCTATGAGAAGCTCAAGTAGTATACATCATCCATTTAGCCAAATTGAATCCCTCTATATATCCTCCAAATAATATTTATTGGTTATAAATTTTCAAAGGCTCATCTATATAAAATAAAGTATTTTGAATGATCTCACTAGCCATTAATGGCTATTACCCATTTATACACCATCAGCTCATCCCTGGGCATTGATATTTATGTCCCTACTGGTCATCCCACAACTATTTGCTCCCACTCCTAGATATGTAATAATGTGGAGGATATAATGTTCTTCTTATCTTTATATACTACCATACGTAGATTCTCATCAAGTTGGTTTAATACACCCAACCCCCGTGTAAACATTGTAATAATCTCAATCATGTCTATTATCACTTTTGCATATCCCATCTAAAAAAATCAGCCCATTGTATCCAAAAGTAGATGATTTTGATAATGTCCATAAGGACTATGGGAAACTGATCCTTCCAACCCACTGCTAAGCATACATATAAGTCTAGACCCCATTCCTAAAATAGGATACTTTTCTAATCTGTTAACATCTGTAGTAATGCCCATAGAGCTATGTCATTCCATTCCACTATATGTCCTTATTTGGGGATGTGGATAATCTTTCACATTTCTTCAATCATTATCATCTCACTTGTAGGCATGTGGAAATACTTATCTCAAAATGCCATCTCTCAGCTAGTGATGTCATCATCACCATATCTACCTTAACCTTGATATCCTCAAAATGTAATAGATCCCTATAGCATCTAGAATCTTGAACTCTGTCTCATCCAACTATCTCACTAGTGTCAACACTACCAACCTCCACTCCCATGCAATAATAATTGACAGACATTCCTACAAACATCAAAAAAGTGTGCATACTTATTTATTTTGTCTTGTTTCACCTTGAAATTCAAATTTTTACACACACATCATTTTGAACACAAATGTTTCTACATATACGTAAATGTTGAAGTCACATAGGGAACATGAATTCTTACATAAATGACATTATTGTCACACAAACACTATAACATCTATGTAGACACGACAATTATGACAATGCTACAACTAAGCATGGAAACATTAAAACTAAGAACAAAAACATCATTTGTGTCTATGAAGACACTATGAGTAAACTTTTACTCGTAGCATCAAAGTCTCATATGTGTTTAAAGGCCTTATTTATGACAAAAATGTAAAATTTTAAAAACTAAGAGTGACCTATCGATGGTCCATACTCGTTTGAATGTTATCAACTCTCACACACTCACTCTAATGATTGTATGATGGTACACAGTATATCTTAGCAAAAAATATAGAGTAAAATCCAAATATTGAATCTTAAAAGGCTAGAGTGAAAATGACCTCTCACTATTTATTCACCCATCCCATCCATCCCTACCCCCATCCCCCATTTTCATCTATTTTGGGTCCCATTTTTCATTTGTTTCCATCCATATTTCTACCATTCATCTCATTTATAGAGCTCATCTACATTTTTCACCCCCATATTACCTCTCAAATGGGCATCACAAATTATAATTGTCATCACACACCACTTGGGGCATCCTTATATGCACATATTTTTGGCTTCTTCATTATTTTAAATGTCATTACATCATCACACTATTGATTCCTCTATGTGTATCACATTTGTCCTTAGTGTTCATAAACACTTCTCATTTTATAATTCAAGGAATTTAGAGCATGAGTAGCAGGTTGTGACAACTTGATGTTACTAGTGGTGAAAAGTGCCAAAGTAATGTTTAACTATCCCCAAAAATTTATATTTATTGATGGTTTGGATCCATCATGGTCCAATTCTCTATGAAATTATAGTATCTATGCTAATACTTAGTCAATTATGATCCAAACTTAAGCTATAAACTAATCTAGATGGATATTTATAATGAAGCTTAAACTAAAGTGATCTAGTTAAAAAAGGAGAAAATGAGAAGAGTAGGGTAGAAATAAAACAAGTGATTGCCTATCTTAGCCTCAAACATTATGACAAAGCATCAATTTCAATTGAGTATGCATTCAAACCAATATATATTTCAAAATAGCCTGAGCTCAAATTTCACTATATACTAGGTAAACTTCGAAGGATGATGTAAAGAGTCACAAGTAAGAACCAGGTTTACTTAAGTTATTTACTAATTTAATAAAATAGCATTTGTACATCTTAATACAGAGAAAAATGAAGTGAATCAAATCCAAGATCCTTCAACTAATCTACCATATGCACAAATTAGAAACCTTGTGATTAAAGATGCAACCCAAAATTTAAAGAAACTATTCAAATTTAAGACATAAAACTAGCAATTGAGAGAAAAGCTATGTTAACAATTCACACATCAAATATGGATAATCTTTCTAAAATTCCTTGATTGTATTAATTTCTCAAAGTATACAAAATTTTCTCAAAATTATCTCCCTTTACAAGATGGTAATACATGCCTTTTATATAAAGATAAGGGAGTACACTAACTAGTTATAAGATACAATTGTACAAAAGATAAGGACAGTTGTCATTCTTTAAAAAGCTCTATAATACACTTATTTCTCAAAATTGGACTGACCCAGAGGCAATATGCTAACAAACTAGTATATGCCTTACAAAAGAATATTCATTATTTCAAATATTGCAATGTTTTAACAAAGAAGGAATATCAATCAACTTGGTGGGCCCATTATCGAGAGACTCCCCTATTACTCTTGTATAAGTTCCATGGCCCTCTAATGTTCTTCTTTGATAATATCTAGATCTAAAGATGGATTTAAGAGGTAGACCTCTTCCTAATTAGATAGGTCATCAAGGTCCCTATCAGCTCTAGCCATAGCTTCTTTTATGCTCCTAGCTTCTATAATCTTTTCCTCTACCATGAAGATCATGCTTAAAATCCTATCATTGTCACTACCTGATTTAACCTCACTCTTTCCCTTTACTTCATTATTCACTAAAGTGACTCTATATTTATATTCTACATCATAAATAATCCCCAAGTTTATGGTCTTGGTAGGATTAGCTAGCATAAAGCCTAGGAGTTACTCAATCCTAGTGATCGATTCCTTATCATCAGCCAAGAGTTTGTTCAAATTATTTTTCCATGCACTTAGACTCTAGATCTTGTCCATTGTTATTCCCAATATGGCATTCAGGTGAGCCAAGCTAATAGATTTGAATTTAGGAATCTTATTACTAATTAAAATGCTAATGAGATCCATTATCATTGTCTTTGCCTCTTACCACTCTATTATTAATCCATTGGCCACCTCACCTTATTAGCCTAAGGCATCCTACCTCCACTTTATTAATTTCAAAGAACCAAAAATATCAAAGAATGATGCTTTAAACATGTTTATTATTGCATTAGCCACTGATAAAATGGCCTATGTCTCTAGGTTTTCCTTTTCCTTTTCTAAATATTTAATTTTTTGTTTCATGCCCCTAATGCCAACTCTCACTTGAGCATTGTGAACCTCTTATAGGATTTCAATATATTCCTCATGGATAGTAACCTCACCAAGTTTTTTCCCTCCAACTAGGGTTAATTATGTAAAGGGCTCAACCTTCTAGAAAGTGAACTCCTTAGTTCCTATCATGGCTTTCCTTATAGTGACCCTTTCCAATCTAACTATATTTGGATTGAATTACACTATAGTAATTAGTTCTGTGTATTTTGGATGCTCTAAGACCTCAAATATACTATTGTTGGATGCTCTTGGACCATCTACCTTCTTGATTTTTGAGCTTGCAGTAGTCATAATTATTCTTTTTATTTCATTAAAGACCTTATTTATGGCTTGATTTCTTCATGAACATCAGCATTTATGGATTGGGTCAAGGCCCAAGAGTGGGATTGGGAAAGGATCTTATAAAAATTCCCACAAACAAACCAATCAAGGATGATTGATCCATGAATGGGAAACTCTTCACTGAACAAGTTAATCTCACTAGTGGGATGAGTGAGAGTTAAATTTAGCTTCTTCCTTGATCCCATAGGGACTAATGCCAACTCTGCCTTTCTCTTTTATGGATATGTCATTGGGACTATGTCAAGTTCTATTTCCTTCCCTTTCTCTTATTCAACTTCCTCTGCTTGAGCCTATGCTTCTTCAACTTGTGCTTCTTCTTCCTCAGAACCATAAGCTTTAGCAAGGTCTTTGAGGGCACCCTATACTATTTCATTAAACTTAAGGGCAATTAGCTCCAAGTGCTCAACAAGGGATGGTGGACTCTAAGAGGGAGCCAAGGATGAAGGCCTCTAATCAGGTCTCTCCTCCAACTTCTCCTTACTAGGTCCCCATATAATTTGTCCTTGGGGTTGTGGCTACTCTATTTTAGGTTAGTCCTAAGGTGGCCTAGAAGGGCTAGGCAACAAATGGTACTAGAGGGGATGCATCGGCCATATGTCCCTTACTATTTTGTTATCACTAGTCATTATATGTACAAGCTTGAGGTTGGTTCCCTTAAACTTGGCCAATACTTCCTCAAATTTGTTGGTCTGTATGTACAAGGTGTCATGAGGGCCCATTTCATGCTTATAGACTAGTTTAGGCAATGTTTTGTTCTTCAAATATGGTCCTACCACATTCTTAAGATCCCACTATCAGAGATCATCTAATTAAAATGAAAAAGAGTCCCTATGTCTAGACATGGTGTCCACCTGCTTCTAGTCTTGTAAAATTATTCTTCTTATGGTCAAAGGAAAGGGATGGAGAAGGCCCTTTCTTTTATCTTTGAAAACTCCATCAACATCATGAAGGATTTGAGATGTAATTTCTTGTTCTACTAGTTTAGGAGGAATGTAGATAGGTAATCTATAGGTTTAGGTTAGAATTCCCTCAATTTTAATAATCATGCAATCTAGATAAAACCAGATATCACCCATCAACTCCACATACTTCTTGATCAAAGAGGGAATCTTTGGCATGGGAATCCCTATGATGGACTCCACCAATATATGATAGACACAGTCACATATGAACTACATGTGGTTCCTATAATTGAAGATGTGTAGTTTTGAGTAGTAGTGGGAGATGGTGGTTCTGCCCTCAGAAGACTAGTTCTTGATGTTGGAGATCTTGCTGGAAGCTAGTAGGGCATCCATCAAATAAGACATCATGTAAAACTATTTTCTTTTCTTCCTTTTTATTGCAATGAATTATTTTCCTAAGAAGACACTAATCATATCCCTAATTGGTAGAATGAGTTATTTCCCCACCATAAAGTAAACATAGGACACACAAGTCTTATTGACATATGTAGTTTTAGAAGCTCTAGATACTCTTTTTAATAGGGTCATGATTACCCTAATCCATTCTCTAAACTATACAATGGGGATCTTTCCTTCAAAATCCTAAAATACATGGTTCCCTTAAAGAAACCATGGTTTGAGGATGGTATTTAGGTCATACTCAGTAGTCCATCCTTTGATTTTGGGCAAGTTCACATGGGATTTTGGTAAATTTTAGTATCTTTTAAAGGCTAGTGGGGAAATGTATGCAACTCTCCTAGAGCTTCCCTCATGGATAATCCAATCACCATCAATTTTAAAATCAATGAAAATTGGAGTAAGGACATCAATGCAATGAAGTACCTTTGGTTTGGTAGCTACATGGTGGAGGCTGGTCATTTGAACCCCAACTAGGTCATAATACTTTTTGTTTATTGTGGAAATCCTCTACTCCTCCTTGGTGATGTGTTTTAGCTCTTTTATGGTGAAGAAGAGTATGAACCAATTCTTATTTCCATTCTTTAAAATAGCAATATCTAGTTCAGTATCCTTGAAAATATTTCCTTCATTGTTTTTAGATAGGTATAGCTCTATCTCATCTCTCAATTATTTTCCTTGAGATGCCATAGGTTCTATGCTTGTAAATATTTCACAATTGGATTTGTAATCAGTCTCTAGTTAGCTATTTTGCTCTTAAAAAACACAATTAAGCTTCTTCTAAATTCACTGGTAATTAATCCAAGTTTACTTAGGGTCCTTTTATGTAAGTTTAGGGCTTCAAAGCTTTAATGGTAGTAGCTCATTTAGATTTTGTCTCATACATGCTTTGGATTTGAATTCGACCTTTGCCTTTATACCTTTTCATTCTAAGGCACACGAGATCTTTTATTTTGTCATTTTCTACTTGTGTGGCACTTATGTGGCATCAATCTAGAACATTTCATGGCATTTTTCATAAATGCCTTTTGAGCACTATCCATTAGCATTTTTAATGCCCAATTTTCTTCACACCATCCAATCAAGATCCTATGAGTGACTGTGAACCATCGATTGTGATATGGGCTCTTGCCTATTATTGGTTCTTTGGTACCAGTGCCCTGTGGTTGTGCCACTTGGCACCTCTATAGGCCTTTTGAGTTATTTTTAAAATTCATTAGTGTTTTTACATCATTGGATCAAGGAGTACAATGAAGTTTGAACCATTAGATCCCTTGTCAGTCACTTTTTATCATGCTTTTGCCATGTATTGACTCTATGGGCTCTCCAAACTCCATTGAAAATTATTCAGCATCTTCACGACATTGGATCATCCTCTCCTGATGAAATGTGAGTTATTGATCGACAAGGATGTATGAGCTTTAAGTTAGCGCATAGACATAAAAAAAAATTTAGGCTAAAAATGTTTCTATTTAAGTCTATGTCATATTAATAAACACAAATAGACTTAGGTAAAGCATTTTATGCTAGGTTTTAAATCAAATAACATAGGTGGGGACTTAGGTTTAAATACCTTAGGCTAAGGTTCATTTTATTTTTATTAAACATGAAATGAACTTTAGGCTAAAATTTTTATATCTAATTCTATTGGATTTATACAAAAGGGACCATGGTTAAATATTTTAGGCGAAAGTTTATGTCATGTTTAATAAACACAACACATACTTTGGGCTAAAATACTTATACTAAACTCTTTAAATATTCCCAAAAGGGGCAAAATGATATAATGATCAAGTGCCAAATAGAATTTTATTGTATTAATAAACACACCAAAACCTTCAATTAAAAGAATTTGGTTTCATTTTTATGTCACAAAGACTCTTTAAAATAAGACTTAGTATAAGTCTATAGCCTAAGGTTCAGGGTATTTAAATAAAATTCAATGGGGATCTTAAGGTATAGACTTAGGCTAAGTTAATTTTGCATATACTTAGATCATAAGACCATTTCAATATTTTTAGTTCAAATATTTCTAGTGTTTAAGCATCCTCTGAGGGCTTCCATTAGTTTGCAAGGTAGTTCATGAGCTTTCTAGCAACATTTTAGAATGCACCTAGGTCTTGAACAAAATAATTCATTAGCTTAAATTTGATGATCTCATGCACATCAAATACATCCTCACAGACATCAAATGATAGTTACAAGAACATCAATTTTAATCTCATGAAGTTTTTAGCTTTGATTGGCTTAAAGTTGATAATCATGTGGATGTCAAATATGTCCTCACAGATGTCAAATGATGGTCATGTGAATGTCAAATTTAATCTCATCAAAATCCTATGTTCTAATGCAAGGTTGCCATTTGGCACCTCTGTGGGGCCTCCCATGATCTCGAACTCAATTTTATCTATTAGATTAAGAATCTCCATGAAGTGAGAGCCATTAGATCATGATAGGAGCTTGCGTGTGATTGGTCCTTTCTCATGTGTGGGCCCCTTTGATTTTAATAT
The DNA here is from genome assembly GCA_037957365.1 of Torreya grandis. NCBI lineage: Eukaryota > Viridiplantae > Streptophyta > Pinopsida > Cupressales > Taxaceae > Torreya > Torreya grandis. The sequence continues at coordinate 1,238,567 of JARHVA010001828.1, read as the reverse complement.
TTTAATGTGGGAGTTTTGTATGGAAACTCCATGAAGCTCTTGGGATTTTGAATTTTCAATGATATATTCACTCCATCCGATCTTTAGCCTATGATGAAGTGAGAACCATTGATCATGATCCAAGAACTTGAGCATGATTGGTCTAAAGGACTAAGTGTTGGATTCTATCAAGATTTCCTCATGTCGCCTAATTAAAAGGTCATGAGGAGGCACAGATCATTGGATCTTATGAGTTGCATGTTTTATAAGTGTTAAGACCCAAGCCTTCCTTACTCTATTGGATCAAGCCCCATAATGAAGCACAGCTCATTAGATCTATAAATAAGCAAGGACATTAAGTTAGGACCTATGATAAAGTAAAGACTTAGGCTAAAGTGTTAAATTTAAGGTCTCATTCATATTAATAAATATGTCAGGGCCTTAGGATTAAAACTTTACACTAAAAGGCTAACAAATGGACCATGTTAGAAAATAAAAGGGACCCTGCAAAACCAAATATTAGACTTACTTAGAAACAATAAAGAACTAATGGGGAAGATAATAAAGGAGATGAAACATTGTTTTAGGCTAAAGTTTTAGTCATGTTAAAAAGCATAATTAAGATTTAAACATGAAACTTTTACTCAAGTCCAAAATAAATTTAAAATGCTCCCACCAATTAATTCTTGCCAAATTCAAATTTGAACTGAGGGTTTGTGCCAAGGTTTTAGAACATGAACCATCAGTGAGGGTTCCATGAAACTTGCAAGTTAAATACATGAATACCAATCATTAATAAGGTTAGGTAAGCTTAAAATAAACCATAAATCAATACCCAAGTTTGACATAGTGGATGATCTTTAAATTCTAAAAATATCCAAAATAGGTTATGCTTGTAGGGTTAAGCTTCAAAACATCTCAAGGGTTCTAATTTTCAAAAAAAGGGGGTATGTTAACCTCAATAATTGGTGACTTCTAGAGGAAACATAGCAATATGTTAGAACCTAGAGACTCTATTTTAGACAAATGACTAAGTCATCCACTTTATTTGATCTATATCATTATCTAGATCAATTTATGGTTGAAACAAACCTTACACTTGTAGAATTGAGATCAAACATTAAGGCATAGCCATACTATGTGTGTGATTTGATTCCACTTACTATTTTCCATGGGTTTTAGAATATAACTTCCAAGTTTCATATCTTTAATCATTAACACTAACTTATGGAATGCTTAGATATTCATTAAGAACTATGCTTCTAGTTCAAGGAAGGTTTGGGAATTTCTCTACTACCATCTAGGCATCCATACCCCTAATATAGATAGCTTTGACTCCTCCTAAGGCCTTACTCTACTACCATCCAGGCATCCATAACCTTGATAGAGATTACCAGAATCACCTATGCTTAAAAATTTTTGATTTTGTTGTAGTCATGTAAAATGTAATAATTAGTAACTTGAGTGTAGTTTGTGACACCCAACCCTTAGGTCCCTCCTAATTTCTTTCGTGAACCTCATATTCATCTTTTCATTGATTCCTAATCATCCTTAGACTTCTAGACTTGATCTCAGTGAGCTAGACCCTTTTTTCCATGACTAATCCATCCCCCTAGGTCTCATTAGCTTAGGACAATAGTGCCACTCTGGGACTATAGCACTAGTGCCACTCCCATTTTTTTTTGGCACTCCTATCCAAGTGAAATTTTGTCCCCAATGGTTAGTTTCTTCTAGTTCCCCATCCTTATCCTTGTCAGCCTAATGTGAGCACATTTAACCCATGACCAATAGATCCTTATAAAAGCCCATTCAAATATCATTTGGAAAGGGATTGGCAAATATTACTAAGTAATTAAGAATACAATAAATACTACTCAAGTAATCTTCCCTATTCTCTGCATATAGCTAGTTAATATATTTACAAGCTTATTCAAATCTTTACACCAGTCCCAAGCCACTTTAAGTACATCTAGTTTAGCATTTTGTATATTCATACACTCAATTACACAAATCACATTAAGTGGGAGAACTACATATGGTTTGATCCATCTTCATAGTATTGGTATGTAGGTAGCATGCCCACACAAAGGGTATGGATACACATTCAGTGAATCTTACACACACTAACCCCCCTCTTTCTTGAAACTAGTCAAAGTATAATGGAGTATATTGTTTAAAGATAGAATCTACTTTACAATGATCTCTACAAACTTCTAGCTATCAGAAATTTATAGATAGGGTCACATATACTTGGTGAACAAAACCCAAAAATCTCATATCCTTAAGACAATAGTGGTAGAGGTAGACTATAGTGTTGATGCCACTCCTATCCACTTTCAGCACTCCTATCTAATTATAAAATGAAGGTCAGATCTTAGTTTATGATAGTGTCTCAGTCCTACACAGTGAATCTCAGACCCTATCTCAATTATATCAACTAATTTCTAGCTAAGTCTTATTTTCTCCCTCTTATTACCATTTTTAGAAAGGTCAAAATTGTAATCTAATTTACAAAAATTAGTAGTTTTATTATTGCATATTTATTTATTGATTTTACTATTCCAGACCCTTAACTAAATTAAGAATAATACACCAATATTCTCAAAAAGGTTAAATCATTTAGTTAACTCAACTTATTTTGTTTGCACATAAAACCCCTAAAAACCCTAGGGTAAATTTCTTACTAATTTTTGCTATATTTTTTTATTTTTTACTTGCATAATAAAATCAAAAATTAGCATTAAATTTTAAAATTTTTTAGTAATTTTAAAATATTTTTATTTCAAACCCTAGTTGTCTATACTAGGTCCTAGTATTTTCCAAGTAATTTTCCAATAATTTTCTAATTTTTTATTAGCATATTAAAATCAAAAATTCACTTCAATTTTCAAAATTCAATAGTAATTTCCAAAAACATTTATTTTTTAAAACCCTAGTTGCATCTACTAGGTCCTATTAAATCACAAATTTTCCAATTAAATTTTGATATTTTACTTGCATATCGAACTCATAAATTTACTTTAAATTTCAAAATGTCATAGTAAATATCAAAATAATCATCCTTCAAACCCTAGTTGCATATACTAGGTCCCATTGCTTCTTGAGGTACCACCTTACATGTTTGTGAACTTCATATCCTTTTTATGCACTTTTCAGTTTGTTATTTTTAAGACTTTACATTTTCTATATTCAGTATTTTCTTTATATCACACTTTTCCTATTAAAAATTATTACCAAAAATTCAATCAAATTTCAAATTATTTTCCTACCTTAATAATTTCCCAATACACCAATTTTGATGAAACTAATAAAAGGAAACTTCAAGAACTCTTAACTAAATACCTTGACATGTAAGGTGACATGTTTAAAATACTACAAGAAGAAACAATGGCCAATCTTCTCAAACTATAGAGAAACCAGTTACAAATGACACTACAGGGGTAACTATGTCTCAATAACTCCCTATAGTAGCCCAACCTACCTCTATACCACTAGCTATAGCTAGTACATCTTTGTGTCTTGATGTGGTAGTCCTTGTGCAAGAGATAAGATATCTTCAATCTAAGGTGATACATCTTGAACAAGGTACCTCTAGACCATTTAGAATCATTTGTTATATTACATACACCATTGGCATATCACATTGCTTTTACACCCTTGCCACAAAGTTTCATTCAACCTAAGCTCACTCTATATGATGGAAAGGGTGATCCAGAGACACATTTGAGAGATTTCATGCAACATGCTTAGACTATTTACCAAATTACTAGCTACTTACCAATGTATTTCCACAAATCCTAAAGGATTATGCTTTAAAATGGCTCTACAGTCTACCAAATTAGTCGATCAACACATTCAATCCTTTAGCTAACATGTTCTTAGCTCATTTCAGCATTAACATTGGTGATAAGGTTTTATATGCCCAAGTAAAATAACAAATACAAAGGTCAAATGAGCATCTCATAGATTATGTTCTTCCATATAAGACTATTTTGGCTAAGATAACTAGCCCCATACCAATCAAGAGTTACAAGATCTCTTCAAATAGATTATTCTACCAACTTTGCATGAATCAATTATGTTTAAAAGATTCTCTTCCTTCACTGAATTATGTCACACACTAAAATAAATGGAATTCAAATTAATTTTAATGGGAAAACTCATGTACACAAGTATATCAAAAACAACAAACAAGAATAAAAACAAAGTCCCATACAAAGTCAAGGTCAATGATAGCAAGATTCAAAATCAATCGGTAGTTATTGAAACTTTTGAGCCCCTCAATGAGTGATTTTATCATCACCTCCTCAATGAACCTTTACCAATCTACCAATTTCTCTAGCCAGAGTATTATAGTAGCTATTAGAATGTAACATCGTATCTATCCCTCCTATTTGTGAAGTTGACCCAAAAAATCCTCTTCCATGGGGATATGATCAGCATGCATTTTTTGAGTTTCATAGGGCATCAATCCATACAAAAAAAGATGCATCAGTTTGAGACACAAGATACAAGATTTGATAGATAGCAATCATATTTATCTTAACACTTCAATTGAGCCTCCTTAAGAAAAGAAAACACATGATAAAGCTTTGAAAATCTTCTCAAATCCTTTTTCACATCATTCTAACTAAGAGGCAAGGGACACATCATGGGTTCACCATGTATATCATGCACATCCACCACCATATACATATAGGGCACCTTCAATTGAGATACATACTTTGAGTAACATGATTGGTGTATACAATTCGAGATTTTTAGCTAGACCTTCCATCTCCTTCTCAAATTAGGAGATAGTCAAGGATGATTCAAATTATCATGTACTCTTTATCAGAGCTTACATTCATAATCATCCTATTCATAGTGTTCTCATAGATAATGGATCTAGTGTGAACATGTACAATATGACATTATTGTATAATTTGGGATATTTATCATAGGATATTACCCTAATATACATAGTTATTAGTGGATTTATTGGGCACATATAGAGTTAATTGGGTGAGATCATACTTCCTCTATAGGTTGGCCCAACACACGTGGCCACACCGTTCACTATAGTTCCCAGTGCAAGAGTTTTTAATATGTTATTTGCTCAACCATGGATTTAGAAACTTTGAGTAGTACCTTTTATAGTTCATAGATGTGTGGAATTCATTCACACTAATTAGGTTGTTATAGTTGGTGGATTTCTATATGAGTTATTACTCCCTACTTTAGATCCATCTTATACTTTGTAGTCACCAATTTCAATTTAGCCTCTAGTTATAGTTTCTCCACCAGTTATATTTCTTCCTCAAATTTTGATTCAAACACAATTAAGGCATCCATCACCAACACAAAGAGTTCATAGACTTGCATAGCTTCAAGATTCTAGATAGCTTCTAGTTATTATGTTCACACCCAGGGTAGTATCATTGAGATCTCATGCATCTAATCATAAAGCACATGTTCAGAGAGATTATTCTACTACAAAATGAGTCTTTAAGATCCTTATAGCTAAATCCACTCCTCAAAGTTATAGGGGGACCCCACACTTGGTTTCTACTTCAGATATTTTAGAGCATTTATAGCATATATAACTTTCAAAGCCATAGTCTCAACATTTCTATCATGCTTCATGATCATGCATGATTCCTCTCCTTGATACAATACACTATGATAGGGAGTCTCCCTTGAGATTCATTAGTTAGTATCATTTATCCCTAGTTTTATTGGTACATAACTTCCTATGCTTGATTGTACATAGTCCTTTTTAGTTTCTTGTACATAGTTTCTCTTTAAAATTCTTATACATAGTCTTCATGTGATTAGTTATACATAGATCATAACATTTCAAAATAAAAAAATAATAAAACATATCAAAATTACAAAAACATTCAAGTAATTCAAAAAAAGCACCAAAAATATTTTGATTATATGTATTATTCATGCTTTACATTTCTACTACTATCCTAGACTTACATTTTCTATTCTATGATATTTTTTATCAATTTATCTACATTACCATACTTCACTTTATCTCCTTTGAGTGTGCACAATGACATCCAACTCTTTGATTGCTTCACTCTACCCATTGAAGGGGCACCTACTTCTACATCGAGACATACATTAATATACATACCCACTAGGGGCATCTTCTACATGACTACACCATCCAGGTTATGTCATTCCTACACCACACACTCTAGTTATCATGTTGATGTACATTACTTATTAGCTTATACAGATTACACTATCGACACTCACTATTATATAGCACTTGTGTATTTCTTAGCATATACCTATTCTTTTACTAACATGGCTTGCATTCTTTTACTTCTTGCTTTGATTCGTTAGATGCAATTGTATTTCTAGTATTTACATGTTTCCTTTCTTTATTTATGTAGCTAGATGTGATTACATTTCTCAATTCTTTTTTTGTCTCATGTATGTGTTTTAGGACATTTTCCAATATCCTTTGCTTCTATTCATGAATTTGCTTTAGGAAATTTGTCAATGTCCTTTATTTGTACTCTTCTATGTGATTTTGGCCCTCGTGCTAATATTTGCTTGTTTTAATTGTATGTGTATGTGGAATTTGAACATGCCTTCTATGTTTGCTTTCTAGTTTGAGTGGCATGTGCCTATGTTCCTTATTTTATTGGCCCCTTGGCCACCCTTGCTTCTTTCCTTGTATGCTTTTTGATTGATTACTTTTCCATTATTTGCAATGTCATAATCTACATCATGCATGAATCAATGCCATGATGGACAACATGCTCCATCCCTCCTTGCCAACTAATAACTAAAAACTAACCAAAATTCTTATTCCAATTCAGTACATTTCACATGTTATTACATTGTTATATCTATATAGGAATACCACTATTGATCTAACAATCTCTCATTAAAAACCATGTTATATCTTGAGATATCTTGTCGATTATCATTGTTATATCATGTATCTTTGTAGTATAACACACTTGTAAGGATCTTTATTCTAAGGTAAATCATTGCAAGGTCTTCATTCCTACCCTCAAAAGAGGGGGAAATAAATAGGGGTTTTGTCACAGAGATCAGAGCTCCTAACTATCAAAAAAATAGCATTTAACACACCTAAAATAACAACCAAACATCAAACCAATCAGAACAGACTAGGAAAATAATAAAAATGTTAAAATAGTTACCAGATTTAGCCCAAGACAATAGTGCCAAGATTGGAATATAGCACTAATGCCACTACTATTCATTTTTAATACTCTTTTCCAAATAATAAAAAAACTAGATTTTCTAAAAGCAGGTAGAAAAGTAGGTTCAGCTACAATTTTGCACAGTTAGACCAGTTCAGAATTAATAGTTTTCATTACACTTTTGCTTATATAATCCAAATATAAGTGGCATTATGTGTGTCATGATGGCTCTCACTTCTAGTTTTAGATATTATAGTTGGTATAACTTCCAGATCAAAATCCATGTTTTAGACACTAATAATTGGGGGCAATGTGCATGGCACATTTATTTTTTTTATTTTTGAGTTCAATATTACCCAAGCATTCTCAATAGCTATGTGCCTTATTCCATCTAAAATTGGTTGGAATTATTTTGGAGTGGCTTTCATACAAGCCTAACCTCCACATTTTAGATTGGCTTTCATACAAACCTAATCTGCATCTTTCAGAGTGGCTAAGAGTGGCTTAGTTTCTAGCATACATTTAGCTGTCCATGCCAAAATTGTTAGATTACAAATCATTCATGGGTTTCAAGAGCCATCTCATATGAGACACATTTCATACCATTAGTAGTTATAGTTTCACTTCACAAGGAAACTAAGGAGTCAAAGGACTAGCTAACCTTTACACTCTTGAGCCACCTATTTAGAGGGATTGGACACATAGTCTAAACATCAATTAGAACATATATGATCACCTAGACTCTTTTAGTGGGTGATGATGGAGCCAAAGGTCCAATATTTACATTCTTGAGCTACTCTCAGGGAATTAAGCACTTATCTCTATTCATGGTATTACTCTTGGTACAACATCATCTAATATTACTCAATATCACAATAAGTTTTCTATTGATCTATGTACCTAGTGAGGTGTATTCAATCCTTTTTCTTCCTCTCTCTCTTACCCAACTTTTGTATATTTTTATTTTAGATATAGTGTATCTAGTAAGAACTAATCTACTATTTTTTTTTCTCTTGTATATTTTCACTTCAAAGTGTGATCTCTTTATTCACACCTATCATCACACAACTTCATGAGCTTCAACCATACAAGTAAGTTTAGGCATATTTTTTATTTTTCCTTTATCCTAGTATATCAATTTGTTGCTTCACTAGAATAAAGGTGGGGAAAATATAGTCATATAAAATGTAAAAATTAGTAACTTGAGCATGGTTTGTGACACCCAACACTTAGGTCTCTCTTACTTGCTTTCATAACCCTCATAGGCATCTTTTCACTGATTCCTAGTCATCTATAGCTTTCTAAAATTGATCCCAACTAAGCTAGACCCTTTTTTCCATGACTAATCCATCCCCCTAGGTCTCATTAACTCAAGACAATAGTGTCACTCTTGGACTATAACAATAGTGCCACTCACATCCATTTTTGACACTCTTATCTAAGTGCAATTTTAGCCCCAATGGTTAGTTTTTTCTTGTTCCCCATCCTTTTCCTTGTCAGCCTAATGTGAGCATATTTAACCCATGACCAATAGATACCTATAAAAGCCCATTCAAATATCATTTTGAAAGGGCTTGTAAAATATCACTAAGCAAGAAAGAGTACTCAATTAATCTTCCATATTCTCTACATACAACCGGCCAATATACTTAAAAGATTATTTAAATCCTTACACTAGTCCCAAGATACCTCAAGTACATCTAGTTTAGCATTTTGAATATTTATACACTCAATTTCACAATGCACATCAAGTGGTATATCTACATATGGATTGATTCCTCTTCAAAGTATTGGTATGTAGGTAGCATACCCACACAAGGGGTGTGGATACACATTTAGTGAATCTTACACCCACTAACCCCCCCTTTTTTTAAAAATTGGTCAAATCACAATTGAGTATAGGGTTTCAAGAGAGAATATTCTCTACAAGGAGCTCTATAGACTTCTAGCTATCAAAACTTCATAAAAAGGGTCACACAGACCTGGTAAATAAAACCCAAAAAGCTTAGATCCTTAGGAAAATAGTGGTAGAGGTGGACTACAATGTTGCTGCCACTCCTATCCACTTTCAGTGCTCCTATCCAATCATAAAATGAAGGTCATATCTTAGTTTGTGATAGTGTCCCAATCTTGCACATTAAATCTCAGACCCTACCTTTGCCGTATCAGCTAGTTTCTAGCTAAGTCTTATTTTATCTCTCTTAGTACTATTTTTAGAAAGGTCAAAATTACAATCTAATTTACACAAATTAATATCCTAATTAATGCATATTTATTTACTAATTTTACTACTCTAGACCCTTAACTAAATTGGGAATAATACACCAATATTCTCAAAAAAGTTAAATCATTTGCATTGAATCCTTATTTTTGTATATTTTTTATGCTTTCAATAAGGTTGGGAGCTACAATAGCTAGGTTTAAGGATGTGGTCAAGTGTTTGATCCTCAAAAAATCACCTATGATTGCAACCATAGTCCTAGGCAAGGATGTTTGTTAAGTGAAAGCTTGATTGTGCTTCAACAAATTAAGATTTCATACTACAAGTACAAATCTTATTAAAACAAAATTTAGGTCAAGATAATATTTAGGTTCCCATAAAATAGTTAACCTATTCATTAATTTTTACTAGTTTTTCCAAATCACAACATTAGGGCTTATATTTTAGATTCATGGTTATCACATATATTAGGTTCATACCCACATTCCTAAACTTTTGGGGGTTTAAGTAAATTGGATAAGCTTTAAGCTCAAGATTGTCTGAAAGGAATTATTAGAATCAAGGAACAAGGCAACAAAATCAATCACACAATAGAAAGTAGGAAATCAAGAAAACAAAGGGCAAAAAATAAACATGTATATGCTTATATACAAATAAGGGACAGGAAGGAAAGGCTAAAAGAAACTAACTAACCTACCAACACTAACTCTAACCATCTTATATTTTACTCCATAAAGACCTTAGGAGGAAAAGCATAGAAGTAGTGCTTGAGTTATTACCCATTGGTGGGAAATGTGAACTTAGCTCATTGTAGATGTTTGAGCTTGAAGGTGTTGTTCACTAGTGTTTCTATAATTTTATATGGGCCAATCCACAAAGATGTGAATTTTCAATGTTTTCCTTTAGGCTCAGATGATTTGTCCCAAAGGAGAACTAAATCTCCTTGTCTGAACACCTTGATCTTTGATATTTTGTCAAACCATCTCTTCACCATGATCTGATGCCTACTAAAATTAGCAAAGGCTTTCTCCCTTGCATCTTCCATCTGGATGATGTCCATCAATCTTGACTTTGAAAGCTCCTATATTTCCTCCATGTATTCTTACATGAATTTATATGTGGGAAACTTAAGAGTGATAAGAAAGATGGGTTCCCAGCCATACACCAACAAAAAGGTGATGCCTTCAAGGCTTGCTTAATCCTTATCCTATTTGCCCATAGTGCATACTTGAGCAATTTGTGCCAAGTCCTGGGCTTGTCTACAATAGACTTCTTGATTGCTTTCATCAAATTATTATTGGTAGATTTAGAGATTCCATTCCCTTGGGGATAATGGTTAGATGAAAACTTCAAATAAATGCCATTATTATAAGCCCATTCAGTCATCTCTATGGATGTAAATGTAGACCCATTATCACACACTATAGAGACTAGAGTCCCAAGTTTTCTTCTAAAAAATTGATCACTTTCTCTATCCTGCATTTTTTGGTGGCTATAGCTTCATCCTACCTTGTACAACAATTCGTGGTAGTCATGATGAATTTGTGACCTTTAGATGAATTAGGGTTGATCACTCCTAAAAATTCCAACCCCCATTGTGAAAATGGTTTATCAACCATAATTAGTTGTAAAGGAATTATTGTCTTTGGTTCCTTGGTGATAAAAATCTTACAAGAGTGGCATTCCCTCACATGCTTGTGAGCATCCTTAAAGATAGTTTCCAATAGTAACCATCTCTGATAATCTTATGTGTAGTAGTTTTCCCTAATGGGTGTCTATTTCCAAACTTCTCATGAAATGTACTCATGATTTGAGAAGATTCCTCTCTTGAGACACACCTTAGGTACACTCCCTCAAAGTTTTTTATATATAAGACTCCATTCTTGATTAGATAATGAGCTACTTTAAGTCTTAGGTCCCTTTTTTGTTCCCTAGATAGACCTATAGGATAAGTACCATTGATTAGTAAATGTATGATGGAATCATACCACTCACTAGCTTGAAAACTATATTGATCAACTTGAATAATACTTAGCTTGGGGCTGGTATTAGCAATCATTTGGATCAAGCCTTAGCACCTTACCATTTTTATTGTCTTCATTTCTATGTCATATTCTACAAAACTAACATCCACTACTTACCTCTGCATTCTCCAAGTTCATTTTGGCTCAACATAAGCTTTGTGGTAGGGTTAAGTAAAATAGCATGCATCTTATTTCTAGGAATATAGTGCATAAATTTATTTACTACCTTAACTAATGCATATGTCTGCTTATCAATTAATGAATAGTTTAACTTAGCATTATTAAAGTTATTACTCATAAAAAAAATTAGGTGATCACACCCATCAATTTTTTGAGTTAAATTTGTAGCCATGGTATGGTTAGATGCAAAAGATTAGAGATAGAAGTCCCTTGAAAATTCAAGACTAGATTTTGGCTAATGGATTTTTTGATATCATTGAATGCCTTCCTAGACTCTTCATTCCATGTGACCTTGGCATCCTTCTTTAGCATGTCATTTAGTGGCTTGAAAATCTCTACAAAGCCAGAAATGAACTTTCTTTCAAAGTTTATCTTACCAAAAAATGACTTTATCTCTTTTTAACTATTTGGAGGCTCTATTCTAGATATAGCTTCCATTCTTTTAAGATCTATAGAGATCCCATCATTAGTTATAACATGACCCAATAATTTTCCTTCAATAACATAAAATATGCTTTTCTTAGGGTTTAAGGAGATTCCATACCTTCTACATCTTTCAAAAACTTATTGTAAGTGCATAAAGTGATCTTTTTTTATTTTTATAAAAAACTATTAGATCATCAATATATATAATGATGCATTTACCTATCAGACCTTGGAAGGCATGGTATATGGCCTTTTAAAATTTAGCTCCTACATTGATTAGCCCAAATATCATCCTCTTTTATGCAAAGGTCCCCCACTTGGTGGTGAAATTTTTCTTCATCATGTCCTCTTTGTCAACCAACACCTGGTTATACCCTAAAAACCCATCAATAAAAGACATCATGGCTGAACCTGAAACAACTGGTATAACTTGGTCAAGAGAAGGAAAAAGATAGTTATCCTTCTTAGATGTTTTATTTAAGTTTATAAAGTCAATAAATATCATAATCTTACCATTCTTATTCCTGATTGGCACCAAATTAGCCACCTAGGTAGAATGCTTGATAGGGAAAACTATCCTAGCATATAATAGTTTCTTAACTTCCTTGAAGATCATTGGTTCTAAGATGGGGTTTACATATCTCTATTTCTACTTGAAGGCCTTATAGTTTTCTTTAAGAGGGATGGTTTGAGTGATTACCCTTGGATCAAAGATCTTTAGGTCATCATAGGACCAAGCTATGACATCCTTGTATTGGGTAAGGATCTCTGTAGCCTTCTTGTTCTCAATGTTTTTGTAGGTTTTTTTAATATTTACCAATTGGGGCTAATCTTGGAGACCAAGATCAATAGCATTATATTCTTTCCCACTTATTTGAGGAATCTTAGAAACCTTAGCCAATTTTTCCTGATTAAAAATCTCTCTAAATAAATCATCCCCTTAAGGATCTTGTTGTCATTCAATTAAATGATTTTGCCATCAAATTTGTCCTCCTTAGATGAATTTTCATAAGTCTCATCAATAATATGAGCATCAACTCCTCCAAAATTGGTAATAAAATATAATATCTAATGATCATCACTAAAGACTTAAAAATGATTAAAATTATCAGGCATTGAAGGATAAGGGATCAGCTCAATGTTAAAGTTGGTAGAATCTTGGTTGGGCATGATATTGGCTTAGTAGATGTAAAATCATTAGTAGCTTAGTTCTCTTCTCTTGGAATGGAGATAATGCTAAAATAATCAAAGGACTAAAGTATTGGAACCTATGTGTACATGCTTTGGAGACTATCACAAATAGAAATTTAGATTCCATTTCTTGATTGGATATGAGCACTAAAAGTGGAACACCATAGGTTCCAATACTTTAGTCTTATCTCGGTGATATTTTCCTAGTGATCTAAGATTTTTGGGTTTTGTGCGCTAGGTCTTTGTGACCCTACCTATGAAATATTGAAGCCTAAAAATCCATAGAGCTCATTGTGCACCTTATTTAGTCTTCAATACCCTAGGTCCTCTTTGTGCTTTAACTTTAATGTAAAATTTTGAGAAAGTAAAGGAGAGGTTAGTGTGTAAAGGATACGCTAGATGAACTTCACACCCTATGTGTGGGCACACTACCTACATACCAATACTCTAAGGAGGCATCAAGCTATATGTTGTTCTCCCATTAAAGTGCTTAGTGAAATAGTGTGATTAAAATGTAGTAAATACAAAATTGGATGTATTTTTAATGACTAGAGACTAGTGTAAAGGTTTGAATAAGATTTAAATACTATTGGATGGTTGTATGCAGAGAATAGGGAAAAGTGCTTGAGTGGTTTTGTTTGTATTCTTGCTTCTCTCTTATAAATGAGTGCCAACCCTTCTAAATGGACTTTAAATGGTCTTTTATAGGTGATTTAATGATCATGAGTTAAATGAATTCATGTTAGGATGACATGAATTAGGATAAGGATTTGAAAAAATATGTTTTTTAGAATCCAAAATGCACTTGGAGAATGGTGCTAAAAATAGGACACCCTAGGTTTCAACACTATAGTCCAAGTTTGGGTGCTATTATCCATGGTTGATAAGACTTGGGGGGATGGATTAAACATGGAAAGATCAATTGAGATCTACAAGGGTTTAGTTTGGAAGGGTACGGATGACTAGGAATCAATGAAAACATGCCTATGAGGGTCATGAGAGCAAACAAGATGGACCTATAGATTGGGTGTCATTAGTCACACTCAAGTTACAAAATTTCACATTTGATATGACTAAATTTTCACCCCATTTATTTTAGTGTGAAATACTAGGATAAAGGAAAAATAGAAAGTGTACCTAAACTTACCTGAAAAGGTGAAGCTCATGAAGTTGTGTGATTTTAGATATGTGTAGAGAGAGTACAGTGTAAAGTGTAAATTTATTATGATGATGGATTGTGTTGGGTGTGTGTTGTACCAAAATTTAGTATCATGAATATAATTTAGTGCTTAATTCTTTAGAAGTGGCTCAAGAATGCAAATTCAAGCCCTTTGGCTCCATCATCACCTACTAAGTAAAGCTAACAAATCATGTATGTGTCAATTGATGTTTGGACTATGTATCTAATCACTCTGATAGGTGGCTCAATAATATAAAGGCTAGTTAGTCTTTTGGCTCTATCATTGCCTCATGAATTAAAGCTATGAAGAAATACTGGTATGGAATAGATGTCATATGAGATTGCTCTTAAAGCCCATGAATGTACTATGATTTGACAATGTTAGCATGGTTAGTTGAATGTATGCTAAAAACTAGGCCACTTTTGGCCATTTTGAAAGATGGAGATTAGGCTTGTATGAAATTCACTCTAAAACTAGTGCAATAGGCTTATGTGGAAGCCTACTCAGGAAGTTAAGTTTGTATGAAATTCAAACTTGAAAAAGGATGCCAAGCACTTATAGATGGAGTAAGGCACACAACTCCTAATAAATTCTTGGAAAATAAACTAAACTTGGAAAAATGGGAGGATCAATGTGCCTCACACATTTCCCCTAATCACTAGTGTCTACAACATGGATTATGATCTAAAAGTTATATTAATTGCCTAATCTAAAATTGGAAGTGAGAGTCATCATGCCATGCATGATGCCCCTATATCTAGATTCTCTGAGTAAAAATTGTACTAAAACATACTAAATCTAAACTATACTAAGCTAAAAAACCTATGATTGAACTCAATTTTCTATTTATTTCTATAAATTTTGATTTTTTTTGCTATCTGGATAAGAGCACCAAAAATAGGACACCCTAATATCTGACACTGTAGTCCAACTTTGGCACTATTGTCCAAGGCCAAATCTAGTAACTGTTGTAGATTCTCTATTGTTTACTCGGTCTATTCTTCTTGGTCTGATATCTAGTTTTTGTTTTGAGTGTTATAACAACTACTTTTTATACTATTAGGATCTATGATCTCTATGAGAAAACCCCTTTTTCCCCCTCTTTTGAAGTTAGGAATGAAGACATTACAATGCTTACCCTTAGAATAAAGAGTCTTGCAAGTGTGTTATATTACATAGATATATGATATAGTAATGATAATTGATAAGATATCACAAGGTATAACGAGGTTGTATTGAGAGATTGTTAGATCAATAGGGGTATGCCTAGATAGATATAACAATGTAATAACATGTGGAATATACTAAACTAGAATCAAAAGTGTTGTTTTTTAGTTGTTAGCAAGGAGGGATTGAGCATGATGTCCATCATGGCATCCAAGAAATCAAGGAAATTCATGATATGGATCATGGAATTACAAACAAAAAAATTAATCAGGCAACAAACATACAAAGCAAGAAGCAAGAAGCATACAAGAGTGGCCAAGGGGCCAAGCAATCAAGGGACATGGACACATGTCACTCAAACTAGAAAGCAATCATAAAAGACATATTCAAATTCCACATACACATATAATTAAAATAAAAAAAATTGACACAAGGGCCATAAGCACATGGAAGAGTACAAACAAAGGACATTGGCAAATGTCCTAAGGCACACACATGAATAAAAGTAAAGGACACTGTAAAATGTCCTAAAACACATACAAGGCATGGAAAAAGAACTAAGAAAATGTAAACACATCAAGCTATGCTAAGTGAGAAATGAAATCATGTATATACTAAAAAATTAATCTCATATAACTAATCAAATCAAGAAGTGAAAGTATGCAAGACATGTTACTACAAGATTAAGTATATGCTAAGAAATGCACAAGTGCAAGATACTAGTGAGTGTTGATATGGTAGTCTTTGTAAGATTAGTAAGTAATTTATGTCAATATGATAACTAGAGTGTGTGGTGTAGGAATGACATAACCTAGATGGTGTAGTCATGTAGAAGATTATCCCAGTGGGTATGTATATCGATGTGTGTCTCGAATGTAGAAGTAGGATGCCCCCTCAATGGGTAGAGTGAAGAAATTAAGGATACGAATATCACTTTACACACTCAAATAAGATAAATTAAATCATGATAATGTAGATAAATTGAGAAATAATATCATATGATAGAAAATGTAAGTCTAGCATAGTAGTAGCAATGTAAAGCATGGATGATGCATACAATTGAAATGTTTTTATGTTTTGGAATTATTTGAATGTTTTTGGATTTTATTTTATTTTGTATTATTTTTATATTTTTGAAATAATATATGTACAATAATGACTAATAAGAAATGATATTAACCAATGAGTCTCATATGAGACTCCCTATCATGGTGTCATGTAGCGAATAAAGGTATCATACATGATCGTGAAGCATGATGGAAAGGCTGAGACTATGATTCTAAAATTTGTGTGTTTTGTAACTATTATAATATATCTAAAGTGGAAATCAAATGTGGGATTCCCCTGTAACTCTAAGAAGTGGATGCAACTAAGGGATTCTTAGTTACCCATCTAAAAGTAGGAGGAGTTATTTGAAAGTGTGCTTTATGTTTAGAAGCGTGAGATCTCAATGTTATTGCTCTAGGTGTGAATAATATAACTAGAATCTATCTAGAATATTGAATCTGTGGAGGTGTATGAACTCTTTATACTAGTGATGGGTGCCTCAATTGTGTCTAAATCTATATCAAAGGAATAACTATAACTAGTGGGGAAACTAAAATTGGTGGAGAAGTTAGAACTAGTGATTGCAAAAGATATAGATCTAAAGTGGGGAGTGGTAATTCATATGGAACTCCACCAAATGTAATAACCTGATTAACATGAATTAACTTCATGCATCTATAAACTGTAGATGGTATTACTCAAAGTTTTTGAATCCATGGGTGATCAAGTAACATATCGAACACTCCTGTACTGGTAACTATGGTGAAATGTGTGGTCACATGTGTTGGACCAATATATAAAGGAAGTATAATTTCACCCAATGAACTCTATATGTGCCCACTAAATCCATTGATAATTATATCTGTTAGAGTGATATCCTACTTTGAATAGCCTAAATGCTATAATTATGTAATAGTGCGCATGTTGACATTGGAACCATTATCGATGAGAACACTATGAATGGGATGATTATGAATATGTGTTATGATAAAGAGTGAATTATATTCTAAATTATCCTCAATAATATCTTGATCTAAGAAGGATATCAAAGGTTTAGTTATAAACCTAAACTCATACACACCTATCATACTGCTCAAAGGATGTGACTCAATTGAAGGTGCCTAGTATGTAACTAGTGGAGGACGTGCATGGTATGTGTGGTGAACACTTGATGTGTCCCTTTTCTCTTATTTATAATGATGTGTAAATGGATCTATGAATATTTTTAAAGATTTATCCTATGTTGTCTTTACTTGTGGAGGTTAAAATAAAGTGTCAATATCAATTAGGTTGTCATCTATCAAGTCATGTACCTTATGTCTCAAACTAATGCATTTGTTTATAGTGTGGCATGGTGCCTTGTGAAAATCACAAAATTCATGCTAAACATATCCCTATAAAAGAGGATTTTTTGGGTCAACTTCCTAAATAGGATGGAGAGTGATGATGTTACATTCCAATAACTACTATAAAACTCTAGCTGGAGAAACTGGTAGATTGGTAAATACACACCAAGGAGGTGCTAATAAAACCACATGTTGAGGGGGATATGAAGCCACATTGATTGTTGGTTGATTTTGATTCTTATTATCATTGACTTTGACCTTGTATGGGACTTTACTATTACTCTAGTTTATTATGTTTGGAATGCTTGTATACTTGATTTTTCCCATTGAAATGAGTTTTACTTCTCTTTCCTTTAGTGTATGACATAATTCAGTGAAAGAAGAGAATATTTTGAAAATAATAGATTCATGCAATGTTGATAGAAGGCTCTATTTGAAGAGATCCTGTAACTCTTGATTTGTCATGGGGCTAGTCATCTTAGCCAAGATGGTCTTATATTGAAGCACATAGTCTATGAGATGCTCATTTAATTTTTGTTTTAATTGTGAAATTTGTGCATAAGAGACCTTATCACCAATGTTGATACTAAAATGTGCTAGTAACATGTTGGCTAAAGGATTGAATACATTGATCAACTGATTTGATAGACTATAGAACCATTTTAAAGCATAATCCTTTAGGCTCCATGGGAATAGCTTGGTTAGTGACCACTCATTTGGAACATAATCCAAGCATTCTATGTGCAAATCTCTCAAGTGTGTCTCTAGGGCACCCTTATCATCATAAATATTGAGCTAGGGTTGAACAAAACTTGGTGGCAAGGGAGTAGAAGCAATATGTCATGTCAATGGTTATCAAAAGAATCCAAAGCCTATGTAGGTCTAAAATCACCTTGCTCAAGATTTTTCACCTTGGATTGAAGAGATATTATCTCTTACATAAGAGTTACCACATCAAGAGACAAAGATGTACTAGTTGTAGCTAGTGGCATAGAGGCAGGTTGGGCTATTATAGGGGGTTGTTGAGACATAGTTACCCCCATAGTGTCATTTTTAACTAGTTATTGTGTGGTTTGAAAAGATTAACCATTGTTTGTTCTTTGTTGTTCCTCTTGTAGTATTTTAATCATGTCATCTTGCATGGTAGGGTGTTTGGTTAAGATTTCTTGAATTTCTCTCTTATCAGTTTCATCAAAACCAGTGTATTGGGCCATTGTTAAAGTAGGAAAACAATTTGAGAAGTGTTTGAATTTTTTACAATAATTTGTTATAGGTCAAGTGCAAGAAAAGGAAAATACTGAATATAGGAAATGTAAAACCCTAAAAAAAATTAACTAAAAATTACATTAAAAGGATACAAAGTGGGTAAACATGTAAGGTGATACCTCAAGAAGCAATGGGACCTAGTAGATGCAACTAGGGTTTGAAAAATGATTATTTGAGAAATTTACTATGAATGTTTGAAATTGAAATTAAATTTTGAATTTCTAAGTTGAATATGCAATTGAAAAATCAAAAATTTAGTGGAAAATTAGTGATTTAATGGGATCTAGTAGATGCAATAAGGGTTTTGAAAAAAGTAAATATTTTTTATTTTTTACTATAAATTTTTGAATTTGAAATTGATTTTTTGATTTTAATATGCAACTAAAAAATCAAAAAATGATTGGAAAATTACTAGAAACTAGTTGATGTAACTAGGGTTTAAAATAAATTAATTTTAAAATTTACTTCAAAATTTTAAAATTGGAGAGGAATTTATGATTTATATGTGCAAGCAAAAAATTAAGAAATTAATGGATTAATGCTAGAAAATTATTGGGACCTAGTGTATGCAACTAGGGTTTGAAATAAATTTATTTTAAAGTTTACTACAAACTTTTAAAATTTGAGAGGAATTTATAATTTTAATATTCAAGAAAAATTTCAAAAATTAATGAGAAAAATCAGATAGGAATTTACCCTAGGTTTTCTAGGGTTTTTATGCAAAATTGGAATTAAGTCAAGTTCACCAAATGATTAATTATTTTTAGGAAATTAGATGTTTAATTCCTTAATAATAAATGGGTTTGAGTTGATAAAATTAATAAATAATTTGCAATAATTAGGCTACTAATTTTTGAAATTTAATTGTAGTTAGGGCTTTTCTAAAAATAGTAGTGAGAGAGAAAATTAAACTTATCAGATTTTATGTTGTTTCGACTAAGACAGGGTTTGAAAATCTATGTGTAGGCTTGGGAGACTATCACAAATAGGAATTTTGAGTTCATTTCTTGATTGGATAATGGTACTAAAATTGGGACACCTTGGGTTCCAATGTTATAGTCTTATCTCGATGTTATTGTCTTAGTGATCTAAGCTTTCTTGGTTTTGTGCACTAGGTTTGTGTGACCTTGCCTATGAAATATCAAAGCCTAAAAATATGTGGAGCTCACTGTGTACCTAATTTAGTCTTCAATACCCTAGGTCCTCTTTTTACTTGAACTTTAATGTAAAATTTAGAGAAAGGAGAGGAAGGGTTAGTGTGTAAAGGATACACTAGATGTACTTCACACCCTATGTGTAGGCATGCTACCTACATACCAATACTCTGAGGAGGGATCAAGTTATATATAGTTCTCCCATTGAAGTGTTTGGTGAAATAGTGTGATGAAAATTCAAGTAAATAAGAAATTGGTTGTACTTGGAATGACTAGGTATTGATGTAAAGGTTTGAATAAGCTTGAAATATTATTGGATGGTTGTATGTAGAGAATAGGGAAAAGTGCTTGAGTGGTCTTGCTTGTATTCTTGATTCTCTTTTGTAAATGAGTGTAAACCCTTCTAAATGAACTTTGAATGGCCTTTTATAGTGGATTTAATAATCATGAATTAAATAAAATCACATTAAGCTGACATAATTAGGATAAAGATTCAAAATAATATGACTATTAAAATTCAAATTGCACTTGGATAACAGTGCTAGAAACAAGACACCATGGGTTTCATCATTGTAGTCCAAGTTTGGGCATTGTTTTCCATGGCTAATAGGACCTAGCAGGATTAATTAAGCATGGAAATATCAATATGGGTCTGCAAGTGTTTAGTCTGGGAGGCTATAGATGACTGGGAATCAGTGAAAACATGCTTATGAGGGTCATGAGAGCAAGTAAGATGGACTTATGGATTGGGTGTCATTATCCACACTCAAGTTACCAAATTTTGCATTTTATATGACTATAGAAACCATCCCAACTAGTGATATAATTATTAGGAAAATTCAAAAAACATTCATAAGAAACATCCTTAAAAGTAAAGGAAAATAGCCTATATGTTACATCTTCATGCACAACAATTAGCAATCTTAAGGCAACTTTAAAAGATTTTGTGTGTTATTCAAATATCACTATACCAATTGGTCTAAATGAATGGAAATACTTTTCAAGATTATGTGGGAGATCATGTACCATACCTAGTATGTTGATTGAAGGGTCTCCCAACCAAGCCATACCTGGATGAAAGTTGAAGGCAAAGGTATCTTGAAGAGGTGAAGTTGGTACAGATTTGGATCTCTTGCATCTACCTTTGTCATGCCTAGTTTTTTTGTGGACCTCAAGCTCAATAAAATGCTCCCTTATCTCTGAGTGTGATATTGTTCTAATCCTAGGCAATTCTAGCTTGAATATTGAAGATCCTATTTGAAATACAATGTATCAGACTAATATGTATAAAGAACAAGGATTAAACCTATACATTAAGCTCATTTTGCAAATATTACATAAAGAATAGTAAAGGACATTGATATTTTCCTAAGATAGCTCAAAGATATGTTAAATTATACAACTATGATCTATATTTACAAGTCTAAGCTCAAATAAACTTATACCTATAAAATATATGCCAACCTTTGATCAAAACAAGCCATCTTAACCTCAAATATTATGAATTTTTAAAGTTTAAGCTAAATTCACCAAAACCAAGCATCAAAACTCAAATAACTTTGATCTTTATCTAAATAAGCACAAAGATACATCAAAGACTATGAAGATTAGTGATCTTTAAACTTATAAGCAAAGGATTACTCAAAAGTGTAAAGATAGCATCAATCTTAGACCAAAATAGATGAAGATACACAAATATTCAAGGAATTCACAAATATGGCCCTCCTTATAGCACCAACAAAACCTATTGATGCCTCTATATGTACCACAATTGTCCTTAGTGTTTAAGAACACTTCTCATTTTAAAATTCAAGGAATTCAGAGCATGAGTAGTATGTTGTGGCAACTTGATGTTACTTATGGTGAAATAATGGCAAAGAAATATTTAACTATCCTCATAAATTTATATTAATTGATGGTTGGGAGCCATCATGGTCCAATTATCTATGAAATTCTATTATGTATTCTAATACTTAGTAAATTATGATCCAAACTTAAGCTACAAACTAATCTAGATGGATGTTTATAATGAAGCTTAAACTAAAGTGATCTAGTTAAAAAAGAAGAAAATGAGAAGAGTAGTGCAAAAAGAAAACAAGTGATTGCCTATCTTAGCCTCAAACATTATGAAAAAAAAACAATTTCAATTGAGTATGCATTTAAATCAATATATAGTGCAAAATACCTTGAGCTCAAATTTTACTATACATTAGGCAAACTTTGAAGGATGACGTAAAGAATCACAAGAACTAGGTTTACTTTAGAGATTTACTACTATAATCAAATAGCATTTTTACATCTAAATACAAAGCAAATTTAAGTGAATAAAATCCAAGATCCTTCAACTAATATAGCATATGCACAAATTAGAAACCTTATGATTAAAGATGCAACCCAGATTTCAAAGACACTATTCAAATTTAAGACATAAAACTAGTAATTGAGAGAAAAGCTGTGTTAACAATTGACACATCAAATATGTACAATCTTTGTAGAATTCCTTGATTGTATTAATTTCTCTAAGTATACAAAATTTTCTCAAAATTCTCTCCCTTTACAAGATGTTAATACATGTTTTTTATAGAAAGATAAGGCAGTACATTGGTTAGTTATAAGATATAACTGTATAAAAGATAAGGATAGTTGCCCTTCTTTAGAAAGCTTTAGAATACACTTGTTTCTCAAACTTAGACTGACCTAGATGTAATATGCTAACAAACTATCATATGCCTTACAAAATAATATTCTTTATTTCAAATATTATAATTTTTTTACAAATAAGGATTATCAATCAGCTTGGTGGGTCCATTATTGAGGGACTTCCCTATTGCTCTTGTATAAGTTTGATGTCCCTCTGATGTTTTTCCTTGATAAGCTCTAGATCCACAACTAGATTTAGGAGTTAGACCTCTTCTTGATCAACTAGGTTATCAAGGTCCCTATCATCTCTAGTCATAGCTTCTTTTATGCTCCTAACTTATACAATCTTTTCCCCTACCATGAAGATCATGCCTAAAATCCTACCATTGTCACTACCTAACTTACCCTGGCTCTCACCCTTTACTTCATTCATCACTAAAGTAACTCTATGTTTCTATTTTACATCATCAATAATCCCCAGGGTTGTGGTCTTGGTAGGATTAACCACCATAGTGCCTAGGAGTTGCTCAATCCTAATGATCAATTCCTTATCATCAGCCAAGAGTTTATCCAAATTCTTTGTCCATGCACTTAGACTCTATATCTTGTCCATTATTATTACCAATATGGCATTCAAGTGAGCCAAGCTAATATATTTGTTTTTAGGAATACTATTCCTAATCAAAATGCTAATGAGATCCCTTATCCTAGTCCTTGCCTTCTACCACTTTGTTATTAATCCATTGGCCACCTCACCTTGTTGACCTACGGCATCCTACCTCAACTTTATTAATTTCAAATAATCAAACATATCAAAGAATGATTTTTGAAACATGTTTATTATTGCATTAGGCACTGATAAAATGGTCTATGTATCTAATTTTTCCTTTTCCTTTTCCAAATTTTGAATTTTCTATTTCATGCCCCTAATGCCAACTCTAACTTGGGAATTATGAGCCTATGATAGGCTTTCAATATCTTCCTCATGGATAAGAACCTCACCAAGTTGTTTCCCTCTAAATGGGGTTAAACTTGTAAAGGGATAAACCTTATATAAAGTGAACTCTTTAGTTCCTGCCAATGCTTTCCTTGTAATGACCTTTCCAATGTAGCTATCTCTAGATTAAATTTCACTTAAGTAATTAGATCTATGTATTTTGGAGGCTATATAACCTCAACTCTAGTATTTTTGTATGCTCTTGGAGCATCTACCTTCTTGTTTTATGAGCATACAGTAGTCATAATTCTTCTTTCTTCTTGTTCTTTCATTAAATCCCTTATCCATGTCTTGATTTCTTCATGAACATCAACATTTATGGATTGAGTCAAGGCCCAAGAGTCGGAGTGGGAAGGGATCTTCTACAACTTCCCATAGACAAACCAATTAGGGCTGATTGGTCCATGAATGGGTAACTCTTCATTGAAAAATTTAATCTCACTTATGGGATGAGTGAGAGTTAACTTTGGTTTCTTCCTTGATCCCATAGGGACCAATGCCAACTTTTCCTTTCTCTTTTCTAGTTATGTCACTAGGACTATGTCAAGGGATATTTCCTTCCTTTTCTCTTACTCAGCTTCCTCTACTTGAGCCTATGCTTCTTTAACTTGTGCTTCTACTTCCTTGAAACCATAAGCTTTAGCAAGGTCCTTTATGGCACCCTCTACTATTTCATCAAGCTCAAGGGAAATTAGCTTCAAGTGTTCAACTGTAGATGGCAGTCTCTAAGGGGGAGTTGAGGATGAAGGCCCCTCACCATTTCTCTCCTCCAACTTCTCCTTATTAGGTTCTTGTATAATTTATCCTTGGGGTTGTGGATGCTCTACCTAAGGTTGGTCCTGAGGTGGCCTGGAAGGTCTAGGCAATAAATGGTACTAGAGGGGATGCATCTACCATATATCCCCTATTGGTTTGTTATCACTAGTCAGTATATGTACAAGCTTGAGGTTGGTTCCCTTAAACCTGGCTAATACTTCCTCAAATTTTCTATCTTGTATGTACAAGGTATCATGAGCACCTAGTCCATGCTCATAGACTGGTTTTAGCAATTACTTGTTCTTCAAATGTGGGTCTGCCACATTCTTAGGATCCCACTATCTGAGATCATCCAATTGAAAGGAAAAAGAGTCCTTATGTCTAGATATGGTGTTTACCTACTTCTAGCCTTATAAAAAAATTCTTCCTATGGTTAAAGGAAAGGGATGGATAAGGCCTTTTCTTTTTTCTTTGTAAACTCCATCAACATCGTGAAGGAATTGAGATGAAATGTATTATTATGCTAGCTTAGGAAGAATGTAAATAAGAAATATGTAGGGTTGGGTTAGAATGCCCTCAATTCTAATAACTATATAATCTAGATAAAACTAGATATCACCCATCAACTCCACATACTTCTTGATTAAAGGGGGAATCCTAGGCATGGGAATCCTTGTGATGGTCTCCACCAACATAGGATAGAAACAGTCACATATTAATTGCATGTGGTGCCTATACTTGAAGATGTGTAATTTTTAGTAGTGGTGGGAGATGGTGGTTATGTCATAAGGAGACCAATTCTTAATGTTGGGGATCTTGGTGGAATCCATTAGGTCATCCATCAAATAAGACATCATATAAAATTGCTTGCTTGTCTTCCTTTTTATTGCAGTGAATTATTTTCCTAGGAAGACACTAATCAAATCCCCAATTGGTGGAATGAGTTATTTCTCCATCATAAAGTAAACATAGGACACCCAGGTCTTGTTGGCATATGTAGTTGTAGGGGCTCCAGATACTCTATTTAATAGGGTCATGATTACCGTAATCCCTTATCTAAACTAGACAATGGGGATCTTTCCTTCAAAATCCCAAAATACATGGTTCCCTTGGAGTAACCATGGTCTACAGATAGTGTCTAGGTCATGCTCAGGGGTCCATCCTTTGATTGTGGGAAAGTCTACATGGGGTTGTAGGAGATTTATAGTATCTTTCAAAGGCTAGTGGGGTAATGTAGGCAACTCTCTTAGAGCTTTCCTCATGGATAATCTAATCACCATCAATTCTATAATAAATAAAAATTAGAGCAAGGACATTAATGCAGTGAAGTACCTCTGGTTTGGTAGCTATATGATGGAGGCCTACCATTTGAACCCCAACCAAGTCATCATAATTTTTTCCTACCATGACAATCCCTTACTCCTCCTTGGTGATAGGTTTTAGCTCATTTATGGTGAAGAAGAGTTTGGACCAATTCTTATTTCTATTGTTTAGGACAATGACATCTAATGTAGTATCCTTGAAAACTTTTCCTTCATTGTTTGTAGATAGGTATAACTCTATCTCATCTCTCAATTATTTTCTTTGAGCTATCATGGATTCTGTGCTTGCAAATCATTCACAATTGGATTGCAATCAGTCTTTGGTTAGCTCTTTCTTGCTTAAAAAAACACAGATAATCTTCT
The DNA here is from genome assembly GCA_037957365.1 of Torreya grandis. Lineage (NCBI taxonomy): Eukaryota > Viridiplantae > Streptophyta > Pinopsida > Cupressales > Taxaceae > Torreya > Torreya grandis. Next base: position 1,212,132 of record JARHVA010001828.1, on the reverse strand, counting down.
TTTGAATTCACTGGTAATCAATCCAAGTTTACTTAGGTCCTTTTATGCAAGTTTAGGGATTTGAAGCTTTAATGGTGGTAGTTCATTTGTATTTTATCTCATATGTGCTTTGGATTTGATTTGGACCATTGCCTTTATACTTTTGCATTCTGAGGCACATAAGATCTCTTCTTTTGTCATTTTATGCTTGTGTGGCACTTATGTGGCATCAATATGGAACCTTTCACGACATTTTTCATAAATGCATTTTGATAATTAGTCATTATCATTTAAAAATTCCCCATTTTCTTAACACCATTGGATCAAGATCTTATGAGTGACTGTGAACCATTGATTGTGATCCAAGCTCTTGTCTATTTATTGGCTCTTTAGAACTAGTGCCCCTTGGTTGTGCCACTTGGCACCTCTAAGGGCCTTCTAAGTTATTTTTAAAATTCATTAGTGCTTTTGTACCATTGGATAGAGGAACATGATGAATCATAAACTATTAGATCCTTTGTCAGTCATTTTTTATCATGTTTTTTCCATGTGTTGAGCCCATGAGCTCTCCAAGCTCTATTGAAAATTCTTTGGCATCTTTGCACTATTGGATCATCCTTATGTGATGAAGCATGAGCCTTTGATATGTAAAGATGTACAAGATTTAAGTTAGAACATAGACATAAAATAACTTAGGATAAAAATGTTTTGGCCTAAGTCTATTTCATATTAATAAACTTAGATAAAACATTTTACGCTAAGTTTTAAATTCAAAGAACTTAGGTAGGGACTTAGGTTTAAATACCTTAAACTAAGGTTCAATTTGTGTTTATTAAATATGAAATGAAATTTAAGCTAAAATTTTTATACCTAGGTCTATTAGATTTATACAAAGGTGACCATGGTTAAATATTTTATACCAAATTTTACGTCATGTTTAATAAACATAATCCATACTTTGGGCTAAAATACTTATGCTAAACTCTTTGAATATGCCAAAAAGGGGGGAAATTATATAATTATAAAGTTCCAAATAGATTTTTACTATATAATAAACACACTAAAACCTTTAGGTAAAATCATTTGGTCTGAGTTGTATGTCACAAAGACTCTTTAAAATAAGACTTAGTATAAGTCTATAGCCTAAGGTTCATAGTATTTAAATAAAACACAATGGGGACCTTAAGGTATATACTTAAACTAAGTTCATTTTGCATATACTTATATCATATGACCATTTCAATATTTTTAGTTCAAATATTTCTAGCATTAAGCATGCTCTGAGGGCTTCCATTAGTCTACAAGGTAGTTCATGAACTTTCTAGAAACATTTTGGAATACACCTTAGTCCTAAGCAAAATAATTAATTAGCTTAAATTTTATGGTCTCTTAGACATTAAATAAATCCTTGTAGATGTCAAATTCTAGTTATGAGAATGTTAATTTTAATCTCATAAAGTTATTGGCTTTGATGGGCTTAAATTTGATGATCATGTGGATATCAAATGATAGTCATAAGAACGTCAAATTTAATTTCATCAAACTCCTATGTTCTAATGTGAGAGTGCCACTTGGCACCTCTAAAAGGCCTCCCAATATCTTGAACTCAATTTTTTCTACTGGATTAAGAATCATGATGAAGTGAGAGTCATCCAATCATGATCCAGGAGCTTGCGCATGATTGGTCCTTTTTTAAATGAAGGCCCCTTTGTTTTTAATCTTCAAACACAGGAGTACCACATGAAAACTCTATAAATATCCTAAGATTTTAAATTTTTAATTATATATTTTCTCTGTCCGATCTTTGGCCCATGATAAAGAGAAAACCATTGATCATAATCTGGGAGCTTAAGAACGATAGTCCAAAGGACTAAGTGCTATATTTTGTCTATATTTCCTCACATAATCTAATTAAAAGGTCATGAGGAAGCATAGATCATTGGATCTTGTGATTTTCATGTTTTTTAAGTGTTAAGACCCAGGCCTTCCTCACTTCATTGGATCGATCCCCACAATGAAGCATGGGTCATTAGATCTACAAAGAAGTAAGGACATTAAGTTAGGACCCATGATAAAGTAAAGACTTAAGATTAAGTGATAAGGCTAAGGTCTCATAAATATTAATAAATATGTTAGGGACTTAGGATTAAAATTTTAGGCTAAAAGGCTAATAAAGGGACCATGTTAGAAAATAAAAAGGACCTTGCAAAACTGAATATTAGACTTGGTTAGAAATAATAAGGAACTAATGGGGAAGATAATAAAGGGGACCAAACATTTTTTTAGGCTAAAATTTTAGTCATGTTAAAAAACATGATTAAGCTTTAAACTTGAAACTTGTGCTCAATTCCAATATAAATTTAAAATTTTCCCACCAATTAATTCCCATCAAACTCAAATTTGAACTGAGGGTTTGTGCCAGTGTTTTAGAACATGAACCATCAATGAGGGATCCATGAAACCTTCAACTTAAAGACATGAATACCAATCATTAGTAAGGTTAGATAAGCTTAAAATAAACCATAAATCAATATCCAATTTTGACATAGTGGATGATCTTCAAATTCTAAATAATATCCAAAATAGGCCATGCTTGCAGGGTTAAGCTTCAAAACATCTCAAGGGTCCCAGTTTTCAAAAAAAAGGTGTATTGTTGATATTAACACACACCTCTTCACATGCCACTAGGGATACCCTCATATGTCTCTTTTTTCCATCTCATTCATTCTTTGAAAATTTATTACTCCACCCTTCCCATCATAATTCCCTTTTAAAGGGGGGGAAAATGTAGATAACTTATTTCTACCACACTAGTGTCATCACTACTTACCAATTTGCTATCTACACTATTTATCAATTTTTCTTGTAAACCTAAATCACTAATATATTTAATACTTTTATCCCAAATCTTGTCATCATATCCCTAATTATAGTATCGCATTACATCATAACCTTGATTTTATTAGATGCATCCCTAATCAACCCATCACTATTCAACATCACCCTCAATCAATTAATATATTAATTTAATTGCATAATTGAACCTTATCAATACCACAATATTAATTAACTAATTAATTATATTATTTAGGTAATTGGTCATAATCAAACAATCTATAGAATGTTAAATTCTATAATAGCTAAAATTAATAAATCAATTTCATCAAATCAATGACATCATCCATCAACTTGGAAAATCTCATCAAATCCAAGGTAACATAAAAAAGTGAAATCAAGTCACTCTTAATAATTACAAAGCCTTACACATCTAACTCCCTATATTTAATCCTCAAATTCCTTCATTTAATGAGGAATTTGACTCATTCCTAGACTTTGATTTTGCATCAGATCTAATGGTCCACATTCATCCAAAAATTTATAATTAGAGCTCACACTCCTCACTTTCAACAACTAATAGAACCTAGATACATTCTACCAATATTAAAAGAAAGCATCATTCATCAAGAAATCAAGGCATTCACAAGGGGGCATGTTGTCAGTTTGTTCTCTCACAACTGACTTGAACATACACATCTCATTTGCATATTCAAGCATAATCTAAACATCAAGAATGGCTTCATTTGTCTTTGGTAAATGAAGGTATGCACATTTTTTTATTTTTTTCATTTGAGGTGATTTATATTTTTTAGATTAGATAATTTACTTTTTGTTTAGTTTCTAGCTTACTTTTATTGTATTACACTAAAATTTTCACTCACATACAACATTAGATGCCACTATAAATCCAAAAAATCATGAGTTGTCCAATAAATTAATCTAAATAACTTAACCTATAACTAGGTCTAGATACACCATACAATCAATGCCACTCCATTATTGTTGAAATTAATCTACTCGGTCTTTGAGGTAAAAATATATTAAATCCTACAAAAAAAAACAACTTAGTGGTTGTTTCTATAAGTAGTCTAGATATGTCATACAAGTAATACCACTCAATGTTATTGAAACTAATCTACTAGATGTTCTAGGTAAAAATATTCCAAATCCTACAAAATAATGTATCTTCCTACATGGGGTCCAAAGCCTTAAAACAGCCTTGACTGAGCCTCTAACAAATAAAAATACTAGTAGTTACCCCAATGGTGAAAGGAACATTGGGATGGATTTGTATTTATATTTTTATTTTATTAATTTATTATTATGTTGAAGTAATTAAAGATTATTAAAGATCAAAATAAATGTTGTGAAAATGCACATTTTGTTTATTGAGAAAACATGCATATGGTGTAAATAATGTGGAAGAGGTATTACATTGATTCTTACTTCCTCTACTCTTCTTTTATTTACATATATGTTATTATTAATTCTTACATAATAGTCAAATAAAATTAAGGATTGATACATAGGTCATACATTTAATGCACTCTTGATATAGTAGTGTAGGTCAACCCTTGACAATCAATATTGTCAATATCTATTGTTACTTTATTGAGAGTCTTTCCTTGTGCTTTATGTATGGTTAGATCTCATGCCATTTTGATATAAATTTGGAGGTGATTACCCCATGTAATAGGAGGAATTTAAATGTGTTGGATTACAAATATCCCATGGGATATCAGAGTAATTTTTGAAGGAAATAACCATGTACATGGGTAAGGATGGTGGATTTAAATCTATGTGGTAGAAACATGAACTATTTCTCCAATGGCTCCATTAACTAACCCTAATTTCACCCATATATTGGATAGAAAAATAATATTTTATACTTTAATTAGTATAATAGTTTTATCAAGTTAAGTGGCATGGTTTAGTATCACCTATTATCTTTTTTGTTCTACTTTACATATTACTATTGGAATGTTTAATGATTTTAGTATTTGCTTGTTATGTATAGTTACCAATATTTTAGTTGCATGTGTGTGTGTGTGTGTGTGTGTGTGTGTGTGTGTGTGTGTGTGTGTGTGTGTGTGTGTGTGTGTGTGTGTGTGTGTGTGTGTGTGTGTGTGTGTGTGTGTGTGTGTGTGTGTGTGTGTGTGTGTGTGTGTTGATGCTTTGAAATATTGAAATTATTCTTGATGTATGAAGGATTATGCTCTTTAAATGAGCATATTCCAATCTTTTTTTTTTGGGTTTGCATTTTTTATTTTGGTTAATAAATTTATAAAAATTAGTTGATTTTTCATGCATATATGTTGACGTAAATATGTGTAATATTACTACCATGTCAAATTCTTACCAAAAGGTGTGGACAAATGAATTTCTTACATACATAAATATATAATTTATGGGGGGAAGTTATCCCAAGTAATAAAAAATTATAACTGACCAACTTCCAAAAGTTTTGTTGTTATGTTGAGGAAATGCCTCACATAATCGCCTATCTATACTATTGAGCATCTTTGGGCCTATTAAATTAATTTCATCAATGGTCACATATTAAATGTGTTTTATTTATTCTTGTAAAAAATTTAGTGCTTGTCTTTCAAGTGACTTGATTTCATGGATATGAATGTAAAGGCTTAAACATATTATTGATTAATTTATGTTAAATGTTATGACACCATTTAGAATGAGGAGAATTAGGGGATAATTGGTTCTCCTTGCAATTCCATTTAGGTTAAGTTTGATGTGGCTAATCAAGTAAGATTTACTTATACCTTTTGTTCCTTGTATAATCATCTTAAGTGGTGTATCTTGTGTGTGTTTTAGGCATGCTATAGAATAATGTTTAAGGTTATATGTTGGTTACCTGATAGGTCACTTAGAAGTGGTTCACTTGTGCACTCTACTTATGTATTCTAAATGATTGTGTGATAATAATATATAAACTATAGTGTTGTGTGTGGTCTAAGAATAACCTCAGAATGATTCTAGTTTTTGTTGGTGTCAAAGTCATAGAACATAATCACGTCAATGCCATCTATGTTATTGTTGCTTGATGGGTGAATGCAGGATAACAATTCCCACTCATGCATTTCCACATGAATTTTTACATCTTCTTGAGTGTCACTAAAATCACTACTTGAGTCAAAATTGTTGTGTTATTTTTTAGATATATTCTCAATATGCCATGGATTGTATAAATCCTCATTTATTCCAAATGGACAATAATGTCTTGTGTAGTTAAAGTAATGTCCATTACAATGTTACAGAAAGGTTTATATAGTAGGAATTCTAACCAATAGAAAGATTCATATGATAGTGAATTAGTAAGAGGTATAATATAGAAATGATGGAATATGCAAATAATTTCTTGAATTGTTCTATTTCTCCAATGATTAGTTTTTCTTTGATTGTATAAAAATAATGTTCAGGCAGCCTCAATGAGTGTAAATTTGTCTATAAAATAAAGGTGATTCATATACACCTCAATGAAATATGGTATTTTTCCTTATTAATATGTACTTTTAGAAACATGTTTGAATATTTGTTTTCTAATAGATAGAGTAAAGAATTTTCTACTACAAACCATTGGAGGTAGCTCTTGTAGTATGTGCAATGTCTCTTGTGCACCTATGTCACAGTTGATAATAGTTTCTATGAGGAAATTTATATATGCAATCATTGTTGGGCATTCAACTAAAACTATAGATAATATTATAGTTAGTTTATGGTGGCAGATTTCATATTTAGTTTCATAGTTTGATATATAATTGAGCACAATGTGGTGAGAGACAACTGGTTGGCAATCAAAATTTTCACACCATATTAAAATCATGCTTGAATTGTAGATGTTCACTCTTTCATCATCACATATTAGAAGGTAAGTTTTATGGCATTTGTCATTGATAAACATACTTGAAATCACTTGTAATGGTCATGGTGATTTATATTTGCATTGTAGATTAGTGTCCCTTTTTGATAAACATGTAGATTTGTTGTATTTAGTGTGATGTTAAACCCAATTTATAAGATCCTCATAATATTTTTGAGAATTGGCACCAAATATTTTATATGTGGTGAGCATGCATGGATTGTTGAGATTGGAACTATGTATTATATCATGGATTATGTCATTAGTGCATGGATTCCACGTTTTCACTTAGTGATCAAATAATATCCTTATAGAATCCACCTGAAGAGGGTCTTCCCAACTTGGTGAATCCATGTTGGATTTATTTTCTAACCATAGAAATACATGGATGCATGTAGATCCTTTATATTGCCATTCATACATGATTATAGAAATATAAATAAATAAATATGATTTTATAGGGTTTTTTTAGTGCAATTAGACCAATCAAAAATAGTTTGAGTATCAATACATGTACCAATAATCCTTGATATAGATATGTTTATCTAGGATTATTTCATAGAAGATTGAAAATATTTTATCTGTGTATGAATATGCAAGATTCATATTTATAATAAGATTTTGGTTTCTCCAATAACTATCATTGCTTGGGAGAGTTGGAGGGGTGACTAGAATGACTTTATGTAGACCTAACCACTTGGTGTTTTTTATTCTCAAGGTGAAGAACAACATTGGGGATCCCAATTTTGTGATCATATTTGTTAGTTCATTTCTACACTTAAACCAAAATGAACATGTACCTCTAAGTATTGATCCAAAATGTATTACTTGATTTCAATAGTAGCATTAGGTAATTGTGTTAGATGTTACAAGTCTAAAATTGTCATTAGAAAATTGTCCTCAATGTTATTTTTTAAAAATATTGTTGATGTTCCTTGGCATTGATGAAACATCATTAGGTTTAACATGAAGTAGCAAAAGTGTGGATGGATTCCAAACTAGTTATCCTAGTATCAAATTAAGTGCATATCATATTCATGCAATTGGACTTTCCTAATATGGGGTTGTTGATACATGACAATTCATGTTGGTAAAAGATAAGGAAGTAATAAAAAACAAGCCCTTTATGTTGTATTCATTTTTAGATGAGCTACCAACATTTGGCCAATTTATTATAGATGGTAGACTACTATTGGTTTTTTTATATAATCTCTTGTTTGGTATACCTCTCTTTGTGCATTTGGAAGAGATGTTATAAAATGTGACATTTGATAACCATGTATATTTTTAGGTGCATTTGTGTATCCATCAAAGTATATATTGTTGATTTGCATGTCTCACATGTCTATAGTAATAAGTGAAGGGAATATGAGATATAAATAGTTTTAGATGGGAGTGTATCAATTAATTTATGGTCAATTTGAGCATCTATATAATAGGATTCAATTTCTATTTTATATTGCAGGGTCTACATGACACATGTTCTACTTATAAAATAATCATGTGGTTTGTTTTATTAACCAAATCATCTTATCACCAAGATGTCAAGATTTTTAGCTCAATGTGGTAGGTACTTAATAATAGAAGATATATCTTGAGTTAAACTAATATTTTAAAGTACATGGGTTGAAATATTAGATTAGCTCATGCGATGAGCATTTCCACAAATTGAGTGGGGTGAGATAAAAATTTGGGTTGTATACCTAGGTTCATGTTTTAGATTAAGGTAAAAGTAGGTTTTGAAGGAACCCCGAAACCCAATAACAAAAATAAAAAAGATAAAGTAATTACATCCACCAGGAAGACCATTCCTAAAACCTACTGAAAATAGCAACAAAATCAAGTTTTACAAGGACCTGAAACCAAAAGAAGAACCCAAGTTTTATAGAGACCTGTAAACTCAAAATAAGTTTAAGACTAAGAGCCAAGTATCAGAACTAGAAACAAAAACCAGTTAAAACATCCAGCAATAGGGACTTGGATAAGAACAAAATCAACAAAGAAGACCCAAGTCTTCTATTGCAATTCCAGGATCATCTTAATAGGATCGTCCAAAGTATACCTAGGTTCATGTTATTTAAAGTGTAAAAATGATTATTATTTCTTTCTAAAATGCATTAATAATAAGTATGTTCGCTATGGAAAATCCTTATCTAAATCCTTGGATAAATCTCCTTGTATATGAAACATGCATGTATTAAATAAAGGCAATATATCATTTCACATAATTTCTTGTGGGGTTGATAGATGTTTTTTATGCATGGTAAATAATTTTATAACATGCATTTATTTGATTCTTGTGTATTGTATAACTCAAAAAACCTATTTTTTTTGCTTTCTCATTCTCCATGGATGTCTACAATGATCATGAAGGAAAAAATAAATACTATTTTTTTGAAAATGTTATTTAGAGTCTAATATTTTGCATATGAAAATAATATATTATGTAAATAAGTAATTGAAATCAAAGAATAACATTATAATTACATATCAAGAATAAAATTAAAATTTGTACGGTGTATGTATGCAGTAGCTAAGAATTAATTTATTTATATGCATAAAAACATGTTAACTTTGTGGGTAAAGGTGAACAAAATTGTGGGTGTAAATATGAATGTATAAGCAATATATAAAGTGTAATTTTTAAAACATTTTATGAAAATATAATATAGTAAAAGCAACTATGTTTTCTACAAAATACGTGTATATAAACATGCAATATGAATAAAAATATGAGTATAAATAAAATAAAAAATGAAGAATAAATTTAAATTTAATTAATTAAAACATAAAAGCTAGTTTAAGATAGAAATAACCCCATAAATTCAATATGAATCAACAAAAACATATAAACTAATTTTAAAAATAAATTATTGCAAACATTAATATATATTAGTAGATTTTATAACATATACATTTTAATACAAGATGTTAATAAAATTGGTTGTAGTTTATTTTGTTGGTGTTTATTTTATTATTCTATAGTCAGAGTAGGTAGTATTACCCATTCAGGTTGGATAGTTTTCCAAATCATCTTGTGTCAGGATAGTACCTAAATACCCTCAATCATGAGCTAACCAACATCACATTTTTTAAGCCTTTTGTCAAGCATGATTTGTATTGATTATAATGGATTTGAATCATATAAATATCATTTTTATCTATTGTGATAATTTTAAATAGCCCAAAAAAATTTGCCTTGTTGAGGGGGGCTAAAAATTTAGTCAGTGGATTTTATGGTTGTTGTGCTAATATTAAATAGTCTAACATCTAGTCAAGTATGTGTTAGGAGAACAACAAAGGAATTGAAATCCTTATACTGATCTTAATTTATAGTATCAAAAAAGGCACTTGTAAGTCATTATTCTGAGTTGGATAGTTATTCTAATATGTTCCCTAATGATATGAAAGCTCGTGTCTATAAACAATTATACAAAATGATATATAACTGATATAGAAGATGAAAAACACTCTTGTTATATGTCTCATCTCAAGTTTTATGGAATACATGTTTATTAGTTTGAAATGCTAAGCAAATGAAATATTCATGAAGCTTTAGATTAGTGCCAACAATGTGAAATATTCATATACATAACCCAAATAAAATATTATTTAAGATTCAAAATGTTTATCTAAATAAGAAATAAAATGAAGATAAATAGTCCAAACAAAATAATATAATACGAGCTATTTTATTTGCTTTTTCACTCCCCATGAATGTCTACAATGATCATCATAGAAAAAATAAATGCTAAATTTTTTAAATGGTATGTATAGTCTAATTTTTTGCATATGAAAATAATATACTATGTATAAATGTAACTATTTAAATATAACCAGTAGAGAAGAGTGATGATATTTATATGGATATTTACATGAATAATTTTTGGCTATAGGTGAATATCACCATGAATGTAATTGTAAGACTATAGGAAATTTTGGATGTGTGCTTTTGAAAACATTTTATGAAAATATAATATAGCAAAAACTATTAAGAAGAAACCAAAATATAAATATTATTGATATAATTATGATCATTACTAAAATAAATTATAACAATAATTATTATAATAATTATACTACTTATCACATCCACATAAGATGGATGATCAGATTATTGGATAAATGTAAATATGTATAAAAATCATATTTCTCCTAATCAAACCCTATGAGAAACATCCAAGAAAATCAACCCACAAATAGTGGGATAAAAATGGAAACTAAGCTAAGATAATAAAAAATAATTGAATTTTTATTATAAATCCACTCAATGGTGAATTAATTATCAAGCCCTAAAATTCCCCCCTTAATTTAGCATAGTTTTAAGTGAACAGGAGATAAATTATTTGAATGCCTCAAATTTGTCCCATGCAAGTGCCTTAGTGAAAATATATGCATGTTATTGATCTATCAAGTAACGTTGGAGTTATTTTTTATTGTTTTGAACATGTTCATGAATGAAATGTAGTTGCACCTCAATGTGTTTGATGCACTCATGAAAAACATAATTGTGAACAAGATTCACTACTCCTTTATTGTATACATAACAAATTATTAGATGATTATATGGTATCCCAAATTTGTAAAGTATATGTATGAGCCAAATCATTTCAAAAATAGCTCCTATTACACAATATTTTGATTTTTTAAAGAAGCTTGAAACATAATTTTGTTTCTTGCTCCCCCATGATATCAGTTCAGATCCCAAAAATAATAAAAATCCTAAAGTAGATTTCCTATCATCAATGTTCCTAGCATGATCTTAATTTGAATATTTTATCAAGAATAATTTTTCATTCTTATATTCTAGGTCAAAATCCATGGTTTTTTATGTATCTCAATATCCACTTTGTTACTTTCTAGTGGCAAACTTTGGTTTCTTGCATTACCTGTGAAAGATAACTTATAACATAGTTGATGTCTATCCTAGTATATGTCAAGTAAATGAGACTCCCTATCAAATTACAATATAGATTTCCCTTTACTTTTGGTGATGGATTTATTCGAGATAAGTAAATTCTTGTCTCCATAGCTATGGAAATTAGTTTGAAATCCATCATGCAAAACTTCTTAAGTGTTGTCTTGGCATATTTTAGTTAAGATACAAATATGTGATTTTATCTCTATAAAACTTCCAAACCAAGACAATAATGTAGAATCCTGAGATCTATCATGTTGAATGCTCAATTTAGATCTTTCTTTGTTGACTCAATCATCTCCACTAAACTCCTAGAGATGACTAGAACAATGACATATACTACAAAATTACCATCTCCCCCTTGTTGTTTGAGGTAGAGATTTAGATCATATGGATTCCTTTTGAATCCATGGTTCAAGATATGCTCTTCAATTTTAATATATCATGGCCCTGGAGCTTGTTTAAGACCATATAGTGATTTGACAAGTCTACATACTTTATCTTATTTTCCTAGTATGACAAAACCTTCTAGTTGAGTCATGTATAGTTCTTATAAATATCCATTAAAAAAGGCATTCTTTATGCCCATTTGATGGAATTTCCATCCAAATTATGTAGCTAAAGTAAAAATCATCCTAGATTTTTCATCTTAGCTTTGGGAGAAAAAATCTCCTCATATTCAATGCCTTATTTATGAGCATACCCCTTTACAACTTGCCTTGACTTGTGCTTATTGAGACTGCCATGTGCTTTGTACTATAACTTGAATATCCATTCACATCCAATTTTCTTCTTCCATGGAAGTTCTATAAGTTACCATATTTGATTCTTTATCAGTGAGTTATATTCTACATCCATAGTATATTTCTAAGGTTTTTACTGTAGGGATTATTAAACTATAAAAGTCTCAATAGATTCAATAATTTTACTCATTAGGGATAAATTAACTTCTTCTCAAGTCATATTATGAGTCATTAGTCCAGTGGTAGATGTATCTAGAAAATCATCTAGATTAGCTTCTTTTAGTGTACACATATACCATTTAGGCATATGTTGATTAATTCCTTTGGGTGGTGTAGCTACACCATTGTTCCCATTATCATTGTCTTCATCTGAAGGATAACCATCTTCTACTTTCACTATGGGACTAATTTGTTCATCATGTGAGCTTGTGGAAGGAGCCTCTATTTATTTATTTTCAAAAAACTTATCCCTATTATTATAAATTTTCTTGGTTTTTGGATCCATTAGTATATAACTGAGTGCTTCTTCATTGTATCCTAATAAAATATTTTTTTTTTATGATTTCATATCAATTTTAGTTATCTAGTTTTTAGGAACATGCATACTTGATTTACATCTAAAAACTCTAATATGTGAAATAGATTGATTTTTCCCTCACCATACTTCCTATGGTGCTACCCCATCAATAATTGTAGTGGGAACTCTATTAAGTAGATATATTATAGTTTAGATTGCCTCAACCCAAAAATCATTTTCCAAGCCTAATTCATTGATCATACATCACACCATTTCCATGATAGTATGATTTATTCAGTTATATTGAGTGTGGATTTTTCATTTGAAAATGAATGCCATTTTTTTTCAAAAATTATTTGAACTTATTATTGGCGTATTCCCCCTCACTCTGAGTGGAGTGTTTTTATCTTACGATAAGTTTTTATTTCAATAGTGAATTTGAATTTATTGAAGTTTTCAAAGGCTTAACTCTTGGTTTTGAGATAATATACCCATATTTTCTATGATTAATCATCAAAAAATATCATGAAGTATTTAAATTTAGCATGACTAGGGCTCATGGGCCTGCATAGATCAATATGCACTAGATCAAATTATGGGGGTTCAAAATGTACTTTTCTAAAATGGAGCTCTTTTTTATTTTCTAACTAAGTAATTTTGACATTTATTTATACCTTATTTTAGAGTTGAAAATCCTCTTACCATATAAAAATGGTAGAGTGTACTATTAGGAACTTGTGCTACCCCTTCTTTTTACTTTGTTATTATAATAATTGTTATGAATGCATATGCTTTATAAGTCATCATGTGAGCATTTTGTTTTATTACAAATTCATGGGAAGTGGTAGTTACTTAGATTAGACTTAGTATATAATTAAGTGTTGAGTCTAATGAAGGAGGGATGAATTTATTGTATTGAGTTTACTCAAAGGAGGTTACCCCCTCGAAGAGGCCAGTGATTTTCCAATTTAGCCATTATAATTTAGTTTAGCTTATTTGAGTTAATATATTGCTAATGTTCATAGTTTATTTCATATAGTTATAATGATTTGATAAATTGTCTAGGAAGGATCCTCTCATCTGGTATCAGAGCACTTTCTAGAGCCAATTTTTTTTTTTGAAAGTGTTTTTCTATTCCTTCCACTTCATAATTCATTTAAATGTTTTTCTATATCACAATAATCTATTTCAGACCATGGTAAAAACATATCTATATAACTGTGGGAAGAACTTGGGTGAAATCCCTAAAACACATTGTAAGGAGTACTACAGGAACCCTAAAGTAGCTGTCCAATTAAGAGAACCTATTATAAAAATAGGTAATGGCCCCATCTTGATTAACTAGTTCCCATCCGTGAGGAAAACCAAGAGCTATTGTTTAGAGTTAAACCCATGGCCATAAATTTTTTAGAGATCAGTACTCACTTATATGGCATTGGTGGCTAGAAAGATATCTTTAAACCCTTAGGTATCCATTAAAACATGGGGCCCATTTTTATTAGTTTTAGAATATTTCTAGTAGACTATCAAAAAAATCAACCAGTAGTAGGGTATCCAAATATTGTCAAAGGACTTACAACCAGACATTTGATAGAAACTACAAACCACAAAATCTTTATTATATCAGTTTTAGAAAAATATCCATAGAGTATTAGATAGCTCTTAGAGGACTTGCAGCTAGACATTTGATAAAAACAAAAAAATCTTCATCCTATCAGTTTTCAAAAAATATCTAGAGTATTAGATAGCTCTGAGAGGACATTTTTGTTTTTTTACCATATCTCTCCATTTATAGCCCCATTGATTCTCAAACTTTATATGGACACCTAAAATTCCATTCTCCACATTTTCTTCTTTGAGGTCCCATTTCTCGATTCCACTCCTAATTCTTGCAAATTTCAATTATCCTTTTTTTGGGTTTTGCCATAATTCTATTTTTATCCATTTGCCTTGAAATTTTTCCACAGTGTTCATCTCCATTTTATACTACTTTGTCCCTCTTTCATAGATTTTCCATTTTTTTTCATTTTCACTCTTAAAATTGCGCTCACCTTCATCAATCATACTCCCACTATGCAAAATAATTAGTAAAAGTACCTTTACCCCTTCCATTTTTTCTCAAATCACAAACTTCCCCTACTAAACATGTCTTAACTTTAGTTTTCCTAATCATTGCAAAAAAATATCTTATTCAGGTCATGGTAGTAACCTAAATAAGAGAAAAAAACATGGAAGATAAAATTGTGGCCCTCAAGACAAACATCAAAGATCTTGATGAAAAAATTCTCAGCCTTAGTCTTCACCATACCACCTTGAATAATAGATGACATCTAGAGTCCTCTTTTGACATCAAATTTTCTTCTTCTAGCAATTTTCATAGGTCGAAACTTTATTTTCCTTGATTCCATGATGTAGATCTAACTGGATGGTTCTATTAGGCAAAACAATATTTTAGTCTACATAATACTTTTGATGCCAAAAAGGTTCTACTTGCATCCTTTCACTTAGAACTTGAAGCCCTTCAATCATATCATTAGTGTACCAAGGCTCATGATGAGCCAAGATGGACTAATTTTTTCACCCTCATTTTGTAATAGTTTGGCCCTAGTACTTATGATGACTTCATGGAAGCACTCACTAAACTTTGCCAAATAGGAATCATGAGAAAACATCAAAAAAAAAATTAAAAATTGGCCAATCACACAGAGGGATTGTTTGATGAATTATTCAAGAGTTGTTTTATCAGTGGACTGAAGAATGAAATTCAATCTAAGGTCAAAATTTTACAGCCCAACATGATGATAGAAGCCCTAGGGTTGACTAATTTGATAGATGGCAAGATCATATCTTAGCAGTGATTCAAATCCAATTTTCCTTCATTCATAAATACAACTCCACAATGATCTCAAATAATGCCAACCCACAGAACCACTCCTATCAAGCATTTGACTAAAGTAGAAATATGAGCGCATAGAGAAAATGTACTATGCTATAATTGTGATGACAAATTCACTCAGGTACATTGATGTGTCGAGCAAAATCTCTATTTATTGGATGTGGACTCTCCACATGAAATTGAAGATTGAGAAGATGTTTAGGATACAACAGATGATATGGAAGAAGCTCATCTGATTGTGGAACCAAATTCTCAAGAAGACCAACTAGAGATCTCTCTCCATGCCTTATAAGGAGTCACCACCCCATAAACCATACAAGTCAAGGGTTAATTCAATAAGTTCTTTCTCACAATACTCATTGATTTTGGTAGCACTCATAACTTAATTGACCCTCAAATTGCCAAACAGGTTGATTGTTTTATCTATCCTTGATCCAAATTTGAAGTCATGATTGCCAATAGGGGCGCATTACCTTACAAAAGGAAGTGTGATAATGTGTGTATCTCTATTGGAGATTATAACTATTGGAAATATTGTCATTAATTTCAAAGGTCTAGCATTATTCGTGATAAAGGCCCCATTACATTTAATGATGTTTGTAATAGTTATATCTTGGCTAATGTGTGTTAATATTTATTTAATTTGAATAAATATATTTTTTATTGCATATAAGATAAAATAAGGGCCCATGGAGAAGTCAAAGAGTCACGGGGTAAAGACAAAAGAAGAATGGGATGCATTATCCCATGAAGAGTCATCTTGGGGAATTCTAAGAGTCACCAAGTGAAAACAAAAGAGGAAGGGTGAAATTTCTCATTAAGGGACACTTTGAGGAATATGAAAAGTCACCAAAATAAGGACAAAAGAGGAAAGGACATTTTTGCTTATGAAGGGTCACCACATGACTTTTCAAATGAAAAGATACGAAGGGTCATACAAGTTTGGCACCATTTTCCATGAGGATTGAAGGGTCACAAAGGGTGAAGTCCAAAGGTCATTTGGAAAGCTATAAATAAAGGCTTGAGAATCTATTTTTAATATGTGAGATAGAGTTTGATTTGATATGGTAATATCTAGCTTAGAAAAGCAATGGAAGAGATGAGAATGATTTGTATTTTTTATATCTAGCTTAGAAGAGCAAAGTTTAGAGAGGAAAGAGATATTGTAATGAACTATCATTTGTTGAGATAGCAACACTGAGAGATAGTTGTGTGGTGTACACAAAGGGGTTGGTGCTCCTATGGGTTAGTGCTCACAAATTATTACTATGTTGGTGCTCAGCAAAGGGGTTGGAGCTCATGTGAGTTGGTGCTCACAAATAGTTGCTATGTTGGTGCTCAAAAGAGGGGTTGGTACTCCTACAATTTGGTGCTTATGAATATTGTGTTTTGAGTTGGTACTCATTCATATACTTAAGATTATTCTCTATGGTTTTTCCCATATTGGGTTTCCACATTAAATCTGATGTCTTTCTCTATCTTGTGTGGTGTTTATTATTTCAATTTTATTACATATCTTGAATGTATGTTAAAGTAGAATTTGATTAGGGGAAAGTTTTATAAGATATATGATATACTTATTCACCCTCTCTCTTAGTATATCCCATGCTTAACAGTTAGTATTAGATCAGGGTCCTTTTGAAAAAGTTTTACAACTTGAAGGTAGATTAGAAAAGCACAAGATGGCCATACATGAAGATGCCTCTACAAGTAAAAGGATAGATGATAAAAAATAAGAAGAGGATGAAGATAAAGTGAATATGGAAGGAGAACTCATTTGTGTCTTAGAAGAGTTAAAGGCTGTTGAAAATAAAAATTGAAGATTAAAGTGCTAGATTGAGAAAAATAAAAAGGAGTCAAAGGAAATAATTGAAGATCTACAAGCACACTTTAAAGAAGCCAAGAAGAATTAAGAAGATCTAACAGCACAGTTAAAAATAGTAAGAAAAGAATGTGAAAGGTATGTTATTGAAATTGCTTTTTTAAAAGTAGATCTTGATAAAACAAATAAAGCAATCGATGATAGAGCAATCAATGATTCAAAATTTGAGAATAGTACTAATATGCTAAATAAGATATTAGAATGCTAAAAGGTAATATTAGTTAAGATAGGTATCGGATTTGAAAAGAAAAAGAGCTATGTTGAAGCTCTTACAAAAGGGAAAACAAAAAGAGAAGTGAACAATACAGAGTACATTTCAAACAAATAAGGCTAGAGGGAACAAAGCTATAATAGGAAATCAGGTCAGAGATACACAAATAGGTCCTATTTTTATGGTTATTGTTTTTATTGTAATATATATGGTCATAACAAATTAGAATATAGAAAAAGAGCTACTAGTCTCAAAAATAAGAAAAACAAAAGTCATGTAGAGTCAAGAAGAAGCTACAATTCTTTTGCTCCTCTATCAAGCTTGGATGAATAGGTCATAATTTGCTACAAGTGTAACAACTTTGAACACATAGCTTAGTAATATAGAAGCATGTTTGAGTCAGTCAAGAAGTACTAGAGTTTTAATGCTCTATTCATCAAGAAGAAGGATCAGACATAGTAGAAGAAACAACTTGAAGATTCTATGTTGGTTCAGACAGCTTTACATGCAAGAAATAAAGAAAAGCTATGGTTCATTGATAATGGATGTTTGAGGTGCATGACAAGAGACAAGAGCAAGTTCATAACATTGAAGAAGATTAATGGTGGCATAGTTAAATTTAGAGACAATACTACTATCAGAATTGTTGAAAAAGGTACACTAAGTTTGGATAATGGTAGACCTAAAACTAAAAATGTTTTATATGTAGGTCTTAAGCATAATCTTTCGAGTGTAAGTCAAATATGTGATCAAGGGCACACACTAAATTTTTATGTAGAAGGTCATGAAATTAGAAGAAAATATTCAAGTGTATTAGTTGTAGATGCTCAGAGAACAAGAAATAACTTGTATATGTTGTCAGACATCAAAGGTCAAAAATGTTGTTTGAGTCAGATTGAAGAAATTTGGCTATGGCACAAGAGAATGGGGCACATAAATTTTGAAAATATTGTCAAACTCAACAAAAATCAAGTAGTCAAAAATCTTCCAAAGATTATAAAGCCATTCGACATACTTTGTGGACCTTGTCAACATGGGAAGCAGGCTAGAAGGCAATTCAAAACAAAAGAGTACTCAACCAATCAGATGCTAGAACTTGTTCACATTGACCTATGTGGACCTATGAGGACTCAAAGCATTCAAGGTGATAAATATTTCATGTTGTTTATTGATGATTTTTTATGTATGACTTAGGTAATGTTTTTAAAGAAAAAATCAGAAACTTTTAGACATTTAAAAGTATTAGTTGAAAATGAAACTAGTTTGAGGATTAAGTGTCTAAGATTACATCAAGGAAGAGAATTCATGTCAGACCAATTTATTGAGTTTTATGAAGATCATGGAATAAAGAGATATTATTCAACAGCAAAAACTCCACAGCAAAATGGAGTAGTTGAATGGAAAAATAGAATAGTTCAGGAGATGGTGAGGACAATGCTAAATGAATCCAAGATAGCAGATAAATATTGGAGAGAGGAAGTTGGTACATTAGTGCATATTCAAAATATAGAATTACTAAGAGTCAATAGTGACAAGACTCTTTATGAGCTATGGAAATACAAACCAACAATAGTTGAGTATTTTAAATTTTTTGTAGCAAATGCTTTATAAAGAGAACTGATAAAAAACTTGGTAAGTTTGAATCTAGAGCAGATGAAGGTATATTTCTTGGTTATTCTTACAAAAATAAATCTTATAAATTTCATAACACAAGAACCAAGAAAATTGTTGAAAGTGCAAGTGTCAGGATAGAAGAAGATGGAACATAAAGAATCAGTGATCCAGTAGACATTTATGAAATCATTGAAGAGGAAGGCTTTGAAGAATCAAATGAAGATGAGGAGAAAAAAGGCACCAAAACTCCATCCAAATATGTTTAGAGAAATAATAATGAAAGTGACATCATCAAGGACATAAATGAAGGAATTTACACCAGAAGAATGATGGTAAGTGAATCTGAACAAGTTAATTTCTCTTTGTTACCTAAAATTCAGCCTAGAACTTTTTCAGAAGCTAGACATGATGAGCATTGGGTTAAGGCTATGGATGAATAATTAAATCAAATAGAAAAGAATTATACTTGGGAATTAGTGCCTAGACCAAAAGATCATAATGTGATAGGAACAAAATGGGTTTATAGAAATAAGTTGAATGAAAATAGAGAAGTGACTAGAAATAAAACAAGATTAGTATGCAAATAATATGCTCAGATTAAGGGAATAGATTTTGAAGAAACTTTTGCACCAGTGGCAAGGTTAGAGGCTATTAGAATGTTTCTTGCATATGCAATGTTTAAAAATTTCAAAGCATTTTATATGGATGTCAAATCTACCTTTCTAAATGGGAATCTTGAACAAGAGGTCTACATTGAGTAGCCTGAGGGATTTATTCTCTCAAATATTAGTGACCATGTATGTAGATTGAATAAAGCATTATATGGATTGAAACAAGCTCTCAAAGCTTGGTATGTAAGATTTGATAAGTACCTATAAGATAAAGGATTCAAGAGAGCATTTGTTGATGGTAATCTTTACATCAAAATAGAAGGGGAGCATCTATTAATTGTTGTGGTATATGTTGATGATATCATTTTTAGAAAAAATACTGAAAAAATGACAAAAGAATTTTCTAATAGAATGTAAAAATAATTTGAGATGTCTATGCTTGGAGAATTATCATTTTTCTTAAGATTGTAAATATTTCAATCAAATAAAAGAATTTTCATATCTCAAAGTAAATATGCTAAGGAAATGTTGAAGAAATTTGGTTTTGAGGATTGTGCACCAGTTGGCACACCTATATGTATAGGAAATAAGGTGAGCAAGGATGAAGATTCACCTATTATAAATCAAACTTTGTATAGATATATGATTGGTAGTCTTTTATATTTGAAAGCATCAAGGCTAGACATCATGCATGTAATAGGTATGGTTGCAAGATATCAGTCATCTCCAAAAGATAGTCATGTTTAGTTGGTAAAGAGAATATTCAAATATATCAAGGGGACATTGGATTATGGATTATGGTATCCCATAGATAGAGATTTCACTTTGGTTGACTATACAGATTTAGATTGGGTAGGGTGTTTAGATGAGAAGAGTACAAGTGGAGGAGCTTTCTTCCTTGGTGATAGCTTAGTATCATTATTAAGCAAGAAACAAAATTTAGTATCACTTTCTACAGCTGAAGCAAAATATATTGCAGTAGTAATGTGTTGTACTCAAGTGCTTTGGTTGAAGCAAAATTTGAAAGATATCAAGGTAAAGTATGATGAACCAATTTCCATTTTGTGTGATAACACAAGTGATATAAATATTTTGAAAAATCTAGTAATGCATTTAACAACAAAATATATTCCTATTAGATATCACTTCTTGAGAGAGTAGGTTGCAAAACAACATGTTAAGATGGAATATATCAGTACTACAAAAGAGATTGTAGATATTTTCATAAAGGCACTACCAAAATACACATTTGAATATCTGTGAGAGAAGTTGGGAGTATTTTTTATTACTTCCTGCCATTGAGATTTAGCATCAGTTGAGGGGGAGCTAAGTGTTAGCTCCAAGAAGGCCCTTTGCCATTAATGTCAAAGTGAGAGAATAATAGGTACATGTACAAGTGTAAAAATAGGTACAGGGAAAAGGTACAAGTTACTACAGTAAGGGGGAGTTACTATATATTTTTTAGATGATAGTATGTGCAGGATTCAAGATGTGGCAGTTTCAAGATTGAGGTTGCCATCAATCACAAAGGGGGAGATTGTTGGAAATATTGTCATTAATGTCAAAGGTCTAGCATTATTGGTGATAAAATCTCCATTACATTTAATGATATTTGTAATAGTTATATCTTAGCTAATGTGTATTAATATTTATTTAATATTAACAAATATATTTTTGGTTGCATATAAGACAAAATAAGGGCCCATGGAGAAGTCAAAGAGTCACGGGGTAAAGAAAAAAGAAGAATGAGATGAATTTTCCCATGAAGAGTCATCTTGGGGAATTTCAAGAGTCACCAAGTGAATATAAAAGAGGAAAGGTGCAATTTCTCATGAAGGGACACTTTGAGGAATATGAAAAGCCATCAAGATAAGGAAAAAAGAGGAAAGGACATTTTTTATTATGAAGGGTCACCACATGACTTTTCAAATGCAAGGATACAAAGGGTCGTACAAGTTTGGCACCATTTTCTATGAGGATTAAAGGGTCACAAAGGGTGAATTCCAAAGGTCATTTGGAAAGATATAAATAAAGGCTTGAGAAGCCATTTGTAATATGTGAGATAGAGTTTGATTTGATATTGTAATATCTAGCTTAGAAAAGTAATGGGAGAGATGAGAATGATTTGTATTTGTTTTATCTAGCTTAGAAGAGAAAATTTTAGAGAGAAAAGAGATATTGTAATGAACTATCATTTGTTGAGATAGAAACATTTAGAGATAGTTGTATGGTATACACAAAGGGGTTGGTACTCCTTTGGGTTGGTGCTCATGAATTGTTATTGTGTTGGTGCTCAGCAAAGAGGTTGGTGCTCCTATGAGTTGGTACTCATAAATAGTTGTTGTGTTGGTGCTCAGTGAAGGGGTTGGTGCTCTTGCAAGTTGGTGCTTGTGAATATTGTGTTTTGATTTGGTGCTCATTCATATACTTGAGATTGTTCTCCGTGGTTTTTCCTACATTGGGTTTCCACGTTAAGTATGGCATCTCTCTCTATCTTATGTGGTGTTTATTATTTCAGTTTTATTACATATCTTGAATGTATGTTAAATTGTAATTTGATTAGGGGAAAGTTTTATTAGAGATATCATATATTGGTTCACCCCCTCTCTCAGTATATCCCTTACTTAACAATTGGTATCAGAGCAGGTTCTTTTGAAAAAGTTTTATAGCTTGAAGGTAAACTGGAAAAGTACAAGATGGCCATACATGAAGATGCCTTTGCAAGGAAAAGGATAGATGATAAAAAAGAAGAATAGGATGAAGCTAAAGTGAATTTGAAAGGAGCACTCATTTATGCCTTAGAAGATAAGAAAGGTTGTTGAAAAGAAAAATCAAAGATTGAAGTGCCAGATCGAGAAAAATGAAAAGGAGTTAAAGGAAATAATTTAAAATCTACAAGCACACTTTGAAGAAGCTAAGAAGAATGAAGAAGATATAATGGCACAGTTGAAAATAGTAAGAAAATAATGTGAAAGGTATGTTATTGAAATTGCTTCTTTAAAAGTAGATCTTGATAAAACAAATAAAGTAATCAATGATAGAGTAGCTGATGATTCAAAATTTGAGAATAGCACTAATATGTTGAATAAGATATTAGAAATCCAAAAGGCAATATTAGATAAGACAAGTATCATATTTGGAAAGAAAAAGAGCTATGTTGAAGCCCTTAGAAAAGAGGAAACAAAAAGAGAAGAAGTGAAGAATATAGAGTACATCTCAAACAAAGAAGGCTAGAGGAAAAAAAGCTACAACAGGCAATCAAGTCAGAGATACACAAACAGGTTCTATTTTTATGGTTATTATTTTATTTTAATAGATATGGTCACAAGAAACTAGAATGTAGAAAAAGAGATAATAGTCTCAAAAAAATAAAAAGGAAAGTCATGTAGAGTCAAGCAGAAGCTACAACTCTTTTGCTCCTCTATCAAGCTTGGATGAAGAGGCCATAATTTTTTACAAGTGTAACAACTTTAGACACATAGCTCGGTACTGTAGAAGCATGTTTGAATCAGTCAAGAAGGACTAGAGTTTTAAGGCTCCATTCATCAAGAAGAAGATCCAAACATGGTAGAAAAAATAACTTGAAGATTCTATGTTGGTTCAGATAGCTTTGCATGCAAGAAATGAAGAAAATCCATGGTTCATTGATAGTGGTTATTCGAGGCACATGATAGAAGATAAGAGAAAGTTCATAACCTTGAAGAAGATCAATGGTGGCAAAGTGAAATTTGGATACAATAGTACTACAAAAATTACTAAAAAAGGTACACTAAGTTTGGATAATGGTAAAACTAAAATTGAAAATGTTTTATATGTCGAAGGTCTTAAGCATAATCTTTTAACTGTAAGTCAAATGTGTGATCAAGGGCACACACTAAATTTTTATGTAGAAGGTTGTGAAATTAGAAGAAAATATTCAGATGTATTGGTTACAGATGCTCAGAGAATAAGAAATAACTTGTATATGTTATCAGACATCAAAGGTCAAAAATGTTGTTTGAGTCAGATTGAAAAAAGTTGGCTATGACATAGAAGAATTAGGCACATAAATTTTGACAATCTTCTCAAACTAAGAAAAAAGCAAGCTGTCAAAAATCTTCCAAATATTACAAAGCCATTTGATACGCTTTGTGGACCTTGTCAACATGGAAAGCAGGCTAGAAGGTGATTCAAAACAAAAGAGTACTCAACCACTCAGATGCTAGAGCTTGTTCACAGTAACCTATGTGGACCTATGAGGACTCAAATCACTCAAGGTGATAAACATTTCATGTTTCTTATTGATGATTTTTCATGTATGAGTTAGGTAATATTTTTTTAAAAAAATAGAAGCTTTTAGACATTTCAAAGCATTCAAAGCATTAGTTGAAAACGAAACTAGTTTGAAGTTTAAGTGTCTAAGATCAAATTGAGGAGGAGAATTTATATTAGACTAATTTATTAAGTTTTGTGAAGATCATGGAATAAAGAGACATTATTCAGTAGCCAAAACTCTACAACAAAATAGAGTAGTTGAATAGAAAAATAGAACAGTTCAGGAGATGGCAAGGACAATGCCAAATGAATCTAAGATAGCAGATAAATATTGAAGAGGTAGTTGGTATAGCAGTGCATATCAGATTAAAGCATTACTAAGAGTCGATAGTGATAAGACTCCTTATGAGGTATGGAAAGACAAACCAGTAATAGTTGAGTATTTCAAACTTTTTGGTAGTAAATGCTTCATAAAAAAATTGATAAAAAACTTGGTAAGTTTGAATCTAGAGAAGATGAAGGTATTTTTCTTGGTTATTCTTGCAAAAGTAAAGCTTATAAATGTTATAACAAAAGAACCAAGAAAATTTTTGAAAGTGCAATTGTCAGGATAGAAGAAGATGGAACACAAAGAATGAGTGATCTAATAGACATTTCTAAAATTATTAAAGAGGAAGGCTTTAAAGAATAATATGAAAATAAGGAGAAGGAGAAAAAAGGCACCAAAACACCATCTAAATATGTTCAAATAAATCCTAATGAAAGTGACATCATCAAGGACATAAATGAAGGAATTTGCACCAAAAGAATGATGGTAAGTGAATCTGAATAAGTTAATTTCTCTTTATTATCTAAAATTTAGCATAGAACTTTTTCAAAAGCTAGACATGATGAGCATTGGGTTAAGGCTATGGATGAATAATTAAATCAAATAGAAAAGAATGATACTTGGGAATTAGTGCCTAGACCAAAAGATCATAATGTGATAGGAACAAAATGGGTTTATAGAAATACATTGAATGAAAATGGAGAAGTCACCAAAAATAAAGAAATATTAGTATGTAAAGGATATGCTCAGATTGAGGGAACAGATTTTGAAGAAATTTTTGCACTAGTGGCAAGGTTAGAGGCTATTACAATTTTTCTTGCATATGCAGTGTTTAAACATTTTAAAGTGCTTCAGATAGATGCCAAATATGCCTTTATAAATAAGAATCTTAAAGAAGAGGTCTACATTAAGCATCCTAAGGGATTTATTCTCTCAAATATTAGTAACCATGTATATAAATTGAATAAAGCAATGTATGGATTGAAACAAGCTCCTAAAGTTAGGTATGCAAGACTTGAAAAGTACCTGCAAGATCAAGGATTCAAGAGAGGATTTGTTGATAGTAATCTTTACATCAAAATAGAAGGTGAGCATCAATTGATTGTTGTGGTATATGTTGATGATATCATTTTTAGAGGAAATATTGAAAAGATGACAAAATAATTTTTTGATAGAATGCAAAAAAAATTTGAGATGTCTATACTTGGAGAATTATCATTTTTCTTAGGATTGCAAATATTTCAATCAAATAAAAGAATTTTCATATCTCAAAGTAAATATGCCAAAGAAATGTTGATGAAATTTGGTTATGAGGATTGTGCACCAGTTGGCACACCTATGTGTACAATAAATAAGGTGACCAAGGATGAAGATTCACCTATTACAGATCAATCTTTATATAGATCTATGATTGGTATTTTTTTATATTTGATAGCATCAAGGCCAGACATCATGCATGCAATAGGTATGGTTATAAGATATTAGTCATCTCCAAAGGATAGTCATGTTCAGTTGGTAAAGAGAATATTCAAATATATCAAGGGGACATTGGTTTATGGATTATGGTATACCATAAGTAGAGATTTCACTTTGGTTGACTATACAGATTTAGATTGGGTAGGGTGTTTGGATGACAAAAAGAGTAGAATTGGAGGAGCTTTCTTCCTTAGTGATAGTTTAGTATCATGGTTAAGCAAGAAGTAGAATTTAGTATCACTTTGTATAGCTAAAGTAGAATATATTGCAACAGTATTGTGTTAAACTCAATTGCTTTGGATGAAGCAAACTTTGAAAGATATCGAGGTAAAGTATGATGAACCTATTTCCATTTTTTGTGATAACATAAGTGCTATAAATATTTCAAAAAATTTAGTAATGCATTCAAGAACAAAACATATTCCCATTAGATATCAC
The DNA here is from genome assembly GCA_037957365.1 of Torreya grandis. NCBI lineage: Eukaryota > Viridiplantae > Streptophyta > Pinopsida > Cupressales > Taxaceae > Torreya > Torreya grandis. Next base: position 1,185,550 of record JARHVA010001828.1, on the reverse strand, counting down.
TTCTTGAAAAAGCAAGTTGCAGATCAACAGGTTAAGATAGAATATATCAATATTATAGAGTAGATTATAGATATTTTCAAAAAGGCACTACCAAAAGACAATTTGAATATCTGTGAGAGAAATTGGGATTAATTTCTATTACTTCCTTCCATTGAGGTTTAGCATTAGTTTAGGGGGAGCTAAGTGTTAGCTCAAGGAAGGCCCTTTGCCATTGATGTCAAAGGGAGATAATAACAGGCATAGGTACAGGTGCAAAAATAGATACAGGGAATATGTATAGGTTACTACAATAAGGAGAAGTTAATGTATGTTTTTCAGATGGTAGTATCTGTAGGATTTAGTGTGTGGTAGTTTCAAGATTGAGGTTGCCATCAATGACAAAGGAGGAGATTGTTGGAAATATTGTCATTGATGTCAAAGGTCTACCATTATTGGTGATAAAGTACCCATTGCATTTAATGATGTCTTTAATAGTTATATCTTGGCTAATGTGTGTCAATATTTATTTAATATTAATGAATATCTTTTTGGTTGCATATGAGACAAAATAAGGGCCCATGGAGAAGTCAAAGAGTCACGAGGTAAAGACAAAAGAAGAATGGGATGAATTTTCCCATGAAGAGTCATCTTGGGGAATTTCAAGAGTCACCAAGTGAAGATAAAAGAGGAAGGGCACAATTTCTCATGAAGGGACACTTTAAGGAATATGAAAAGTCATCAAGATAAGGAAAAAAGAGGAAATGACATTTTTGCTTATGAAGGGTCACCACATAACTTTTCAAATGTAAGGATACGAAGGGTCATACAAGTTTGGTGCTATTTTCTATGAGGATTGAAGGGTCACAAAGGGTGAAGACCAAAGGTCATTTCGAAAGCTATAAATAAAGGCTTGAGAATCCATTTGTAATATGTGAGATAGATTTTGATTTAATATTGCAATATCTAGCTTTAAAAAGTAATGGGAGAGATGAAAATGATTTGTATTTGTTATATCTAGCTTAAAAGAGCAAAGTTTAGAGAGGAAAGAGATATTGTAATGAACTATCATTTGTTGAAATAGCAACATTGAGAGATAGTTGTGTGGTATACACAAAGGGGTTGGTGCTCTTGTGGGTTGGTGCTCATGAATTGTTGTTGTGTTGATGCTCAGCAAAGGGGTTAGTGCTCCTGTGAGTTGGTGCTCATAAATAGTTGTTGTGTTGGTGCTTAGCAAAGGGGTTGGTACTCCTGCAAGTTGGTGCTTATGAATATTGTGTTTTGATTTGGTGCTCATTCATATACTTGAGACTGTTTTCCATGGTTGTTCCTACATTGGGTTTCCATGTTAAATATGGTGTCTCTCTCTATCTTGTGTGGTGTTTATTATTTAAGTTTTATTGCATATCTTGATTGCATGTTAAAGTGGAATTTGATTAGGGGAAAGTTTTCTAAGATATATGATATATTGATTCACCCCCTCCCTCTCAGTATATCCCATGCTTAACAATTGGTATCAGAGCAGGTCCATTTTGAAAAAGTTTTACAGCTTGAAGGTAGATTAGGAAAGCACAAGATGGCTATACATTAAGATCCATCTACAAGTAAAAAGATAGATGATCAAAAATAAGAAGAGGATGAAGCCAAAGTGAATCTAGAAGGAGAACTTATTTGTGTCTTAGAAGAGTTAAAGGTTTTTGAAAATAAAAATCAAATATTGAAGTGCCAAATCAAGAAAAATGAAAAGGAGTCAAAGAAAATAATTGAAAATCTACAAGCACACTTTGAAGAAGCCAAGAAGAATGAAGAATATCTAACAGCGTAGTTAAAAATAGTAAGAAAAGAATGTGAAAGGTATGTTATTGAAATTACTTCTTTAAAAGCAGATCTTGATAAAACAAATAAAGCAATCAATGATAGAGCAACCAATGATTCAAAATTTGATAATAGCACTAATATGTTGTATAAAATATTAGAAATCAAAAATGCAATATCAGATAAGATAGGTATCAGATTTGAAAAGAAAAAGAGCTATGTTGAAGCCCTTACAAAAGAAGAAACAAAAAGGGAAGAAGTGAATAATACAGAGTACATCTAAAATAAAAAACGCTGGAGGGAACAAAGCTACAAAAGGCAATCAAGTCAGAGATACACAAATAAATCCTATTTTTATGGTTATTATTTTTATTGTAATGGTTGTGGTCATAAAAAATTAGAATGTAGAAAAAGAGATAATAGTCTCAGAATTTAAAAAAAATGAAAGTCATGTAGAGTCAAGCAGAAGCTACAACTCTTTTGCTCCTCTATTAAGCTTAGATGAAGAGGCCATAATTTCTTATAAGTGTAATATCTTCAGACACATAGCTCAATAATGTAGAAGCATGTTTGATTCAGCCAAGAAGAACCAGAGTTTCAAGGCTCCATTCATCAAGAAGAATGTTCAGACATGGCAGAAGAAATAACCTGAAGATTCTATGTTGGTTTAGATAGCTTTGCATGCAAGAAATGAAAAAAAGCCATGGTTCACTGATAGTAGATGTTTAAGGCACATGACAAGAGACAAGAGCAAGTTCATAACCTTAAAGAAGATCAATGGTGGCACAGTGAAATTTGGAGACAATACTACTGCCTGAATTGCTGAAAAAGGTACACTAAGTTTGGATAATGGTAGAACTAAAATTGAAAATGTTTTATATGCAAAAGGTCTTAAGCATAATCTTTTGAGTGTAAGTCAATGTGTGATCAAATACGCACACTAATTTTTTATGTAGAAGCTTGTGAAATCAGAAGAAAAGATTCAGATGTATTGGTTGTAGATACTCAAAGAATAGGAAATAACTTGTATATGTTATCAGACATCAAAAGTCAAAAATGTTGTTTGAGTTAGATTGAAGAAAGTTGGCTATGACACAAGAGAATGGGGCACATAAATTTTTATAGTCTTTTCAAACTTAACAAAAATCAAGCATTCAAAAATCTTCCAAAGATTACAAAGCCATCTGACACACTTTGTGGACCTTGTCAACATGGGAAGCAAGCTAGAAGGTGATTCAAAATAAAAGAGTACTCAACCACTCAGATGTTAGAGCTTGTTCACACTGACCTATGTGGACCTATGAGGACTCAAAGCACTCAGGGTGATAAATATTTCATGTTGCTTATTGATGATTTTTCACATATGACTTGGGTAATATTTTTGAAGAAAAAATTAGAAGTTTTTAGACATTTCAAAGCATTAGTTGAAAATGAAACTAGTTTGAAGATTAGGTGTCTAAGATCAGATCGAGGAGAAAAATTCATATCATACAAATTTATTAAGTTTTGTGAATATCATGGAATAAAGAGACATTATTCAGCAGCCAAAACTCCACAGCAAAATGGAGTAGTTGAACGAAAAAATAGAACAATTCAAGAGATGGTGAGGACAATGCTAAATGAATCTAAGATAGAAGATAAATATTAGAGAGAAGCGGTTGGTACATGAGTGCATATTTAGAATAGATCGTTAATAAGAGTCAATAGTGACAAGACTCCTTATGAGCTATGGAAAGACAAATCAGCAATAGCTGAGTATTTCAGAGTTTTTGGTAACAAATGCTTCATAAAGAGAACTAATGAAAAACTTGGTAAGTTTGAATCTAGAGAAGATGAAGGTATATTTCTTGGTTATTCCTACAAAATTAAAACTTATAAATGTTATAACAAAAGAACCAAGAAAATTATTGAAAGTGCAAGTGTTAGGATAGAATAAGATGGAACATAAAGAAACAGTGATCTAGTAGACATTCCTAAAATCATTGAAGAGGAAGGCTTTGAAGAATAAAATGAAGATGAGAAGGAGAAAAAGGGCACCAAAACTCCATTCAAATATGTTTAGATAAATTATAATGAAAGACATCATCAGGGACATAAATAAAGGAATTCACACTAGAAGAATGATGGTAAGTGAATCCAAACAAGTTAATTTCTCTTTGTTATCTAAAATTCAGCCTAGAACTTTTTCAGAAGCTAGACATGATGAGCATTGGGTTAAGGATATGGATGAATAATTAAATCAAATAGAAAAGAATGATACTTGAGAATTAGTGCCTAGACTAAAAGATCATAATGTGATAGAAAAAAATAGGATTATAGAAATAAGTTGAATAAAAATGGAGAAGTGACAAGAAATAAAGTAAGATTAGTATGTAAAAGATATGCTCAGATTGAGGGAATAGATTTTGAAGAAAATTTTGCACCAATGGCAAGATTAGAGGCTATTAGAATGTTTCTTACATATGCAGTGTTTAAATATTTCAAAGTGTTTTAGATGGATGTCAAATCTACCTTTCTAAATGGGAATCTTGAAGAATAGGTCTACATTGAGTAGCTTGAGGGATTTATTCTCTCAAATATTAGTAACCATGTATACAGATTGAATAAAGCATTGTATGGATTGAAACAAGCTCCCAAAGCTTGATATGTAAGACTTGATAAGTACCTAAAAGATCAAGGATTCAAAAGAGGATTTATTGATAGTAAGATGGAATATATCAGTACTACAAAGTAGATTGCAAATATTTTCACAAAGGTACTACCAAAAGACACATTTGAATATATATGAGAGAAGTTGGGAGTAATTTCTATTACTTCCTACCATTAAGGTTTAGCATCAGTTGAGGAGGAGATAAGTGTTAGCTCCAAGAAGGCCCTTTGCCATTGATGTCAAAGGCAGAGATTAACATGTACAGGTATAGGTGTAGAAATAGGTACAAGGAGTAGGTACAGGTTATTACATTAAGGGGGAGTTATTGTATATTTTTTAGATGAAAATATGTACAAGATTCAGGATGTGACAATTTTAGGATTGAGGTTCCCATCAATGACAAAGGGGTAGATTATTGGAAATATTATCATTGATGTCAAAGGTCTAGCATTATTGGTGATAAAGGCCCCATTACATTTAATGATGTTTATAATAGTTATATCTTGGTTAATGTGTATTAATATTTATTTAATATTAATGAATATATTTTTGGTTGCATATAAGATAAAATAAGGGCCCATGGAGAAGTCAAAGAGTCATGGGGTAAAGATAAAAGAAGAATGGGATGCATTTTCCCATGAAGAGTCATCTTCGGGAATTCCAAGAGTCACCAAGTGAAGACAAAAGAGGAAGGGTGCAATTTTTCATGAAGGGACACTTTGAGGAATATGAAAAGTCACCAAGATAAGTATAAAAGAGGAAAGGACATTTTTGCTTATGAAGGGTCACCACATGACTTTTCAAATGCAAGGATACGAAGGGTCATACAAGTTTGGTGCCATTTTCCATGAGGATTGAAGGGTCACAAAGGGTGAATTCCAAAGGTCATTTGAAAAGCTATAAATAAAGGCTTGAGAAGCCATTTGTAATATGTGAGATAGAGTTTGATTTGATATTGTAATATCTAGCTTAGAAAAGCAATGGGAGAGATGAGAATGATTTGTATTTGTTATATCTAGCTTATAAGAGCAAAGTTTAGAGAGGAAAGAGATATTGTAATGAACTATCATTTATTGAGATAGAAACATTGAGAGATAGTTGTGTGGTATACACAAAGGGGTTGGTGCTCTTGTGGGTTGGTGCTCATGAATTGTTGTTGTGTTAGTGCTCAGCAAAGGGGTTGGTGGTCCTGTGAGTTGGTGCTCATGAATAGTTGTTGTGTTGGTGCTTAGCAAAGGGGTTGGTGTTTTCGCAAGTTGGTGATTTCGAATATTGTGTTTTGAGTTGGTGCTCATTCATATACTTGAGATTGTTCTCCATGGTTTTTTCCACATTGGGTTTCCACATTAAATTTGGTGTGTCTCTCTATCTTGTGTGGTGCTTATTATTTCATTTTTATTACATATCTTAAATGTATGTTAAAGTGGAATTTGATTAGGGGAAAGTTTTATAAGATATATGATATATTGATTCCCCTCCCTCTCAGTATATCCCATGCTTAACAATAACTTGCACTCTGACATGTTTACCTTGCCCTTCAGTGTATTTGATGTTGTTTTGGGAGCCTAATAGTTATGCACACTTGGACCCATCTTATGGGATTTTACTGAACTTTGGATGTAGTTTTCCAATAATGGGCAAAAACACACATTAAAAGACATACAACCAAGGTCTCTCGGTATCATCAGTTCACATCACATAAAAAATCTTCTTAATAAGAACTCACATAGCATCATTACCCAACTTGATTCCATTCAAATTCAACCATCAATAGTCTCCACTCCTCCTTATGATCTATAAACTATTATGCATAGGTATGCACATGTCTTTACTAAACTAGTGGGATTTCCACCTTCATGGCCAAAATACCACCATATTTAGCTCCTTTTTGGAAGCATTCCTCCAAATGTTAGTCCCTACCATTACCCATTTCAACAAAATATTGAGATTGAGGTGCTCATTTGAGACTTACTAAAGCAAGGCATTATTCACCCCAGTACCAGTCCATATTATTCTCTTGTTCTCTTTATTCAAAAAAAAGATACATCATGGTGCCTTTGCATTAAATTCCATGCACTTAATCATGTCACAATAAAGGATAAGTTCCCAATCCTTATTATTTATGAGCTTCATAGTTCTCATTTTTTCTCCAAGTTGGATCTTTACTCTGGATATCAACATATTTGGCTTCATGAGGATGATATCCTTAAGGCATCTTTTTGCATGCATGATGGCCACTATGAGTTTCTAGTCATACCCTTTGGCCTCACTAATGCTCTAGGCATTTATGAATAAAATATTCTAGCCCTACCCCCAAAAATTCATTATGGTCTTCTTCAATGACATCCTCAGTAAAACATGGTCTAAGCATCTCCAACATCTGGAGCTCACACTATAACTTATTTTTAACCATTATCTTTATGCAAAAATATCCAAATGTGCTTTTTGCTAGGATGAAGTGGAGTATCTCAGGAATATTATTTCAACCCAAGGGATTTGGGTGGACCCTAAAAAATAGTTGCCATGATAAATTAGCCTTAGCCTCAAACACTTAAGAGCCTCCATGGTTTTTTGGCACTGACTGGATACTATCACAAGTTTGTCAAGGATTATGGAAAGATTATAGATCTATTGATAGATTTGTTTTAAAATTATGTTTTTACATAGACACAAGCTATTGAGTGTGTTTTTAAATAATTAAAACAAGCTATGTGTACTACACCTGTTCTAGCTATGCCATATTTTGTTAAGACCTTCACTATCAAGAGTGATGCTTACAAAAATGGACTTGGTGTTCTTCTCATCCAAAAAGGATTCCCCATTTCATTCACCAACAAATCTCTTTCTATCAATAATTTAATACTCTCTACTTATGAGAAGCAAATGATGGTCATTTTGCATGCAATGTAGATGTGGTGGCCATACCTACTAGGAAATAATTTTTGCATCAAAAATAATCACCAAAGTCTAAAATATTTCCTAAAACAATGGGTTTTTTCTCCATCATAATCAATATTAAGTTCCCAATCCTTTTTATTTATGAGCTTTATGGCACTCATTTTTTCTCCAAGTTGGATCTCCACTCTGGATATCACCAGATTCAGCTTTATGAGGATGATATCCCTAAGGCAACTTTTTGCAGGCATTATGGCCATTATGAGTTTTTGGTCATGCCCTTTGGCCTCACTAATTCTCCTTTAATATTACAAGCACTAATGAATAAAATATTCTAGCCCTACCTATGAAAATTCATTTTAGTCTTCTTTGATGATATCCTCATCTATAGTAAAACATGGTCTGAGCATCTCCAACATCTGGAGCTCACACTGCAACTTCTCTCTAACCATCATCTTTGTGAAAAATATTCAAAATGTACTTTTTTATAGGATGAAGTGAAGTATCTAGGGCATATTGTGTCATCTCAAGGGGTTCAGTTGTATCCTAAAAAAATAGTTTCTATGACAAATTGGTTGTATCCTCAGACACTCAAGAGCCTCCATGGTTTTTTGGGGCTGATTGGATACTATCACAAGTTTGTCAAGGATTATGGGAAGATTATAGCTTTGATACCAACTATGTTGAAAAAGGATGCTTTTACTTGGACATAAACTATTGAGTGTGAATTTGAAAAATTGAAACAATTTATGTGTACTATACTTATTCTAGCTATGCTAGATTTTTCAAAAACCTTCACTATCGAGAGTGATGCTTGTGTAAATGGACTTGGTGTTATTCTCCTCCAAGAGGTATGTTCCATTAAAATCACTAGTAAATCACTTTCTATAAATAATTTAGTTATCTCTACTTAGGAGAAGGAAATGATGGCCATTTTGCATTAGAATTGGCAACCATACCTATTGGGAAATCATTTATGCATCAAAATTGATCACCAGAGTCTAAAATATTTCTTGAAACAATGGGTCTCTACCCCATCACAATATAAATGGGTCAGCAAACTCATGGTTTATGACTATAAGATCACTACAAGAAGGGTGAAGACAATATTTTGGTTGATGCTCTCTCACACATTTGTAGACCAAGCTTCCCTTTAAGTTATTTTCATGTGTATTCCAAATTGTCTAGATGTTGTAGAGTATAGGTATGTCAATGAATCCTTATTATATCAAATCATTTAGTAGTTGGCCACTAACCCCTCTATTGTACCACATTATTCTTGGGATAGGCTTTTCTACAATATAAGGGTTGTTTGGTGCTTCCCTAGAGCATAGATCTTCAATATGTTATATTCTATGAACTCCATGTTTCTCCATCTATAGGGCACTCAAGGTTTCTCAAAACTTATGAGTGGAGATGACACAACTTCTTTTGGAAGGGAATGAAAAAGGCAATTCAATAGATGGTGGTTGAATGTGATACCTACCAATGCAACAAGGGTGAAACCACACTCATCCCTAGGTTTCTTGAACCCGTTCCCATCCCTACTATGATTTAGATAGATATTTATATATATTAAAATGAGATGTTTCCTAAATATAGAGGGAAAATAGTGATCTTGGTTATGGTTAATCATCTCTCTAAATATAGTCATTTTTGTGCCCTCAATTATCCTTATACTACCTCCACAATCACACAAATTTTCTTGGACTAGATTTTCCATCTTCATAGCCTTCCTTCATCCATTATCTCAAATCATGATGTAACCTTCACTAGCCATTTTTGAATAGAACTAATTTGATGCACTGGCACCCAATTGAAGATGAGTTCTGGGTATCATCCATAAATAGATGGCTAGACTAAAATTATCAATAATTATTGGGAAACTTTCCTTTGTTAATTCACCTCAGAATAACAACATCAGTGGGTAAGGTGGCTCCCCCTCACTAAATGATGGTACAATACCTCCTACCACACTTCAACTAAAATGACTCCATATGAAGTAGTCTATGGTCAATCACCACCAGTGTTCCTTATGTACACCTCCAGTAGTTCATCAATTCAAGTGGTCAACATGATTATCTAAATTTGAGATCAGATCCTCAACACCCTCTAGGATAATCTTCATATGGCATAAAATTGAATGAAACAATAGGCTGATCAACACCATTCTAAGTGTACTTTTCAAGTAAGTGATATGGTTTTTATTCACCTGCATTCATATAAGCAATCTTCCTTAAAACTCAAAGGGAATTATAAGTTGGCTCCCAAGTTCTATGGGCCCAATAAGGTTCTCCAAGAGATTGGGTTGGTTTCTTATAAGTTGGAGCTCCCACCTTCTTCCCAATTTCACCTAGTATTTCATGTCTCTTATCTAAAAAAAGTTATTCGCACAAACATCAGATTGTAGACTATTTTACTAGAGTTTGATAATGAAGGATCCATCTTTCTTGAGCTAAAATCAATCTTGGATAGGCACACATGCTAACTTCACTTCCACTTCAACATAGAGGTTTTAATTCAGTGGCACAGAATGTAACTAGAGGATGTCACATGGGAACCATTATTTTAGATTCAGTACCGATTCCCACATTTGAATCTTTGAGGATAAATCATTTTCTAAGAGGGAGGGGATGTTAGGAACCCATGCTACCCCTTCTCTTTTCTTTGTTAGTATAATAGTTTTTATGGAAGCATATGATTTATAAGTCATCCTGTGAGCATTTTATTTTATCCCACATATATGGGAAGTAGTAGTTGCTTAGATTAGATTTAGTATATAAGTGTTGAGGCTAATGAAGGAGGGATGAATTTATTATACTGAGCTTTCTCAAAGGAGTTTTTCCCGTTGAAGAGGCTAATGATTTTGAAATTCAACCACTGTAATTTAGTTCTACTTATTTGAGTTAATATATTGTTAATTTTCATAGTTTATTTCATGTATTTGCAATTATTTTCTAACTTGTTCAGGAAAGATCATCTCATATACTGAGATATCCAAAATTGATGTGACCAAATATTTTGTGACACAATTGTATTGAGTTTGTGTCCTTTATAATAAGTACCTATTTTTTCTGATTAAATTTAAGTTAAAACATTCAACCCACATTGGAAGCTCATTGAACAATTTTTGATATTTTATATTTTTATTGAATCAAACATATTTTCCTTCCACATTTATAGTTAAAATCAATCTTTAGTTTATGGTCTAATAGTTGACTAGCTAATAATAGATTCTTGGTTAATCTAGGTACATCTAATACATATGTAATTCTACAAGTTTGTGTTCTACGAGATAATGTAATATTTCAATCCTTTAAACATTGTATGAGGTATCATCACCTAAATAAACATGATTTTCATTAAGTGTGTGCCACAAAGTGAAGAACCAATATTTACATCTAATTAGGTGTCAAATGGCACCTAAATCAAAATACTATATAGTGGTTTTTAAAGTTGATTCCTCATGGAAGTTAGTAGACTATAGGAAGTCTACATATTCAAAGTTATCTTCGTAATCATAAATGTTACCTTGTTTTTTTCTTCTACCAATTTCTCTTTTTTTGTCCCTATGGTTTATTATGATTTATTGGGGATAATTATTGGTGATTGGGAATCTAGATACTAGATGATCCCTTTTGGAACGTATTTTACAACAATATTTTAACTCATGTCCCTTATGACCATAAATGAGACATTATTTTTGAGACTTATTCCCTAGTTGACTTTGTCGATTACTTTGTTTTAGTTATTCCTTAAAATACTTGATGGCTTTCTCCCCTTTCTATTTATGAGAAGTGAGAGCATGTTTTTCACTTTCTTATTTATCATTTATAGACTCTTCTTGTTACAACATGTTGGCCAACTTTTCAAATGATGGTTTTTGTTTTATGGCATTCAAGGTAGTCATGAAGATTATGTAGGATGGTGGTAGTGATCTCAAGACAATTGGTACAAGAGAGGCATATGTAATTATTTTATCTAATGATTAGAATGATTCCCTTAGGGTTACAACATGTCTTAGAAAATTCTATAATTTTTCACCTGATTTAAATTTTAGATAATGAATTTAACACTATAGGTGCAAAAATATACTTTTATTTTTAGCCTTATACATAGTTTGTATATTATCCTAAGCTTCTTTATTTGTTTTAGCTTCAAAGATATGTGGTTGAACCTCATCTAATACCCCAAACATTATGATCAAATTTGACTTTTAGTTTTTTTTTGTCATACTTACATAGTTAATCAACATCAATGTCATGTCAGGTTTATGTGTCAGTAACAACATGCCAAATTTACTCATATTCCAGGTATGTTTTGATTTTTTCCTTCCAACTAGAGTAATTGTTGCCTTTGAGTAGCTAAGAATATAGTAGAAGAAAATTGGAGCTTTTTTGGGCTCTTTGGCCTCTTTTTAATAAAAAAATTTCTCTCTCTATTTTAAAACAAAGCTTTTCTTATTTTTTAAATTTTTTTTAAATATAAATTTTACCTATAAATTAGAGTAGTGGAAACTTAATTTAGCTAAACTGACATATTTGGAAGTGCCTCTAAAATTTCATCTAAAATGAGGGTGGAGTGAGATTTGAATCCATAGCTACCTCTTGTTTGACTACAACACCCTTTACCAAGTGGGATAAGAGACTATGTTTTAACTTATATGGAAAAAATTTAGATAAAGTTGAAAAATTGGAAAAAGATTTATAAAAAAAAATAACTTTAACCCTAATTATGGTTACCTCATTAACACCCCTTTTTGCTTATTTTCTTTAACTAAAACAACCCCCAAAAAAATAGAATTATGTTATCATATTACATTTAGGACTACATGTAGGCCCCATTACTCGGCTTGTTGATGCAAGCAACAATTTACTCAATGTACTCATGTATGTGCACCTAAAACCATAAGAGGTGAACCATAATACTCAACTAGGGGTAAACACCTACAATGGATACTATGAGGAAACAAGCTACCAAGAAACACTATGGAGTTTAGAGCGTATCAATGTATAAGTACATGGATAAGTCACATGCTCCATATATGGCACTAATCTTTGGCATAGGACTATTTTCATGTCCTTAACTCTAGTTAAGTATCTCACTCCCCTTGTTGGTGTTTGGTTTCACCTTATGTGTGCTTACATGGTTCCTTATAGTAATTAAAATAACAATTTAACACACCCAATATTATTGGTTTGGTTTTAACACCTCTATGAAAAGAGTGCAACAATTTTGAAAAGTAGAAGAGAAAATATTGAACCTAGGACTTAAACTAACCATCATGATTATAGAAATCAACAAGAAATTAAAGTACATGAGATTATTACTAGTCCCAATAATCATCCTGAGATTTCATTACTATCCAAATAAGAATACCTTCATATTAATCAAGTGAATAATATTGTCCTAAGAAATAAAATACGTGCTACCTAAAAAGGGTAGGTAACCCCCTCTTTAGCTCATAGGATCATCACACCACTACCTTCTTATTTTAAGGTTTAAGAGTCATCTACTTGTTATTTTGGAGTATAGAATAGAATTGATTTACTCATGAAAATCCTAGAACTCAGAATAAATTCTATGATTATATAACCCAAGACTAGTTTATTAATTCATTCAATATGGAGACCCTCTATTTACTAAAGTGCATTCATAAACAATGTTATGCTCAAATCATATTATCACCAGATGAGATATAGTGTACAAGTCATAGTTTCTCTTTATGATAATAACTCATATCAATTTAATGGTTATTGTGTTTACAATTAAATTCATCCCTCATCATAATATTAGAGATTAATGGGTCCATAAAATACAACACTAGCCATCAATGATTTCTAATGAGTACCAATCAACAACCTTCAACTCACAATTAGTAACTTACATATAAATGTGAATTAATACTGACACATTATAATGATAACTAGAGGTGGCATAGGAAATTAAGAGGGTACTACCTATCAAGATTCCAAACAAAAATATTATCTTGGATCCTTGCACCCTAATACTCTATCTTTAATAGTTTAAGAATCAAACCAAATCTTAATTGAAAGACAAAACAATAACCACTTACATTGAATCTTTATGTACTTGACAATTACTCAATTTAATCAACAAGACCAATTATGAACCCATTCTTATTTTTAGCCAACCTCAGTATTGGGTGTCTTTTAATCATGGTTAAAATATTATAATGTATAACCCCAAAGGGAGGTGAACTTCTCCAAAAATAGTTAGTTTTACGTGACCCTCTCAACTTTTGAAAGTAATCAAAAACATAAAAAATAATACCTGAATGATTTAATTGGAAAAGTTAACTATAGAGAAACTAGGAAACCATAGGCTTTCCTCTTGCTTATAAATTCCTACATTTAAGTTTTAGCTAATTACCTAGTTTAGAGTATAAAGGAGAATAACATTATTCATCTAGTAATTTCAATTCTAGGTGACTATCATACTTATATATAATCTCAAATAGTAATCAATTCATTTTTGTGTTGAAAATAAACAACCATAGGAATAGCTATAAAAGTGAATTTGATCTTTAACATAAAATCAAATATCCTAGATCAACCAATACCATGAGAGATGTAAATAAAAATAATGGAAATGTATCTATCTTTACAACTTCATTAGTTAAGTGAGTCATTTAGGAACAATGGACTATAATCAACCAACAACATGAGTTTAAAACTTGTTAATGCACTCCATATATCTAGTCACCAAAATCAAACACAACATCATAGGGATCTCTACCTAAAAGGTATGCATGATGAAATAAACTAGCTTGCACATATTTTAGGACTATCCCTTAACAAACTTGTACAGCTACTATAATTTTGTCCATATTGTTATAAACAAAAGACACAAGTAATTCCATTTGATACACAATCCAGTTTAATAACATGAGATACCCATCTTATGCATAGAATAATCCATTGCCTTCAATTCCTTCAAGAAATGAAATGTATGCATAGGTTGAATAAGAGATGATTGCATTCAACCACTAATAGTATTAGTTCTAGTATCAAGAATATGAAGACAATAGAAAGAAGATTAACATTTATTAAATTACAACTATATGTAATAACCATCAATGATCCAAGTAATTTTAGTTAAGCAACAGGATCATTTAAGTATTAAATTTTTGGCTTCCAAAATAATCACTTGGAGCAATATCGATGCCCATGTTTGAGATGACATGATTTCAACCAATGTAAGGAGTCTATATAATTAATAACATAATAGAATATAGATTTGCTTTTTATCCAAAATGGATCCAATTTAAAAATAATTGCCAAAGTGAGACAAGCACAACTTAATATCAAATACCTAAACAGTTGCAAGTTCACTGGATCAAGATTAGCAATTTCCATGGTTGCACAAAATTTCCTCATTTTTTACCAACATAATAACCATATAATTCCATTGATTCATAGTTAATATCAATCTTGTCTCAAGAAACTAATCTTCCCAATAGCACAAAGGTTAACTTTTGTAAATTTTCACCATGTGAATAAAAGAGGTATAACCATTATATTATAGTTACAACTAAGAACTAAATAGAACATACAGTAAATTCCATCTCCAATCACCACCATAACACCCAAATATTTTTTATCAACCCAAGAAGTAATGCACAATCATTTCCTACATGAAAACCATATTTTCCTCTCAAGTCGAGTGGCATCGGCATATTCATAAATCAATCAAAGTATGGATCATAATGGAACTTCTTACATAGGTTAATAAATGATATAGTATTACATAATATTAAAAAAAGGAATGGAATAAAACATTTATAATTATTGTAACTAAATCACAAGAACATCTTGAGGACAAGGTATGAACAAGAAATGTTACCATCATGAACCATAGTATGTAGATCCAAGAGAACAATAACCACTCATATTGCAGGGTCAAATAAGCAACTGGTCTAATGAGCCCAACCATCTAGTGGTCCTAACCACCCCATCCATCAACTAGATGGTAGAGTTTGGTAATTAGGTGCTAAGGAAAGGTTTGGAACATACCAAGAGGTATTAATCCATCAATACATTATACAATAGCAGTCACAACATGGACTCATCATAATATCAAAATCAATAATCATACACAAAGTGAAATGTTAATGATGTTGTAGACACCCAAAATCCACACACCATGATTCCAAGTGTTGAAATACCCCTTACCACCTTGGGACCCTCTCAAGACCAATCTGACCCTCCAACCCTTAACCAAGCCTAACCATAGTTATTTTGACCAAACTAGCTTTACCCTAGCTTTTACTTATTTTGACCCTTCACCCTTGACCATCGATGGTGAAGTTGACCACTGATAGTCACCTTGACCATCAATGGTTAGGGTACACCTCCTTACACACTAACATGCAAACTCACCCACCTTGCTTTCCTAAAAATAACACATCTAAATCTAGTTGTGAGCCATTACATGTGTAAGTTATAATTAGGGAGCCTAGTTCACGTCTTGTTATAACTCTCTTTCCTTTCCTATAATAATATAGGATCAAAGAAGTGAAATCATCTGTAATGGTTATCAAGAGCTTATGCATCCAAAATTCTCTTTTTATAGATCAATCATCATCAACAATCTAGTAAACTAGCTACTACGTTAGAGATCCAACTTGCCACTGTAGCTCTGCCAAAGCATTAAGTATTGTTACTCTATTAGAATCACATCAAACTCCATCAATGATTCAACCACCTCAAGCATCCACCCAATCCACCTTCTGAAATATAAGTGTTTAATTTTCAATATTTAATTATTTTATTTGCTTTTTGCTCATAACCCAGCACCTACCCAACTCTTAGAATCTCACTTTGAGATCCCATCACTTAGCCTATTATCAACCCAAATATATACATAGTAACTATCAATGGTTGACTTAACCACCAACATTCTATCCAACTACCAATAGTCACTTTGACCACCAATGGTCACCTTAATCATCGATGGTTAACCCAACCACTGACAGTCACTATAGTAGTAAAATCTAGCAACGTATTTGTACTTATCTATCCCCAACTAAACTTGATTCTTTATGTCCTTACTTGTTCACAGACCCCTTTCTAATTTTTTAAGCATACCCAGACCATATAACACTAGTATCAATTAGTTTATCATTATTTCATTTATTTCTAGTCTATTTCTTAAGCAAGCATTCTTCTATTCAATTTTAGTATCTTTTGACTATTGATGCAAGTACTTTCTTTTCTATTTATAAACTTAATTGTTTAAAACATGTGGATTGACAACCCCTAAATAAGCTCTTACTTTTGGGATCTACTTATCTCTAAGCAATCCACTCAATTATCTATCTAACAAATAAATTTGCTTTAGTGCTTTCTTATCTACAAGTCATCCTGCCAAGCTAAAGAGGAGCTCTTCATAATATTCTAATTCAATGCATACACAATCAAATACATTTTTCAACCATACCCATACTTAGTTTCTTCTCTTCCTTTTTTAAAATAATAAGCATAAATTCGCTATAACATTTTGGCATGCCTGGTTAGACCTTTGTGTCTCTACTTGGGTTATTATTTTCTTGCATTATCTCTCTATTCTATGCTCATTGATAAAATCAAAAGTTTATTTTGGGCTTAAAATTTAGTGCATATATCAACTGCTCGAAAGTTTAGTTCACATGGCTTAACTTAAAATCAAAGTAATCTATCATAGCTTCAATTTTTGTTGCACACACTCAACCAAACCACTTTTATTAATTAAACATCAAACAAACTTGAGACAAGGCTTGACTAGGATTTCATCACCTAGAAATAACCTTACCCCTTCTCATTAATCCCACCTAAAGGTCATTACCAGGGGGAGAACCAACTCAGCTCTTTGGTTGAGTATAATCTCTAGATATCAATATATATTGGCTAGGCACCTGACACCTTTATCGTTGTGGTGTGTGAAGTGAGGGGTTAGCCCCAATACCAAGCCATGTATTGATTCCAATATTGATTATTTTTTAGCACCTAAACACAACCTAAAACCAACCTTAGAATACCTCTTTAGTACCCACTCTACAAACTAATTTTAGTCACACAACTTCTTAAAGCATAAGCCAAAAGTGAGAATTTAAAACTCTAATGTTTAATGTCTCTTTTAGAGTGTGATTTGATTTCTTAAATCATTTTCTTTTCTATTTTTGTTTGAGTAGTGAGACTATTTTTGCTTTATATCTCCCCTATCTTGTATGGTTCTCACTCGTCAACAATGAAGAGACCTTACGAAGCAAAACCCATCACCAAGCCAACCTACCTCTTCATCTATGGACTACATTTCTGAACCAGTATACCCACCTCACCCCTTGGGAAGTTATACCTTACTTTGGGAGGTTATTCAAGGAGATGTAGACTTTATCTCTTTCCTAGATAATAATCCTATAGCCTTGAAACATTATCGTACAACTATGTCTTACCGTATCCCAGCTTCAACCCCACCCATAAATCTGCCTTATGGCATGCCTCTTCAACTCATGGGGAGTACCTCTATTTCCACAATTACCACCCAACCATTGACCGCCCAAGATTCCTCATCAACTAATAACACCTTCAATACCACCATCAAAAACCAACCAACCCAAACTACTACTGCCCTCATACCTTCCACTCCTACCAACCACTCCTCCACAATATGAGTGCATGCTTCTAAGACTACCAACCTTCCTTTAGCTACCCCTAATCCATCAACCACTACTCCACTTCAAAAAAATTTGGTGTACATACCTTCTACCTTGCCACTAATTAGTACAAGGGTCACCACCCTTCCATCAGTCACCAACCCAACTACCACTCCTATTCAAAAAACACCCCTTGCATCAAACTTTGGCTACTTCCCTAACCTACAAGGGCATGTACCCCTACCCTCTACCCAACCACCTACCTCTACCTACCCTCATGTATCTTCCACCCAACCATTGGCATCTACGTACCAATATGTGGCAACCTCTCAACTTTCTACCCATTATCAGTATGTCTCACAACCACCTCAGTAGTATGCATATTATAACCTTCTAGGTACACAACCCCAAGTAGAACTAATGATGATATTTATGGAAAAGATCACCACCTTAGAGTCATCCATTTCAAGTTATCATAACATCTTGTCATATGACCAAATCTATAATGAGCCCATCCATCCATTTGTACCTATCAAGCCATATCCTCCCTAATGGGAACTTCCCAAGTTCTCTAAATGTCAAAGCAAGGAGGATCCCTAAAAGCACCTTAGGGCATTTAGGCATGCTTATTATCTCATCACCTATGATAATTACCTTCTTATATTCACCTTCCCCATGTCTCAATCTACTCTGGCATTGGATTGGTATAGTGCCATACCCAAGCACTCCCTTTTCTCCTTCACCCAATTGACTCAAACCTTCTTAGACCAATTTTTTATCAATATCTCATAGAAAGTTTATATCACCGACCTCTACTCTATCCAATAGTTTTAGGATGAATCCATCACTAATTTTTTAGCTCATTAGAGGAGCCTAATTAACCAACTTTATTTTTCCTTGCCTCAACCCGAACTCATAGAACTCTTTGCTCAAGCATGTACCAAGCACATCTCCTCCACACTATGTGTCCAAAGCTTCTGAACCTTTGATGAAGATTTTACTATGGCACATAAATTAGAGAACCAAGCCATTGATGAAGGAAAACTAAAGCTTAAAAATAAAAACTCAACCTACAAGACTAATGAAGCCTCTTCTTCCAAGTCAAGAAACCAATCCAATACCAATATCAAGAATAAGGGAACCACAAAATGTGGTTGTCCTCAAAGCCGCTTCTCCACCTTCCATCAACCAACCAAATTCCTCTAATTCCTCAAATCAAAACATGAGAAACCAAAACCAAAACAACCAAAAATAATTCACTCCACTTGGAGAATCCTATGCTTCCATCCTAGAGAAGTTATTGAAAGCTGACATCATTCAACTTCCTTATATCAAACTTCCTCAATAGTTTGATGCCTCTTGTCCTACACCTAGTTGGTTAAATGAGAATGATTTGTGTGCCTTTCATTGGGTAATAATACATGATGTCAATAAGCGCAACACCTTTAACAGCCATACCCAATCCCTTATTGACAAGGGGGAGCTCACATTAGACAACCCCAATGCACCATTAAACCAAGCCCTTAATGTATTCATGAATCCCTTCCCAAACCATTCTCCTACCAAGAACTAGAGCAACATGGTTGAATGTTCTCATGATTCCCATACTATTAACATGGTTTTTGATGCACTCACTGCTAAAGAACTTGTTTAATAACCTATTTATCCCTCACCCTCTCTGCTTATTAAGGTAGTAGAGTCACCTTGCCCTCTTTTGGAAACCCAAACCAAGTAAATACCATATTCTCCCCTCCACTTATTCAGGTAGTGGATTCCTTAACCACTCTTTTATCTAATACACTAGAACACTCAACCATCATCACCCTATCTTTACCTTCAACTACTAAACAACCTACTCCCCCTTTATAAATCATTCCTATGGAAGAAACCCCCATGTCTACTCCCCCCATGAAGGAGCCACTTATTTCAACCTTACCTCTTTTGATTGAGGAAGAGGACAAGTTTACCATCCCTGTATCTCAATCTATGGGCTTATCTTTCAGGTCGACTATTTAGGAAATCAAACCAACCTACAAAAAAATCTCTAGGCTGGTTAAAAAATTGGAATTTATCTCCAACCCTAACATGAATCAAGCCACATTATAGTATCAATTAGGGATACCTTATATCACCAAGTAAGAACCTTAAACCATATCTTTAGTAGACCAACCCATAACTTCCTCTATCCAAACTCCTACCCTATGATCCAAACCAATAATAACTTTTACCAATCTAACAATCCCTCAACCATCCAAGGCACCTAAACCCAAAATTACTAAAACACCTTCTCAAAATAAACTGATGAAACCAATCAAGAACTTTTTCACCTTCCATACACCAAGCCTTAGTCACCCATCTATGAAAGTTGAGCTTGCTTCACCAAAATTAGTAACCAAATGCCAAACCAAAGTGACCAAATACGTCAAACCATCTAAAGGCTTTAAGCCCCAAATTTTACCTCCCTCAACCTTGCCTTCCATTTTGGGACCTCATTCCTCTACCTTGAGAATGAATCCCCTTATCTCTACCAAAATCCCACCACCTCTTTTGGTCACACCTTCACAATGCTTTCTAATGCACCTCTCTTCATTACACTAGCAATACCTAAGCTAGCTACCTTGTGATATTCCACCTCTAGCTCATCAACCTCCTTACCTAAACTACAACCATCAACCAAGTGTACCACCCTATCCAAAACACCTACCACCAAACCTATTTCCAAGCAACCCTCTACCTCAACAACCAAAGCCAAGACCACTACACCTTTACCACCTTTATTCAAATCCTAATCAACCATTTTCATATTTTATTACAAACTTATTGTCTATCCTTACCTCCCTTCAGGCCCTTTGACCCTCTAGCTTCAAAACCCATCCGGTACAATGACCACCAAGTGTGTTCTTATCATAAGACACCTAACCATGATATGGAAAATTTCAAGGCTCTATAAACCATTATCCATCAGCTCTATGATGAGGATGATCTATTAATAGATGAACCTCATATGGGCCCCATACCAATCCAACCAACAACCATACTTACCCAACACTTTCCTACTCCTCTACTCTAACCTAAGAGTGAAGATGAGTCTGACCAGTCTACTACCTCAACCTCTTCTTCTATCCATATTATTAACATGGTCAAAAGATCATAGTAAAAGGATAAGGGGAAGGCTAAGGTGTCCATTCCATGGATGTATCCATCTTCAACCTCCCAACCAACCCACACCTAATTATTTATGTCTTCAACCAAACCCAAGGTGTCCATTTTAGGTGCCTCCCAATCTAACCCCTCAGAATCCATCAAGATAGTTATCATCAAACAACTTCACCAGACCCAAATAAAGATGAGATTGTATGAGTTTATATCTACCTCCCCCCATCATCTCCAAACACTAATAGAGGCATTAAAATCGATTAAGGTCCAACCTGAAGACCCCCAACCTCTCACAACCTTTGTTGGCACCTTCAAATTCTCCCAAACTTGTTACCTTCAAGGATTTATAATACCTTCCATCCATCCCAAAGACACGAATCCCCCTCTCTTTATCACTACCTACATCAACCAAAATAGCATCAAATGGTTCATGATTGATGGGGGAGCTAGCATTAACATCATCTCCTCCCACACCTATAACCAACTAAATGTATTGAACAATGTCATGTCTAAAACCTTAGTCATCCTTTGATCATTCAATGATGTCATAGCCACTACCTTGGGAACTGTCATCCTCTATATCTATCTAGGACCCTATATGCTCTTTGAACTTTTCTATGAAGTGAAAGGTGAATTCCAATACAAAGTTTTGTTGGGATGACCTTGGATCCACTCCATGGGTTATGTCCCCTCCACCCTTAACTATTGCATTAAGTTTGAGCATAAAGGCTAGGTCATCACCATCCAAGCTGACCCAAGTCCTTTTTTGACATGCAACATGACCTATAACCCCAATAATTTCCTCATACCCCCATCAAGCACACCTTCAATAGCTAAAACTCAACCTTCAACTATTAAAGAAGATATCATATCCCCCTCTACTGATTAGACATCGACTATTTCCTCTATCCCTTTGGATAAAATACCCACCATGGACCCTTTGGATAAAATACCCACCATAGACCCTTTGGAATCCACATTTCACTATCTTTTCCTAAGAGAGTATCACCTTTTAGCCCTTGATGCTTTCCTTAGTCCTCAAAAGTATGGGTAACTTACTAAATAGCCAAGATATGACCCTAATGTTAGAATTATCATTCCTTTTAGACCTCCACACCATTAAACCTATTTTGTCTATGGGTGACTCAAAAAACCCCTTGGCACTTCTACCACCTCTCTTTCACCTAGGCTATTTACCATTAGTTTCTCCTACTTAGATAAACCAAGCTTCACCAATATATACCTCTATCAATGTGGTTGGAAAGGCTTTGGTCTTAGGAAGTATGAACATGTCCCACATGAGTTGGTCACCATCAAAACCAAGAAGCCACATGAGAAGCATGGCCTTGGTTTTATCCTACCTAAAAAAAATCAACCCGAACTACTTACTACCACCATGGTTGAGGAAGATATGCCTTCTTCACTGACCTCTCCCTCATCCACATGTGAGAATGATGACATCATCCCACCTAGATTTTTTTAATCAGCATGATCAGTCTCAGACCCCTAACTTATCAAAAGTAAGGGAAAATTGTAACCATCACTTTAACCTATACTAGGATGATAAGAAAGGACTATCCTACCATTAACACTATTTAGTACCAGGATGATGATTTTATTCTCACCTACCTTGGTTCCTTAGATTCCTCCTCCTGAGACTTTGACCATGTTGAATGAATCCACCATGGATATCAACTTGGGTACTTTGGATAAACCCCCATATTATCAAACTTGGCCAATCATTGAATGTCAAGGAACTTTGGGATTTTCCCTCTTTCCTCCAAGACTGTAGCAAAACATTTTCTTCATCTTACAATAACATGCCTAGAATTTACCCCACCATTTCTACCCATAACAAAGTCATCAATCATGATGCCAAACCCATAAAGAAGAAGCTTTAACACATGCACCCTCACATATCCCTTCTCATCAAAGAATATCTTTAGCATCTCTTATCTGTCAATTTCATTCAACCCATTGACTACCCCCAATGTTGGGTGTGGAGCCTAATTATCTTCCAAGATCAAAGGTTAAAATTTTGATATTTTTTAGCTAGGTTTTGGATCCCATTCTTTGTATCCATGATGGTGATGGGGGTTTCAAGGGTGACTTCAAACCCCCTTTGTAGGGTCCAGGGGGGATGACCCCCTTAACAGGGGTTCCAAGGGTTGTGCACCCTGGTGGGGGTTCTGAGACAATGCCCTTGAAGGGAAAATTTTGTTAAAATTGCCTTATAAAATTGTAATTTCTTAGTCAATCTAGGCCATTGATTATAGGTTTCCATATCTGATAGTAGAGGTTATATTTAGGTGTTTTTCCACCATAAAAGTGAATTGAGATATGGCTAAGAGGTAAGAGAAGATGATAGTACACAAAGAGGAGGCAGAGAAGGTAGAGAGGTGTAATAGGTTTTTTTGTAAGATTTATTTCTCCCTTGTATTACTAGAAATAATATACTAGACAATTTTGGTGGATGTAGCCCATCTTGGGTGAACCACGTTAAATATAGTGTCTCTTATTTTTTACATGTTTATGATTATTTTTTGTATCTGTGATTAATTCATTTCATAGGTTCTCTTGTATGCAAGTTGGGGATAAATCTATGTTTTATTTTATCCTAACAACCAATGGGTCTCAAATGATAGTACCTATCACCAAAGCCATAATGGGACTACGCATCTGTGTGGACTTTTGTGACCTCAACCTCATTTTCCCCAAATATGACTTTCCTCTACTGAGCATCGACTAGCTAGTTGATCTTATAGCTAGCCATGAAATGTTATCTCTCATAGATAAATTCTTAGGTTATAATCAAATCATAATTTCCCCTAAAGATTAGTATAAAACCACCTTTACCACCCCATGGGGGACCTTCTACTAAAGAATCATGCCTTTCAAACTAAAGAACACTAGTATAACCTAACAATGTGTTATGACCTATATCTTCCATGACCTTATCCATAGGATTTTCAAGGACTATATGGATGAACTTCTCGAAAAATCCAAACTTTGAAAAGACCATTTGGTATTCTCAAGATCATCTTTGAGCAAATTATCCATTACCATGTCCACTTTAACCCTAAAAAATACATTTTTGGGGTCTTATCAGGAAAACTTCTTGGCTTCATTATCTCCATTCATGAAATCAAAGTTGATCCTACCAAAATCAAATCCAGCCTCGACATGATTCCTCTAAGCAACTTTAAGCAACTTTGTAGTTTGTAGGGAAAGCTTTAATCCATTCATCACTTTATCTCCCAGCTTTCAGACTGATACCAATCATTCCACCACCTTTTAAAGAAGGATATGTCTTTTAAATGGAATGGTGACTTTCAAAAGGCCTTTAATTCAATCAAAATGTACCTTTTATCTCCACCTATCCTCATCCCTCCCAAGGATGACCAACCTTTATACCTATATATCTCTACTACCAACCATTCCTTAGGGGCAATGCTAGCTCACCGAGATGAACAACACAAAGAACAAGTTGTATATTACATTAGCCACATGATTGTATATTATGAGACTTGGTATACCCATACTGAAAAAATTTGCTTAGCCTTAGTCTTTGTGGCCACCAAGCTTTGCGACTACCATCTTAACCATAAAACTTATGTCATAACCAACATTGACCCACTCAAGTACATGTACTCCATGCCATACCAAAATTAGTGTATGGCCAAGTGGCTCATGCTCTTAGAAAATTTTAACCTTGAATTCCTTTATTAAAACTCAATTACAGGGTAAGTCATTGTCAACCAATTGGCCAAGGCACCTTTAGTAGATAACCAACCTCCTGCTCTTGAGTTCCCTAATGAGTCCATCACAACCCTCTCTTAGGCAA
Source organism: Torreya grandis (assembly GCA_037957365.1). Classification (NCBI taxonomy): domain Eukaryota; kingdom Viridiplantae; phylum Streptophyta; class Pinopsida; order Cupressales; family Taxaceae; genus Torreya; species Torreya grandis. Next base: position 1,160,560 of record JARHVA010001828.1, on the reverse strand, counting down.
ACTTTACATATCAAGTCACCATGTTTTTTGATGGGTTGAAATGTTAATGTGGTGGGGGATGAGGTATCATCCTTATCCCCTTTTATGGTGAAAATCTCCCTTTATCCTTTAAACTTGAATTTCAATGTACCAATAACATGGTTCAGTATGAAGCCCTAGCGATAGCCTTTAAATTGCCTTAGCCCTAGGATTCAAAATGAATAATATATTTGTTGACTCCTAACTTATGGTAAATCAAATAAATGGCTCTTACCAATGTAATAATGATTTTTTGCAATAGTATAACCAACTAGTTGATAGACTCTTAGCATCATTCAAACATTATCACATCCAATCAACCCCATGATCTACTAATAAGTTAATTGATACCATGCCTTCCCTTGCCTCTCAAATAACATTTTCACCCTAAGATTCTAAGTTTTCTATCATTATTTATAGGCTAACCTAGCCTTCCTATGTCTAACTAGGCTTTCTTACCATTTTCAATGTGGAGGAGACCCAAACCAACCTTTGGTATCAACAAACCTTTGATTATCTTAACCTTACCATCATTCCTTATATTATTTCTAGGAATTCTCAAAGAACATTTATCTATAGTACCTCATGTTATACCATTATGGGGGGAATTCTTTACAAATGTGGATTTGATGGTCTCCTCTTCCATTGCCTTAGTATTCAAAAATCCTCTCATGATATCAAGGAAACACATGATGGAATCTATGGGGGACACTTTAGTGGCCTCACTATAGCTAAGTGCATCCTTCACCTAGGATATTATTGGCCTACCCTTAACCAAGACTATTGTGATTATGTGAAAAAGTGAGTCAAGTACCAACAACATGCCAATTTTCATCATGCACCTAGTCATAGTCCTTGCATTTCTATCAATTTTTGGCCCTTTTCACAAGGGGGTCTAGACCTTATTAGTGAAATTAATCCCCATTATTCATATAAAAACCACTCTATCATCATTGTGACTGGGTATTTTACCAAGTGGGTAGAGGTTATTCCTCTTGTCTTAACCAAAGTAGAAAATATTATTGACTTTATCAACCATCACATTATTTTTTGTTTTGGTGTTCCTCATAAGAATATCATTGATAATGGTAAATCATTTAAAAATAAGAAATTCTAGGGTATATTTGATGCATTCGGCATTAAGTTAAGCTTCTCCTTGCCCTATCACCCTCAAATGAATAGATAAGTAGAAGCCTCTAACAAAACTCTTAATAACATGCTAACTAAAATGGTCAATACATCTGGTCAGAATTGGCATTTGCACATCCTCTTCACCATATGAGCATATTTTATTATCATTAGAACCCCTACAAGTGATACCCCTTTCTCTCTTATGATTGGAGCAAAGGTCATCTTGCCTCTTGAAGTCCAAATCCCCTCTCTATGCATATCTTTACAAGAGCTTATTTCTGAGGATGATTATCATCAATACCATTTAGCCTAGTTGGATCTACTCAACAAACATCATTTAGTAGCCCTTACCCATCTTCATGTCTATCAAGAGCATGTCAAGCATGCCTATAACAATCACTTTAAATCACAAGAATTCAATATCAAAAACCTCATCCTAAAGGAGAACCAACATGTCACTAATATGGATAAAAGAAAGCAAGGTAAGTTTGCTTTCAATTGGCTTATACTTTATATTATAACACAAAAGTATGGATCTGGAGCTTACTGATTATCTTCTCTCAAATTCCACCTAAAACTTGAGCCCTTAAATGCCTCACATCTACATCCATTCTTTTTTTAGGAAGGATCAAGTTCACCTTTTGTCTAACTTAAGCTCATCCCTTGATATCCACCCACCTTCATCTCCTTATTTTAGGGGCAACTAGTTAAAATTGAATCATGTGATTATCTGTTATCACCATATCCTTGTCATAAATAATGGGTATCATGGCTCTACTTATGGCATGGTTCTCATGGTACTTTCCACACCTTTACAGGATGGATTCCCATAGTCATTGTCACCTAAACCTCTTTACACATAACCAACCTTCTTGTGATTTTGGTTTTGCCTTCATAAAGGCTAACCACTAAGCTAGACTAAGCAAATCTATGTTAAGCAAGGTCAAATCAATAATAAGAAAAAACTCCACATTAACATTCATGGGTTATTCCTAGCACTCACAGACTGCTCCTTTGAAGGATAGTTGTTGAAAATTTATTTGAAATTTCCAAAGCATAAGGTGGACTACTCCCTTGAAGGATAACTATCAACAATCATTTGATAAAGCAAATAAACTTAGACCACTCCTTTGAAGGATGGCTAAGTAAAGCATGTTTTCAAAAGCATAGCAATTTCATTGAAGCTTCCCACATCGATCAGCTTCCCATATGTAGTAACAAATCAAAAGACCCATTGTCAAACTCACAATAAAATCAAATTGATTTTTAATTCCATAATCAACTCTCATATAACATAATAAGGTGGAATCCACAATCAGCTTTCATAATTAGACTTCCTACATCGATCAGTCTACATAATTTGGCATAGACTTATTTATATTGACTCTTTAGACACCTAAAAAAGAGGCATGTTAGTCTCACAAGAAGGTTCCATTTTCACCCATCTCCCCTTTACTCAATCTAATTGAGGTATTTTTTAGCTTACTTAACATTATATGGTCAAGACACCTTTTTAACCAACTAAAAAATGCTAATGTGAACCATTCAAAGAGCTTATGTTAATTAATCAAATCCAACTTCAGTTTTATTTTAGTCCATGTCAATGAAGAAACATTGTGATCTCTACTTATGTTATCATGACTAGTTGATATTTCTATTATGGCATTTATCTCTTGATTATATTCTTTTCTCTCCCATCTAGTGTTGTTAGTTACCTTACCTCATATGATTTACCTTAAGCAAGATAATAACAACCATAATCATAATAGGCATATCCATATGTGTCATAATCAACATCATAATCATAATTATAATGAGCATAATAATACCATAACATCCATGAGCATTTAAGCAACCAACCATTTTCCACCACATGTCTAAGTCTAAAATAATTTAGTAATGCTCATTAAAATTTAGCATGGCATAGGCATAACCATAAATCAAAACCATCTCATGCCTAGCTAAGCCTATATCAGTGTCTCACATCCATAATCATAAGCATAATCCATGATCACATATAAACATCACATCATAAGCATTAAACATCAACACAAACCATAAACTATAATCCATGAACATGAGCATAAATAGTGATCATATGTATAACTCATGAGTTAAATAGCATAATAATGTGTACAAGTAGATAGACATGTCCCTCTCTCAAAATATACATCTCATCACATTAGGTCATAGGCTAGAACCAAAATGATATACAAAATGTCATAAACTAGATATATCTATGACCCAGGGGCACCACTACCTCTTGGTGCACTATTGGGTCCTAGTTCATGCCCACCTATTATACCTACTGATCCCCTAGCTATCCCTATATGTCTAGATATAGACACTACCCACTGCCCTAGTGTCATCATGTTGGTATTGCCTACCAAGCTTGCCCTGTACTACCCCATCAGGGCTCCTATGGATACTACATCAAAATTATGGCCTCATAGTACCATATATCCTCCATTATAGCTAGGTATCATGTCATGGGGATGGTGCTCAATTTCCCTTTTTGTTTTGCTACTGATCATCCTCCTCTCTACCTTAAAGAGTCCCTCTCTTAGGTCACCAAGCCTAGAAAGTTCTTGGCTTGATCCCTCTCACCAATCATGGTAGTGACCACCTAACCCTATAGTTTACAAATCTAGCCATACAATATGGCCACCTACCCTTGTAACATTATAGCTTGTCCCTATGTAATGGCTAAAACCACTCCTACCTATCCATCATTGCTAACTAGATCCATGACCATCAGCCTCACACCTCAATCATCCTTGCTAATGTTTATATCTACATTTATGGATTAATACCATTCCATGTACCCATATATAAACCCAACATCATTTATCTATGCCCTAGCTGGCAGCTCTTTGTAGTCTAGCAAAGTTAACATAGGATGTAAATCTAGCAATAAGATCTTTGAATCCTCTAGCATGTACCTAAGGAATGGACCTAGGATGCCCTATAATAGGAAAAACTATCAACATACCCTATCAAATGGGATCAACTCCACCTCCCCATCCCACCTACTGAGTATCCATCTATAGCTTTGAATGGATAGTGTCTACCTCTTGTAACCTAACCATACTAAAAATTGTACATATGGCCTCCAAGTGATGTCTACTATCACTAGTACACCTAGTGCACCCCTAAACCACTCCATATCATGTGCACCACCTCCTACACTTGATATGTAAAAATAAACCCTCCCTTAAACTAAGCCAATGGGGAACTCTATCTATGTAAAACATATCCATGGCAATCCTACAAGCCTCAACACCTAAATGTGGTTATAAGCCCAATAATTCAAAACCAAGCCAACATTGATGCCATATCTCTTATGGGCTCTAAACCCCCACATCTCCCTATATATATGTACCAATAGAATAGGCACCAAATTTAATATATTCCAACTTAGCAGTAGCTTGACCAGCACCCCCATTAGCAAGTATGGAAACTTCCCACTACTTGAGTCAAGAAGCACAAAGTAAGTAACAGAAATCATGAGCATGGTCATGAGTCTCCTCTCACCTAAAGTCCTCTAATACAAAGAACTTTACCTAAACCCCATATCATGCCATCTGACTTGATCACTCTCATCTTCATATAAAATCTTGACATGATCATCCCACTCTTCACACTCTATATGATAATCAAATCACCTTAAAGTGAAAGTCAAGTAATCCTATGTACATCTTCAAGTAAAATAGTCATCTCCTTAGATGGTAATAAGAAGGTATTCATAGTGGTATCCCATATTTTGATCAGCACTACAACCATGGATGCATCCTAAGGCACATGTTGATAGTGCCTCATAGCTCCCAACCCAACTTCCTTCATATGTGCCCAATCAGCTGGGGTCATGCCCTACTAGATCTCTATAAAGATATGTGGCACTTAGTCATGCATTTGTATCTACTATTTAGCCCATACCAAGTCAGAAACATGGCTTAGTCACCTACACCATTATTTTCTACCCTACCCTTTAAGAAATGGACCCATTTTCTTATCCATCCTACCCATCTACCCACTACCTACTAAAATTTCCCTCTAAACCTACATCACCAACCTATACCTAACACACAAACATTCCATTTGCCCTAACTTTTTAAACACATATAAGAACATTCTCTACCCTAGTTAACTATTGATGGTCATGTCAACCACTGATGATCAAGAATCCTTCTTTCTAAAGATGTTAATCATCAATGATCAACCTTGACCATCAACAGTCATTGTGGGTATTTTGAAGCTAGAACACCCAAACCCTATCTTACCCTCAAAACCTACCCAAATAAAAAACTCAAGTAGCATAATTTGCTAACCTAGCCCCTAACTAACCCCAACATCCTACTTCCCCCATCAATTTTTAATTTTACCCACCAATTTACCCAAAATCCCCAAAAATCCTAAACTAGGGCATAGAAAACTAATCCCAAACATTTTACCCTACCCTAACTTCCCACCCTAATGCAAATGTATAAAATCATGCCTATCTACCAAATTAAATAAACCCCCTACCTCATTTCACAACTACTATCATGGAGTTGTTTGTAGGCCTACATGTCCTCATCTACACCTGCATGCTTCCCGCATCCTAATTAGTCACCTTAGTCTAACCTTTTACTTATAAATCAATAACCATCCACCTAAGCTAATACCCTCAGCAATCCATTTTGCCACTAAGTGCCAAAAATAATAGAGCTCAAAGTCAACCAAGTAAACATAGTAAATGAGTGAAAAGTGATTCAAATTTTAATTTTGACCACTAGATTTTTAGGGTTTACAACCTGAACATTGATGGTCAAGGTGACTATTGATGGTCTCCCTTGAGCACCCTAATGGTCAATGATTCCAATGCCCCACTTTGTTTATTCCACCTAAGCATACCTCTTTTTGGCTAACCCCAATATATTTTTTTACCCACCCATGGAGATTACCTTCTCCAATCTCACCTGACCACCTTGTCACCTTGTCATTGGTCCATTTAGGCCCATCTAGAATGTATTTTGTGACACTTTTTACTTGGTATTTTGACTATAGTGATGGCATTGCCATGTTGACCCTTTTGAACTTTCACCACATCATGCCTACCTAACACATTTGTGTCTTTTTGGGATCACTTCCTACCTTAGATACCCATGACACTTAACCCATTTGTATTTTCATCAAGAACACTTCTTGCCTTAGATACCCACTAAAACATAGACATCACTTTAGAGACTTGCTAGTGTACCTATCCACCATGCCTAAATGTGGTCATGTGGTCTAACTATCCATTTCCCTCTTAACACAAACCTTTATTATTATCAACTATGGTAACCTAGTCTATGTATGCTCTTGGATATCACACCTTTTGTCACACTTGGTGTACCTGATTTTTCCTTAGTGCCCAACCTATCACCCACCTTCATGATATCTACCTTAGTCATCACTTTCATTCACTTTGTCAAACCCACACTTGATTCTACTTTACCTCATCATCCCCTGATTTGAGGGGGAACACCTCCTCCCATACTTGGGGCAACCAGACCTTTGACAAACATCATTTTTTGTTTTATAGTTGATTGATTTAAAATTATACAAAAAAAAGGAGAAAAATGGAGACACCAAAAAATTTCACACCACGATTCCAAGAGTTGAAATACCCTTTGACCAATTTAGGACCCTCTCGAGACTAATCTGACCCTCTGATCCTTAATCAAGCCTAACCATAGTTAGTTTGACCAAACTGATTTTACCCTAGCTTTACTTATTTTGACCCTTCACCCTCGAATACTAACATTTAGGTTAACCACTGATGATCACCTTGATCATTGATGCTCAGGGTGTACCTCCTTAACCACTAATATCAAAACTCACCTACCTTGATTTTCTAAAAATAACTCATCTAAATCCAGTTACAAGCCATTGTGTGTGTGAGTTAAAATTAGGGAGCCCAATTCATGTATTTTTGTAACTCTCTTTCCTTACCTATAAGAAGAGAAGAGAAAGAGGTGAAATCAACTGTAATGGTTATCAAGAACTTGTGCATCTAGAATTATATTTTTCTAGGTCAATCATCATCATCATCAATCTAGTGAACCAACTACTACGTCAAATAGCCAACTTACTATCATAGCTCTGCCAAAGTGCCAAGTACCATTACTCTATCAAAATCATGCTCTACTCCATCAATGAGTCAACCACCTCAAGCATCCACCCAATCTAGCTTCTACAAGATAAGTGTTTGATTTTTAGTATTTAATTACTTTATTTGCTTTTTTTTCATAGCCTAGCACCCACCCAACTCTTAGAATCTCACTTTAAGATCCCATCAATTAGCATGTTATCAACCTAGATCTACATATAATAATTTTTTATAGTTTATTCAACCATCAATGGTCTATCCAACCACTGATGGTCACCTTGATCATCGACGGTCACCTTAACCACTGATGGTCAGCCTAACCATCAATGTTCACTATGGCAGTAAAATCTAGTAGCCTATATTCACCTACCTATCCCCAACCAACCTTGATTCTCTATGTCCCTGCTTGTTTATAGAACCCTTTCTAATTATATAAAGTATTCCTCAACCATCTAGTACTAGTATCATTTAGCTTATCACTATTTCAATCATTTCTAGTCTATTTTTTAAGCAAGCATTCTTATGTTTAATTTCAGTATCTTTTGACTACTGATGCAAGTACTTTATTTTATGTTTATAAACTTAATTATTTAAATGTGTGGATTGATAGCCCCTAAGGAATCTCTTGCTTTTGGGATCTAGATATCATTAGGAAATATAATCAACTATCTATCTAACAAATAAATTTGCTTTAGTGTTTTCTTGTTTGCAAGTCATCCTCCCAAGCCACAGAGGAGCTCTTCACAATCTTTTGAATCAATGTGTGCATAATCAAACAAGTTTTTCAACCATACCCATATTTAGTTTCTTCTCTTTCTTTTTTGTAATAATAAGCAAAAGTTCACTAAAATAGATATCACAAGCTAAACCATACCAACATAAAATAAAATGTCACCGAATAGATTCTAGGTCTAATTCAACCATCTTAAGAACAAACACAATCAATGAGATTTAAACATGATCTCAAGATAAAATCCTATAACTTATAAAGTATTAGTTTAACATAATAATAGAAATCAAATAATTAGTTATGTTTGGTGGAAGGGGGCAAGTCTCACAAAAATATCAAAATAAAAGAGAGCATGCACTTCCATTATCTAAGAGAATTAAAAAGTAAAGTTATAATTAAACTTCCCATCCATAATAAATACACTCCCCAACATATGTGGCTTATCCAATTTCAACATGAAGTAACCAAACAATAATACTAGTAAGATCCAGTCTACAGTCCAATATAAGAACTAGTTACCTACAGTCAATGGATAACCTTATGGTATACACTAGGTTGTGCCATCAAACGTACCATAGAGCCATTAATTTGAGCTAAGGTAAATAGTCCAAGCATTAGAGTGGAAGGTCGTACATCCCATTGAGGAATGACATAGTTTAATGATGCCAAAATAATCATTCAATAGGGTTTTATTATGAAAAAATCCAATTTTATGACCACAACAATTGTTTACTATGCCTAAAATGTTATGATAGTTTCTCAATAAAATACACCAGACTAGTTTTCTCTATCAAAGGAAAATAACATAGCTGGGGTGATCCCTTATAGCCTTATAATCAATTTGATTAGTTATGAAAATCATGATTTACCCTATTCAGGGTTGAGAGTTAAATATCCACATGATTTTCTCATAAGAGTTTAACTTATAATAATAATTCATTATACTACACAAACCCTATGCCTTTTTCCTTCTTATATGTTCTTTATTTATTAAAAACATGACCAAAATTTTCTCAAAATAATAATGACAAAAACCCCCAATTGAAATGACCAACCATAAACTCAAAAATGAAACACCCATAATTGTAACAAGGAGGATAATCTATTTTATCACATTATAAGTCCATCATGAAGTTGTGAGACTTCATTATGGACCTCTAATGTCCATGTATAGCTCACCCATTTCAAAAATGAAAAACCCCCAAATCAGAAATGGCCAAATTCAATACGAAAATAAATCCTACAACCCAAAAATTTAAAAGAAAAAATTACAAGGTTTCAGATCAATTATATCTTCATGGCATAATGACAAAACAATAGGGGTCAAACAACAACCAACAAGAGATAAAGAACCACTTACCTTAGGGTTTTGGAAGGCCACCATGGGTGAGAAGTCAACCTTGGCTGTGATTAGGTTCCATTTTTTTCCCCTTCTCTTATTTGCTTATCTCCCCCTCTATGGAGAGTTTCCTCCCTCTTATTCCCCACCATGGACTCCTCAAAACTATTTTCCCCATTCAAGACTTTCCTCTCAGGATTCTCTATTGTAGAAAAGTAGCAATGTTGTCTTAGTCAGTTTTTGGTTTATTTTGACCAGGTGTAATCATGGGATATTTCCTTTGCCTTCAACACTTAAACACTCGATTACACCAACATCAATCCACATAATTCATAGGCCTTATACACTCACCTAAAGCGTGGCTGAGAAGGAACTAAGGGCCATATTAGGCTAGTTATTCTATGGCATAAGGCTTTAATTATGGTACTTATGCAATTAGATGAAAGATTTATGTAGATCTAAAGGTGAAATCCTTTCTTGGACTAAGTCTAGTGTCACTTGGGTGCTTAAGAGGTCACAAGGCTTATTTCACTTAAGATACTCATATTAAGCATGCGACCTTAACAAAGATAGGAATACTTAGTGCAAAACCTATACTCATTATTTATAAAAAAAATGAAGGTGATGTCATAGAAATTTACAAGGACTCCATTAAAGACATGAACTAATAAAAATGCATGACTTCTAATTAACATATTTACATTAAAAGTATAATATTACATACATACTCATTCCCTTAGTAATTTGAAAGGATAAGTAAACTAGACAGAGTAAATTTTAATGCAATAGTATTTGTCATTAATCAAAATTGATAATAGAGTATACATTAAATTTATAATACTTAACAACCCAGAGACTCACATATGAGCTTGGTCACTTACAAGTGGAGTCTTCATGGCTTTCATAGTATCCCTAAGTCTAATGGTTACCAAATCAATGTCTATAAAGAAATCATTTTTCTAAAGCTCCACTAAAATTCTTCATCTCTCTTTCTACTAGATAGAGCTCCTTAAATAGCCTTTGGGAGAATCTTTGATAGGGTATAAGGTACACACTGAGTTCTAAGCTATAACTTGGTGATCATAATTGTTGGCTTCATAACTCCACAAATTCTACACTATAACTACTATGCCTTACCAAATCCTTTAGGATGCCCTATAAATTTGGGAGGTATTTAGCTACCTACCAGCAGGTGTAAGGTATGAGTTATAACCTCCAACTAGATACAAAATTTTGAAAGTATAACCACTCAACAAAATGATACCTTCATACCTAAGTGGATGAAATGTTGGCATGAATCCCTTACTTAATGATCTAGGGGCCCAACATTACCCCATATAAAAAAATTAGTCTATCTTCAAACTAGGTTATCAAGCTCTTGGGAGCACAAAACTTAGGTATATTTTCCTTGAGTTCAATTTTAAAGTCTTCAAAGCCCTTAATGGTGATCTTAATTTCTTCTATGTCACTATCTATCTCAGTGGATGCAATAGTGAGTACAAGCACATACATTTTCTCTAACTCCTTATAGAAAGACTTGAAATTGGCTTTCACCTTTTCCACACTTCTATCTAATATTGTTACTTACTCATAGGCCTTAGTCTATAGAGTGTGGAAGAGTGATTCCAAGTTATGACCCTGATCCTTGATCTGGTTACTGAGCACATTCACACTAACCTATTTTCCAAGTACACTTTCACCATTAGCTTCTCTTTCTCTTATTTTACCTACCTTAGGTGCAAATCTATAACTAAGGCTTGGTTAGAGAATCTTAATAAAATTGTGTATGTTTCCTTTTCACCCTATTATAATTTAGAGAAGAGGTATTCTACCTTTTGGAGCTTATCAGCTAACTCTTTCTACAACACGGCACTAGGATCTTCTTTTTCTTGTGTTGGCTTATGTTTTAACTTTGGGAAAATCTTCTTCACCAACACACAAATTTTTTAAACCTATAAAAGGTCTAAAGTATTGACACCAATCAGAAGAGATGGTTCAAACACCTCCACATGCTCACAGAGCTGTTGTAGATTGAATTTATTGGCCTACACCTCATCCATAGCTTCTTTGAGTAGCTTCTTCCATTTCCTTACCTTGCCATCATTGATGATGTTTTGGTACACAAATTTTTTGGCCATTCTTATCAATGCATTCCTATATTGGACTGGGTTTATATCATTAGGTTTAATGAGGAGAAAGTTTTGCACCTTTTCAAGCTCTTCCAAGATCAAAGTAATCGCTCTAGGTGCTTTAAATTGGGGCTCATCCATGTAGTGGTATAACATAAATGAGAGTTATTTATGCATACTAGTTGTGGCATCTTGGGGGGGCATAGTATCATACATTTATAGGTCTTCATCCACCCATCCCTTCTACATCATCTCCCTTATATTCAGCTTTTTGTCATCCTTCTTGATGATGTCCTTTTCTATATGTACTTCTTCCTCTTCACTAGAACCACTACTCTTTTTGGTGATTTCCTCAGTGGGCTCACTTGTTTGATCCTTAGGGTTTTATTCCTTGGACTTTTCCCCCTCATTTACTTCTTCATCTTGGGGTTTGTCAATAATTACATCTAGGGAAATTCTTTTGGTGCCAGCATTACCTTGTTATTACTAGGGTTCCTCTATTGTTTATGTCCATTGTATTAAAGTGTCATTATCACCTTGGTTTTATTTAGGCACCCCTTCAATACTTGAGCATTCCTCTTACGTAGTTTCTTTTGACTTCTTGGTGGGGTCACTTGGTACTTACCTGATTATTTTAATTATTGGTCCTACACTTACAGGAACCTTTAGGGCCCTTTTCTCTAATTTAGCCAATTATTTTTCCCAGGCTAGTCTCCACTTCTCTTCAAGTGCCAACACTTAATTGATGTCCTCTTTCAATCCCATTTTATTTCAAGCCACTCTTTTCTCCTCAAATATTTATAGAGGTGGTATGGATGCTTCTCCCCTAGATGTGAGGCTTACCAGTTCCTCTATTTCTTGAATCATGATAGTCATGCTACTTTGTAGGGATTCTTGTATATTCTTGGTACTTAGCTCCTCTTCTCATTTTTATATCTACAATATATAGGTCCCTACTTAGTCTTCTTCAATTTCCTCCTCTATTATGGGCATGAGGGTCACTTCTTTCTCCATCTCTATAAGAGTTATAGTTGGGAATGCAATTGGTCCCTCGGTCTTCTTTTTATGCTTCTTGATAGAAGAAGCACTCTCTTAAATGAAGTTCACATGCTTCTTTAGAGTGGGGGAATGATTATCTCTTTAGAGGCAATTTTTAACTAAATGTACTATGTGATCTCTTCAAGCTTCTTTTCCCATTGCCTTTGGAGAGTCTTATCTTGTATATTCGATGCAACCCTCCCTTCATCACTGATTAGGAGAGGGCGATCATCATCCTTTCTAGGATTATTGACCTTCTTGTGTAGCTTTATCTCATATTATAGGTTGAGTATCTTCCCAGTTATTATCACTCTATGGAGGGGATGGATGTTTATCCTATCAGTGTCATCTTCCTCAGCTTTGGTGGCCTTGGCTCTAGGATGCACAAATTGGCACCTCATCCTATTTCTATCTTGATCCATGATCTTGACTAAGATCTCAAGCTATTTCACATTGGGGATTATCCTTAGCACCATCAATACATACTTATCTGAGAATGTGTAAGGCAACTAGAGCCACCCTAATAGGTTCTCATCTATTAATTTAGGCATACCACATAGAAGTGATACATCATGGCAAAGGTTTCCATTCTCACCAATTATTTGGGAAGTTCTTGAGGGATGTGTCATTCCATCCCAAAGGCTTATATGTACCTATAAAACCACCTTTGCACCTTTATCTTACACTTATATGAGAATATGAGTGGGAAAATGAAGTCTTGTTACTTCATTATAGAGGACTTTTGGTTGGGTGGGAAAACCCATAGGTGGTCATCATCACTATCTATCACACCTATCTCCTCCATTATTATTAGAATCAACATATACCCCCATCAGAAGGTTCTGTATGCTCAATGGCACTCTTTCATGTTCTTGATCATCTCCTTAGTAATAAACTTGGAGATGTTGAATTTCACACCTTGTACCATATAATGGGAAATGCACAAGAATGTCTTGCTAATATCATATCATCAGCTACCAAGGCATAGTTTGGAGATAACAAAGTGCACCATTTCCCTTGTATTGGGATCTTGGATGTCCTTAATGGGAAAATCAAACCCTAACTTGTAGTATCCTAAGAGATATATGACAATTTAAACTTTCACTTCATCCTCCATCATCTCACAAATGTCCACCCCTTGACCAGGTAGTCTTATGATTATAATAATGAGACGCACTGAGATCTTTATGCACCATCTTGTGAAGTGAAATCGATCACCATATACTCAGGAGAGGAGGAACTATACCAATTATTCTAACTTATCAAATCTTGGAATCTAAAATATTTACATGGCTCCCATGGTTGTCAATTTTTTTTTGATGGATACATCGAAGAGTATGGCACCCACCTTTATCTTCTTCCACATGTCTACCATCTAGTCCTAGTTTAAATCTTACGCATTGCTTCTTATTCTATGGTTTTAATCCTTAAGCTTGTATATGTGCACAAATTACACCCACTTATCCCTCATCATGACCTCTACGGGGTATTTCATTTCTATATAGATGAGTTTTTCACTCACTTTTGGATCTACTTTGGTGATGTTTATGCCTTCCACCATTTGCACCTCTAGTTTTATGGCAGCTACTTCCCTTATTGCCTATGCTTTCTTCACATCCTTCTACACCTGTGGTGGACCTTTTCTTAACCTTTTCTTACCCATCTTAAATTTATTTTTATTGAAGTATGATTATTTAATTCTTCTAAAGCACAAAATCATGTCTGGTGTTTCTTCATAGTCATGAGAAATATGACTGTGCATTTAGTTTTTGAGCTTCCTACCCTATTAATGGTAGCTTGGTCATTCTAAAAAAATATTTCTACCATGTTTCTCTATCAATTTATCTCCACTTACCTCCTCTTCAACTTAGAGTGGAATGTAATCTTGTTTGTGGTTCTCACTTAGGGGCTTGTGGATGACTGGTTCTCTCTGGTAGTGTTATCTAGTTTTAATGGCTTTGGCTCTATGCTCTATTTTGAATATTATAAATTTTATTAACCTATTAAAGTATATTGTTTACTTATTTATACTATGTTTTCATATACCTCATTAATGGTTGGCATCATGTAGATTTCTTGAAATTTACTAAACCTACAAAATCTACTAAAATCCACCACCAACTGCTCATTTATTGTGGATCTTTGTGCTTTCACCACCATAGCATTAACTTTAATAATGGTTTATTTTATGAATTGATAGGTAATTCAAGTTTTCACTTCCCACCAACTATTGGGTGGGATTTAGCCATTATGATGGTCATTATCTTGTGCTTGGTTCAACTTGGCACAACTTTACCCTTCTTATGGTAACCTAGGTTCAGTGCTTCACATGCATGTAATTTATCCTCCTCGATTCCATCTCTTCTTATTGATGTGATTCTTTTAAAGTTCACCTATCTTTCTTAGTCAATTTCTCTATGCTTTTACTTCTCTTGATTTGGCCTTCCCTACCCCATACAAATCCTTGCATTGGTCCTTGAGTGTGTAGTCATATAAAATGTCCAAATTGGTAGTTTGAGTGTGGCTTGTGACACCTTATCCATAACTCCTTTTCCATGCTCTTGTGACCCTTATAAACATGTATTTGCTCATTATTTTTCATCTAAAACCTTATAAATGATCATTCTACCTCAGCCAAACTATATTTACCAAGCCAATCCTATTCCCCCAGGTCCCGAGCCTATAGGGTAAGAGTACCATACTTAGACTATAACGTTTAACCCCAGAGGTCCTATTTCTAGTGCTCTGATCCATTTGCACTTTGAGCCCCAATAATCATTTTAATTTGATTCCTATCCTTAATTATAACATCCTATCATGAATATATCTAACCCATGACCAATTGTTCCCTATAAAATCCCACTCAAAGCTCATTTACAAAGGGGGTGACAAATCTTACAAGAAATCAAGAATACAAATTTAGCACTAAGGTAAACTTCCCTATTCTTGTTATATAGTCACCCAACATAGTTGCAAACATACTCAAACCCTCATACCAGTCCATAGCCACCTCAAGCACTCTTAATTTCAAATTTTTACATCCATATCACACTATTTCACAAAGCACATTAGGTGGGAGAACTACGTATGGCTTGATCCCTCTTTAGAGTATTAGTATGTAGTTAGTGTGCTCACACAAGGGTTGTGGATTACATGTTTAGTGAATCTTACACACTAAACCCCCCTCTTTCTCAAGTGATTCAAATGTACTTTCATCAAGCATAATAGAGGGTTAGGGTTTTAAGATTAAATTGTCTCTATATCAAGTTTTGTTGACAATTGACACTTAAGATTTCATATGTAGGCTCACATAAGAATAGTGAAAAAACCTATAAATTTTTAGGTTTCTATGACCAATTTGGACAAAAGCCAGAGTGGACAATAGTCTCAGACACTAAATTGTCCTATTTTTGGTGCTCCTATCCTTTTGTCAAACAAAATCTAGATTCATATTCATGACATTATTCCAATCCTGCATAGCCAATTTTAGCCTTTATTTTAGCCATCTCAGTCTATTTCTAGCTAAGTCATATTTATCCTTATTTATTACTATTTTTAGAAAGGTAAAAAAGACAAATAAATTATATAAATTAGGATTGTATTTATCATAATATTATTTACTAATTTATTAATCCAAACCTTTAGCTAAATTAGGAATAAAACTCCATTATTCTCCAAAAAGTTAAATCATTTGGTGAACCTAACTTACTTCATTTGCACACAAAAGCCCTAGGGAAACTTATTTGTTGATTTTAGTAGTATTTTTTATTTTTCTTGCATATATAAATCAAAATTTCATATTTAATTTTTAAAATTTACAATAGTAATTTTTTAAAAATTATTTCTTTCAAAACCCTAACTATTTATACTAGGTCTCAATATTTTCAAAATCTTAGCCTAGGGTTTTGAAATTAAAATTCTAATTTTTACACATTGGGATAAATATTCTAATTTTATTAATCATAATACTTATGCAAAGTTTTCTAGTTTCTCTTACATACTTGTTTCCTTTCATTTTGCATGAATTCAAAAATGACATAAATGCATATGTACATGTAATTTTAAGACCAATTCAATATATGTTATATTTCATTACTTTTTTAACATGTTATCTCTCTATTATGTGTAATTAAATTAAGAATAAAATCTTTACATGCTTAGAGGATCCATTACATAAGCTAACAACCACCTATCAAGTTTCAATGTCATATCTTATGCACATGAAAGAATTTCCTTCTCCTCCTCTCCCCCAAGAGGGTGATAGCTACTTTCCCTCTAACCAAGTCCATACTATCATCCCTCCAAAATATGAGTCAGCCTATATTATTGTTCATAATGCATACATTCAGCCTATAGTTTATTCAAACCCTCTTCAACATCTGTGCTTACATGTTCAATCAGAAGCAACTAGGGTTTGCACTTGTGAGACTCTAAAGGGTCAAATCTCCAGTATGAGCAAGTTAATTTTAGATTTACAAATGTAGAATAAACTATTACATAAAAGTATCATAACATTGAAAAATTATATTATAATACAAAAGTATCAAAGGCACCCTAGTTCTAATTATTTATATGCACCTTCACCTAGTCAATTGGTTGCAATCAATGTTACATATCAAAACAAGAAATCACAACAAAGTAACTCTAAAAATAGTGATTCAAAAAGCATTCAAAAATAAAATAAGAGTTCAAGTGAGGTACTAAGGGAAATGATTAAATATAAGTTGATCAAACTACCTCCTCTACATCCAATGAGAAGATACAGATATTATTGTGTATATCCTAGAATGCATTAGCATAACACAGATTCATGTTTGACATTGAAAAAACATATATAATAGATAATTGTTAATGAGGGCCCTATGTAAAGTAAATCAGTCAAGCAATCCATAGTAACATAGGAACACATTCAAAAAGGGTCAAATTTAGAATCAGTACAAAAGTGGTTACCAAATCATAACTCATAACAACAAAAGGATCAAAAATCAAAATCAAAGCAAGAAACAATACCACAAGCACAATTAAAGCACAAAAAATATGAAAATCTAATTCTCCAAAATGAGGCTCAAATTTCAAAGCACTATGGGTTTGGTCAAAAATATCTACAATAGTGATAAATATAGAAATAGTGAATTACAAATTAATTAGAAATAGTGAATTACAAGAGTTTCATATTTGGACTACAGCACTAGACAATAAAGTGTCTTGTTTTTATACTCTTATCCAAATAGCCAAAAATCTAGA
This sequence comes from Torreya grandis, assembly GCA_037957365.1. Taxonomy (NCBI): domain Eukaryota; kingdom Viridiplantae; phylum Streptophyta; class Pinopsida; order Cupressales; family Taxaceae; genus Torreya; species Torreya grandis. The sequence continues at coordinate 1,142,798 of JARHVA010001828.1, read as the reverse complement.
ATTTCCAAAAATAGATAGAAAGATAAGATTAGTTACAATTTTCTTAGCTACAGTTTAGTTTAGATTGAGTAGTTTTAGTATAACTTCACTTAGAGTATCTAGATATAGGGGGCATCATAAATGACATGATGTCTCTTACTTCCAATTTCAAATTAGGTAGTTGGTATAACTTCTAGATCATAATCCATATTATAGACACCAGTGATTGGGGCAATGTGTGTGGCACATTTAAATTCTTTTCTTTCTAGTTCATTGTATTACCTAGGTATTCTTAGTAGTTGTGTGCCTTATTCCATCTATAGGTGGTTTACATCATTTTAGGGTGGCTTTCATATAAGCCCGATTCTCAGTTTTAGAGTGGTTTTCATACAAGCCTAATATCCACCTTTCAAAGTGGTCAAGATTGACCTAGTTCTCAGCATACATTCAATTATCCATACCACATTATTATATTATAGAGTATTCATGGGCTTCATGAGATGTCTCATTTGACACACATTCATAATAGTATCATTTAATAGTTTTAATTAGTGGGCAACAATAGAGCCAAAGGACTAGTTTGCTTTTATATTCTTGAGCCACCTACTCAGAAGGATTGGACACACAATCCAAGCATCGATTAACACATGCATGATCACATAGCTTCACCTAGTGGGTGATGATAAAGCCAAAGATCCAGCCTTTGTGTTCTTGATCCACCCTTAGGGAATTGAGCACTCAACTTGATTCATGATATTAATTTTGGTAGAGCACATACCCAACATCACTCAGCATCACACATATTCATGGGTTTCACCCTTGTAGGTAAGTTTAGGTACACTTTCTACTTTCCTTTATTCTAGTATTTCACTTTGCTACAATCACTAGAATATAGGGGGTAAATGTAGTCATATAAAAATTCCAAATTGGTATTTTGAGTGTGGCTTGTGATACCTTATCCATAGCTCCTTTTTGCATGTTCTTGTGACCCTTATAGACATCTTTTTGCTCATTACCCATCATCTAAACAATTCTAAATGATCATTCCACCTTAGCCAAACTATATTTCCTAGGCCAATCTAATTCCCCTAGGTCCTGAGCCTATAAGTTAGGATTACCATACTTAGACTATAGTGTCAGACCCTTGGGTGTCTTATTTTTGGTGTTCCTATCCATTTGCACTTTCAACCCCAACAATCATTTTCATATAATTCCTATCCTTAATTGTGTTATCCTATCATGAACATGTCTAACCCATGACCAATTATTCCCTATAAAATCCCATTCAAAGATCATTTATAAAGGGGGTGACAAATCTTATAAAACAATCAAGAATACAAACAAAGCACTAAGGCAAACTTTCCTATTCTCTACATACAATCACCCAACATAGATACAAACATACTCAAACCCTCATACCATTCCCTAATCACATCAAACACTCTCAATTTGGAATTTTTACATCCACATCATATTATTTCATAAAGCACATTAGGTGGGAAAACTACATATGGCTTGATCCCTCTTCAAAGTATTGGTATGTAGGCAATGTTCCCACACAAGGGGTGTGGATTACATGTTTAATGCATCTTACACACTAACACCCCCTCTTTATCAAGTGATTAAAATATCTTTTCATCAAGAATAATAGAGGGTTAAGATTTTAAAATTAAATCAGCTCTACAGTGAGTTCCATTGACAAGCAGCACTCAAGATTTCACATGCAGGCTCACACAAGAACAATGTAAAAACCCAAAAAGTTTTAGGTCTTTGTGATAGTTTGGAAAATAGCGGTAGGAGTGGATAATAGTGTCAGACACCAAAGTCTCCTATTTATAGCACTCATATCTTATTTCCAAAGGAAATCTAGATTCAGAGTCATGACATTGTTCTAGTCTTGCACAGCCAATTTTAGCCTTTGTCTCAACCATCTCACCCTGTTTCCAACTAAGTCATATTTATACTTATTTATTGTTATTTTTAGAAAGGTAAAAAATAAAAATAAATTATACAAATTAGGACTATATTTATTTCAATATTATTTATTGATTTATTAATACATACCTTTAGCTAAATTAGGAATAAAACTCCATTATTCCCAAAAAAGTTAAATTGCAGTGCTTCATTATCTCTTCTTGATTTCTTATATATGAACATCTTATGCACCTTCCTTTGTCAACTCATACTTATAGTTTTTTGAATCTTTAAAAATTCCCACATACCCATAAACTTAGATGTCTGGCTTTAGGTGCTTAAAAAGTGATTGTGCTTAACTCACCTGACTAGATTTATGCATTTAACTACCAGAAGAGTTCTCAACATAAAAAAAAACAACATAAGGAAAGATTTGGATTGCACCAAATTTTATTATGGTCAAAATAAATAAATTGACCTATGACTGGGAAGTCATTATCATATGGCATAATCACCATTCTAGTGACTATATAGATTTAATATGTTGTCATTGAAATGCCCAGGGAGCATTTCACCTATCAATATGCACATCTTGCTTACACCAATATCCAATATACTATGGATGATATAAGGTCTCATCCATCAAATCTGTAACTTGCCTAGGTGATTGAGGTACTTAGAGTCATATACTAAGACCAGTGCACCTTCTATAAATACCTTATGCTTGATGTGTTTATCATTCCATACCTTTTAGCATGCCTTTTCTATTTGTTGGCTCTACTGTGTTTGGGTACATGTCTTGTCTAATCACTCTAATTATTCAAATCATACACTTAAGGATTCATATTCATCTAATCAACTAATACATGCAATGCATAATGAGGGCACTATAAATTCCATAGGTAAAATGACCTCTGCACCAAAAACCAATTAAAATGGTGTAGCCTTGTGTAGGTGCTTATACATAGTACAATAGGCCCATAAAACCACTAACACATGGTCATATCAATCCTTATAACCAGTGTCACATATTTTTTTGAGACACGTCCCCAATATTTTATTAAATGATTCTATGGTGCCATTCACTTCGAAATGGTAGGGTATCATTTTATGTTGTGCCACCATATATTTAGATAATAGGATTTGAATTATTTCATTGATGAAGTACATACCATCGTCACTATTTAAGCTAAGTGGGCATCCATAATGACTGATGATATTCTCCTAGATAAATCTTGTTGTGATGGTAGATATATAATCTTTATTGATATTGATTCAACCTATTTGGTGAAGTAATCTATGGCATCTAGAATGTACCTTATGCATGTTAACCTTACTGTGGGAGTAATAGGCCCAACAAAGTCAATGGCCCATTTTTCAAATGGAACTAAGGAAAGGATGGGGATGAGATGTATCTCATCCTAATGGTTTGGTTTTCCCATACATTCACAAACATCATGAACTCTAGTGTATTCTTTTACATCATGAAATAGAGTTGGTCACCACAAACTTGATTATAGTACTTTGCATGCCATAACATCTCTAGCATAATGGTCTCTAGTAATCCCCTCATGTGCCTCTTTCAGTATTGAGTCCCATTCATACTCTAGGATACATCGATGTGTGACTTCATCATGGCTTAATTTATATAGTTCCCTACCAATTATTTGAAAAGGGGTGGTACATATTAGGATCGACTGTTTCTCCATAGTCATCATGGTTTGGGGTGTAGAACCAAAGTTCAAAAATGTAGCAATATCTTTCAAGTGTTATGGGATACATTAGACTTTATAAATTTGTATGTCAAGTATATCATCTTCAATTAGAGCTACTGCTTTGCCAGAGTTGATGCAGGATAGATGATTTGGTCTCGATTTTTATTTTCTAGGCTTTGCTATAATAGAGAACTAAAATTCTTGAAATAAAACAATCCATCAACAAATACACCTGTGTAAAATGGGCTTATTCACTAGGTACTTGAGTGCCTCATTATTAGTGAATATTATGAAGGGGGTCACTAGAAAATATTGTCAGAACTTCTATAGGGCATAGATCATGACATGTACCTCATGCTCAGTTGTGGTGTAGTTTTATTTTACCTTAGTTTTATACTTGCAAAAGAAATGGGATGATCCATTTTACCTTAGCCTAGTTGTGCCATAATGGCACCTATTATGGTACCAAAGGAATTGACATGGATATGGAAGGGATTTGCCCAATTAAAAAATTATAATATTAATGCACTTACTAGTTTGAGCTTTAGTATCTCAAACACATCTTTCTGCACAGTGCCCCAATAGAATGGGTCATCCTTTCACAAGATCTCTTCTAGTGGCATCACAATCTTATCATAGTTCCTTATGAACTTCTTATAGTACCTATAATATTCAAGAGAGGAAAAAATGTATTTTTACATTGATGGGTCTTGAGCTAAAGGATGATTGTAATCTTTGTCGGATCAATGAGTAGTCCATACTTGCAAATGATGTGCCTAAGAAAAGTGCAAAATGGTGTTGTAAAAACACACTTCTTGAGGTTCAATGAAATTTTCAACTGCTTGCACATTTCAAACATAAGGCACAAGTTGTCATAGTGATCCTTCACTAACCCATACATTGTCCAATCATCTAAGTATACTTGGATGAACTTGTGAATGAATTATTTGAAAGTAGTGATCACCATTCAGAAGAACATAGTTGGTTTATTCTTTAGCCCAAAGGGCATCAACAAAACAACCCCATTTAGTCACAAAGGTGGTTTTGGGATTTTCTTCTTCCTTGATCTAGACTTGATGATATTCTAAAAATCTATTAGTAAAGGTGTATATCTCTTAACCTACAACACCATCCAATACTTCATCAGTGAATGGAGTAAGAAAGGGGTCAATCAAGAAGGTGGCATTTAACAGTCTATAGCTAACACAAATCTAGATGTGCCCATACTTTTTGATGATAATGATAATAGGGATAACACATTCATATTCCTACATATGATAAATGATGCATGTGATTAGCATGCCATCAATCTCCATCTTGACTTTGGCATGAAGATTTGGGTTCAGTTTTGAATGCTACTTCTTGATGGGTCTTGTGCCATCAACTATTTTTATGCTCATCTTCCCAAGGGATGGGTGTGTGTCTTTCATATATTTATATTTCTAAGAAAACAAGTCTTATAATTATTTTAAGAGATCCACAATACATGCTAGCTCTGTGTCAGACCAATAGTCACCTGAAGTGGCAATTTTTGGTTCCCCCTCTGAAATAATATTTACCTTGGTAGTTCTTAATGGTACTTGGTAGTGTTCATTCTTCTCTGGGAATATTTGACTTATCTACTACCCTAAATTATTTCTACCCAAATATGGGTAGGATCTTCTTCTTCTAGGGTGCTCTCTTCAACTTGGTACACTAACTTTCTTTTTTCATGTCAAATTTTTCTAGTTGCATGCCTTTCATGTGTCATCATATTCATCACTAGAGTCATTATTGAGAGTTTTATCTTTGAAGAAGGTTGGGAGTGTTAACCCTTTTTTTCTAAACATGTCTTTTATGCACTCCTCTAATATTACAGTGTCTTTAAACACTAACCTTTAAACTACTTATAGTGGCTTAATCAATTCAAGGTTTTGTAAAGAAAAGGAAAAGGTGTGAACAAACCACTCCTTAAGGGAATCCTAGTTGGCTATCTCATGGTGCATCTCATTGACTACATACCATGCATGTGCCCAAGTATTCAAGGTCATATATAAGGTGTGCACCCATAGATTCCTTGGGGCATTTTCACCACAAATAGTCCATGTTTCTTTAGAAATACATACATGTGCGATAGGGTTGGAGTCACCAGAGTAGGCTAAAATGTCCAAGTCCTCATAACTCTTTTCAAACCTAGTATAAATAGTTACCTAGTATAAATAGTTACCTTTACATCCTACTAGTTGGAAGGCTAGGATTTTGCACTTCCCACTAATGAGCAATAGTGTTCTTTAATGTGTATACTAGTGCACCAATTTTATCCACCTCTTTTAGGATGCATGGCTCAAGGTCACAAATATATTATTCCACTTGATTACTCCCTTCATAGCTTGGGAGTGTTAAAATTTTACCCTTACTAAAGTAAAACACTCTTTTTCCCCTTTTCTTGATGTAAGGGAACCATCTTTTGGAAGCACACTTGATCTGTACCCAACCTATCTTTACTAGTTTTGGTGCCTTTGCATGCACCAAGTGGCACTATCAACCAGTGCTCTCATATGCTTCCTTGACCCATCGATCACAAGTAACATTTGTGGTGTTTAAGGCTAATTATCCATCTTCCCAAGAGAGGATTCCTTGATTATTAGGTCTAGAGTCTCGACACCTTACACCATGATGTTATAGATGTGGTTGATCTCATCCTCGATGTCTATGTTTTTGACATAGGGGGCCTTGCTTATTTTAGAGGATTATAACTACCCTCTCCTTTATATTCTAAAATGTCATGTAGTACCTTTTGAATCACATATCTACATTATTTTTAGAACACCATGGCCTTCCTAATAATGCCAAGTAGTTGTCCTTCTCTACTAACTCAATCACTTCAAAGTTAATGTAGAATTTAGTACTCATTATATATAAAACTACACTCTTTATAATTCTTATAGTTTGTGTTCATGTATTATTGGCTATGAAGAGTACATGAGGGGAAGGTATCAAGGTTACCCTACCCATTTTCTCCCAAGAATTCTTGGTCAAGATGTTGACCTTCATGCCTATGTCTATAAGAACCTCATAGATAGACCATCCATCAATAGTGGCATTCACTAGGAGTTCTTGGTCATATTCATCATTTTGTATATTTTAAAATTCTTTTGCCCTCTCCATGCATGGTGTGGCAACCTCAAATTGATTTTAACCTATATGCTCCAAGATCAAGTTCTTTAATAGGGGCAACATTCCTTCTATTTGTAGGAGGTATAATATCTCAGTTAATTCTTGTGCCTCAGCTTCCTAGCTATCCTGCTTCTTACTATAAGTGATACCCTATGATTCTAGGTCTCATTCTAATTATATCTCCTTTTATAGGTTTTGGATGGCACTCGTAGCTTATTGTAACACATCTTTCTGGTGTATTGGATCTGAGTGTGGCATAGCTTTGGGTTTAGGCCATGTTATGTGCTCATTATAACCCTTAACCCTATACTTGAGGCATAATTCAGGTACTGGCATAACTAACAGCTAAGTGGTGAATCCATTTCATGTATTTTCCTATACCTTTATTTCTTATGTGAATGTAATTTACACCTTTGGGGTCTTATTAGCCAATTTTGGCCTACATACAAATTTCTTCCTGGATAGATCAGTATTCTAAAAGTCCTTGTGTGGAGTGAGAAGTTGAGAAATTTTATTTTTGATTGAGTGATCCAATAGTGAAAGGAGAAAACCACATGCACTTGTAAACTTTTGAAACACTTTAAGCAAGCTTAAAGTGTAATTTGATGACTTTTGGGAAGTAGGTCTGGAAACAAGTCTAGAATTATAAGTGAAAGGATCCAATAGGTTTCCATGGTGTTTATGGCATCTGAGGGTCATGAAGCAAGTTTTTACAAGGTCTTAAAGGTTTATCAGATCATTTATGGGTCCAAATATGATTAGCACAAGCCTAGAGGAGCTAGACCATCAAAGCACGGCATTTAGGGATGAATAGGTTAGTTTACTTATGCATTTAATAAGTACACTTAAGAAGTCAACCAAAGTTTAAAGATTGCATGAAATGATGTATTTCATGCCAAAAATGTCCCCTTCAAATTTGGTATCTTGATGAGTTTTCTATCTCAAGTTATAAGCCTTCAAATATGGTCTCAGTTGTGAGAGATGTACCTAAGGACGTCAAGTAAAAGCCACAAGAAGTATCCATTTGAATTCAAAAATCTTTAAAGGATCCTAAGAGTGAATGCAATGCTACCAAGTATCGAAATATAACTTAATGATATCATAGATCAATGGCACATAGATAATAGCTCGAGTCAATTGGAATATTAAGATCAATGGTGTGAGTTAAATCATGTAAATGAAGATCAACAGTGAGCACAAGGTTAACAAGTTAGAAGATCCTAGGATTGAAAATGAAGATAATAAGTGGCATGATCATGGTAAATTAAAGGATCAATGATGTGAATTTGGTCAAGTAGATCAAGATCGATGATGCATGTTTAACCTTTTAGAACATATCGATGATATGAATGAAGTCAAGAAGCTAGTGAGCCTAGATTGCACATAAGGTTGCCATGTGGCATAAACACATAAACTAGATAGATATCTGATAGTTATGTCCATAGAAATCACATGGGATTGATAAGTGTTATAATTTGGTAAGCTTAGATCATTGATCAATGATTGATAATGAAATTCAAAGCCAGGAGACTTTTGATGGAGATTAATAAAGCAAATTTTGATCCAGTTCCTAGGGGTGTATGAGATGAAGACACATGTTGGAAGAAGTAGCAATCATATTTCAAAATATGATGAAAAGTGTGGTAGGGAAGCCACATATGTAGACACATTGGATCAAAATATATTTTGGACCCAGATGGGCAAATGCAAAGAGTCAAGATCCAAATATGATTTAGGTCAAGCCAGAATAAATATTTCTAGTTTGAGAGCCACCACTAAAGCTTAGTCTGGACCTCTGGTTTGAATATTTAGAACTTTTAAGACTTATTTTCTAAGCTTGAAATGAATTTTCATGAATGTGTCCATTGTATTTTGAAGGAGGATCCATGATTACAATGATTTATTGGCTTCCATAATATTTATAGGTGGAATAGGTTTATTTAAACTTAATAGAGATCAAGAATGAGGCTTAGCATATGGCAGATCTTCATTGATATCAAGACTCTAAGAAAACCAATAAATGGGATTATTTTCATCTATAATAGACCTATGTTCAGGGTTCAAAGTAGGGGTAAAATTGTGATTATGAAAAGAGTGTCTTATCTTTTGACATAGTCATATCCTTGGCAAACAGGTACCTACAGTCGCTTGAAGCATACATAGTCATGGATCAGTCAGGTCCATAGATATGAGGATTTTGTCTTTATGAAAAATTTAAGTGGAGGATGGTGTATAATTTTAAATAAATATATTTGGGGATTGGAGAGTGTAGCTGGAGCATTTAATTCTTTTTTAGAGACTTTAAACATGTTCCCTTCTTGCTAAGATCATGACTCATCAGTCTCAACAAATTCTTGTATTCTAGTGTATTTATCAACCAATGAGAGGGATAGAAGGCTATTGGGAAAAATTAAGGTTAATTTTTTGGTGAAATATGAGTCTTGATTTGATTAAAATATGGTTTAAAATTCATTGGAGGGTAGTGGCAGCTCATTTATTGATTTTGATGGCATGTTTTTTCTCTCTCTCTTCTCCCTTTCTCCTATATCTCCCATTTTTCTCATGTGCTTTGATAAGGCTAAACCCTATATAAATTTTTAATAACTACCTATTAAATCAATAAGATCAATTTTTACCTATCTATTTCCTTTAACTTGGGTTTAGTAATCTTGTACATGATGGCTTTGTGAAGGATATTCTTCCATATCCATTGTCCTTCTTTCTTGCCACTTTTAAGGTGTTTTCAAGCTATTTATAGGTATAAACTTGTGTTCATTCTGCCATTAATGAATGTGTGGTTTGAATCTTAGAATTCCTCTTTGCTTCTTTAATTGTTTCGTGAGCCTAGCTCATGAAATACTTATACAATTTGCTAGTTTGTGAGATTGTTTGAGCAATAATTATATTATGTTGATCTAGTGTTAGTTTAATATTATGTGAATGTCCCTTTAATTTTTTGCATCACCTTTTTATCTCTCGTGGTTCCCTATTTCCATTATTAAACCCTTTTCCAAGTAGTAGCATTAGTCTAAGTGATCCATCAAGAGGAAGTTGGCCTTATCCAGAGGTTCAACCCCACTATAGGATACCCATATCTTGGGGTTGTTCCAATTTTGAGGCTTAGTTAGAGGGAGCCTGAAGAACCCCTTCCAAGGGTGCAAATTGAGTCTACAGTAGTTTCTATCACACCCCATGGGACTAGTTTTCATTAGTTTCAAATAATATTGGTCAATTTTGATGTTGGTTTGATCAATTTATAATGGTTATAGACTTCATCTTTTAGTATCTGGCAACTCCAAAAAACATTCAACATTTTAGAGCAGAGTAGTAGCTATCTTTCATGCCAAAAGTGACTATAAGATCACCTTCTAGAGGTATTCATTTTGAATTTATTGAAATAACTATGAACTCAGTAAAAAGGTTAAGATTTGTTAATACACATTCATATAAAGGAAACTTTCCTCCTAAACCAATTTCTAAGTTCACATCTACAAGAAGATCTTTGTTAGTTTCTTTCACTACCATGGAAGCCCTTACAGATTTTCCTTTTTCAGATTTCAATGGTCAGAGTCCTTTAGACCTCCTATTCTATTAGTATCTCTAAAAGTGTCCACTACTTCATGGGAGAAAAATCTACAACCCCTTATGAATACCTCATGGATGTGGCCAATTTTTTAAATATTCATAATGTCAATGAGGAAAATGTAGCAATTAGGTTATTGGCCATCTCTTTTAAGGGTAAATCCTTGGACAGGTATAGAAACCTTACTACTAACTCCATCACATCATGGGATCAGTTAGGTGATGCCTTGTGTACAAGGTTTGAAGATAAGAGTGACCACTTTTCACTTGCAAAACAGTTAACTACCATCAAGAGGGATCCTCATGAGGTTATGCAAGACTTCAATACCAAATTTTAGAAGATAGGGATAGGATCCCAATCTATGTTAGGCATAATCTAAACTTTGCTTTCCTTTATTATTTTAAGTCCCTCAATAGTGATATTGTAGTAATGATTCAATGTATAGGAGGGAACACACTATCAAATGCTTATGAGGTGGCAATCAGAGCAAAGAATTATCTAGTTCTAGTTGGCAAGCTTACACCTGAACCACTAATGACCTTGTTTCTTGAGATTCAACCACATCATATCATAATTCCTCCCTTTACTATCATTCCCCCTATGCCAACACTTTTTTCCATAGCTACACCAAAGAAGGAAAAGGTTTTAACTAGTTAATCTAGTGATTCCTAAAAAAATAAGAATTTTCAAGAGTTTAAGAGCATGTTTCAATCCTTTGGAAATGAGTTATTGAATCTGAAGAGGCAATAAGCCTAGTTTAATAGACCTTATCAAGTTGCATATCAGCCTCAATAGCAATCTTATCAAGCAAATAGGCCACCCTACAAAGGAAATCTCCAAGGACAAGCCAAAGATAGGGGTAGCCTAATTATGTTAGGCAAGGCAATTATAATCCAAATGCTAAAAGCACCTCTACTACTTTGGTCCCTATTCAAGAAAGTGAGGGTATCATGCCTTGGAATTAGTCTTTTGGTCAATCCATTAACCAAAACACTGAGTTCAATCAAGCTTTTAATGAGTAATGGCATCAGGGTGCTAGCTATGGATATAATCAAGCTCTTATGGCTCAGAACATAGAAGTAGCTAGGACGACAAAACTAGAAGAGCCTCAATAAGGTTAAGGGCCTCATGAAGAATCAATCCAATTGGGTCTATAATGGTTAATTATGATCAAGAAGAGTGTTATGTACTCAATCAATAGACTAGCTCTAGCCAAGCATATATTCCAGTGGTTGCTAATACAAGTTTCAAAAGAAGAAACATATATGGTAGCTGAGAAGTATCTGAAGGGCCTCATACTATTACTCAATTTTTATCAAAACTAAAGGAACCTATTTTTGCTCTAAAGTTTCTAATAGAACCGAAGAACCAAAATCAAGGGAATGCCTTTGTACCCCAAAACTTATAAACTCAAAGTACATTGTGGCTCCCAAAACACAAGCAAAAGTTGGTGATTTGCCCAAAAATATTGTTAAACAAATGAACAAATATAGTGTGAGTGTGCCAATGTGGGATGTGCTTTCTATGCATGGTCAGATGGATATCCTTCAGGAAGGATTATCAAAGGTCAAGGCTTTTGATAATCCACCAAGCATAGAAAATATAGTTTTCACTAATGCAACCAAGGGACTTAAATAAGTACAATCAAATAAGGTGGTCAAACCTCTTGCATTATACATTTATATGATCATTGGTGACTCCTAGGTATATAAATATATGGTAGATAGTAGATCAATTACTTTAGTGATGCCAAAGTTGATATTGATCAGCTTGGTTTGAAGTATGAACCCCAATCTAAAGGAGTTTTGTAACTTGATAGATATTCCACCAAACTAGTTGGCATCATTAAATATCTCAACTTGACCTACATGCTTGTCCTAGTGTTTTAGTGGTTCAGGATGTGTTGATCCTAAATGTGCTTCCTCATTTTCCTCTATGCTTATCAAGAGACTTCACAGCAAAAATTAGGGGTTACCTAGCAATATATTAGTCCTATATGGATTTCAGAACAAGGTATGAGACCAAGGTATCCATTAAATCTAAGCCTATTGCATAATTTCACATTGAACTATATGGGACAGATAGATCAAATATCAATTATACCATCCTAGATGAATATGACCACTTGGTTGGTCAAGAACTAAATACTCATCTTTAGGAGATACCTTATATGTTCTTGGATGAGTTATGGAATTAAAATTAGTTAATTCACCATGTATAATGTGTTGAGGAAAGAGACATGGGAGTCTATTGTTTGCATGAGGGAAATGAGTCCATGTCATCCCTCACTAGGCCTCAAAAATATGCTAATGGTTTATGGAAATTTTTCTTTGATGGTTCAAAGAGAAAACATGTGGTAGGTGGAGGTGTAATGCTAATGTCTCCCTCTAATGATGAGTATTTTTTTTCTTACAAGTTTCAATTTAGTTATTCTTGCAATGAAATTGAGTATGAGGGCCTTATCCATGGATTTTAGTGGGATAGTAAGAGAAGGATTAAGTAGTTACAAGTATATGGTGATAGTGAGATGATAGTGAATCAGGTTAGAGACCAAAACATCAAAAAGAATCCCTTGATGAGATCCTACAAGTATAGAGTGTGGGATATTGTTGAGGAATTTGAGGCCTTCAACATCCAAGTAGTGTCAAGGAACCAAAATCAACATGCTAATAGGTTGGAAACTATGGGAGATCAGTTTGATATCCCAAATGAATTTAAAAATTCAAAAGTGTAGCCACATGTTAGAGTGGTAGTAAGACCATTAGTGCCAAATAATGAATCTCATTGGTAGGTCTTTGATAGTGATAAGCAGGTTGCTTATTTCTTGCAACAAGAAACAAATTTTTCCTCATTAAACCAAGATAAATTTCAACATTAGTATGAGAATCAAATTTTTCAATTGAGGTCTAATAAACTTCCTAAAGGGTTGGTCACCCTTGAAGGTTGTTTCCATGAGGGATACCATATGAGGAAAGACAAGGCAGTGATGTCAACTAATGAGGAAAACTATGAAAAAGTTATGATCCTCAAAGACAAGATCCTCAAGCTTGGAAATGTAAACACTAAGGTTAAAAGGCATAATTTCATTGATATCTATAAATAATATGCAAACATCTTTTCTTGGGAATATATCAACTTGAGAGGATTTGATCACAAGCTAACCCAACACACTATAGAATTAGAGTTTAATGTCAAGCCTATCAGATAGTAGCAAAGGCCTATCAACCCCAAAATTAAGGAGCTTATGAGAAAAGCATTGACTAAATTTATTGAATCCATTATCATCTTTCCTATCAAGCACTCCTCATTGGTAGCCAAATTAGTGCCTATAAGGAAGAAGAATGGGGAGATCAAATTGTGTGTTGACTTCAGGGACCTAAATAAGGTCTCCCTGAAATATTATTACCCCTTGCCATACATGGAGAAACTCCTACAAATATTTGTTGGTTCAAAATGCTTCTATCTTTTGGATGGGTATTTAGGATACAACCAAGTGCTGGTAAGAGAAGAAGACCAATATAAGACTACCTTCACCACAAAGTGGGGTGCATATGCTTATTAGAAGATGCCTTTTGGCTTGTTAAATATCAGGTTAACCTTTCAAAGATCCATGGACATGGATTTTTAAGGATTGTTAACTAATATGGTGTTTCTCTACTTAGATGACATAACAATTTTCTCCAAGAAAGCTAGTGACCACCTTGATCACCTGAGATTGATCTTTGAAAGATGCAGAGAATATGGGATCTCTTTAAATCCCAAGAAATATGTTTTTTTTGTTCATGAAGGCAAACTCTTAGGACATGTTATCTAAAATTAGGGATTAGCTATTGATCTTAATATAATAAGTTCCATCTTGTAACTATCCTTACCCAAGCACAAGAAGGGACTCCAAAGTTTCCTTGAGAAAATATACTTCATGAGAAGGTTTATACCTAGTTTTGCAAACTTGTTCAAACCCATCACTTCCATATTAAAGAAGAACCAAGTGTTCACTTGGTCAAATGAAGGTAAAGTAGCATTTGAGGCTATCAAGAAATCCATTTCCCAAGCACCCACACTCATTAATCTTGATTTCTCAATGGATTTCACATTGTATGCCTTTGCAAATATTGACAATATATCAGCTATGCTGATGTAGAAGAATGGTGAAGGGTTTGAGTAACCAATTACATTTTTCAATCAAGGACTTGAGGGATATGAGGTAAGGTATACTTTTCTATAAAATCAAGTCCTTTTATCTTTAATAAGCCCTATAATTTCATACCAGTGGTCTCCAATAGTAGGATTTATCTTATGGTGTCTCATCCTGGATTGAGGGACCTCCTTTTTAGCAAAGACTTGAATAAGAAGAGGGCTAGTTGGATTACCAAGGTTATAGAGTATGACATGGAGATTGAGGTCACTAATCTAGTAAGAGGAAAATTATTATGTGAACATATGGTGTACGACCTTCATGAAGATAAATATTTTTTTTTGGTAACACAAGATAACTCACAAACAGATGCACCTTCACCTCACAATAGTTGGCTCCAGGATATGACACATTTATTAGTTATAGGTGAGTACCTAAAGGTATGGATAGGGAAAAGTTAAGGTGTTTTAGGCTTTAATCTATACCTTATGCATTGGTTGATGGGTTTCTATTCATAAAATACCTCAATGGAGTGTTTCTTAGATGCATTGATGATGACCAAGTTACAAGGCTTTTGGAGCAATTCCATGATGGTCTTATAGGAGGTCATTTTGATCTAAGGACTATAGTAGAAAAATTAATAATATATGGTTATTACTAGCCCATCCTTTTTAAATATGTCTATGCATGGGTCAAGAAGTGTCAAAAGTGTGCTCTCTTTGCAGGTAAGTAAAGGTTCGCAGCCCTTCCTCTCAATCCAATCTAGGTGGAGTAGCCCTTCATATAGTGGGGTTTAGAATTTATAGGAATGATCAATCCATATTCTAATGGAGGAAGCAAATGGGTACTCATTGTTACCAACTATTTCAATAGGTAGGTAGAATCAATTACCCTTAAAGAAGCCAATGAAGTAGTAGTGTTGGACTTCTATGATAACATAGTAACAAGGTTTAGTGTACCAACAACAATAATTTTAGATAATACCTTAGAATTTATTGGCATGAAGACAAGTGAATGGTAACTTTATCTAGGCATATACCTTAAGTACATCCTCCAATTACTACCCCCAATGCAATGGACTAGTAGATTCCATAAACAAGAAATTGATAAGGATTATCAAGAGGACTATGGAAGATAATCAGAGAGAATGGCATACAAAGCTAAGGATAACATTATGGGTAATAAAGTGACTCCCAAAGTTACCATTGAAAATTCACCATATGTCCTTACATATGGGAGGGAAGCCAAATTTCCCATCTCTCTTGAGTTACGTACCTTGGATTTAGCCCATCAGCTTGAGTTGATGGAGAGTGAGCCTATCAACATGAGGATGATAGAGCTCATGGAGCTTGAAGAAACTAGGGACCTTGAAATGAAGACACTAGAGTCACATCAAGCCAATTTAAGAAATATTTTGATAAGAGATATTTAGCAAGGGACTTAAAATAAGGGTATTTAGACCTCAAGTCAGATTCAAATAAGGCCAAGCTAGATAACCATACCAGTTTTGACAACTTGTGGAGTGACCCTTGATCCATGGATGCAAACAACATAATGCTTTCAACTTGCCCAACTTGATGGAGAGGTATTACCCATCCTAGTCAATGGCATTAATTTAAATCCTTGATATTAAAAGAGTATGCATATATTGTATATATTAGAGTATTTTTTCATGTTTCCTCTAAATTAGTGCCTTGTACACTTTTCTTTTCAGTTATGTGTCTACCTTCCATAAGTTTTTTGGGCATATTGTTTGTTTTGTTATTGTTGTATTTTCATTTAAAAGAGGGTTTTAGAAATAGATGGCCTTATATAAATTTCATATCATTAACTAATCAACTAATTTGTTTCATAATAAGCATGCAATCCCAAGATGTCACCAAAAATGCTGGCCAATTTTGGCCTACATACAAAAGTTTGCCTAGATGGATTAGTATTATGGAAGTCCTAGTGTGGAGTGAGAAGCTGATCAAGGTGCTTGTTGATTAAGAGATCTAATAGTGGAATTATAAAACCACATGACACTTGTAAACTTTTGAAACATTTTAAGCAAGATTAATGTGTAATTTGATGATTTTTGGGAAGCAGGTCTAGAAATCCAAGTGAAAGGATCCACAAGGTTTTCATGGTGTTTATGGAAGCTAGGGGGCATGAATAAGGTTTACACAAGGTCTCAAATGTTTATCATAGACTTTATGGGTCCAAAGATGATTATCACAAGCCTAGAGGATCCAGACCATCATACCACATCATGTAGGGATGAATAGGTCAGTTTGGTTGTGCATTTAATAAGTACACTTGGGAAGTCAACCAAATTTTAAAGATTACATTAAATGATTTATTTTGTGCCAAGAATGTCCCCTATAAACTTGGTGTCTTGATGAGTTTTCTATCTCAAGTTATAAACCTTAAAATATGATCTAAGCAGTGAGAGATGTGCCTAGGGACATCAAATAAAAGCCACAAGTCATCATTTGAATTTAAAAATCTTCAAAGGATCTTGAGAGTGAACACAATGTTTCTAAGTATTAAAATATCACTTCATCATATCATAGATCAATAACATGTGGATAATAGCTCAAACTAGTGGGACCATTAAGATCAATAGCATAAGTTAAATCATGTAAATCAAGATCAATGGTGAGCACAAGGTCAAAAAGTTAGAAGATCTTAGGATTAAATGTGGGGTTGACAAGTGGCATGATCATAGTGAATTAAATAATTAATGGTGCACATTTGATCAATCAGATTAAGATCGATGATGTGTATATGACCCTATAGAAAAGATCGATGGTGTGAATGAAGTCAAGAAGTCAATGAGCCTAGATTGCATGTGAGGTCACCACATGGCATAAACACATGAATTAGATGTAGATCTAATAGTTGGGCTCACAAAATTCATGAAATATTGAAAATTGTCATAATCTGGGAAGCTCATATCACAGATCAATGATCGATGATGAAAGTCAAAGCTAGGAGACTTTCGATGGAGATCAACAAAGTGGATTTTGATCTAGTTCCTAGGGGTGTACAAGATGAGGACACGTGTTGGAAGAAGCAATAGTCATATTTTAAATTATGATAAAGAGTGTAGCAGGGATGCCACATAGGTAGACATATCAGATCAAAATATTTTATGGACCTAGATGGGAAATACATAGACCCAAGATCCAAATATGAATTAGGTTAATCTAGAACATATATTTCAAGTTCAAGATCTACCATTAAAGCTCAGTTTGGACCTCTGGTTTGAAGATTTAGAACTTGAAAGACTTATTTTATGAGGTCATAATGCATTTCCATGACTGTGTCCATTATCTTTTAAAGGGGATTCATGTGTAAAATGAGTTCTTGACTTTCATAATGTTTAAAGACATAATAGGTTTATTTAAACCTAATGGAGATAAAGATCAACACTTAGCATATGGAAAATCTTCATTGCTTTCAAGAATATAGGAAAACCAATAAATGGGATTGGTTTTCATCTATAGTAGACCTATGTTTGGGGTTCAAAGTAGGGGAAAAGTTATGATTATGAAAAGAGTGTCTTATCTTTTGACATAGTCATATCCTCGACAAACAGGTACCTATAGCCACTTAAAACAGACATAGTCATGGCTCAGTTACATCCATTGATATGATGATTTTATCTTTATGACAAAGACAAGTGGAGGATGGCGTAGAAGTTTCAAGAAAGATATTTGGGGATTGGATAGTGTAGGTGGAGCATTCAATTCATTTTTAGAGCCTTTAAATATGGTCCTTTCTTGGTAAGATCATGACTCATCACTCGATGAATTCTTGTCTTCTAGTGTATTTCTCAGCTAATGAGAGGGCTAGGAGGCTATTGGGACAAATGAAGGTTAATTTTTCAATAGAGGATGAGTCCTGATTTGATCAAAATATGGTTGAGACTTCATTAGAGGGTAGTGGTAGCTCATTTATTGATTTTGATAGCGTGCTTTTTCTCTCTAATCTCCCTTTCTCTTATATCTCCCATTTTTCTCATGTGCTAATTTGATAAGACTAAACCATGTCCAAATTTGTAAGAAAGACCTCTTGAATCAATAAGATCAATTTTTACCTATCTCTTGCCTTTAACTTGTGTTTAGTAAGCTTGTGCATGATGTCTTTGTGAAGGAGATTCTTCCATATCCATTGTCATTATTTCTTACCTCTTTTAAGGCATTTTCAAACTATTTGTAGGTTTGAACTTGTGTTCTTTATACCATTAATGAATGATTGGTTTGAATCTTAGAATTCCTCTTTGCTTCTTTGATTTCTTGGCGAGCCTAGTTCATGAAATACTTATACAATTAGCTATTTTATGAGATTATGTGAGTAATAATTGTCTTATGTTGATCTAGTGTTGGTTCAAGGTTATGTGAGTGTCCTTTTAATTTGGTGCATCACCTTTTTATCTCTTTTAATTCCCTATTCCCCTTTTTTAACCCTTTTCCAAGTAATAGCATTAGTCTAGGTGATCTATCAAGAAGAAGCTAACCTTCTTTAGAGGTTCAACCCCACTACAGAATACCCACAGCCCAAGGTTGTTCCAATTTTATGGTTTAGTTAGAGGGAGCCTGAAGAACCCCCTCTATGGGTGTAAATTGAGTCTACAATAGGTCTATTTTTCCATTTTCTTTTCACACCCAATTATTCCTACACCCTTATCTATGTTAGGCCTACCTTGGTTTTATATAGGTCAGGGCATTATTTGACCATATGGGACCCTCAACAATACCCATATGTGGGATGTATAGGGCAGTCATGCTGATAATGATTTGTTGTGCCACACTTATAACATGAGCATGGTGGGAACCTTCCACCATCACATCCTCAACCTCACCCTCTATCACATCATTACATCCCAAAGCTTATGTTTTATTGGTCATAGCCCCCATTACCTTGGTTATCCTACCCTTTGATTTTTAGGGTGGCCTATCATGCACTTCATTCCATGTTCTCATGCATTTCATTAATCACCCAATAATCAGTAGTGGTATGGGTGTAGGCATCACACAACTAATAATAGATGGTTGTGTTAACTTGGTTGGAACATTGTAATAAAGGGTAGTTATGGATGTCATGCACCTATCGATAGACTTCATAGCTTAGAATCAAGGTGCACACATTCCTTAATGGGTAGTTAGTCCTAGTATGGCCCTCTAATTCACAGTTGATACACCATAGTCCACTTCGAGCATCATGTGAAGAGTTAGCAGTAATATTTTAGAGTTGGGAGGCCATAGATGTAATTTGTGCCTTCATAAATGGGTTGATATTGTTATTTTCACTTCTAACTACCTTGGCATTGAGCAAGGATTCAATCACTTATCGACGGTCTGTAAAAGTTTTCATGGAAAGTGTTCATCAAAATAACACAAGCAACCCCCCAATGAACCACTGCACATGACAATAAGGGTAAATATCATATGAAATCTTTGATAGGAGAGTTTTTAACCTTGCATTATACAAGTGCACACTCTCTGAGAGTCCTTGGGTAATCTCTTTTTAGTGTGGCAATGCTTTGTTATTCAAACTCTAGAATTTCAAATTCCTTTAGGAATGCATCCTTCAGGGTATCATAGTCAACCATGGCCTGGTTAGGATCAAATTTTCTATACCAGGTGTGGGATCAATCAAGTAAAATGGTCATAAAGTAGGTAGCCTTATGCACCAATTGGGTTATATCTCATGTGCACCATTGTAGTTCACACTTCAACACATGCTCTATAGCATTTTCCATGTAATATTTTGGCAAGTGCATAGTCATTTTGTAGTATATTTATTATGGGGATCAGATATAATTTGAGGTGTTTGTCCCCTCAATTATTATCTTTATGGTGGTCCTCTAATGCCCTTATTCATTAGGTTAGGCATTGGTCCCATCATTATTACTAGCATAATTGATGTCATATGCATTGTGTTACTTGTGACACTAGACCGCTTCCTATAGGTTGTTACCCACCTTATGTTGGTGACACTAGCTGATTCGGTATGCTTGTATTCTATTTCTATTGTGGTGAGCTAGTGCCCAATGGTCTAGAGGTAGTTACACTCACCTCCTTATATGGAATAATATGTTCAATCAAAAAGTTACAATCCAAGTCTATAAAATGTCTAAGATCTAAGTCATCATCAGAATCAATTATTAAAACTATAATTTATAAGTGAGGGATCCAATGTGTGAGCATGTATCATAGGTTCAAATGGGGTAGGCACATTAAGCTTATCTTTAGTCACCAAATTCTTTAGGGACTTAGCAAATTTCACACCTATCAAGTGTTGAGCTTTATTCATCATTTCATTATATCTCTCATCCTTGCACTATTGTATTTCAATAGATCCTTCCCCATGCCCTTCCTCATCATTATGGGTTCTCTTGACACTTCCAAGTTCCATATCTTCCATCAGTTGGCACCATCTCTTATTATAAGTCTATCTTCTAAGCTCTCACATGTCAATTTGATCATCCCCTTCCATTACAGTTCACCTACACATCTCCTTAACCCTTTTTGTACGTCTCGTATGCAAAAGGACTTTATCCTTTCATCCCCAAAGTTTCAAAACCATAATATATCATTAGATTTTTTATCTTTGCACCAAATTCATTCATACACGTGCCTCTAGGTTTGTGTAAAAATTGATACTTCACTTCCTCAGGGCATGAATATGTTGAGACTCTGAACTCAAGTATGTAGATATTCAAATATCCTTACCACTATTTATCTACTGCTATAGTCCAAGTAGCATCTAGGGTCTCAAGCCACTCTAGGTGCTCCTTCATCCACTCATATCATTATCCATATCATCTTCTTTTATGGGTTGAATATACAGCCAATACACATGCTCAAGTAACTCATAGAAAAAGACCTCATACAAAGCATCACATAGTTTGTTCTGAACCCATTTTCTTGGATTTTATCCTTGGAAAATTATATGATTCAGCATAAATCTATCTTTCACCTATTACATCCATTGCTTGATATTTTTAAGGGAAAGTCAGTAAACCATTTTATTGCACCATTTTAACAACAAAATTCAACATGGGTCCTGGTAATAGAACCAAAATGTTATATAAAAATAGTAATGTTGTCTTAGTCAATTCTTGGTTAACTTCAACCAAGCACAATCATGGGATATTCCCTTTGTGCTCAATATTTGAACACTTAACTGTGTCAGCATCAATCCACATAAGGCATAGGCCTTATGCACTCACGCAAATCAGAGTTAAGAAGGAATTAGGGTCTATAATGGGATAGTTATGCCATGATCCAAGGATTTAATTAAGGGACTTATGTAATTAGATGAAGCTTTTAAGTATATCCAAAGGCATAAGCCTTTTGTGGATTAATTATAGTGTCACTTAGGTGCTTAAGAGGTCACAAGGCTTGTTTCACTCAAGCTACTCATATTAGGCGTGTAACCTTAACAAAGATGGGAATACATGGTGTAGAACCTATACTCATTCTCTGTATAAAATGAAGGTGATGTCATAAAAGTTTGCAGGGACTCCATTAAAGATGAAAACCAATAAAAATGCATGACTAAAAATTAACATATTTCCATTGAAAGTATAACATTGCATACATATGCATTCCCTTAGTAATTCAAAAGGATAAGAAAACAAAATAGAGTATATTTTAATGTAATCATTTTCATCATTAATCAAAATTGATAATAGAGTATACATTCAGTTTATACTATTTAACGACCCAGAGGCTCACAGATGAGCTTGGGAAATTACAAGTGAAACCTTCATGGATTCCATATTATCCATAAGCCTAATGACTACCGAATCAATGTCTACAAAGGATTCATATTGTTAGAGCTCCACTACAATTCTTCATCTTTCCTTCTTCTTCTTGTTTGAGATCCTTAAATAGCCTTTAGGAGCATCTTTGCTAGGGTAGAAAGTGCATGCTAAGCGTTGAGTTGGAACTTGGTGATCATAACTATGAAACCCATGGCTCCAAAAAGTTTGTGTTGCAACTTTCACATCTCACCAAATCCTTGAGGATGCCCTAAAAATTTGAGAGATAGTTAGCCACCTACAGTTGGCACAAGGTATGCACTACAACCTCTAGTTGGCTATAAAATTCCCAAAGGATAACCACTTGAAAAAATGATACTCTCATTCTTAGGTGGACATCATGTTGGCATAAAATCCTTAATGAGCTAGGGGCCTAACATTCTCTTTGTCTACCAGGCTTGACCAGGGTAATTTGAGCCATTCCCTTTCCAAGAAAAAATTGTAGTGCTAAAAAGGAGACCACTAAAGTTTAGTGGAGTGGATAAAAGAGCCATTATGGCAAAAATGATTAGTTTAATGTCAATGCCCTAACCCAAATTCTAAATAATATAAAATAGTTATGAATAATGTGATAATTTGACCCACTTAGGTTTTAATATTAATCATGATTAATTAACCAAGGACCCATCCATCTTACTATGCCTAAGTCAATCTTATGTGAGGTCCCAATCACCAAGACCCCAATTCAGCTTACCAAGTCAAGCAATAAACATTTAAACTTGCAAAATCAATTAAGTTGATAAAATAACACCAAGGTTCAAACAATGGCATTCACATTCATGACACCCATTGAGGCATTAAAATTGAATAGCGGTGCCAAGGCTCATTCAGGAGCAAAACAAAATCACATGTTGATCAGGATCGAAGCAATCAACCAAGGTGATCTAAAAATGACAAAGATAAGGATAGGCTATAAATTTCCCATATGTGATGATAACATAAGTAATCCCACATAACATTAAAACATACAAAATTAAGTCAAAGTAAAACACATGGCATAAATCAATCGTAAAGTCAATTGATAAATGTAAAATAATGATGGCTTAATACCTCTACATAACTTAGTATATGTTGGGATCTTTCTAACCATTTATCACCTCTTTCTTATTCCTTCGAGCTATCAAGATTTTCCATCGAGCCTAATTCATTAATATGTCCCTACAATCACCAAATATGGCATTAGTAGCATCTGGATGATAAGAATAAATATCAGATAATAACATAATTTTAAAAAATTAAAATATAAGTATTATATAACTGAATCCATCATAATTGTCTATAGTAGAAATGAGTCAGAAACATAAGAAATACATGATATTAGAATATAATGCCTATATCATAATCATTCATCTATCAAAAATAAATAAATGTCAACCAGTACCCATAATATATATTACATAAGGTACAATTCAATAATCTATAATGCATCAAATAGTTGGGTTATAACATTCTCCCCCTCTTAAGAGGATTTATCACAGCAACTAGTCAATCAAATAGGAATAATTTTGCCCAAAAATATGTTCTAACACTCCTTTCACAAAACATTCCATAGCTTCAAACATCAATAGTTAAATATCAGCACTGAAGTAGCAACTTGGTAAGTTTAATCAATTATAACTAATATAGTGTCATTCCTTATACGTATTAACACAACTGGACAATAACAATAAGGAATTTACTACCTATTTACCTCATGGCATAGAATGAGGATATAACAACCATCCATAAGGGGAGTGTTCATCTTGGCCTTGTTGATATTTCATGTACCTTATGACAAAATTAGCAAGGCCAAGCTTCATTTTAGGCCAATAATAAAATGTATTTTTAGCTCAAAGGTCCCTTTGTAACACTAGAATGAATAAAATGGGATGATATGTGTAGCCTTTTTCAACATAAGGTTCAGTAAATATTTGAACTTGGTAAAATATTTATATTTTTATGGCTCACAAGGCCATTTATTACAATGGGGGAAAGTAATTTAAACTCTTTTGCAATAGGTTTACCAACTAATCTTTCCCTTACCTTAATAGAATGTATTGCCAAAATTGATGATTGCAACACAACACTCTTGAAAATTAACCATTTTCAGCCACCCACATGGGTGTGTAGTTTAAAACATACCAGGTATATAGTATTCTAATTATGATAGTTTAAACTTACTATAACCTTTTTACCAACAAGAGTGTTATCAGCGCCTTCAAGCATGGATTACAATCATTAGTTCATGCAAGAATAACAATGTTCACCAAATTTCTATTTTTATTATTTAATTAGGCTAACAATTTTAAATATAAAATAGGCCAGTACTTTGAGTATGAGACCATTTTAGGGTC
The DNA here is from genome assembly GCA_037957365.1 of Torreya grandis. Classification (NCBI taxonomy): domain Eukaryota; kingdom Viridiplantae; phylum Streptophyta; class Pinopsida; order Cupressales; family Taxaceae; genus Torreya; species Torreya grandis. Next base: position 1,118,167 of record JARHVA010001828.1, on the reverse strand, counting down.
AATATTCTAATTTGTGTCACCACACATAGACCTAAAACCTTAATGTCATCAATACAATAGTCTAATCCAATTGGATTACAACCAGATTTTTAGGTTAAAAGTAGAATCTTCCATTAAAAGCATTATGTCTTGCACATAACTTAATGACATTTATCATAAAATGTCATCAAAAGACAATAACCCATACTTTTATGCCTACTTTTAATTCAACGTCAACCATTCATGGGTTAGTGCAGTGTCTCACACCAACCTCACTCAACATCAGAGAAGCCATTCTAAGCACTCACATGCAACCCCAAGGCTTATAGCATGTTCTCCATTACTTATGAGCTCACATGATAGTCTAGGGATCCCAATCCCACCATCCTTTTATCTACCAATAGTGGGCATAAGCCAACTTTTATTTCTCCTTCAAAGAGTTAAGTGGGTACCTAAGATTTTTAAACCACCTGATTAGGGATTTACATTGCTCTTTTTGAGTCATTAGCATACATTTCAATCATGTTCAAATAAGGAAATAAAATATTCATTCCATAATATTACCTTCATGTAAAAACAACATTACATTACTCGTAACACATTTGCACTTATAGCCCACATGTGCATGCACTTAAACAAGTTCAACCTTACCATTATTGCATAAAATTCTAATACTCAGGACCAAATAGTGCCTCATAAACACTTATTATAAATTTAGATTACATCATGGTTATAACCAGCCAACCAAAGTAGCATATTTTTTTATATGTAATATAACTATTTACCATAGCATCCAATTATTGGGTCACCAAGGCTTACCTTCATCCCACCCAAGGGTCGATTAGCCTTGAAATAGTCTTGCCCAACCATAAGCAGCTTAACATATTGAGATGTTTTGCTCAACTTACTACGACTCATCACAAGAGTGTTATATCTACTCAAAAAAATTTACAATTTAACTTTTCATTCTAAAATTAGATTAACACATTCAATTCATAAAAATAGAATATTATTCATTGTTAGAGCTAATCATGTTTTTATGCTTTTAAAAGTAGAACTAGCCAATAGCCACATTGTGTTATGGCCAAATTGATTAAAAAAAACAATCATGGTAGTATATTTTATCATGACATGCAGCATGTCACTATCATTATTTTGACGATAGTATGGCTTCCAGCATTAGCAACAACCACATTCATTTTGGAGGGGTTTCTAAAACCACATGTTACACACAAGCTAATTTTAACTACAGCAAGGGCAGTCCTTAACAACCTACCAATTTGATAATAATTTATTCCATGTTTTCATAAAGGTAGGGACAACTTAATATGTCTAAGAATAATTTGCTAGATATCTTTCCAATTTATGCTCATACTAATCATTGGTAACACCTAAAGCCATAAACTTCAGTAGTTTTCTGAATTTTTTGTGATGGTCAATAGAACCCATCATTTAGCATATCTCATCCATATTTTAATGAACTATTTTCAATTCAAATTACTAAACAAAATCACGGCAGTCCTTACCCATAGTACTAGCAATGGTTATTAAAAATTGTTCCTATTTCATGGTTTTTGATGACTTGAGATTCTCCCTTTACAAGCAGAGTTCTCAAGATAAGTTGATTCGCCTAAGTAAATCTATGGTCCACACCCGACTTGGCCCTCCAGGTTCAAGTTTAGCCCTTTGTCGTCCTTAGAACATAGCATCCCAAGTATTGTATGATGACCTACTCACATTAGTTAGTCAATGGATACTGAATAGATATTACTTTATTCCAAGAGCATATATTGATGCAATTTCTTTTCCATGACTACCCATTTTTTGAAATTTAAAATTTGTGTATAGATGAGGAGGTGTGATGTTTTATTTTGTTTTTTTTTTTTGTGTGTAGTAGTTTCCTAAAAATGATAATGAGTGTGAATTTTTATTAAGTGTAAACAAGATAAAGCAATGCATAAAAATTGAATGTGAAAGTGTATTTTGGCTTGTAGTATCTCTATCTTAATAAATGTTAAAATGCATTGTATATGAAACAAAACATTTCTAATTTGTTAAATATCCATAGGTACGAACATTATAATAGAATTCCATGCCACTGATACAATAATTTATTGATGTCGTAAAATTGTAGAATATAAAAATAAAACAAAAAGGTTTAAAAATTAAATATTAGTATATACACAAATGAAGTTTAATATAAATAACATTATACAAAGAGAGAGTTCATAGTTAGATTTGTATAAAAACCTTGTGTATATAAATTCTAATATTGAATTGGGAACTAGTTGTAAGAGCATTACAATGATTAAAATAACTCTGAGAATTTAAATTAATAATATTAATGAATAACCTTGTAATAGTATCCAATTTCTAATATTTATTATAATATTATAATTGTTTTTGTTATCTATACTAAATACAACGTAAATCTGTTCAAACCAAATTCCAAGCCATTGATACAATAATTTATTGATGTCATAAAATTATAGAATATAAAGATAAAACAAAAAAGTTTAAAAATAAAATATTAGTATATACACATATGAAATTTAATATATATATTTAAATATAAATAACATTATATAAAGACACAGTTCTTGGTTAGATCTGTATAAAAACCTGTGCATACAAATTCTAACATTGAATTATGGATTAATTGTAAGAGCATTGAAAGGATTTCCAGTTTATAGTATTTATTATAATATTATAACTATTTTTCTTATTTATATTATGTACAATGTAGACCTATTTAAACTATATATTAAAAAAGGGATGTTTTTAATATGAAAGAGTTAACCTTGATGCATATACATGATAAGTTACTTCATTGTTTATATATAAAATTTAAAACAAAATCAAATTGGTTTAAACCATTTAACATTGTGAAATGTTTTTTACTTTATTTGGACAGTGTGATTTAGACTTGGGATTGAGAACATGGATTCCATTTTGGATTAACATACAGCTAGGTTCATAGTTTGAAACATACTCAACATTATCATATATGAGACCAAAGCCTCTAGAGTATGTTTTGTTTCTCTTAAACCCTGTGATGAGAATTGTATGATGGTTTATAATTGAAAAACACTCTATTAAGTTTTATTTTATATCAACGATAAAAAAAATTACATTTTATAATGGATGATGTGAATGACAAATTGTTTACTATTGAAACTTTCTTTGGACTATATTTATTTGATAGTTAAAGACCATATTGGAGTCTCCTTTGGTATAATTATGTTTTTTTTGCTCCTAGTTGTCATGTTGTTAAAATATGTCTAAGAAAAAAATATGTAATATGAAAAAAAATATATGAGTATAATAAAAATCAAATACGATGCATAAATTTAGTTGTAACTAATTAAAATATAGAAGCTAATTTAAGATTTAAATGACCTCCTAAATTTAAAATGAATGCACAAAAATATATAAACTATTTTCAGAAATAGATTATTAAAAACATTGATTTAATTTAGTAAATTTTAAAATATATGCATTATAGTATGAGATGTTAATAAAGTTGATTGTACAAAATACTACTTTCATAGTATTGGTTATTAATTGTCATTGTTGCCTTATGTTTTCAAAGTCTTTGTTTAAGCGATATTAAAATAATTATTCTATTTAATTTACGATCTAATTGTAAGTATTTTATTATTGGTATAATAGGATAATTTATAATATATTATAATACACTATACTGTATTTATATATATTATTTATGTCTTACTATACTATAATATTATATTATGTACAAACAAAAGATGGTTTATTCGTAGTGTGAGATGTCAATTGTATTGAGATATATGACATGTTATTGATCTATGTACATATTAAAAGACTTTTATATGAAATGTAACCATTCTAATCTAGTAAAAAAACTCAAGTAAGAATATTATAGTATTAATACTATGATATTATTGTTGATACTTGTTAAACATAACAAAGTATAATAATTTATGGGCCTTAAAAAAATTATGGGAATCTATAATTAATGGGTCACTTGTTTCTTCACTATATTGGTCATATGATTTTTCACGAATGAACTTGAATATTCTTTCAACCTCTATGTGTGTTACATTATAATAGTATATTATGTACAAACAAGTGTTGATTTATTTGTAGTGAAAGATGTTTATTGTATTGTCACATATGATATCAAAGTGGTCTATGTACTTATTGAAATACATTCTATATGAAATGCAACTGCTTTAATCTAGTGGAAAATCAGCAATGTGAATATTTTAGTATTAATAATATGTTATTAATTTCAAAACTTATTATATGTAAGAAAGGACAATAATTTATGGACCTTACAAAATTTACATAAATCTATAACATATGGGTCACTTGGTCCTTCACTATATTGGTTGAATGCTTTTTCACAAAAGAATTTGTACATTCTTTCGAGCTCCATGTGGGTTGTGTGGATCTTATTCATAAGGTTGAGAAATGTGTAAACTTATTCATTTTTTACAATATGTCCATGCAATAAATTCATTGATGTCATGTTGAAAATATTTCTACATGTAGTAGTTACATTGCTTGAAAGCAATTATACAAGAGATACAAAATGAATTTGTGCATCTATTGTGGTGGGAACTTCAACATTTTTATTATTGTTGCTTGTAAATGCAAATGGAATTGGATTTGACTATATTTTATGCATCAGAAGGGGGGTGCACCACAGCATGAGTTGTATTGATTACAGTAATTTTGAGTCAAAGAAAGATCATTACTATTTGTTATAACAATTTAGAATGGCTCAGAAATATTTGTTTCATCGAGGGAGCTAACAATTTAGTTAGTGGATGTTGTGTTTGATATATCATTCAGCTCATAGTGATTCTTCATTGGCTCCATGCTATAAAGACAAAAACAAAAAAAAGTTTAAAAATCTCATATTATTATATACACAAATGAAGTCTAATATAAATCTATAAGAGATGTAAAATTAAAGAAATAGGGATGACTTGTATGTTGCATATATGTTGTGTATATATGAAAAAAAAGACTTAACGTAAGATGATTTGTATAAATAAGAAATTGTGTAAAAAAATTATATTAAAATTGTATAATACAAACTAGTTATTCAATAAATTAGTTAGGCATCCTATCTATAAATATTAAAATATTAGGTTAGATGTTACTATACATTGGGGAGTCTCTCAGTAACTTACCATAAAAATATTTTGTATACACAATCTAACGTCCAACTAGGAACATGTTAAGAGAGCTTCATAGGATTTGAACTCCTTCTGCTAATCCCAACTTTTGGTATCAAACAAGGCACTTGTAAGTAATTTATTCTAAGTTGGATAACTATCCAAATATGTTCCCCAATGATATGAATTATCATCTCTATACAATTTTATATGAAATGATATATAAAATGCAAAAGACTCTTATTAATATATATGCCTTATCTCAAGTTTTGTGGAATACACATTTATTTGTTCAAAATATTAATCAAATCAACTATTCATGAACATTTTGATTAGTGCTAAGAACATCAAATATCCATACATAAAATCCAAAAAAAATAATATTTAAGATTCGAATTATTTATCTAAAAAAGAAAGAAAAAAGAGAAATAGTCCGATTTTTTTTGGAGATAGAGATTCTATGAGCACTTTGGAATCATATACCTTAAACTAAACTTTATAATTATTTTTTCCTTTTGGAAATGTTTTAACAAATCTAAAATTCTCATACAATAAGTTTTATAAGTTTTAGGATCAAAGTATATCAATATAATATACACATTAAATTTTGAGAACAAAACATAAAATCTAAATTGACCATTTAATACAATATTCTCATTGAAGATTCTATTATTTATTCTAAATAAATGTATTAAGTACTTCAAAAAGTACAGTCATTTATATTTAATATAAAATATTATAAGGTTAAAAGCTAACAATTTAGTAATCATATTTTGTGGATCTTCCTTAAAATGTGGTTATTGTTTTAATAAGACTTTCATTATTGTTATTTACAAATAAAATGGTGTATCCTACATAAAATAAGGGTTTCATTTCATTATAATACTATTAATAAATAATAAAACAAAAATAATATTATTAAATTTTTAATACTTAATATAAATCTTAATGGTAATTTTAATTAATTTTATATTAAATTGAATTAATATTAAAAAATATTTGAATCAAAGTTTTATAAGCAGGTGTAAATAGATATGTTTTTTTAAAAACTCAAATAATTTCAAATCTACTTCTTAGATAAAATATTTTGAGCCTCAAATTTACTTGAAAATTAACTCACATAAATATTTCATTATTGATAATAGATGCATCTGATTTTATGGTTTTTATATGAATCTAAAGTGTAAGTCAATTTATGCACTTTTGAGTATGGCGCTCTCACATGAGCACTCTTTCACCAAGAAAAATAAATATGTTTTTATAAACAATTCTAATGATTTATAATTTATTACCCAGGCATAACATCATCTTCATTATTGAATGAATATTTCACCACCAAAAAATCACTCAAAAATAATTTAGTGATTGTGTTTAATGCCATAAAACAACTTAACTTTAAGATTATCTTATTATTTGAATACTACTAACATTTTTATATGAAGATTAGACTACCGACTATTTAATTCAAACCTAATCATTCTTAATTAGTTATAAGATGAATATATATACTTATTTCACTTGTTAGGGTATCCAACTAATTATTTTTTCTATTTTACAATAATGCATGGCATGATAAATATTAACAAGGATAATGGACAAAGCATTGGATCATTAAAAACACAAGGATAAATAATATGAACGGTAAGTCAAGATAATCAATAGTTATTGTAATTAGTTTTTAGATTGCATTTTTATTTACCCATCTGATTATTTCAATCAATATTTATTACGTCGGAGGCATCTTATACAAGCAGAAACATGGTAAAGATTTGTTTGTAGATTGTATATGTGACCACCACGTGCACACCCATCCAGATATGCCATGTTTACCTAGAGTTTATTTAGTGATTCAAGGAATTATGCATGTACAAGTCCATGCTTTCCAGTGTTGTTGTCTTGACCCAAAAAACCTTTTGCAACCAACATATAATTACATTAAATTGAAAGTGTCGAAAAGGAATACGATGTTTGGGGATACAATGTTAGACCTTTTACATAATGACATAGAAATAAAAATATTTCATAATGTACCTTACATGCCAGTGTTTGAGAATTTATAGCTTGCAAATTCAACATCTTGTATGGCTTTTTGAATCGACCAACAACTGGGTTGGTAAAATGTAGTGTCTCTTGAGCCACCTTCCATGTGTATTTAATCTTTTGGATGTCCATCATTTCAGAGGTTCTTATGGTTATTTTCTAGATATTACTTGCATTTGCTCTGTGCAACAACAACATTAATTGATATTAAAATAGTCATCTTAAAACATGAAAAATGTTCAATGTGGACTTGAAACTATACCTTGAAAAATATTTTCATAAAATGCCAACATTCTCATAAGATGCACTACGAGAGTGCAGCTAGTTTTGTGACCACCTAACATGACCATATTTAATAATATAATATAATAATATTTAATAATATTAATATATTATTCTATTTATTTTTTATTTTTTTTAAATTATATATATTATAAAATTATTATATATTTTTTAGAGTTATATTATATATAATAGGTTTTACATAATATGATATATTTTTTTTAAAATTAGTATATATACATATAGATTTTAGAAACTTGATATCTTGCCCCCACATCAGTGGAATTATAGTGATGTTTCTATCAACACATCATATGTGGATCCCACCACAATTAAATCAGCACTCATGATGTCCTCATCCAAACTTGACAATAGAAAATGATCAATCAAATATGCTAACACCAAACTCGGATTCAGGGTGGTGGTTGGATTTACATGACCTACATCAATGATTGAAAAGGGGTTGTTGCTTTCAAAGTGGCAACATCTTAGATTTGTCATTTTCTATTATTGAGGGTGAACAAGGATGTCATGAGAGCTTATTTAATTGAAACGATACTCTATATCTAATGTGCAACTCAAAATATTGATGTAATGTTCTTAATATGGAAAAAAGTCATTGAGGTCCCATAATCTATCTTGTTGCGTCCACTCATCCATGTTGCTAATATGTTGCCACTTGAAAAAAAAATTACATATCTTCTAACGTTCCTTGCACCATGGGGACAACTGCTAGTATATTTGTATTGTACTCATATTAGATTTTATTTACATTCTTTTATTTAATAATTATTTCTAAATTTGAGGTGTTGCTTGAATTAATGAGTTTTCAAGTTAATATTTTAATTATTTTCAAATTTTTTGGTGTTGTTTGAATTAGTAGTCTTTAAGTTAATATTTTTATAAGACTTTTTAGAATTAAATTTTATTTTAAAAAACACTAACCAAATGTATTTGGATAAATATTTCCAAGCCTCCTAACCATGACCCTCATTGTGCATGTTCTACAATCCACGGATTTGTTAACACAATCTTATTTGAACGATTTTGCAAATAACTTTGATTATTTTTTCTGTTTAAATATTGTTCTTAACTTATTGTTGTGTCACAATTATAGTTCCTCCCCTCTACCCAATTAAAAATTAAATTAAATTAAATTAAATGAATATTAGCTGTATTTTTTTATATTCACCTATGTTGTTATTTATTAGTTCAAGACATACATCTACTTTGACTAAATTTCTATTAAGTTTGAGTAAGATTACGACATCATATTATTTTACTATGGAAAAAAGTGTTAATTTGAACTTCACTAATTACTTAAGATAAGACCTTAGCATATCAACTTCATCTTCTTATGCAAAAAGATATTTCAATATCTTATTTTGTCAAATTATATAAGATCTAGTTTCTACATATTTAATTTAGCAAAACTAACATTTTAAGTATTTTTCATAGTTTAACATTTATTTATTTTTATTATTTGTGTTCTTATATTTAATTCTTATAATTTTGAGTTTAGATAATATTTTATAAACTAAATTTATTATATATATAAATAGAGAAGTTAATTTTATATATATATATATATATATATATATATATATATATATATAATTAACTTCTCTATTTATATATATAATAAATTTAGTTTATAAAATATTATCTAAACTCAAAATTCTTGAGTATGTTTAAATACTTTTTTTAGATAGGTATTCACTCTTGACCAGAGATCCAACCAGTCTGGGACATAACTGGGGGCCCCGATTCCCAAGTGATCATCTATCACAAGCACCATATTTACCAATAACAGTCACAACTGGCCTGAGAATACCAACAATAGTCACAATTGACCCAAGAATACTAATGAATGGCTACAACCAGCCCAAGAATACCATCAACGACCATAATCGGCCCAAGAATACCAACAATCAACTACAACCAGCTAAAGAATATCAACAATTGGCCACATCCAGCCTCTAATACCATATTGAGATTTTAACTTGGGTGGTACTTGAAACAACCAAGTCACTTTACCAACTCAGCCACATCTCATTGGAAAGTATGTCTAAATACTTTAAAGGACCATTGTTAATATAATTTTACTTGATACCACAATTTAGTTTTACCACCTTATGAATTTAAATCCGACAGAAGATCTAAATGTATTTACATTGATCTCTTATAGATCAAATAATTCAAGTAGCAAATCATGACCTTGTTAGAGAGAAATGTGTGGTTTTAGATGGTTGAAAACTCAAAGATTAAATATTTATATGTGTAGTAATGGAATCGATTTAAATGAATAAGTGGTTAGATCATCGATGTTTGAAAATGCCCAAAATGTAAATGGGAAATAAAGAATTAAAGTGGTGTAAGGAATGGCATCGATTCAAATGAATAAGTGGTTGGAACATTAGCATTTGAAAAAGCCCAAATGGTAAATGAAAATAAAGAATTGTGGGAAATTTTCCAGTTAAGCATGTGGACAACATAGCTTGGGAAGGAGGAATACCACCTCATAGACTTCAACCTTACTTTTAAACATGATCAAAAAATGTACATAGGTGCAAGAATAAAATAAAGAACAAAGTTTCTTATAATCCAACTAAGGCCCAGTTCATACCACCTTGTGTGTGAGACCAAATGGTGGATCCCCAAAAAAAGGGCCTAAAAATGAACTACATCGACAAAGTTGACCTAGCTTTCTAGACAGAATATAAAATATAGAACTACATCGATAGGGTCGACCTATTTGAGTGTACAAGGGTAGTTTTAAAGATTACAAACTATGAAAAACAAGACTGTAGGGAAAGAGAGAGAAGGATAGAAAGGAACCTTGGTGGTTTGGAGGATGCAAAAAAGTAAGATTATTATTGAATAACCTTGATTAATACTTGTAAATCCTGTTAATTATGTCAACTAGGTCAATCTAGCTTTACAAAAACTTGTTGTTGATAGCTAGAAAATGTACATGGTCAACTAGGTCAACCTAGTATGTTGAATTAGATGTTTGAAATCTTGAAAACCTATACTGTATCAACTAGGTCAACCTAGTATCCTAAACCTGGTAAAAAACCTACATAGATAGAACAAAGTTGTATTGATGTTACTATATGTTAAACCTATGCACAATAGTTAGAACTGTGTTCGTACAGTCAACCCAGTATCACAAATATCTAAAAAATAAAATGATAAAATAATAAAGTGAAGCAAAACTTACAAATGTTAGTTTCACATAGATTTCACCAGAATGTATGTAATCAAAAATATATCATGTCTATAAATCAATCCTAACTCAAAGAAGATAGATCATACCATACACTTTCGATTGGAGACACATTTTTTAAGCAAGAACATGACCAATATGGAGATCTGCTACACTTGATTAGGGGATCTCTTACCGCAATACACTCTGTTAGGGAGGGTTCTAAAGCCTCCGGTCAAGCATAATCATGAAATAAGCATAAGGGAGTCTTATGTTTTAATATCTCACTAAATTAACAAGTAAAGTAAATCTAATCTAATGCTCACCAAAGCTTATGGCATAAAGTTGGGGCTAGAAACAAATAAAAATAAACATGCATACAAAACATATACTCATGTCAATGTGTATGAAATTCTAATACATGGAAGAGAAGTAAAAATGCATATCTATCTACTCTTACAAAGGAGAAACAAAGTTAGGAATACGTACCTTTAAAGACAAATTCATCGAGCCTCAATATCTCCCTTGGCCAAGGTGTTTCGCAAAGGGTTGTTATGGTATATAAGGATGATAAAAATAAATCATCTCTAGGCTACACAACCTATCAATGCATCCAAAATACTTATCCATAAGACAAGAACCGTATATCCAAAGAAATTATAGAACCCTAAGCTTGTTTCTCAAGTAAAATGGTCAATAAGCAGATGTGTAATAACTCTTACTTCTTCTATTCTCTAAATAATGGTGAAATGAATATATATATATATATATATATATAAGTGGATTTAACCCTAAACCTTTTCAAAAATCTTGACTAACAGAGTCGACCCAGTTGACCTATCATAATTTTAGACAATTATTCACTATGTCATGAGCTAAGTCGGCCAAAGGCCAAACTAGTTCCTAAGCAAAAATCACTCAAAATTGTATAGGGTTGACCCAGTCGACCTAGTACAGTCGACTGACAAAAGGGGATTAAGGTGAGGAGTAGGAGGATAAAATATAGAAAATGACTAGAAAGGGTACAATAGATAAGAACAAGCTTAGGAAAGAATATTTATAGGAGACAAGTGTGTAGATAACAAGTGGTAAAAGGGATAACAATCTTATGAATCACTAATGGTTTGCCCACCCCTTTCTCGGTGCACCCCTTAAGGTGTGCACTCAAAGAGATTAAAACTCAATAGGTTCTTGTAAGATACAAAGTGTCAATAAATGATAAGAGTTTGAAAATATTATGTGTATATATATGCCCTACTTGAAGTTCATCACATGTCATGTAAGTGCAACACGAGATGGTGCTTCAGGAATACAACATGATAACACATGACATTGATGTTAAGTAAAGTGTAGTAAGCAGCAAATAAGATAAATGAAAGGATAAAATTGAAAAACACATACATTTATTTACCTTAGTGTTGTAGATAAAAAATTAGACTGTAAGAGAAGTGAAGGTGTCCAATGTGAATAACATTAAGCAAACTTATAGAATTTAGTGCAAAAAATAGTTAAAAATTGAAAGTTTTCGAATATAGTCATATAGTAGTGAAAAATATTCTCTACATCATCATGATTCTAGAACATTTTATGGTTCAAAAAATGGATTAATCAAAACAAAGATATAGGCAAAACAAAGAATCTCCCAAAAAATATTTGAAATATTAATATTTTTGAAAAATAAATTTAAATAAGGTCAAAGGGAAGTCATTTGGTATTTTTGACTTGTGAAGGAGAGAAAAAGAGCTCTAAAATACCAAACAAGCTAGGATGGTAAGGAGATGATGGGATAGATGAGAGGGACCCCAAACAGTAGGAGCGGGTGCACTATAGGTAGGCAACTAAGAATCTCAAGCTAGTTTTTTAATATTTTAATGATTTTAAATGTATTTTAAAAATTTGCAATTTAACGCATTTCTAGACATCAGAATGAACGTAAAACAAATACTACGGGTAGGAAAAACCATTTAGGGAAATGGATTTGAAGGGTTAGGGGAAATAACTACCAGAAGGCATTTATTTCACAAAAGGTAAGGGGTCAACAGGTAAAAACAACTAGGTCGACTCAGCCAACCTAGTAGGCTAAAAATTGGCAAAATCCATATTGCTGACCTAATAGGTATGTGTCGATGTAGTTTATTTTCTAGACTGTCAACCTATTACATTATTTTTAACCTAGTATAAAAATTCATTATGACAACTCAGCACTAAGAGGGGAAAGATAAAGGGGTTGACTTAGTTTTTGAAGTCAATTGGGTCAAAATAAGAAAATTTTGTTCAAACTAGTGTTTCACCAAGGGACCAAAATAGTATGAAAATGCATGCAATATGTCGAAAGAGTGCTAGAAAGGCCTAGAATGGTTGACTGAGGGCTAGAAGGGATAAATAGGCTAACAATAGATCAAAGTGATTAAAAATGAATAAATTGAAGCAAATTAGGCTTGTTTTTAGTTTAAAATTTTAAAAGAATGTATTTTGATGATATATGACATAGAGGATATAATACATCTTTTGTTGTTTTATGGTTACAGGGATGTCTGAGGTTCTAGTGCTTAGTGGATGTGTCATGTCTTTCAAATTTATTGGAGAGCTTGTATATTGAGGACCAAGCTAGGTTGATCTCATTAGGCCTAGGAGGCATAGTAGACATGTGTAGGATACCACTTAGTTCAACTTTCTAAGTCATGTTCCTAAGAGCCTGGGAATGACTGACTAATACCTTCAGGTAGGAGGTGGAGGGGGATACCATAGAGGTGGGTATCACCTTAGAGAATGTTCATGCCATCCTAGGATTACCCATAATAGGTACACACATGGTCACAGGGGTACCAGAAAGTGATGAGGAGAGGAGAGTCCTAGCTATATGGGCGATGGGCTCAGAGATGATACACCCTGGATTGAGGGTGAGCATTATATATTACATATTATAAATATCTATAAGGTTTTGATAGGACTTATGATAACATAGGTGTTGTGCCATAAATTAGATGGCAAGGTACCACTATTTGTGATAGTCTTGAGCTATACGATATTAGAGTAGAGGATGTTATATGATTTAGGATCTATCATCTGGGTACAACTCATGCATGACATGTATGGAGTGTTATCCAGAGGGAAAAAGTTAGTGGGTCTGATTATATTGTTGATGGCATGGATATATGAGAGGTTCCCCATGTATTGGTCAAATGGGTTGCCTCATGTGGTCGATGATAGGTTATCTCAGGTTCATATATAGAGACAGGACCAGGTAGTGTGGGACATGTCCCACATTCTAGCGCTATGGATGGTGAGATGAGATAATATTATATGGTAGTCATATGACCACATCACTATGATATGGCCTAGCTGGGAGATAGTGGTACCAACTTTGGCATGGACAGAGGTGATAGGGCACTATACCTAGTGGATAAAGCTACATTCGATGGTACATGTACCAGGGTAGATGAGATTACCTCACTTAGAAGCACTGATATTGGTGCCCATGTTTTGGGCCCAATATGGGAAAGAGTTACATATATAGATATTGTAACACAGATGGGATAGGTACAGGCTCAGGAGAGAGTGACACATGTAGCAACTCTATCCTATATGACAAAGGTATAAGAGCAGGAGAGAGTGACACATCTAGTGACCTTGGCTCAGTTGGCATAGGTGAAAGCTCAGGTGGCTCATCTATAGGGGTAGGTATCACATTGAGATCTTGGATAGCCTCTTTATAGCATTCTATTTAGAGGAGTCAAATCAAGGCATCTATGGGTAGCATGGCTAGGCCATGAGATGGCTAGGATGGGGCCCAACCATAGAGTTGGAGCATTATATATGGTTATATTGTTGTATTAGAACTCATGGTAGATATAGAGATGTTTCATTTTAGGATTTGGATTATTGATTATATATGTTTGCATTATGGTTGTGGTTGTTGATGCTTGGATATATTTATTTCTAGCACATGTGTTTAGTTTTTTGTTATATATGCTATGAGAAACATATTAGTTGTGGTTTTTTTTCTAGCATTGTGTAGGACACATGCATGGTTAAAAATAAATAGGCAAAAAGACTTGGTAAAATATAATCAATCAAAAATGTACTACACATTATTTAAAGTTGGAAAATGTGTAATAACAAGAAAATGACTAAGTATAAAGAACTAAAAGGGTGGTAAAACAAAATGGTAACAAGTTTGTTTTTAAATTAAAAATTGGCACCAAATTAAAAAAAGTAAAATCATACTAAATCACATTAGGAAGTATGAAAATAATGTAATAAAATGGAAAGCATGTAAAAGGATAAATGGTATAATAACAAATCAATTAAGAAATGGTTGGATTCTTACATGCAATCAGAAAATAAGAAGATAAAAGCGAAAGAGAAATAAAGTAAGCATAAAACATAATAAATCAAGTTGGAAAGCATGTTAATGATGTGTAACTTCATAATCGATCACATCTTATCTCATATTTGACACATATAATTTTGATTGTGACTTGGATTATTAGAAAATTTTATGAGGAAGGTCAAGTCCTATACATGGTATTACACTACAACTCACAAATGAAAAACCAATGAGGTGGAATAAATGTAAAAATATGGTAATAAGGGATGTTGGTAATAGGAATGTGAAATTGTGGTAATTTGTGAGGAAGGTCAGGTCCTATCTATGGTCTTACAATGCAACTCACAAATAGAATCTCTAGGGGAGTGATCAGTGAACAAAACAATATTTCTCAAGAAAAAATATGAAGAATATAGGGCATAAAAAAAGGAATGTAAAAAACATAACTTAGACATCTTATGAGAAGACCTTAGGAGACAAGAGGCATAGTAAGGACTTGAGAAGACACTAAGTGACTAGTGACTATCAATGTATAAAGAAAACATGTTTGCTATAGACACAATGTTGTGTAGGTAAATAAGCATGCTAGTAAGATCAACTCAGGAAGGTAGATTGGTACATGAAAAGTAAAATAGACCTACCTTCCAACAATGTGTTTCACATTCCTCAGGACCCCTTATAGAGTCATCGATCTACAACGAAGATTGGGTACTTGCATGAGAAAATAGGTAACACTAAAATATATATATATATATATATATATATATATATATATATATATTCTCCTTTTTTAATCTATTGGCCTACCTTACCCCAATGGACCTTGGCTCTATCATGAGGCCAACTATGGAGTTTGAGCTTTAACTAGAAGGATATGTGCTTTGACTCATGTCTTTTAGTGTGATTTGACTTTTAAGAATTTTGAAATGTTGTTGCCTTTTATTATCATTGTCTTTTGTTAAATGATTTTGGCTTTTGTAAGTCTTTTTAATATTCCTCCTACATATGGACTTGGAATTACCAAACATGAGAGATAGAGCGATTTTGGGCCCCTTTTCAACTAAGTATAGATCCATGCCAACTCAGCAGACATCTTAGTGTGATGCAATCACTTGGTATGATTGACATTTTGGTCTCTTTTGTACCAATTGGAGGAATCATCATAGACCTAATGCCAGCTAGTAGGTGGTTAATTGACGCTCAATTTTTTTAGGACATCTTCTTGAGTGGCTACATGTGGATACCATAGTGCAAAGGGCACAAGGTGATGGAGCTGATGGAATGATCAACCAAGGCTCTAGCTCAGCACCTGGTATGCACTCTCCACCCTAGCATGAAGATGTTCTTATGGGCTATAAAGTTGAGCTCAATCCAGTAAGCAAAGGGATGTGAATTGAGGTAGTGAAGCTATGCAGAATTGACTCTAGATATCATTTTATGAATGTCATTAGCATAAGTTTAAGCATGGATGCCTTTGAGGATCCACATTGTAGTGTCCATGCTCACTTGTGACCCTCTGGTCCATTAGTAGCTTTAGATAAGCATCTTCTCTATTTTACTTGTTATGTACTCTATTTACTTGAACCTTATTTAATGAAGAATGGCATTGCACCTAATTGAGTACTGATCTAGTATATGTGGTTATGGTAATGTTCTTTAAATGCGAACTAAATGCAATAATTACAATAGTGTAATTTCAATATATGAATGTTTTGTTAAGATAAGTTATATTCTAGGTTGTTAATGGTGTCTATGTGCTAAGTGATGACGTTGGCATAACCTAAAAATTAGCCTAAATGTAAAAGAATTCATGTGGCAAAGCTTTGATACCCTTATCGGGAGCACTAGCCTAATCATGGAACCTTGATATAAAGTAATTCCCTTGACCCACCAAATTGCCTTAATGATGCTTAACTTAGTAGCACAAAAGCTTGTGCCCTGGAGAGCATAGAACTAACCCGATATAGGATTGCATCCCTATGACCAAAACTAGTTCCCTAAATAGGCTTGGCACCTACAAACCATTAGACTCCACTCAAAAATGGATTGTACTAAAGAATCTCCCCAAAATATTTAACTAAATGACCAAGTCTTGCATATGATGTGTTATGCCATGGCACAACTAGCCCAATGTGGGCCTTGATTCTTTCTCTATTGTACTTCAGGTGAGTGCACAAGGCTTGTACCTTATGTGAATTGATGCTAGCATATTCGAGTGACAAATGTTGAACACTATGGAGTTATACTATACTTGCACCTAGTTGTAATAAGTCTAGAATTGACTTAGATAACTAAATGAGTGCCTAACCCCATGAATAAATGAATTAAGACCCCAATTAAACTATAACATTTTGGTTTTGTTGTTGGGACCCATGTTGAATTTTGTTGTTGCAATGGTGCAACATAAAAATGCTTTGACTCTCTCTCAAGAACATCGAGTGCTAGCTACAATAGGTGGAAGATAGCTTTGCACTAAAGCATCCATCATGTAAAGGACAAAAGCTGAGGAAGTGGGTTCAGACTAACTTGTATGATGCTCTATATGAGGTCTTCTTTTGTGAACTACCTAAGCATGTTTATTAATGGTTGACTATATATGTGACCCACAGAAGTTAAAACTATGGATATCACCTTGAGTGGATGAAGGAGCGCTTATAAAATCTAAAGAACCTAGATGTCATGTGGACTAGAGTTGTATACAAATGGTGGTAAGGAGCATTGAATAGTTGTGTGCTTGAGTTCATAGTGTCGACATATTCCTACCCTGAGAAAGCTGAATACTAATTTTTGCACAAGCCCAGAGGCACATTTGTGAAAGAGTTCAGTGTAGAGATTAAGAAACTAATGGGGGATTACGGCTTTGAAACCATGAGAATGGAATGCTAAGTCCTTTTGTGTATGAAAAGTGCAATGGGGAAGAAGGGGATGTATAGGTGAAGTGCAATGGAAGGGGATGAGCAAATTGACACCCGAGAGCTTAGGCAACAAACTATAACAAGAGGAGGTGCAAGCTGATGGAAGATCTAGAACTTGAAAGTGTCAAGAGAACCTGTAGCGAGTAAAAAGGGCATGGAAAAGGATCTATTAAATTGCAGTAGCATGAGGAGAAAAACAAAGAAGCCATAGATTGATATCAACTATTAATGGGTGAATAATGTGCTAGGTCCCTATATAATTTGACCATTGAAGATGCATTGAAAAAGCCTACCCCTTTTGAACCTACAACACTAGCTCATGCGTTGGATCCCTCACATGAAGAAAGAAGAGTGATAACTGACCCTATTGTCCACATAAAATTTTATCATTTTACGGACTTGGACTATAATTTTTTGATTGAACAAGTTGTTCCTTGGGAAGAGTTAAGTGAGGATACCTTTAAATATTTGGGTGCTAGTTTGACAACATAGAACTTGAGTGCAAGCATTCTAGTTTAGTGAATGTCAATTACACAGATTGGGTAACAGCCCACAAGAAGTGGCCTGATGCCACAAGTTAGTAGTACAATGCCTTCATCATCTTTATCACCAGTAATAATAGGGCTAACACCTAACCTAGTGACTAGAGGCATTGTAAGACCATTGCCAAGACAAGTACCAGAGGGGAAAGCACCTCAAATGTTAGTGCCTCGCCACCCCCCACATCAAATTTACTATGAGATGGCCATGCACTTACCAGAATACCACGATGTGGAAAATGTCATAGAGCATGTGTTAAAATGTGAATTATAATGGTGCGCTCAAGGTATAACCTAGTCAGAGTGCAAGTTAACACAGTTCATGACAACTTTGCTTGATTCTGCTCATACCTGGTATAGGAAATTTGATCCTTAGTAGACTATGATTGACTATGACACCTTGAAGAAAGTATTCCTAAAATAATTTGACATACTCAAGTTTGAACAATAGAGCATCATCATGTTCAAAGAAATTAACCAAGAACTCTTCGAAAGTGTGCACCTGTATAATGTCAAATTCAAGACACTTCTTTCCAAGCTTCCTTATGACATTCACCCCTCTCATCATGCACAATAGTTTGTTGGAAGATTTTTAGTACCATTCAGAAGAGAATTATCCATGAAGACATTCATCGACCCTCATGAAGCACTTTAAGCCATGCTCAAAGCTGAGGTAGTTGGGAGCATTGATACTAGAATTATCCTATTCATAGAGGTGTATATTGCATCCATGGCTAGTGAACTCCAAAAGTTGACCGTTAGTTTAGCATAAAGTGCTCGAAGCATATTATGATGCACCAATTATGAGACAGAAGGCCATAATAGGAACAACTACCCTCAAAATAATGTGCACACATTACTTCTAAGCTGTGAGGTTTATCATGAAGCATATGATGTTCGTAACTACCCTTTATTTTAATGTACCAATCAGGTTAACACAACCATACTAGTTGTGTGATGCCTGCACCCATACCATAAATGACTTCTAAGTGATCGATGAGATGTGCAAAAACATAGAGAGAGGCTCATGGTAGGCAACTACGGTAGCTAAAGGATAAGTGACCCAGGGAAATGAGGGCTATGGCCAACAAAATGTAGGCCATGAAATGCAAATAGACCCCAGAGGGAAAGGTGAAGGATGTGGTGGAGGAAGATTCTCACCATGATCATGTTACAAGTATGGCTCAACCGAACACTATCAGCATAACTGCCATACACATTCAATGTGTGGGTATTGTCGAGGAACACATAAGGTTGAGGAATGCCCTGACTTGTACAAGAAATTGACCCAAGGTAGGCCTAGCATAGATAAGGGTGCAGAAATGATCAAACATGAGCTGAAAGCGAAAAAGTGGACTCTAAAGATGCAACTGATCCATACAAATCCAATCAAAGTGCAAGCAACTACTCGTAGTAGATTCACCACTCAGCCACCAATTACACCAATACCCAAGTTATACCTAGAATATGGGGAATAGAGTTTCACTGAGTGCATAACATGGCATGAACCCAAAGGTACACCTTACACAGACCATGTGCACTAGAAAGATGTATTGTAATAGGTTATGGTGTGATTTAGAACCTAAAAGGGGATCTCCAATTGGCATGAGACCTAGAAGCACAAGTTATGGCCTCTCACAAGAAGCAAGATGGCCAAGAGGCTAAGGTATAAGAGATAATGGATATCTTGCACCTCCTATAGATAGAAGGGATGTTGCCCCTATTAAATAACTTGGTTTTAGAACATGCAAGACAAAATCTAGTTTAATTCATTGTGCCATGTATGGAAAGGGTGTGATAAATCAAGCATTTACAAAATGTAGAGTATAATCAAGAACACATGGTAAATACCACCATTGATGGATGGTCTGTATACGAGGTCCTTGTGGACATAGGTGTCGAGTTCAATATCTTAATAAAGAATGCATGGAAAAATATGGGTAGACTAGCCTTGAGGCCTTCCCCTCATGTACTTTTCATGGCCAACAAATCCAAGATGAAACCAATCAAAATTCTAAAGAAGTTTCATTGTATATATCATGGGCACCGAGTTTCATGCTGAATTTGAGTTAATCGAATTGGATGAATAAGATAATTATCCAGTGCTCCTAGGAAGGCTATGGTATTACGTGAATAATGTCCATATGTGCTTCAAGAAGTGCCATATGACATTTGAAAATGGAAAGGATAGGGTAGTGATCCCCCTCTCAAGTGACCAAGGGCCCCATATATAGAAAGTGTTGATCTAGAGGATGAGATCAACCATATATATAACATCATGGTGCAAGGCATCGAGATTCTCAACCCTAATGACCAAGGAGTGCTTTCTTGGGACAATGGATAGTTGGCCTCAAATACCACTGATGTTACTTGTGATTAATGGGTCAAAGAATCTTATGAGATGATTGGTTAGAGGTGCCACTTAGTGAGCACAAAGGCACCAAAACCTATGAGGACTGGATGGGTCTAGAATGATCGCACTTTGAAGAAAATGGTCCCTTAGAACAAAAGGAAGGGAAAGAGAGAATTTTTCTTAAGCAAAGGTAAACTTGTCACACTCTCAATGTATGAGGGGAACAAACCTATGGAAGAGTATATCTATGATCTAGAATCATGCATCCCAAAGGAGATAGACAGAATGGGCACACTTGTGTATACTTTAATGAGCATTGTCGCTCATTGATGGGTAGTGTAAAGGCCTATCTTGTTGACTTGTGAAGATATGAAAGAATCAATATGCACTAGATTTAGTAAAAACAATGAGGATTTGGACATTTATGCATACTCTAGTGATTTAGACCCAATAGTGCATGTGTACTTGTGCGAATAAAATTAGAATGATTATGGTGCAAATGCCCCAAGGAACTTATGGGTGCATGCCTTCTATATAACCTTAAAGATGTGGCCATGAGCATGGTATGTTTTCAATGAGATGCATCATAAGATAGTAAATTAGAATGTACTCAAGGAAAGTTTCATGCACACCTCCTTTTCTTCACAGAACTTGAAATTAATCAAGCCATCATAAGTAATTCAAAGGGTAGTGTTTGAAGACACTACAATCCAAGAGAAGTGCCTAAAAGACATGTTTGGGGAAAAAATATTGGTGCTCCCAAATTTATTTAATGAGTAGGCACTCAATAGTGACTCGAGTGAAGAACATGATGAAACTTGGAAGGAGTGTGACTAGATGATCTTGATAGGAAAGAAGAAACTAGTGCGTCAAATAGAATATAACACCCCCAATGAGGAAGACCCAACTCATCTTTTCATAGAGATAACTGAGGGGAGTAGGTAAGTTGAGGATTCCCACCAAGAGAGGAATGAGCCCTACCGTGCACTACTCGAGACTACCAAGGTAGACATCAGTATAGAATAGGAACCAAAGATGGCTACACTAGGTGCATACTGGTCTCACACAGAGATGGCATGAATTATGGATCTCTTAAAGGAGTTCCAAGACTTGTTCCCTCAAAATTATGAAGACATTAAGGGCACCCACCCATCCCTTAGCAAGATGAGCATAAAGTTGATGGGTAATGCAAGACCTATCAAGAAGTGCCCCTAGAAAATGAACCCTAATCTTTGTGCCAAGGTCAATATAGAGATTGATGGTATGCTAGTCACAGATGTTATTTATCTAGTGTAATTTGAATGGGTGATCCCCATGATGATTAACATTAATAAGGATAGGCGCATTCACATTTGTGTCAATTATAGGATGTTAAACACTACATGTATCACTGACCCTTTCCCAACTCTATTCACCAATGAAGTCTTGGATGGCATTGCAGGCTATGAGATTTAAACCTTCACAGATAGGTTCTCCAAATATCATCAAGTCCATATTAAAGAGGAGGATAAGCCCAAAACAACCATGATGCCCTTTGGACTAAATAATGCAACAATCGTGTTCTCCAAAGTGGTGATCATTGCATTTAAGGACTTCATCCACAAGTTCTTCCAAGTGTACCTAAATGATTGGACTGTGTATGGGCTCATAAAAGACCATTATGATAACCTGTGCCTGAAGTTTGAAAGGTACAAAAAGCTACAAATATATTTGAACCTCAATAAGTACATCTTTGCAACACCATTTGGAACCTTGTTCAGGCACATCATCTATAAAGATGATTTGTTTTTTGATCCTATGAAGATTGCAATAATCATTCAACTCCAGACCCCTTCAACCTAGAAAGGCATTCATGTCTTTCTAGGCCATTGTGGCTATTATAATAAATTCATAAGGAGCTATGAAAATATTGTGACACCGCTAGAGGATCTCTTGCATAAGGATGGCATGTTCTATTGGGTTACAGTGCAAGAGGATGTCTTTGAAACTCTAAAGCTCAAATTGACTAGCATGCCTATTTTACAATTTCTTGATTGGATGACCCCATTCCACATCCATGTTGATGCATCTGACTTTGCAATTAGCATCATTATAGCATAACTTGATGAAGGCAAAATGGATCATCCCATCTCCTTTGCAAGCAAAAAATTGACCCAAGCAAAGTAAAACTATACACTAACTGAGCATGAGGTGTTGGCCATGGTCTACATCCTGCAAAAATTCAATAAATACTTGTTGGTGACCCCATTCATCTTCTTCACAAACCATAAGGTGCTTAAGTACTTCATGAACAAGCCCATTCTCCATGAACACATTTGTAGATGGATAGTTTTGCTTTAAGAGTTCAAGTTCTTAGTTGTTGTCAATCCTAAAAAATAGAACTTGAGCCCAAATCATTTATCCTGTATCGACTCTGACAATGTAGTGGCACTGATCGAGGATGACATGTAAGATGTGCAACTCTATAGATTTTAGCGTGTCATTGAGGACTTGGCAAAGATAGTCACTTTTCTAACATCAAGATCTATGCCCCATACTATGACAATGAAAGAGAAGAAACAATTTATGGTTCATGCTGCCCCTTTTCAGCTCATCAGCAGGGAATTATACAAACTAGGCTAAGATGACGTCCTTCACCGATGTGTCTTAGAACATGAAAGGGACTCCATTTTACGCAAGGTGCATGAAGGGATAGTAGGTCGCTAATGTGCTGGAGACGCAATGGCATGCAAGGTGTTGTAATTAGGCTTGTGGTGGTCAAGTCTGTTCTAAGATGTAAAATATAGTGCCAAAACATGTGACATATGTCAGTGCACAGAGAAGGCCAACTATCAGGATGAGATGCCTCTCATCCCCATTCTTGCCCAGGCACCATTCAAAAAATGGGCAATTTATTTTGTTGGGTTGATCACTTTCATAGAAAGATGCACAAGTGTAATATATATTCTAGCAGCCATCGATTATTTCACCAAGTGGGTCAAGGCAGTGCCAACCAAAGACTGCATAGTGACTATGGTCACAAGGTTCATATGGGAAAACATCATAAGTCTCTATGGGTGCCCACTTAGTTTGACTAAGGATAGAGGCACACACTTCATCAATGGAACTATGTAGGTCTTATTAACAGAATACATGGTGGTGCACCATAAGACTACCCCTTATCATCCATAATTGAATGCAATCAATGAGGCATCCAACAAGATACTAGGAATGTGCCTCATGAAGATATATGATGTTGGTCATATTGGGATGATCGAGTGTCAGTAGTATTATGAGCATATCACACAATCTACAAGAACTTAAACAAGGCTACACCATTTCAACTAGTGTTTGGTGTAGAGGAGATTCTACCAATGGAGTTCATAATGCCATCATTGTACATTATGTATATTGGTCATTTAGATGACCAAGAATCATTGAGTGCAAGGTTGGAAGACTTGGAGTGCTTGGACGAGGTGCACACCCAAACAAGGCGAAACCATTAGATAGAGAAGGTGTGCTAAAAGTTGTGGCATGACAAGCATATTAATCACAAGGTACTGATTGAAGAAGCATTGGTCTTGTTATATGATTCCAAGTACCTCAAGCACCCAAGAAAGCTACAAATTAGGTGGATGGGTCCATATGTCATCCACAGCATATTGGAAACTGAGGCATGCAAGCTGTGCACATTGTCAGGTGAAATGCTCCCTAGGCATTTCAATGGCAATCGATTGAATCCTTATAAGCAATAGGATGGTGTTTGTGTCATCAAACACTGACTTCTTAATCACATATTAGTTGTGTTGCTCTAACCAAAATAAATTATGGTGTAATCCAAACATTTCCTTATGTTTTGTGTTGATGAGTGAATAAGCGAGGCACTTTCAGGTCCATGAACAAACTATTATGGCACTTCCACACATAACTCCAGTCAAGTTAGTTGAGCACGGATGCTTTCTAAAGTGCTTGAGGTTAGACACCTAAGTTTATGGGCACATAGAGTTTTCCAAACTTGCACAAGTATGAGTACCAAGTGATGTAGAGAGATGCATAGGATGTTAGTATGTATAAGATGTGAGAGAGGCACATAGGATGCTAAGTGTGCAAGACACCTGGAGAGTGAAGCGTTGGAGGACCATTGTAAGGTATTTATATGGGGTCAGGACAAGCCAAGGCAAGAGCCAAAAGCATAGATAAATCAACCAAGACAAAAAAGCATGCTTGAAATGAAAGCACAGTAGGAAGAGAAGATGGAACCTTGGAGGATGAATCATGCGCATGTGAAGCGCTACACCCAGGTTACCATAAGGAAGGCAAAGGTCATGCCAAGTGAACAAAGCGCAAGAGGAAGATTGTCAAGATAAACTGGCATCCACATGAAGTTAAGCAGGATGTGACTATTTGAACTACATGTCATTTCACCAAAAATACCATTTAGAGAATATAATGAGGTGAAGGCAAAGGTACAAAGATATACATTGAATGCATAGGTGGTAGTGGATTTTCATAGATTTCATGAGTTTTAGTGAATTTCGAGAAATCTAGGTGTCACCACACCATTAATCACCTGCAATTAAGAGGGTAGCTGAATTAAGGGTATAAAGTAGTAAAAGGTTGATTGATTTAAGTTATAAACCTCAAGTTAATTTGAACTAAAAACATAGAGCATAGAACCAGAGCCAAAGTAAGAAAATGCTACCACAGTGAAACTTTGAGCACACATAAATGCAAAAAGAGAATGATTGAATAGAGAAAGGAATTGTGTTCCCTTTAATATTGGTATAGAGAAGTGTGGGGCACGAATTGTTTAAAAACCAGAAAGTATAAAACTTGAGTGATGCCGAGGCTGCCATTAACAATAAGCAAAGCTTGAGAGCCAAAGTCACAGTCACAGACCTCATGACTGTGAGGAGTGCCAAGTAACATTACAGGCTTCAGCAAGATAAATATATCACACGTCAACACCATCCAGTTCAGGATGGGAAAGAAACACATGATTTATAGCATGTCACAGGTGCAGAAGGACACCAAACATGCATGAATGATTGAAGAGATGGCTGTTAAAAATAAGAAAATACAGTCAGTGAAAGGGTTTAGCATCATAGTATTTGATCCTAAGATGCTCACAAAGATGCCATACTGGGAAATGTAGTTTTCCACAAAGGTATTGGTAGGAGAGAACTAGACATCTTTCATGCACACTTGTCGGCTAAAAAAATAAAATCACCATACCTCAAGCAATGTGAATGATCTAGCACAAGAATGGGTGGTTGATACAGGGGCCAAAATAGAAGCGGGTGTAGCATTGTTTGATGTCTCCATCTGAGACAGACTTGCGACCACCAGCGCATCATCTCTATGAGTTATCATGTTTTGGGAGGCCAGAGGAACTTGTGTAATTCTTCCTCTCATGCATCCATGAAGATTGCTTCTACTTCGCAGGGAGGTGCATGCAGTTATCAATGAGCCTAATTGGTAGAAGCACTCGGCTCCTAGACTCTTGCACAGACATCCACCAGATGATGGTAGATGACGTGAAAGTAGAGAGGGTTGAAAAACTATTTGGTTATTACAAAGGAGGGTTTGCATTCCCATTAATAGATATAAAAGACCCCAGCATGAGGGTAGTTGTGTGCCTTGTAAGTTCAAAACTTTACCCCAATAGACAATGGATGAACATCACCAATGCCTACCTTTACATCACCCACCACATGGCACAATGGGTCAAGTTCAACATAGCTAAATTCATTATTGAAGAAATGGTGAAGAACGCGCTTGAGTGTCACACGACATTAGAGACCTTCAAGTGTGGGTCGATGTTGATTTTAATTGTGATGGAAGAGATTGATGTGCCTGATGGTGATGAAGACAATATTTGGGTCTTTCTAGTGCACAAATATTCCTCAGCACTGAAGTACCAAGACTTCATCTACCCACCCACCTTATCCTAGAAATACAAGACTCAAGTAATGGGGTGGTGTGCCCAATACATAGAGGCATTCAGGATGGAATAACGCATCCCTGAGGAGCTTCCCCAAAACATGTTTATAATGGTGACCTTCATCATCATGCAACACTTTTGTGTAGTGCGCTTGGCACTCACAGATGGTAATCGTTCAGGCTGGCTAAAAATCCCTTCCATGTTTTCTATGAAGTACTTTAGGAATGCACTAAGGAGAATTCCCAATGTGCAGTAGCTAGACATCCTAGTGAAGGTTGTGGATTTGGAAAGAAGCAATTTGTGGTGCCAATACGTGCACCTAGGAGAAAAATCTACCAAAGATGAGGAGGACAACTCAAATTGCACTGACCTTCATCCCCTCCAGAAGGAAGTAATACTCAAACACACACATGTTATACTATGAGAAGAAGCTGAGAAAGAAGGGTGCAAAACCTGAGAAGGACGATGATCTCCCCCTTCTAATCAACAATGAAGGGAAGCTGACACCAGTAGCACAAAATAAATCTCCCTAGAAAAATCAAGAAGAAACACTTGAATAAATTCAAAAGCGCATAAAGTTAAGGATTGCCTCTGGAGAAGAAGCCACCCCCTTAGCCCCAAAGAAAAAGCATGTGACCTTCACACCAAGGACTACTTCTCCAAGCAAGAAGGAGAAGAAGAAGAAGTCTAAGGGGCCCATTGTGATGCCAACCATATCCTTAGCAGAAATGGAAGCGCAAGAGGTGCATGAGGAAATGGAGGCACAAAAAGTGTGGGAAGAGACAGAGGAAGAGGGAGGGACCAAGGTCTACATTGTATAAGAAGCAGGAGAAGGGCCCAGTGCCGAAGAAGTCCAAAAGACCCTCCAAGGTAGCACTATTGTTGTGCTTAGATAGGCAAGAAAGCCTCCCAATGCCTCATCAAAATATCCTTCCACACAACCTCCATGAACTGAGGAAGAAAAGAGAATCTTGTGGAAGAAAATGGGCCACTGTGAAGAAGAAGTAGAGATAGTGTTGGTGCTAGATAATAAAAGAAAGGCCATGAAGGCAGTTGACATGACTCAATAGCAAATTGATAGAGTTGAGGCTGAGGAAATGAATGTCAAGGAATAAAAGGCCTTAGTGCTAGAAAAAAAGAGGAAGGTCAAGAAAAAGAAGGCCCAGGAAGAAAAGGCTAAGAAAGATAAGGAAGAGAAAGAGGTTACCGTAAGCGTAGAACCAATTGAGAAAGTGGTAGAAAAAGTGCCTAGCACCTCCACCAGCACAATAGAGCAAGTTGCACTATAGGGGTGCCCAAGTAGTGAAGGAGTACCTGCACAAAAGGAAGGTGATACTGGCACCTTAAAAAAGCAACAAATAGATAGTTCCATGGAGACCCAGCAAAAACAAGAGGAGGATGAAGTTGGCACCAAGGGAGAAGAAGTGAAATAGGAAAAAGAAACCTCAGAGGAAAGCACCGAAAAGAGTGATAGCACTAATGAAGAGGAAGAAGAATAAATAGAGTTGGTTGTCACAAAAGAAGAAGGCACAGAGCTGAGCTTAAGAGAAAAGAAGTAAAAAGGATGGACAGATGAAGATTTCTACATGTTTGAATACATGCCCCCTGGAACCACCATAACTAAGACGCGCCAACAACACTCATTTGCTTTTGATAGCTATATGGATGAACCTCTTTTTGAGGTGCCATAGAAGTCCATATTAGGTGCAGATAAACCAAAGGAAGGACATGATTCTCTTCTCATAAATCCTTGTGCCATGAACCCAGTTAGGTTAGTAAATGCACTCATTTAGATGGCCTTTGTAGTTATGTGAAATAACATCATCAATGATGTTAGGGCTTCAAAGTGGAAGAAAATTGCCTTGGATGCAAAGAGGAAGTGAAGGCCATGAATTTTAAGCTACAACAACTAATCAAGCACATCGAGACTGTCGAGCCATCCCTCTTGGATGGCATTGACACAACGAACCTTTCAGAGGTTGACAAGGTATGTGTGCTAGTGTAGCAAATGCTCCTAAAGTTGAAAGCAGAGTCGGCGCAAGAAAAAGAGGAGGACCCATGTAGCATGTTAAAAATGGATCTAGTTGCAAATCTTAAAGAGGTGAAAGACCTCTTCATAAAACTTCAAGAGGGCACAGATGTATTTGACACCATCTTCTATAGGTTTTCCAACTAGGCATTAGTCATAGACATGTGCCTCATGCAGACAAAGGGTGAGGAGGAGTTGATGGCATAGGTATACACTACAAGTAGGTTAGAGCGCACTTAGATAATGGGTAAGGTTAATGCCTTAATCACATAGATCAAATACTAGGAACAAAGCCTGGAGCACTCTTCTGCACCTTATAGACCAAGGCCTATGAACAAGGGGAAATCCTAGATGGAGTGATAAAATCTAAGTCAAACCTTGAAGCCTTGAGGAAGGAATTAGAGAAGATAGATGTGCTCACACTTAGTATCGCCTCCATGGAGATAGATAGTGTCGTTGAATAAATCAAACTCACTATCAAGGGCTTTGAGGACTTCAACATCGATCTAAAATAGGGCACCCGAATTCTACGTGCCAAAAGCTTTGAAAGACTAGTCCATGGGTGGACTAACAATTTTGTATGGGGTAATGTTGGGCCCCTTTTTTGGCTAAGTATGGATCTACACCAACTTAGGATACATCTCAGCATGAGGCAATGACTTGGTATGATTGTCATTTTGGTATCTTTTGCACTAGCTAGAGGAATCATCGTAGACCTAGCACCAATTGGCAGACAATTAACTGGTGCCCAATTTTTTTAGGACATCTTTTTGAGTGATTGTACATGGTGACCATAGTGCAAAGGGCACAAAGTGATGGATCCGATGGAATGACCAACCAAGACTCCAGCTCAGCACCCAACGTGCACTCTCCACCTTGGCATGAAGATGCTCTTATGGGCTATAAAGCTGAGTTCAATTCAGTGAGCAGAGGGACGCAAATTGAGGTAGCAAAGATCTGAAGAATTAGTTATGGATATCATTAGCATAAGTTTAAGCATGGATGCCTTTGAGGATCCACATTATAGTGCCCATGCTCGCATGTGAGCCTATGGGCCATTAGTAGTTTTAGATGTGCATTTGCTCTGTTTCACTTGTTATGTACTCTGTTTACTTGAACCTTGTTTAATGAAGAATGGAGTTGCACCTAATTGAGTATTTATATGGTATATATATTTATGGTAATGTTATTTGAATGCAAACTAAATGCAATAGTTACAATAGTGTAATTTCAATATATGAAATTTTTGTTAAGCTAAGTCATGTTCCAGGTCATTAATGGTGTCTTTGTGTTAAGTGATGACATCAGCATAACCTATGAATTATCCTAAGTGTAAGAGAAGTCATGCACCAAAGATTTGATACCCTTGCCAAGAGCACTAGCCTAAGCATGGACCCTTGATATAAAGCAATTCCCTTGACCCGCCAAATTTCCTGAATGACTTTTAACTTAGTAACATAAAGGCTTGTGCCCTGGAGAGCATAGAACCAACCCGATATATGATTGTGTCCCTATGACCATAACTAGTTCCCCAAATAGGCTTTGTGCCTATAGACCATTAGAATCCACTCATAAATAGCTTTCACCAATGAATCTTCCCAAAAGCCTTTGCTAAATGATCAAGTCTTGCATATGATGCGTTACACCATGACACAATTAGCCCAACACAAGTCCCGATTCTTTCTTTTCTACACTTCAAGTGAGCACATAAGGCTTGTGCCTTATGTGAATTGATGCTAGCGCAGTCGAGTGACAAATGTTGAGTGTTACGGGGTTATACTATGCTTGCGCCTAGTTGTAATAAGTCTGGAATTGACTTAGATAACTGAATGAGTGCCTAACCGCATGAATAAATGAATTAAGACCCCAATTAAACTACAACAAGTGATACACATGAATGAGCTATAGACTTAGGCTAAAGGAAGCTAAGTAACCAAAGATAAGACTAACTAGGACACTTAGGCTTAACGATGAACCAACAACCATGTATATGCTTAGTTTGCGAAAAGGGAATAAAAGAAATCCAAAGCAGATCGATTAAAGGAGAATATATTAAGATTAATTGTTTGCTAGTTGATCACATGGTAAAGAGGGAATGACTAAAGGGAATTAGGTGTGTATAACCAAGTCATAATGACAATTAGCCATGAAAAATAGAGATAAGAAAGCAAACAATCATGAAGAGAAAATAAGGGAGTTTGTAAGAAAGAAACTCGAGAAAGGAAAATAAAGCAATGATAAAGAAGACATCTATATGCAAATGCAAATAGTAGTATAAGCAATATAGAGTGCAAAAGTAAAGTCATCATGTAAGATAAATAAGAATTTAACACAATGTCAAATGATATAACAAATAGATAAAGATAAGGTTGAAGCACACATCTAATTCAGAATGAAAATGTAAAGAACACCATGCATGTGTTCATAAATACTGATAGATTTACCCACACACATTATCTAGAACATCTAATAGATCTTTATGAAGTTGGAGGCAAATTGTAGTTAATGTCTTGTCTATCTTCAACAAAAATTGGGAAAATAATTCACGTCTAATCTCTTCAATAGAAAAGGTAGGAATGCTTGATGGATCGTGTTGAGGAGGGCTATTAGGCAAGGTATGCTCAGAAGAATGCATGGGAGTGGAGTCTATGGGAGATGCAGGAATCATCGGTGGGGAAGGATCCACAAGTGAGGGAATCATGGTGGACAAGGATCCACAAGAGAGGGAAGGTCCATGGGTGAAGGATTCACGGGTAGAGAAACAGGGGATGAAAAAGGGACCACAAGAGGGAATGGAACCATGGGGGAAGAAGGGGGAGCCTTCTTATGGGAATGACCTATGGGAGGAATGGTAAAAGGTCCAAGAATAGCTATAAGGTGATCTTTAAGATGTTACTAAAAGATGTGGCAATGATCGGTGTGATGGGTGCCACATTGGTGGCAAAGATAATACCTCTCCAATGCAAAGTATCAATATATTGTCGCAGCTTGCGACAATGTGTGGATGAATGATTATATGTGTCATGGAAGCAACTGATATGCCTGTGAGTAGGCTTAATAAAAGTACTCATAGGAGGAGGTGTAATAGGAATGGAAGGAGCTTGGGAAGGTTCGTCGACCCATTTGGTGGGCAACAAAGCCATCTAAGGCAAAAGAAGCAAACCGTCACCAAGAGAAAGTGATAGTGGGAAAAGAATGGGACTAAGTTCAATAGAAGGAGCAATGGGATCAGAAGTAGAAAGAGACTCAGCTAAAGTGGGAGCAAGAATGGGCTCAACTATAGTAGAGCAGAATTGGGATCAACTATAGCATGCTCTACTGAGGAAGTGGCAAGATCTGCAAAAGGTTAAAGAAGGGTTGCATGCATCTCAAGGATAAGAATGCTATAGCAATCAAGGTACCTAGCAAAGCGGTATGGCCCAGTCATAGCATGATCTATGAGCATACTCCTATGAGGTGTCGGCACCATCTCTACCCTACGATAAATAGGAAAAATACTAAAATTAGGAACTATAAATGATGGAATACAAAAAGATACATGACAAGACTAAAGTAAATAAAAATGATAATGGATAATTCAATGTCACAGGCCTAAACAAGACCACCTAATAATGAATCAACTAAGGAATAACCATCATCATAGTCAGGGGTGTGAAGATCAATAACGCACGTAGGGATGACATTTTCATCCGATGAAGTGTGATGAATAGAATGCCAAGTCTTAGTCAAGACAACAGGAATATCATCATAAAGAAGTTTGTGAGAACGAAGTTGCAAAGAAGTAGGAAGCTGAGAGATGAGGTAAGAGATCAATAGTTTTAATCTTTAGGTTGATTTCATCAAGCTCATCATCATTGGAATCTAAGAGATTAGGAGGAATATTTCCAATGAGTTCGGGATGACCGTTGTAACCTCAAGTGGAATTGATGGGAATGTTGAATCGTTGAGACTCACAGAATGTAATACTAGGCAAGGGTTCAAAAGTAGGAATCTTGAAGACACCACAGTCTTGGAATTGTTTGAAATTCCAAGGGTTAGTGTCACCCTAAATCCTGTAAATGGTTCCATTGTGAGGGAATTTAATGCATTGATAGGCAGAAGAATCAACAACTCTCATACGATGACTACATGGCCTACCAAGTAGAATGTTATAAAATAGATAAAAGTTAAATATCATCACCTTCACATGAACGATGACAGATGGGATGGTAATGAGAAGCCACACACAACCTAAAGGAGGCATTTGCCTTTGATCATATCCTTGACATGTGTTGTGTGTGGATTTGAGATTGCATTCAGAATGTCCAAGAGTTTTGATAAAATCGAGAGAGGCAACATAGGATCTGGAACCCTCATCAATCAAGGCACACTTGACTTGGATATCGCTAATTTGGACACTAATGAATAGAGGAGGATCATCAAAATGAAGCAGAATCTCATCGAGAATTATAGAAGTGATGGGAAATTTTAAGAGAAGTGTTCATTGTTACGTCAACATAGATGGGCATCTCTTCACATTGTCGCAATATGCTATCTTCAAATCCAGATAAGGTTACTTTGCATCCTACTAGAGGAAGATGAGGGATGTTCATTTTGAACAATAGTTGCATAAGACGGTTTCAATGACGCAGAGAGGTCCTCATAAGCTCGAAGAATGGGATTTGGGATGGGAGATTAGTGAGTTCCATGATGGGATCCCACTCATCATAACCCATAAGAAGGTTGTTAAAAATAGATGCATAGTGTTGAAGGAGGTCCTCGGAAGGAGGAGCCGAAGTGCATTGGAATTTATGTTGATAAGAAGGAAAAGGCTTAGAACAAGGTTGTAAATTATGTTGAGAAGATGAAGCAGTTGGTTCAGGTTGGTGTTGAGAATCGGTAGAAGAAGTGTTGATAGAAGCTTGATTATTATTAAAGTTAGGTAAAGAAGATGGAGGGATGGTAGAAATAGAATGGGAAGTGTTATCCAAAGGAGGAGTTGAAATTGGTTCATTAAAGGTTATAAGGTGATCTTGCCCCAACTCATTTAAGTGAGTTGGATAAGAATACTAGATAACACGAAATGTGGGAGATAATGGAGGGGTATAGATGGGATGGGGGTCAATGAAAGCAACCACCCTCACATTTTAGTCATATTAACCACACTCTCTTCAAGAGTAGGGTCAACAAGACTTTCTACATTGTTGGTGGAAGGGGTGGGCTTGTTTTGGTTGTCTTGGTTAGGTTGGTGATTAGGAAGAGGGTCTTTGTACATAGCCAAATGAGCTTTAACTTGATTCAAGGCTTGAGATTTAGTAATTGTTTCATGAGCCTTAAAAGCAATGTCATAGGCTTATTGACACTTTCAAATGATTAAATCATGATCAAAATTAGGACTAAGAAGAATATTCATAGCTAAATTATGAAGCTACTTATAGGTCTCATGAGAATGACCCCAACTAGCATGAAACCAACAACACTTGTTGGGATCATACTAAGATTTCATAGGATGAGTGGGATCAAGTTATCATGTAAGAGGCCTAGGTAGACGTTTTAGTAATTCAGCGGAAGATAAGGGTTTGTGAACATTGATGTTATTAGGTGAAGATAAATGAGGATTGGTGTATTGTTAAGAAGGGGGAGCTGGTTTTGAAGATTGGTTAGGAACAACAGCTTGAATATTTTGAATGGTGTCATAAGAGTCCATGACACTATCATTGGTAGCATTATGGTTTTTGTTTTTAATTAAGATACAAGTACCCGTAGAAGGTTGGGGTGGCTTGAATTGATGCATAAGGAAATCTTGACATTTTGCTTGGTCAATGGCCTCCTCCAAGGTACGTGGAGAGAGAGTGCAAACCCGATATTACAACTTGCGAAAAAGAGCATTGGTAAAGATATGAAAGGTTATCATCGACCATGTTGTGTTCACATTTGTTGGACAATGTTTTCCACCTTTTGACAAAAGCTTGAGCAATTTCATTTTCAAGTTGTTTACAATTTATAAAGTGGGCCAAGGTATTCTTGGGAAGATCACTAGTTTGGAACTCTTGAACTAGAGCATTTACTAAATCTTCCAAACTAGTAATAGAATGAGTTTTAAGTTGGTTGTATCAATCTAAAGCATCACTCGTGAGGGTTTAGGATAGGAGCTTGGTAGAGACAAAAGTGTTCAATTTGACCCAATCCTTACGAAGATTTCCAAATGTTTTGAGATGAAGGGTAGGATTAGTTGATCCATTATAAGAAATGGTAGGGGTGATACCTCCTATATTATCAGTATTAGTAATTTGAGTGGCAAGAGCCTCATTTTGAAGATGCTTAATGGTTTTGTTGACCAAAGGAGGTTGAGGGATGAGATTGTCTTGGGAATCTTCAAGAGGAGGTGGGGGAACATTTTGATTATTCGTGCCTCAAGACGTTGGTTGAGGGTGAGTTTAAAGATGGAGAAGGTGATTTTGCATTCTCATCATTTGATTTGTATTATGAGCTTGAAAAGTATTCATTTGATTAAGTGTTTGTAACAAGAGTCGGTGGGTTTAATTAGCATTGTTAGCATTATTTGAAGCATTAGAGTTGTTATTAGTGGCTTGGGTACCACTATTGGTGTTGGTAGGAGCTTGAGAGGAATTGTTGGAATGTAAGGCACTAGTGGCAGATTTTGCTTGTGTGGCAAAAGTTGAACTAGTGAAAGGATGAGAAGGGGAAGCACTAGAAATATGATTACCTTGGGTAGCAAATGAAGCACTAGTGGAAGGACTAACAATAGTGGGTCTTAGGAGAGACCCACTAGATGTAAAACTTGCCCTGTTAGTGGAGATATTAGGCATGGAGGTAGAAGAAGTTAAAGAAGAAGAGGTCATGGTATGAGAAGGGGTCATAATCGAGAGAAGACGCTGAGAATAAAAAAAAGTAGTACCTCCAAATTCATTTGAGAATGTGGGAGAAGGTGAATGAGGCTCTTCAGATTGACCACTAATCATGAGATGGTAAATGGTAGAGGGATCCTTTCCTCAATGTTGAGTAAATTTAGAGATAAAAAAGAGCATTTCAAAGGTATACTCTAATTCGGGTTGATCTTCTAGTGAGAAGAGAGGATTATGTTGTGAAGAGGAATGAGGAGGGGTCCCATAGTTCGTTGTGTGAGTGGCTATATGAACATTACTCTCATCTAGGAGAGGAGCCCTGCTCTGCTTATGGGAGACCCTATGAGGGTTGGTAATAATCATCATGTTTGTTGAATGCAACTCAATGTTGTCTTCAAACAGAAAGTTCATGATGAATAAAAATGACTAAACAAAGCAAGGGAGATGTAAAAAGCAAGGAAATCTGAAGTGACAGAAATGGTACAAAGTCAACTGGATCAACCTAGTACAAAAAATAGAGCCTTAAAACTGTACAAAGTCAACTGTGTCGATCTAGTATAGCAAACAAATGCTGAAAAGGTCTACAGGGTCGATTGGGTCAACCTAGTACAGTAGGTAGAGAAAAATAGACAGCCTATAAGAGACTGTGTCAACAGAAATGACTATGTACTAAGCCAAGAATAATTTTGCAAATACTTATGAAATCAAGAAATGAAATGAAACACACAATCAATTGGATCAATAAGGTTGATCCAATTGAGGCACACAACACAAAACTTTGCACCAACGCTGGCTAATGCAAGTTTTTGCAATACAACATACAATTGAACAAAGAGCAAGCAATCAACTTGAAAAGCAAAAGCTAAGTGGTCAACCTAAATGTTAGATTATTAGAATATAATTTTAGACGTGATAGGAAGTTGACTTTAAGCAAGAAACTAAAAAGCAATCTAAAGATGGCTTCAAAAAGTTTGGGCAGAAAGGGATCTGTATTGGCAATGGTATCAGCTTGGTATTAGGGCCTACCCTCGCACTTCACACACCGCAACGATAAGGGTGCCGACTGCTTAGCCAAAATATACTATTAATCACGTGTTTATACTTGTCCAGAAAACCAAGTCGGCTTCCCCCTTGATGATGAAATCCAAGTAGGTAGGCATTGAGTAGACAATTGTTAAAATATATTTTAAGATTTTGTGATTTGGTAGTGTGAGCATAAAAGAGAAGATAGTGAAACTAAACAGTATATTAAAAACCATCTAATTAAACTATGTGATTTATTCTAAAGCATGCAAGCACTAAGAAATGAAAGTGTGAGCTAATTACTAGCATATAAGGGTTAATTCCAACTTTGAAGCACGGTAGAGTGTCGATTTAATCGATAGTGTATGCAAAGAATACAACACAGTGTTGATAATGTCATCTATGTACTGCAAAAGCAAAGGGTTTGAAAATGAACTATATCGAAAGAGTTGACCTAGCTTTCTAGACAAAATACAAAACTATGTCGACAGGGTCGACCTAGTTCATTGTACAAGGACAGTTTTAAAGACTA
This sequence comes from Torreya grandis, assembly GCA_037957365.1. Taxonomy (NCBI): domain Eukaryota; kingdom Viridiplantae; phylum Streptophyta; class Pinopsida; order Cupressales; family Taxaceae; genus Torreya; species Torreya grandis. Next base: position 1,081,001 of record JARHVA010001828.1, on the reverse strand, counting down.
CAAACTGTGAAAAATAAGATTGTAAGGAAAGAGAGAGAAGGATAGAAAGGAACCTTGGTGGTTTGGAGGATGCAGAGAAGTAAGATTATTGTTGAAGAACCTTAATTATTACTTGCAAATACTGCTATGTCGACTAGGTCGATCTAGCTTCGCAGAACCCTGTTGCTAATAGCCAAAAAATGTACAGAGTCGATTAGGTCGACCTAGTATGTTGAATTGGATGTCTAAAAGTCTGAAACTTGTACTATGTCAATTGGGTCGACTTAGGACCCTGAACCTGATATAAAGCATGCACAGACAGAACAGATTCATATTGATGCGACTATGTTAAACTTGCGCACAAAAGTTAGAACTATGTCGATACAGTCGATCTAGTATCACAAATATATGAAAAATAAAATGATAAAATAATGAAGTGAAGCAAAACCTGCAAGGGTTAGGTTCACGTTGAGTTCACCAAAATGTATGCAATCAAAAATGCGTTATATCTATAAATCAATTTTAACTCAAAAAAGATAGATCATACCATACACTTCCGATTGGAGACACATTTGTTAAGCGAGAACATGACTAATATGGGAATCTACATCCAATCAGGGGATCTACTGCAATACAATGTGTTAGGGAGGGTTCTAAAGCCTCCAGTCAAGCACAATCACGCAATAAGCCTAAGGGAGTCCTATATTTTGATATCTCACTAAACTAACAAGCAAGACAAATCTAATCTAGTGCTCACCAAAGCTTGTGGCACAAAGTGGGGGCTAGAAACAAATAAAAGTAAACATGCATACGAGACATATACTCATGCCAATGTATATAGAATCCTAACGCATGGAAGAGAAATACAAATGCATATCTATCTACTCTTACAAAGAAAAAACAAAGTTAGAAATACTTACCTTTGAAGACAAATTCATCGAGCCTCAATCTATTTCTTGGCCAAAGTGCTTCGCAAGAGGTTGTGGTATGTAAGGATCACAAAAACAAATCAACGCTAGACTATACAACCTATCAGTGCATCCAAAAGACTTCTCCACAAGACAAGATCCGTATCTCGAAAGAAAGTATGGAACCCTAAGCTTGCTTCTCAAGTAGAATGGTCAATAAGCAGATGCGCAATAGTTCTTCTCTTCTCTAAATAATGGCAAAATGAACTTGTATATATAGGCGAATTTTACCCTAAACCCTTCCAAAAATCCCGATCGACAAGGTCGACCCAATCGACCTAGCACAATTTCGAACAATTATTCATTAGGTCATGAGCTAGGTCAGCGAAAGGCCAAACTAGTTCCTAAATGAAAATCATCCGAAACTATACAAGGTTGCCCAGTCGGCCTAGTACAACCGACTGATAAAAGAAGATTAAGATGAGGAATAGGAAGATAAAATGTAGCAAATTATTGAAAAATGTACAACAGAGAATAACAAGCTTAGAGATAATATTTTCAGGAGACGAGACAAAAGGGATAACAACCCTGCGAAACACCAATGGTCTACCCACCCTTTTTTCGATGCACCCTTTAAGACATGCACTCAAAGAGATTAAGACTCAACAAGTTCCTGCAAGATACAAAATGTCAATAAGTTCCTACAATATACAAAATGTCAATAAGTGATAAAAATTTGAAAATATTATGTATATACACGTTCCAATGTTTTAATTCAATAACTAAAAACAATGGTTAAGATTCTACGAAATTACCATAACTAATATAGGTTCAAATCATGCCCTAACTCCTCAAGACGGCACCCCATCCCAAAGTACCCATAACCAAAAATAAAAACAAAATTTTGCAACATTGGTGCACTTAAATAAAAAAATAGAAACAACTTTTGTAATTCCAAAATCAGTGTTTTCTTAAGATTGCAAGAAAAGGGAAAACTTTGGGCAGATTATCAAATTTTAAAAGTATATAGAAAATATATATTTGTTCTTTGATGTTTCCCTTTTTATCTATGAATTGTAACATTATTCTATCATTTGAATGACAACAATAAATTGATATTTGTGTGTGTAGGGAATTTAACAATAATAATCTATCAAATTGCATTGGCTACAAATAATTTGGGCAAACAACAAACACTAAGGTGGAAAAAATACCTAATATACCCAATGTTGTACATACATCCATGAATCTACCCCATTCCATTTCATACACCATAAATTTTAGTTAATTTAAAAATTTCAATAAATTAGGGCGAACAATAAAGTGGTTTAAATCTCCAATATGCAAGGTCATTAAAATTTTATTCAATAACTACGAGCAATGATTAAGATTCTACGAAATTACCATAGCTAGTATAGGTTCAAATCATGCCCTTACTCCTCAAGATGGCTCCCCATCCCAAAGTACTCATAACCAGAAATAAATACAAAATTTTGCAACGTTGGTACACTTAAATAAAAAAATAGAAACAACTTTTGTAATTCCAAAATCAATGTTTTCTTGAGATTGCAAAAAAAGCGAAAACTTTGGGCAGATTATCAAATTCTTAAAGTATATAGAAAACATATATTTGTTCTTTGATGTTTCCCTTTTTATCCATGAATTGTAACATTATTCTATCACTTGAATGACAACAATAAATTGATAACTATATATATACTTGTAAGTGTAGGGAATTTAACAATAATAATCTATCAAATTATGTTGGCTACAAATAATTTGGGCAAACAACAAACACTGAAGTGGCAAAAATACCTAGTATACCCAATGTTGTACATGCATCCATGAATCTACACCATTCCATTTCATACACCATTAATTTTAGTTAATTTTAACATTTCAATAAATTAGGGCAAACAATAAAATGGTTTAAATCTCCAATATGCAAAGTCATTTCACATAGTTTGGAATGTACTCTCATTCACATAGTTTGGAATGTACACTCTCCAAATACCAGTTATTTGAGCCAAGTTAAGCATACTATATAAATTAGAAAGCAATTTCATTACACATCCACACCATTCTGTACACCACGGATTTGCATCACTTAGTGTTTGCCTAAACTTAATAGCTCCTAAGCAAGGGTTATAATGTATATAAACATTTTTTGTTAGTAAAATCAATTTCATTACACATCCACACCATTCTGTACACCAGGGATTTGCATCACTTAGTGTTTGCCTAACTTAATAGCTCCTAAGCAAGGGTTATAATGTATATAAACATTTTTTGTTAGTAAAATAGAATCAATTTTCCTTAAATTTAATCTATTTAACTAACCAATTATCAAAACACAATGAACTTCGAATTAATTTGGATCTAGCTTTGGCATCACAGTGTAGAACAAAATAAATATCAAAAGGATTGCACATAATATATAATGCATATATGGATGAACGCAGTTTCTAACCGTTTAAAGAGCATTTAAAGATTATACTGTGTATGCAAGTCATCGATGGATATTTACATTTAACTTTAATTGTCATATATTTCTATCACCCAATCGAATCGTTCATCTACCACATTCCACCTCACTTCCCTGACATATAATGCATTCATCATCAATATTCACCCTATGTTAAATCCAATCCATTCACCTTTGCCAACATCCTCCCAAAACATGCAAGAATGGGAGCTTTGGAATAGGGTATGGACATCCATCAAACAACTACATAAATAAATAAGCGAAGATTTGACAAATGTACAAACCACAACCCCTATCATTTCTCATTATGATATGTAGTTTTCGTTCAAAATAGAATATCCTAAGATAGTTGTCAAATTGATGATATAGGCATCTTAAGCTCCGCAAATGAATCCTTGGAGGCTTTTTGACAATACAACGCCTTTGGAAGCAAGTCTAGATATGTCATACAAGTAATCTCACTCAACGTTATTGAAACTAATTTTTTAAATCTTACAAAACAAAATATCTCCCTACATGGGGCCCAAAGCCTTAAAACTTAAAACAGCATTGACCAAGCTTCTAATAAAGAGAAAAAATTGATATGGGTAAATGCTTTTACAAAATTCAGAGCTAAGAACTGGAGGGGGCAGCACTGGCTAGAGCTACGACCCAGTCTGGACACAAACGGGAGAACTAGATCCCCTTGCATCCACACAATCATCATCACCAGCGTCACTGATATCACTAATGTCTTACATCCACACAATCATCATCTCCAGCTTTAGAGACATCACCAACGTCTTTGACATCAACAACGGCTAGAACCGGTCTCACACGCCAAACATTTGACCCTGGATGGAACTAGACACAACCAAGCCACTTAACCAATGCAGCCACATCTCATCGGCTATTTAAAAAAATATATTAATATAGACAATCTAACAATATGCTACTCATGTCCACAAAGTTTTTGACAATTTATCCCATATCCCATGCAAAGTTAGGACATTAGAAGTAAGTTATCCCGTTCCAACACTCTTAAGATTCGATTAGAAGGCAAACCTATGCAATTTAAGTATCGTCCCTAATAGTTCAAATTCTTTGTCAAGTTGTCAAATCTTTGGCTATAAAGAGATAATGGAGCACCAAAGATGAAAGATCTATATACATCGTTGTGACCACTTGCAAACGAGTACAAAGGTCTTCAAAGAGGTAATTGTAAATACAAGGTTCACCCAATATACAAAGAATAAGCTACATACATCTATTTCAAAAATTGGATGCACTTTGATACTGTTTTCTTAATGATGGGTGGGCCGACTTACACGAGTTTCGCTTCTGGCATTTTTATTTTTTCAATTCCAAAATTCCAAAACTCTGTCAAATTTAAGGTCAAACATAAAAGTGAGCAACTCCGTCCATTAAACTCCACCCCACAGCTGCCACTGTAGAATGTCTATCGAATTATATTATTGACATTTGTACACATATTTAAAAAATGTGTAGCATCAAATCAATTGCTTCTGCACACTTGAGACAATTTACCTGTAGAGGTAAATATGAACTCAAATATTACAATAACGATTTCCATACAATAAATTCAGAACAGAAAGGCTGAATTCATATAGATATACGCAAACTCTTTCACCCGCAACAACAGTTTGTATCAAAAAGAACCACCAAACTTCATTTCTACACGGAAAGCTGACATTTCCAGTCATACCAAAAAATTGGGAAATGCTTGTATAAGACCCACCTGTTGAATTGCAAGCATATAATGCCCTCCACACGAACAAAAATCGATACAACTCTTCTTACACCCTTTCTGTCTGATTATGTGATTCATTTGCTTCTCCATTTGGTTTGGATGCTGTCCAGAAATTCAATTGAAAAGTCTTTCAGGAGTCAATATAACAACAATTTATATTTTAAACTTTTGAGTAGAGAATGGCTTCAGTATAATAACTTCATTCTTTTAAGTGACTCAAACTGACTTCATTCAGAGTGAAACGAGTAACGATTTACCTGAAGTAGAATGTTTCCTGCTAGATTTCTTTCGCCTAAAACATTCACAACTAAAATATTCACTGAGTGGTTTTTCGGGCACAGGGATAGTTTTGACAATAGCAGCAAGTGGCCAACTGTTTCACAATAAAGAGAGATCATTCAAAATCAATAGGAACTGGATAAAGCAATAAGATTAACGGCACGACAAGTAATATTAATCCGTCCAACCTTATAAAACCAATCACTATACAAATGATCCATTGTGTCGCATTAAGTCGAGTGGTTTTTGCAAATTTCTTGAGAAACTCAACAATCATAACCTGAAAAGCATAAAATAATTGTAAGTGTAGAAGATTCACATCCTTTGTAATTTGCACTAGCTATGACATTTGCCCAATATCTCATACATAATTCCGATTCTGATTTTGATTTTGGTTATGTTAAATTTGGGTTCACACAACCATTTCACCCAAAAGGTCTAGACACACCAATACATATATCCAGCCAAATGAGAACAATTATTAGAACTCAGAAACAACATAATAAGTGGCTCCCTACCTGCAGAACAAGAGTAATGCATATGATGCCAACGAACAAACGGTTTTTGCTTAATCCTCGAAAGATGTTCTTTTGATCTGGCTTCCTTGCATTGAATTCATTGAATATCTGTTCAAGACAGCATTTTGAAACAGTCAAACAATATCAACCAAAAATTGGCAAAATTTCCTCTAGAAAATACCATTTTAAGCAAGAATACTCAATTCTTCAGGAACATGGATTGAGCAAAAGAAGAAATTCAAAACAACAGAGATAGGAAGAGCAGAGAGAATTTTATCAAGAATACAATCCACATAATTACCTGGCAAAACACAAAGGCATTAAAAATTATTGTGTTTCTAAGTGTGTCTGCATGGCCTGGTTTGTTGCTATCCTTTAGCTTTAATATTTTCTTGCCGCCGAAGGTAAGTATGAGGAGGACTACAATTTGGTACAATGCCTGCCAGGTTTTCATGAGTAATTAGTGCACTGATGAACTGAAATAATATTGCAGTTGTCATTCAGTAAAGCAAAGAAAGAGACAACATACCTGAGCCATAAGATTCCTCCACATTATATTTGTGATTAGTGGCTCCCTGTAGAAAATATTTATGGTAAGCCAATACGATTTCAGTTTTCATATGCTCCAATGTCAATTTCTAGTAAAAAGAACAGAATATCAACCATCAAAAATACAATGCAACATTATTTTTTTCTATATGTAATGAGGAGGAATCGTGTCCATGATCTTAGAAAGTATGTCCACGGCCTGCTTGCAATTGTATAGTGGATCTTGTCTTATATATTGAAGAGTTCAAAACAAGATTAGCCTGATTTAATGGTATTAGTAAATACTTTTCCCCGAGCAACCTTTTGCACATAGAATAGTTATAACTTACGATAACAAATAAAGGAAAAAATTATTGGAGTGCATTCCCTCAAGTTGCAATACTCCTTCCACTACAATGCAACCACAGAACTGGCAGATATACAGATAATTATAGGTAGCCGGATTTAATAGCATTAACAAATAGTGTTTCCCCAAGCAACCTTTTGCATAGAGAATAGTTATAACTTCCGATAACAAATAAAGGAAAGCATTGTTGGAGTGCATTCCCTCAAGTTTCAATACTCCTTCCACTACAATGTAACCATATAACTGGAAAATATGCAGATAATGATAGGAAGCCTTCACATCTTCAGTTCTTTCACTACTAAAGATGAGATGTAACCAACGATGTTTTCCCAGTTTGCATTTGCTTTGAGATAATATTAGTATGCACTGCAAACACTCTTGTTAAAACATTTAATACCAAGTGGGCATAATTGACCCTTAGCCTTGGTATTAATTAAATAAACAATAATATATTATTTTTTACCATGAGGTGGAAACCTCATCATAATAAATAATAGAGTTATTTAATTATTGTCAAATTTTAATTAAATTGTTTTATCGGGATGGATGGACCCATTACTTTTACAACAGTCACCTCCCTTGGTATTTCATTATAAATACGAATTTACCCGTGAATATGAAATTATTGGTCATATTTAATCTAAGAATTTTGTAAAATATTATCTAAGAAGTGAGAGGTTGAAGAATTCTATTGGGTACAAAGTTGAGTTTCTCAATTGTTTGAGTAATCATCATTAGTGGGTTTTTTACCTCTTTGAGGTTTTCCCACCATAAATTCTTGTGTTGTGTACATTGATATGTGATCTCTATTATGTGCTTTGCTTATTAAATTCATCATGTGCATTGCTATATATATCATCTATCAATTCTTTATTGGAAACAAAGCAAGCTAGGTGGATTTAATTGGCAAGTATATTACATTGAATTTAATTGGCTAGTTTTTTTTAACCTGAGAAGGTGGTGTATGGCCTTGGAAATAAATAATTCTGTTAGAATTCTATTTTGCTTTGTTGTTGATACTGTGGAGTCAAATCTCTTACAATTTTCATTCAAGTTGACCAAAACTTCATTCAAGTTGACCAAAACTTCATTCAAGCAATCAGAATTTTTTTGGGGATGATTTGTCTTCCCTAGGCATGGTTGTATGGAACTAAGGGAAGTTAAAAATTCAAAATAAAACGGATTTTGAATATTTAGTGCTTGGATCTCTCTCTTGAAGGGTCAAATATCTTTATTTTGGTCTACAATCACTCCAGCACTCGCTTAAAGCTTCAAATCACTATTTTTTGAAGATATTTTGCTGTTATAAATACCATTGTACGGCCTTGTCGCATTGAAAAAATTCAAAAAACATTTTCTTGGCTTCAAAATTAGTTTTTTAAGGTTCTAGTTACATTGTTGTAAAGTTTCAAGACCTATTACAAATTTTTGGACTTTAAAAAGGTCATTCTAAACTCCAAAAAATATTTTATCTCCACCTTTATTACCCGGAAGTTCAAACAATAGTTTTTAGTCATCAAAATTCAATTTTGAAAGCTTAATACTTTGTGACAAGATTCCAGGAAGGTTGGCAATTTTTCATGCAGTTTGGTGATCTATTGAAGCTATCGTGTGCAATGTTGCATCTACAAGAGCGTCATATATCTACTTGAAACGTACTACAAGGATGTAAATATTTTTACAGTTGTTGAAAGTATTTTTTAAATATTTGATTTATTAAAATTCTTTATTTGCATGCAAAATGACATGGTTCCCACTTTTTATTTTACTAAATGCTTGTAATTTGAAAGGTCGTGTGTTCAAAACCCCTAAAATCATTTTTTTATTTTTGAATTTAGTCGAATTTAATTTAATTTGAATTCCATTTTTTTAATTTGCTTGCCAACTTTTCACGTGTTAAAAATCTTAGTTATCTTGTCAACCTTTGTTCGACTTTTGAACTATTAAATGTTTTGACAAGTATAGTCGTGTACCCAATCGATCCCCAAGTTTTGGCACCTTCCGGACACATCTACGTGGTCTATTTTGTATTTTGAAACTTCCTATTATTAATTTTATAACTTTAATAAGTGTCTAGGTGGTCGTTTTAAGTACGACTCTTTCAACATCTAGTTTTGTGCAATTTTAAACCAATTTTTTGCATTGTTTGTCATCTAAATTGTGTAATTAAGCATAGTTGCACTTGTGATTTACTTTATTTTACAATCAAAGTATAAAACTCATTAAAAAAGTTGTTTTTCTTAAAATTATTCTTATATTAGTATATTTTTAACGACGCACTATTTTGTCACAATATTTGAAAAAAAATTGCATTGTCTAGCATTAAATTAAACAATTATTGTGTTTGCACTTCCACATTTGTTTTACCATCAAATTAAGTTAAAATTCACATTGAAAGGTTTCATTTTAAGCATTTATTTGTTGTCATATTTAAAAGAAAATTATGGTTTCATCTCATTTTTTCTTAGATAAATCTCAAATGCTTAAAGGAAATAATTATAATATATGAAACATTCGTATTAATGTTGAATTTATGGCCCGCAAGTTGTGGAATGTTATCATTGAGACTGAAAAAGCCCTTCTGAACGACATGTGACCTATGAGCTTACCAATGTATTTCAACAAAAATCGCAAGACAATGTCTATTATCTTGCAGTGTTAAGGATGAATTCCTTCTCCACATCGGTTCTCAAGTGTCTCCTAGTGATGCTTGAAAACTTCTTAAATTCATGCATGAGAACACTCATCTCTCGAAAATTATTAAGTTAATTCTTGAATTTCTAACTACCCCTATGAAAGGTGATAAGAAAGGTGATAAGAAAATTGTGAATTTTCTTGCTAAAATTAAAAATATTTTAGCTCAATTAGATGGATGTAATTGTAATTTGATTCAGAATCAATTGCTTTATTTTATTATTCAATTAAATATTCATGAAAAGTTTAGAAATTTTATTTCGATTTTGAATACTTTATTTTATTATTCAAATAAATATTCATGAAAAATTTTAAAAATTTATTTCAATTTTGAATTTTAAATATCAAACTGAGCAAGATATCTCTGGGCTTACCACTTTGTCTGCTCTCCTAATTCAAGAAGAATAAATTATGACCAATTTTGATTCTAAAGAGAAAGTCACTCAAACACTTCTCACTTTAAATACTATTTTTAATAATAATAAGAACAAAAAATCTAACCCTAATTCTAGCTCAAATGGGAACAAAAAATTTGATAATAAGAATATACACTTAATTTTAATGAAAATTACAATCTGTGTGATAAATTTGATCATAGATCGAAACTCTATTATAAAAATAAAAATAGAAATAACAATCAAACTTCTAAATTTAACAAAGGGAAGAAATCTAATCAAAACAAGTAGAAGAATCAAAACTCTAATCAAAATAACAATCAAGTTTCAAATATTATTTCTTTGCATATTGTTTTATTTACTTCAAATAAAAATAAATGGATTTTAGATAGCGGATGTATCACACCATATAACATATTTATCTTATAAGAATTTATTTAGGAGATAATTTTTTTTAAGAAGCAACTAAATATGAAAAAACAATGTTTTCAAATGTCACGATAAATGATGTTTTCTATGTACCTAAACTTAAAAAAAATTTGCTATCTTGTTCTCAACTTACAAATGATAATTCCATTGTAACATTATTTAAAAATAACTAGTCCATTAAAAATTAATTTGTTTCCTTGATTGTTGAAGATATTCAAAATAATGATTTATATATCTTTTCTCTTTCTACATGTTTTCTTTCATCGCATAGTAAGAATGAATATCAATTATGGCATGAAAGATGAAGACATGTTAATTTTAAAAATTGATATGATATGTCTGCAAATACCTTTGTCGCTGAACTTCCTTCTATCCCCTCTCATCATGAAATTTGTAAAAGTTGTTTATGCGATGAGCAACATACTAACCTCTCTCACAAGAATCATAATGTGAATTCCAGAATTGATTCATAGTGATGTTGTAAGACCGCTTGAAGTTTTATCTCTTAATGGTTCTTTGTATTCTATTACTTTTATTGATAATTACACTAAAATGATCTAGTCTATTTTTATTAAAAAAACTCTGATGTGTTGTCTAAATTCAAATAATTTAAATCTAATGTTGAAAATGCATCTGATTTTTTTATTGAAAGATTAAGAACTGATAATGGTAATGAATATGTTAATAAAGATTTTGATTCTTTTTGCATTAGTTGCAATATTCAAATAGAATTAACTTCATATTCCCCTCAGCAAAATGGTATTGCTAAAAAAAATCGCACCATCATAGAAATGATTAAAACAATGTTGCAATCTACAAATGTTCCTAACTTTTTATGAGCCAAAGCCATGAAGACTAATGTACATATTTTGAATAGAATCTTTACTTAATCATTTCATTTTTCTACATCAAAATACTTGTATGCCCATAGCATTTCATTTGTTTTGATAAAACTATTTTGTTGTTACTTTAGAGATACTAACTATATTGATAGTCTCATCTACATTGTATTTGTTAGTATAATGATTTAACGTTGATTCTTGAAAATAACATTTTACAATTATATTGCAAGAGATATGTCTTATAGATGATAAATCAAAAGAAAATATATAGATATCATAATTATTTTCAATTCAATTAGCATTGAAACACATTATATGCATAACATCATGCTTAATTTGACCAAATGATCATGTTTTAGTTGTTGCATTTGATAATAAGATCATACTCAATGAGTTTGGATCTTTTGTGTTTCAATTGCTTAGAATCTAGATACTCTCATTTGATTTTATTTTTTTATCATTTGATTGTTTATGCTAACATCCTTATATGCTTCATTTGATAATAAGATATGTTAAGAAATGCAAAGTGTAAATGGAGTTTGTATTATTAGCTCTTTATCATTTACTTTACTAAGCATTTTATTCACACATCTCTAAACTTATTTGTTTCAGTCTCATATTTGTTTGATTGGATGATAGCATTTAGTGCTAAACTTATCCATATTTGATGTATGAGAAGTTATACCTCAATCTTTTGTTGAAGCATATTAAACTTTGAAAAGTTTTTTGATAAAAATCAAATGATAAAATGAGTTATTGCTAATAGGATATCTAATGTTTGGTTGAACTTAGTATCAAATTATTGGTAAATTATTGTATGTGCATTACATGATAGTTGGGGACGCTCATCTTGTCAAATTGGAGACGTCCAATAATGAATTGCCTACTATAATTTATGTTTTTTCACTAACTTTGTAATCAAAGTAGTGAACTTGTTTGTCTAAAAAATGACATGATTGTTTTAAAATGTGTTTTATCATAGAAAAACATGTCATATTTTTATGTATGTGGTTATTGTGATGTTAATCATATTATAATATTATGAATCTTTTTTTTTTGTGTTTAAGTTGTGTAAGAGCGCAACACCAAAGAACTAATATTGCAGTTCATGTGCATTATATCCAAGAAAAGATCTTCAATGGTGATATAGATCTGCAAGTCTATCCTACAGATGAATTAATGGCAGATATCTTCATAAATCCACTTGGTGTTACCAAGTTTTAGTAATTTCATGCATGGTAGTCTCAAAGTTGTCATTGAGGGGGAGTGTGTATGACAATGCCACTTCTTAACGGTCGTGTGTTTCTTCTTCTTCTCTATACTTATTCTCAATTGTAAAGCATTGTAAACTTCGTGTAGAAATTTTACTTTTTTACCCAATACATTAAAAACATACTTTGTAATTGAGGTTTGTATGTTATAAAAGGCTCCAAATATGCTTAGATAATTATTCAAGAGAAACTATGAGATGTAGTCTCACGATCATGCTAACCTAAACTTACTTTCAATTAGTTTATGAATTATAATTCTTTTTGTTTCAAAAGATAATGTTAGGCATGATGAAAGTTTTTAAATCATTTAATTGTGTACATAATATAATTCTTTTTTTAAAGGTGATTATGACATTTGTCCCCACTTAACATTAAGGAAGAGTGTTAAAACATTTAATTCTAAGTGAGCTTAATTGACCCTTAGCCTTGGTATTGATTAAATAAACAATAATATATTATTTATTAGCATGAGGTGGAAACCTCATGACAATAAATAATAGAGTTGTAATTATTTAATTATATTACCAAATTTTAATTAAATTGTTTCATTGGTATGGATGGACACGTTACTTTTACAACGGTCACCTCCTTTGGCATTTCATTATAAATAGGGATTTATTCCTATTGTGAAACCAACCCATGAATATGAAATTATTGGTCATATTCAATCTAAGGATTTTGTGAAATATTATCTAATAAGAAGTGAGAGGTTGAATTGTATTGGGTACAGAGTTGAGTTTCTCAATTATTTGAATAATCATCATTAGTGAGTTTTTAACCTCTTTGAGGTTTTCCCACTGTAAATTCTTGTGTTGTGTACATTGATATGTGATCTCTATTGTGTGTTTTGCTTATTAAATTCATACCTAGATTCATCCTATGCATTGCTATATATATTATCTATCAATTCTTTCATTTGTCTTGTTTCTCATTGAATGATTTCCAAAACAATTGCATGGATGATTTGCAAGAAATGTAAGCCAATGTGAATGTGTCAAAAACTCTGTAAAAAAATAGCCTTCTTAGACATCTAATTTTAGTACAGGACAAGTTATTTGCTATGGTACTAGTGTGTTTTTTGTGCATATGGATCATTGATTTAGATAAGGATCTTATTGGCATGTTTTCTCGTGTGTTGGGCCCCGTATTGTTTTCCCGTGCCTTTATGTTTTCCTTGCAACTTTACTTTTTGTTCACTTTGGGTCAATTGTAATACCACCATTCAATCCGAAATGCTTGAAAACCTACATATCGACTATTTATTTGCCTTGGTATGACCCCAGAAGCTCTCAAAAAGTCCAAAACACTATTCTGGGGATTCTCTCTTCAAAATCGAGTTGTTTGATTTTGGTCATGACCAAGATTCACGATGTTCGATTTAGGTCATCTATTCTTATGGGTCCTTTGACCATTGTGCCCAGTTTTCATGGTTTATTATGCCTTGTTTGTTAGTTTTCCCACCTTTTTGATTGTCAACTTGCACACCAATAGGTCTTAATTTGAATACAAGCATGCTAATGCATTTAGATCAAGTAAGAAGTCTAAGGGAAGCTCACATGAGCTATTGCACTCTGTTTTTTAGTTGCCATCTATTGAAGTGTGTGCACCGCTTGTACCAAAAGTTGAATTGAAGTAGTGAAAAAGCATATAGAATCTACTAGTTGTTTGCATCTCATATCTAAGGCTAAGGCTCAAGGCATTCATATTGCACTGCACCACTTGTTGGACAAAATGATTGTTGATTGCCAAGTTGCCTAAAAAGAGGGGTCTTATTGAGGCAGGCCCCTCATAACTACACCCATTTTTTATGCTCTTGAAAGGGCTCTTGGATTAGATTAGGGTTTGAAGAAAAGAGAAGCAATTCCGGGAGATCCATAGCAAATTTTGAGAATGTCACGTAGTAATAGAGGAAACCGCTCGCAAATTTTCAGCAAAATCTGACATTTGTTTGCTAAAATTAAACCTTACTAATTTCAAACCATGTTACCGAAATTGAGCCATACGATTTTGGTCGCTGTCAAAATTGAACCCTTCAATTTTGACTGTTTTTCTGCACTGTTCTGATCTGTACCAGGTTTCTGGTTTTGCTCTGGGACTACTTCCAAACCAGTTTTCCACCGCTTCCAGCCTCCGACAATGCACAGTGAAGTCAAAAATTCAAAATCAAGGTACTGACTCTATGAACCCCTCTTGTCAAGTTTTAACTTTTAAGCTTTTATTCAGTTCAACTATGGTATTTCAGATCTGTTTTTGTACGTCTATTGTTGTATTTAGTTAAGTTCTGAAACACCCTTCACTTCTGATGATTTGTGCATTGTCTCTTGACAGTTGTGCACATTTCATCAAAACACCTTCCTAACAGAGTCTCCCAGGTTCATCTGGGGACATATTAGGTTTACTAACGTTTTGGGTCTCACTGATGGACCCCCCATCTGACTTGTTTAGGCTTTACCCTCTTGGGTTCACCCCCCTTTCCTTTTTTGATTTTATTGCTTCCTAGTTTTAGTTGCAAGTATTTTTGTTCTTGTTTTTTAGAGTTCTTTTAGCACTCATGATTAACTATTGTAACTGCTGCACTTTTATGTTCCATTCACCTGCTTTGTTAATCTGTAGACATTAAAGATCCCTTACCTTGTTCTATTGCTTATGTTTTTGAAATAGATGGGTTTTATACCAAGCAGTACTATGTTTATTTCTTGGACAAGGTTTGCTTCATAACAATTCCTACCTGCGCCCTACTGGCGGTCGGTGCATTAGGTGATCTGTTGGAGGTTCTGTTGCCAACGCAAGAGCTCCAAGTGTGTCCATGATTAAGTTCACCCAAAGAAGCTGTACAGATACGGTGAGGATCCAATAATGAGAATAAATGACAACAATTTGTATTAGATGAAATCAAGACAACAATTGAAATCTTAGTACTAACCTGCACAGCATTCAGAGGAACATTTCCAGATGAAATAGCAGCGACAAAATTAATCGTAAGTGCTGCAACATTTACTGTAAGTTGAAATTGAATAAATTTCTGAATGTTTGCATAGACTGACCTTCCCCAACGAACAACCTGAAAACATGGATAGAAACCTGTTATGTAATCTGTCACTTGTGGAATAAACCATGTAAACCATGTATCCTTTAAGAATTAAAACAAATACACATCTGTAGCAAACCTTTACAACAGAGGCAAAGTTATCATCTAGAATAATGATATCTGAGCTTTCCTTCGCAACTTCTGTTCCTTGAATACCCATTGAGAGACCTATATCTGCCTAAACACCACAAAAATTACAAACCAAGTTTCATCAATTTCGCTGTACAGGACTCGAAAAATTCTTGCAATGTTAAGACTTGCTTATGTAATTTGAATTCCAGCAAACTGTAATAAATAACCACACCTCATGCAGTGCAGGTGCATCATTTGTTCCATCTCCAGTCACAGCTACAACTTCACCTCTTTTTTTCAGAGCTTGTACCAACAAAAGTTTGTCTATAGGAGATGATCTTCCCATTACCTGTCAAAAAAGATGCAAAACAAAATGACATGAATTTTGAGTATGATCAGCACAAAAGACATTTGTGTATACGGTAGTACCAACAGGCAAAGATAACCAGCGGTACATGCATACTCACACAAATCTTGTCCACAATTTCATTTCTCTCTTCTTCGGTGTAGTTACGAAAAACCTTGCCCTCAATAACAACTGGCTCTTCTATATTTTGATCTGGCTTAAGTATGTCGCATTCAAGAGCTATGGCTCTAGCTGTGTAGACGTTATCACCAGTCACCATGCGAACCTGCAAGATTAATGAACACACCAAATGAGGCTGCAATAAGTTAACAGCAAAAATGATGAATTTGTACCAAGCATATATACCTCAGTCATCAATTACATGCTATGTTGTTTGGGTACGGGTACGGGGACGTCTCGGGTATGCGGGTACATCATTTTTCAAAAATCTTGATTTGGATATGCCGTGGGTACATCTGTATATATATATATATATATATATATATATATATATATATATATTGTATATTACTCATTTTTTTAGTAAAACACTTGAAACTACATAGTATGAAAATATTTGTCTATAAATGATAAAACACTTAAAAATATATAATATTCATTCATTCATTACTTCAAAGACAAGATGTGCATTCAAATCTAGAATAAATCATCTCGATTGCCCACAAAATATTGAATGCCACTCCCATTATTTTTCAACTTTATCATTTACTGACACTTTCTCTCACAAGGGCTCATCGGTGCATTGAATCTCACAGAGTGCATGCCTTAAGGGGTGCACAGGGAATGGGGTGGGATCGGCTTGTGGCACTTTGCGAGAGATATTCTCATACTATTCTATCACGCATACATCCCTTCATGCAGCGTTCATACCTCCTATGATGTCTCCTTGAAATCCTGAAACCCTGAAATATGGCTAAGTCTGAAAACCTGAAACCCTGGAATCTGACTAACTCTGATATATGATAGGATCCTCCAAAACCTAGAATTTGCATTATAGCTCATAGCGGTCCGAAACCCCTCTCAAACATCCTGAAAGTATATAAATAAAATATAACTTAAAGTATAAGAAACTAGATGTCTAATAAAATATATATTAAAGTATAAGTAATATACATCTAGATATATTTTATTAGAGTAATATACATCTAGATATATTTTATTAGACATCTAGATATATTTTATTAGACATCTAGTTTCTTAAGTAATATACATCTAGATATGTTTTATTAGACATCTAGATATATTTTATTAGACATCTAGTTTCTTATACTTTAAGATATATTTTATTAGACATCTAGTTTCTTATACTTAAATGTTTATTTTATTTATATACTGTTGGGTTCGGACTGGATTTACATTTTTTTAAATTTTTTGTTGACTTCCAATGTTTCACCATACTTAAATTTTTTAAGAGGGAAGGGCTGCTTTTATAAGCCATCAACGGCATTTAGGGTTGCTTAGTTTTTAGGGTTTTTTTTTTTTTTTTTGATTTTCTGAGTTTTTTTTTTTTTTTTTTTTTAAGTTTTTCGCCATTTTTCTGCCGGAATCCCTCGGGCACACCCGGAGACGTCCTGGGCACTCCCGGAGGCACCCGTGACCGTGTCGGATCCGGGAGTGCCCGGGACGTCCCCGTGCCGGAGGCATCTCCAGACAGGAGGCGTCGAGGGGGGGCCATGAATCCTGCAACACAGATTACATGCAGTAGGAATCAAGTAATTGTATAATAACTTGCATATGAATTTCAGTTGTGTAGCCACGACTTCCATTATTTGCCATTAAGAATATTCCATGTATTCATGATAAATATTATAAACCCATGAAAAAAAAAGTCAACAGCCACAAGGTAGGAAAGGTAAAGGAGATATTAGAACCTAAAACACAAAAATAGATTATAGCAGAAAACATTTTAGCCACAGGCAAAAAGGTGGAAAGCGCACTGACATAAGCTGTTATATAAAATTAGGGAGCGAAGTCCACAACAATCATAGTTTTATAAGCACAGGATCATGACTTGCATAATAAAATAAAAGGTGAAATATATTATATTTTTATCCTAAAGCTTAACTTCAGCATTTACAGAGAAACTCAAGTCTAACCTTGTCTACGTAATTGCAAAGAAGTTATTCAACGTGTATGTTAATGTATCTTCAGTTCATCCAACAGCAATTCAATTAATAAAAAATGCTTGTGTATTCAAATATAATTTGGGGAATCTGGTTTGCTGCACTACATGAAGATTCAAGGTATCCTGTACCTATTACAGAAATAAATTTTGATTTGCATTGTAGAGTGGGATTCTATCAATAAATTATTGGCTACGAGAAGGCATTCTCAAATATATAAATTAAGCACAATTAAGTGCTCTAAACAATATACTTGCTAAGTAAGAATAGGGATAATTTAAGGAGCTAATATACGCCAATGGGTTATTCATGCCATTTTTTACCCGAAAAATATTTGCAATTCCGGGAACTTTAAAAAACAAATAAGTGCCACAATTCCTAGTTCAAACTTTCTATTTGCATAATTCGCCAACTTTGTACAGAATCTTTAAGGAAATAGAAGACTTCTTTTAAATTAATGCTAATTCAAGAATTCAATATTGAAAAAAAATTGCCAAGATTTCTGAGCTTATAAAAAAGTAAACAAGAAACAATTCATTGAAAGTTGATTCCTAAATAGGAACATGTAATAGAAACTATCTTTGACCATTTTACCTTAACACCTGCATTCTGACACAAATTCACAGCTTCCTTTACACCTGGTCTACATGGATCCTGCACATTATATCTGTCATCAGGCAAGTGCAACGATAATCTATATACATTGGTTCACATTTCAACAGTTAAAGGATACGTGCAATAATAAGTAAAAGATGAAAATACAATACCATGAACCATTTGTAACATGCAAATTGCACTGCTTTAAAGAGGAGTTTCTACTCTCAAGTTTTCACTTTGAGAATGCTCCATATCATCTTTAAATTCAGTTTGGGCATGCAACAAACTTGGAACCCAAACATAAACACTAATACCTTTGAACTTATTATTGATGCATATTATCCTGAAGAAGACTCTAAGAATGTTATGTGCTCAAATCATAACCTGATAGGGAAATGGAAATGACTTCTAATTCTGGGTAAATTGACAGATCATTGCTTTTAATTTTACCTTTATACCAACTATAGCCAGAAGAGTAAGATTGTCTTCAGGAATTTGCCATGATTCGAGTTGATCCTCGTCACTAGAAATGCTTTGGGTATCACAAGTCCTATAAGCAAAAGCAACACACCGCAATGAAGCAGCAGCCATTCCTTCAATGATTTTCTTCAACTCTTCACACTGCAATAAAGAGATGGAAGAAGCCATAAGCTCATGCCCAGAAAAGTGATATATACTAATCAAGCATTCTGATGTTCAATATTTCACCACAAGAACTACTAATATAATAAACGACACAAAACCTTGGAGAGGCTCATTTCCTGCACTAAACCACTGTTGTCCATCCATGTATTGCACAGATCTATTATCATCTCCGCAGCTCCTTTCCAGTGAATGTGTACTTCAGATGGAGACTGCAACCATCAAATGAAATTTAATTTAAAAGATATCAAAACTTATTTTATAGTCACCAGAAAGCTGAAAACTAACAGTTTCATAACTAAGAGATAATTTGTACCATCTGAACAGAAAAAAGATGAGAGAAGTCCAAACAGTTATTACCTTCTTCAAAGCAACACCCCCACGTTTCTTTTCTGAGTTGAAAGTGGACACTTTCAAGATGGAGGATTTTGATTTTTCATCGTCAAAATTCATTCCAAACTATAAAAAACCACAATGACCACATCAGAACTTGCCCGTACTAAAATTGAGGAACCCTGGAAAATAACAATCATTTTTATATACAAGACATGAACAAAAGGCAAACCTTCAATGCCCAAGAAAGAATGGCCTTCTCAGTTGGAGATCCAGTCACTTCAATTTCTCCATCACCCTAATAGAGTTCCAAAAATCTCATTGAGGAAACATGCTGTTGGAAGGTAAAATAAATCTTAAAAAAAAACTGGAGATAAGTTCCTTCTCCAGACACACTACCATCAATCTATATTGAAAAATGCAATCATTCAACTCTAGGGGTAAAAATACTACAAAAGAAGAATAGGTCAGATATAACAGAAAATATTACAATATAAAATGATTAAGACGGGATATTCAATCCAGGCAGCATATTTTTTCCTTTCCTATATATAGTATATTTCAATGCACCCACCAAAAACATTTTATAAGGATAATTCACATGTAGCCAAGTACTTCAACAAACAGGTAAAGTCGCCTCTTCCATATGGAAAGTTGACTTACGATAAAGAAAAATCATGACTTCTTTGGTCATGTTATACAAAGACGTAACCAAGATCTAAAAGGAGTGTGTGGAGTTACATGTGCAATTAGGTGGAATAGAAAAAAGGTCGTAGGAAAATCTGGTTAATTGCCTCGTTAGTAAAACTTACAAGAAGTGGTTCTTATAAAGCCTGGTGAAATCATAAGGTAGTGGGGTATATAACAACTAAATTCGACAATAGAACCAAGCTTTAGAATAATCAAGATCTCGCATCAAAATCACAATTGTCAATAAAACTCATGCAGCAGGGCAAATTTACTATTAGTTGTCTTTTTCCCTCTCAAGCAAGTCAAAAATACCAGAGACGCTATTGCAAAGCATTCTATGGGGCAAGCATGGGGGAAAGGACTTCCTTTGGTGGCTTAACACATCTGCACTCGCACAAGATAAAGGAGTTGTTGGTATCAAGATGATTGAACACAACGTGCAAATATTGCAAGAAAATGGATGGTAAGGGCTAAAGTTGGAGATGCTCCAGACTCCGTGACAATTTATAATCCTACACCAAATTTTATCCACCACTCAGGGAATCAAGAGTTCATTCAAATTATTCAATATACTAGAAATGCTAAGGCTTTTAAAATCTCGGGGTCAACACCACTTAAAAGAATTTGGAAAACTTGGCAATCGGTTATAGATAATCTTCACTAGAATTATGAAGGGGAAAAATGAAGCATGGGACTTAAAAATAACACCATTTGAGGCCTTGTCTTCCCAGCATGGCCAGCTTGGTACTTACCTTGTCATCCTGAGAAAATATTGGTAAGGAAGGGTCTTTTCGACTTGGGACATCGTTATTGGGAGCTAGAAAAACAGTGGTAGACATGGAGAAAATACCACCATGCTTCAAACTCTGAGTAATGCAGACAGACCAGTCTTTCAAAAGCTTTGCAAAATTATTTTTGATAAAAGCAATTTCAAGCTGCAAATTCAAGGTTCAGAGCCTTATTGGAGAAACCGGAAGCAGGGTAATAAAAAGTCCTTTAATAACTATGACAAAAAAGAAGACGTGTTCAAGCAAGATACACATCCTTTATTGCTCTGCATTTGAAAAAATAAGGGAGTATGTGATCCTGAGGAAAGATGGTAGAAGAGATGTCAGACTTTGGAAGTCAAGAACCCCCTTTCAAAAACATTTCTGGAGTGATTAGTGCTTCATCAAGGCTCTGTGATGAAAACAAGACACAGCAAGGCAGGCATATCTGACTCGTTATCCTTTCTTTGAGGCACATCTGACTCCTTATATCCATCTGTTGGGAACTTATGGACATGGCTGCAGGCAGAATTCAACTACATTTTCATGCATACATTTCCTAGTGAGGCTCTCTTTTAGGAGGCACGTAGATGATTAGAGAGAATCACAAAGAAAGATAGCATTCAGTAAGACAACTTTTCATGAAGATTATTCCCCGCTCTGCTTAGGAGGGTTCAATATTTTATAAAAGGAAACTGGATTTGCATATTAAAGAAAGAATCAGTTGTTTTCAAAAGGATGTAGACACTTTGCCTATAGGGGCAAAGATTCAGAAGTTAACCTTTCTAAATTTCATAAGACATAGATACTATTTTCAATGGTTGTGTCCTTTGAAAATAACCTCCTTCCTTACTTTGTATTTTGAATATAATTTCTTTCTTCCTTACTTCCTGTTTCTTGCCTGACATAACCTCTGTATTTTAGTGTACTGCATTCCTTTCCAAAAAGAAAAACAACTTTACTACAGCAAGCACTGAATTAATCAGTACAAGCATGCTCCTAGGACAAATTTGTGCCACAGGAGATAAGATTTCGACTTCAATAGTCCTCTCCCAAAAAGTGCTGGAGATTCAAGATTCATTGGTTAGACATTAAGAGATCATTACAAGAAAGAAAATTGCCACAAATTTTTACTACTTGTTATGTGTGTGCGCGCGGGTGTGTGTGTGTGTTAGATGCTTCTCGTACTAAAATTAGGTAAATTCAAATAGAAGATTAATCAAAGCTGTATATATGTGTGTGCACGTGCACACTAGATGCTTCTCGTATTAAAATTACGTAAATTAAAATAGAAGATTAATCAAAGCCGTTCCATCTTTCAAATTCATTTCCAGCATTTATTTAATTAAACCCGTCTCAAATACAGAACACCACATAAAACATGAAAAATATGCAGTTTCTCTCCTCTGAGGTGACCTGGGTAAAGTTCAAAACAAAATCATGAGCTTAACTAGTTCTGTAGTATTTCCACTGACCAAAGAAAGGAAGTGAAACTTACAATATGCATTAGACTCGGTGTTTGTTCAAGAAAAGCTTTAACTTTAACTGCAAATTTGACTTTAACTAACCATCTAAAGTAAAAAAAAGTTAATAAAATTTCTAATGTTCTCATTTCTCAACAGCAACATATTCTGGACTTATCACATAATTCACAAATGATATGCCGAACTTATCTTGTTTCTCTCATCTGACGAAACCTTAGCAGAGAGTTTAATAGGAAATCAAGAGCTTAAATTGGTTTATATTATTTCAACTATTGCAGAAAATGGAGTTAGAACCTACAATATACAATACGTCAATTATCCAATGTTTGCTTAACAAAAGCCTTAACAGAACAATTGATGCAATCTAATCAACTAAAAAAAATTAAGCTAATAAAACTTCATTTGTGGATTTATTACTTATTCTGAAAGCAGCTATTTGCAAAACAGTCACAAATGTACAAAATTACGTGCTAACATTTCATGGGTTCTGATAGTTCTAAACAATCTGAATCTATTGAGAGTTCTTAATTATATTCATGTTTGCTTGATGAGAATCTACAATCTGAAATCTATTGATAGTTCTTAGTTATATTCATGTTTGCTTGATGAGAATCTAAGTTCCACCTTGGGTTTGAAGACACTCCCTGTCGTATTCTGTGAAATACCCTCCATAAGGAGACTGTGTGCAACAGATGCACTCTCTGGTGGCTCCTTCATTTCCCCAGCAACCCATACCTTGACGACTGTCATCTGCAAATCAAGTCTGCTTTGTTTGGTGCCAGCATTAAGGTTTAAATATAACTAATAGTACGAACTATGCATTGCATGACAGCAAGAATCCTTTACTAGAATAGCTTAAGGTATCAAGCCTGTTGATAATGACCAATTTTTAGTACCTATGACTAACCTGATTCAAGGTCAGTGTCCCTGTTTTATCACTACAAATTGTCGTAGCAGAACCCATAGTCTCACAGGCTGACAATCTTCGTACCTGCAATGCCATTTAATTTTAAGATGGTTGCAGCCCAATCACTATCCAAAGAAAGCAGTAGTCTCTTTAAATCAAATACTCACCAAAGCTTTGTCTGCCATCATCTTTCGCATTGAATAAGCCAAACTGTACGTAGCATAAGAACAAACATATTAAAATTGATTAGAGGAAGAGTAGGCACCGTAAAAGAACATGATTGTCACAATCTTAATATGGGTTAAGCTAAAGTTCTACAATTAGTCATACGTTAAGGTGACAGCCAATGGAAGCCCTTCTGGAACAGCAACGACAACAATGGTGACCTGGCCACAAATTCTTTAATTAGTATTACTGCATTTCGCAATTTTGTAAACTAAAAAAATTATTGCTATAAGTATATAAAGGTTATCCATTCAAATATATATTGAAAAATTACTTGAAATTGAAAAACACTGACTCACCGCAATTGCAAAGATTTCAACAATTCCATTGATCGCGTCTCCAATCTTCGTCTTGCCTGCCTTAAACTGGGTGGTATTTTCAGAATTTTCTGTATGTCCAGTAAAATATCTGAAGAAACAGAACACAATCAATATAAGATATGCATAAAAGTGCAAAAGAAAAATAATTTATAACAGAACAGTCAAAAGTACTGACTTACCTTATCAAAAGAACAATTAATACAAAAACCGCAACTGTGAGTCCAACCTTACCAACAAACGTGGCAACACCATTAAGACGAACCTGTTATAACCAGGAACCATTCTGTGTTCAAAATCTGAACTTGACACCAACAGCAAAGAATAGACATAATGGACATTTCAAAGTCAAAGTTGTACGGGACAAACCTGAAGTGGAGTTTCTTCCCCATTATCCTCTGATATACTCGCCATTAATACACCCCATTCAGTATTTAACCCCACTCCAGTAACCTATAATAAGGCAATACAGATTTTCAATTCATAAATCACAATCAGAAAGCATAACATTGTTTTCTAGATGAAGACACAACCGTAACAACTTACCAGCATTGTTCCATAGCCATCTGCTACCTTACATCCAGACATCAAAAAGGGATTTTTCTGATCTTTGGTAACCTGTAGCCAAAAAAGGGGTGGTTATAGCACGACACTTGGCATCATAAACTTGCAATATGCCTATCACTAACCAAACAAGCCAAGGAGACAACATAAGAGAGAGTTACATACAAACTTGCTCTCCCCAGTCATGCTAGATTCATCAATTTGCAAGGAGTGTCCTTCAATTAGAATGCCATCTGCAGGGACCTGAAAAGAAAAGATGAATGTCTAAGAAAACAGTTGCCTAAATTCCAGAATGAACTCTAACATGCATAGCATAACAATATTAGGCAGTTTCCATATATATACCTGATCACCAATATTTAGCGGTATAACGTCACCAACAACAAGATCAAATATAGAAACTTTAATTCTTCTGCCCCCCCGGATAACCTAAATAGGCAATGCAAAATAGTGTCAAATCCAAAACTGAAACAGTGAAAAATCAACTTTATATATTCATTGTGTCTGGATGATATTCAAGAAGGAAACAGCGACAGGGCATGCACCTGCAGTTGAATGTTTCTCTTTTCTTCATTCAAATTTTGGAACTGGAGAGATTGTCGGTAGTCACTAATTGCTGCAAATCAGGAAGACCAGGCACGAACTTGTTTGTGAAAGAGAGTACGAAATCCAACAAAGGAAATTCCCAAATTACATGATATTGAAAATAGTGTGACTATCGCATGAATGCTATTAGATAGGACCAGAGAAAAAAAGTTCTCTTTATGGGAATATAATTCATTCGCAAGCTACACTGAGCATTCAGGTAAATAAAATTTGTTTGCAACCTACATAAAGCTTGTAACTTTTATTTGGCGTTTTAAATCCAATTTAAGAAATCTTATTCTTTCCAAGTAAAGTTCTCTGAATATGAAAAGTAGCATGCACACAGACGAATGCTCATCTTCAAACAAAAACCATATCAAATTATATACGGTAAAAAAAGCATGCAGAGCGCAATCTTACCTGTAACAAAAATTACAAGAATAACAGCAAAAGCTATACTTCCACCATCATACCACCCTTCCTTCACGCCCTGCAGGTTACAAATGTAATAGCATAAATATATATATATGCTAAACTTTCAGATCAACAGCATGGTAAACAAAGTTAATACTAAGAACAGATATCATTCCACGAAATTGTTACAGAACTTCAATGTTGTACAATGTTCAGGTTCAAAATGTATCAAGGTTTCAGACTCACAGTCACATCACATATACAAGCAGCAGTAATAGAGGCCTAAAGTGCGGCATTTTATCCATAACATTTGCAAAAAAGCAACAGGAACAAAGATGATATGTCTTACTTCAGTCTTCATTTGAAACCCAAGTGACAATGCCGCACAAATCATTAAAATTATTAATGTCGTGTCCTGACAAGCTTCCCATAGAAAAACCTAACAGAAATAGAAGTTAAAACATTAATAACTATAATATCAATTCCAAAAAAACATAATTCACGATAAATGTGTTTCTATATAAATATTACAAAGAAATTGCGTGCAGCCTTTTGGGGATAAGTGTTCTGCCCATATGCATTTCTGCGGCGTTGTAATTCTTCAGGACTTTCATTAATACCCTTCTCAAGATCAGTGTCTAACAGCTTGGCTACCCCGTTAACCTGTTAGCACTGCAATCTGTTAAAACCATAACTACCTTAACAGGCATTTCTTGAAAAATGTAATGACCAATATTACCATGTGGAAAATCAAGGTCACAATCACTTTCTTACTTACCCCTCCTATCTGCTGTAGACTATCAAGGTCACGATCTCTGACTAACTGAGCAAGTTTTTCTGGCCCAATTTCAAAGCCCTCTGGAGGATTATCTGACAAAGGAAATATCTTACAAGCTTCAAAGTTCATATAGTGTTTTTTTTGTGGTCAAATCACAAAATGGAAAAACAGAAAACATCATTTAAGCAAGCACTTGCTTAACAGCTATACAATAAAAATCAATATCGCATTCCATTATTTAGATAAAAATCACAAAAGGACTAAATAACTAAATAAGGTGAGTTAGTAAATCAAAAACTATCATCAAATGACTCAATTGCATATCTAAGTCCAGATATGAGAACTTTCCAATATTTATTCTTCCTTCAAACAGTCCTGGAGCCACCATATATTGAGTGCAAAGTCACATGACTTGGTACTCGGCAAAGCTGAAGAATAATAAGAGACTGGATCGGCAAATACTCCCAAAAACTAAGAAAATTCAAGATTCAAAAAAGGCATCTCTCATTCCATGAAAAATACACCCAATAGACACCAAAATTAACATAAAAACATGTATCAAGTAGGCAAACATTATTGTAATAAAATGCACAATCATCAATATGAAGGCATTTTCCGATTAAACCACATATTATTGATGTTTATTTTGATGTCTATAAAGCACAGTCATGTAACTTGGACTCGAGAACTCAACAAGATGAAGTATAACAGTAGACTTGGCACTTGGCAAAGAATTGACTCTGAATGTTTTCCCTAATAAAAACCTCGAGTACTTGAGCGCACGGAAAGAATATTGAGACTAAATGCCATGGATCTGCTAAAAATCAATATACAGGTAAAGGTAGTTTTTTAGGTCACCACCAAGCCAGACACAAATTTGGTGTACAAGACCCCCCCTGGTGGAAGCCCACAACAGAATTGTTTCTCCATATACCATAGATATTTGTTCAATGAGGTGTACAACCCTACCCCCTCCATATTCCTCCTCTATGAGTAGACGTACCTTCACCATTAGGCCCACTCAGATTGTAGAGAAATTATTTATAATATGTGATGGCATAAATCTAAAATAAAGCTAAGAATGAGTAGCAGTACTTAAGAAACAATAATAGAGATATAATAACCCCAACTTGCTTCACGTCTCTTCCAGGATAGCATTTGTAAAATTAAAATTTTACACAGCTATTGAGCAGTAGAACAAAATGAACACAGTATATTCATCTTCCAAGATCAATACACAGTGTCTTAAACATGAGTAGTGATTTCTTCTTTCAACAACATAGCATACGCTGTCTTAATGTTTAAAAAAAGCTTAAATGAGATTGGCAGGTGGAGTTGGTGTCTTGTTTTATCACTAGGATTGAAGCATTCGCACAAAACAAGCATAGGCAGCATCAAATATATCATTCATTTTGGCATGAAAGATTACAACCTACAATAATCCAAAATATTTTGTAACTGCTTATATACTCTCTTTAACTTCTACAAAATATTGAAACATAGTTATAACTTATGACCAATAAATGAAGGATAATAACAAGGAAAAGTCTCGAACCATCCTCTTTCTTTGTCTTGCCACCAATTTCCTTAAAGCGCTGAGCTGCCTGACAAAATGTAAATAAAAGAGATAAGAAAGGCATAGGCGTTAAAATATGCCTTGTATACATGATCAATAAAACTGACAGCAGCATGTAACTTACCCTTACAGCTTGAGCATGGGCTCTGATCTTGCTTATTGTCTCTTCCTTTTGTTCTTCCATTTTAAGATTTAAAGTATACCTGAACCGACGAGTTGCATTCAAGGCTAAAGTTGCTTGCTGCATATGCACAAAACTAAGCATTAGTTATAAATATTAAAGGAATTAGAAAGGTATTATCAAGTGCTTTTCCTTTCTCTTATAGTTGGTGATTTGGATATTAGTGAAAAATTATGTAAAATATAATTCCTAGCTACTGTGCTTAATAGGTCTAAAACACAGCAATCCTTCTGATAGAATGGGATTCAATGCATAGCTGCATTTTAAATTTAAGTAGCCTCAACTCTATTTCAGAGTAAAAAGTATTCGCAACTAATGCAATCGCAAGTTTGTCTACATAACTTGGTCAAACAACAATTAATCCACAACCAACAGCAAATTAAGGTTAATATATAATGGATTAATGCCTATGAATTGAATGGTAAAAAGGGATGAAAACTAAATATCAATCCCATCCAAGAACATTTTTCCAAGATGTAATCATGTACATGTGGCCCTACTAATCCTTCAGTTTTCCTCAAGCACACTTGCTGCAAGGGAGCAAAGACAAACTAAGCATGCTAAAGAAATAATTTGTATTACCTGATGCAAATAATAATATAGATTTGAAGGAACAAGCAAGCCCATAACTGCATTAAGCAACAACTAAGGTCCTTCCAAGTTTGGTTATCAGATTTGTACATTGTGTCATGGAACTAATTTCAGACACACAGCCAGTATAATGGGTTAAGGGGGTCCAGTGTGAGTCTCGCGCACCTTTCAGGTGTTATTCCACTGCATTATCTTAGTTATATACGCTGGCCCTGTATGGAAAGAAATTCAATTCGAGCAAATGACAACTGCATAAGCAAATTCAGGAAGACCTTCGCCAGTGGCAGAGCAGCAACCGAAATCACACTTTGTAAAGAAACTTTTGTGAGGTGGCAACAAGCATTAACAGAGCAACAAGTCAGGAATCAATGGGCGAAAGGGAATCAAGCATGAGTGTGAATGTCACATAAAGAAGCCTAAACTAATCCATTCTTCTTGTATGGAGTTATCACTTCCAGCTCACCCTTGGTGCAGAAGAGGAAGAAAAAGAAAGGATGGAAATTCTCAGAGAATATTTAGGAATCCATAGATTATAGGTGTTTAAGTGTTGCAAATCCCCAAGCAGGCAATGTTGTCAGAGGTTAGCATCTGATATTAATCTTTAATTTTTACTCACATGCAAATGAATCTAAATGTCACTGCTGTCTTGGGAATACTGAAGCACCATTGAAAATTGTATTCAAATAAATATACTTCAGATTTTAATTATTTTGTTACCTTAATTGTCATGGAACATATTTACCGGGAAACTCAATTATAAGGACAAGTACCATGTTACCATCCCTGTTTCCATACCCAAATTTTGTCATTTACTGGTGAATACATTTATATATAAATTATAGCCATACCCTTACTCGTCTACTCTAGTACCCTGATTTGAATGTCGTCGATGTACCAGCACCCTTACCCCCACATATCCAGGTAACTATGATTTAAAGAAACTTAACTTGCTCATTCAAAAGGGGCACTGTATTGTGATAGCTAGTTGCTTAAAGACTGTCTATTATCTCACATTTCAGTCTGCAGGGCTATACGTGCCATTTAAATCACATACTGCCCTTCTGATAGTGGGAAATTTGTACTCAAATGCTCAAATGGCAACAAAACATGATATATACAATATACACCTCTGCCATGTACCATAAAAGAAAAGATAATTAAGAATCACATACCCTGTTTTGTGATTGTGTAATTTACAATCATGCATCTGTAGTATTTCATCAACATGATGCCAACAATGAAGCACGCTAACAAAAGTCTGTACAAAGTTAAGTACAGAGAAAGAAAAAAATCAAGCTTAAAATATTCATTCCTAAAAAGTTTTAAATTTTAAACCGTGAAGGAGAGCATATACATTTAAACCTGCAATGACGTCTATAAAAAGAAATGCTAGACATCCAAAGAAGGGTGACACAAAGATAGACTGTGTAACCCAAATTGGCTATGACAAACATCAAAGGCAACATTAGGCATCCAAAGAAGGGCGACACTCAAAAAATGCAAACATAGACTCCGACATTGAATATTTACAAAATTTGAAGGCAACAATGCCACGCATCCAAAGTTCATCTCCAAGCAAAGAATGAGCAGAAGCTGATAAAATCTTTATAGCATGGTTTCATAAGTTTCTCAAGAATGCATATGTGAGAATCCATGATTAAGAGTGGCATAATGGGTAAAGAAGATGACTCCTACCTCCCTCACCAACAATATTGGGTTAGGATAAGCTGCTTGCACATTTCACATAAAGTGGATTTGATAATATATGATTATCAAAAGTGTGCTTACAGTCCCAGCCTACAGAATCCCTTTGAAATTCTCGAACTAAACTCTGAATTTTTAATTTGGGAGCAGTTTAGTCATCTCTTTCAAGGAGGTTGGAGAGCTCTTTGTGGGCTTCAAAACAGGTGCAAAAATGCTGAGTTAAGAATTGGAAGACCACCAAGGTCCTATTTGGGTTACTTGTCACATTGGTGATGTTGTATGGATGCGAGGTATGGGCTAATGGAATGACGAGTTTGAAATGAAGGCAAATAGAAAGGATCCAAAAGCATCTAATCACAAACAGTTTCAGAATTAAGGCTTCAGTTCCCTACGAAATTATCCTTGCCAAAACAGGAACTTTCCCATTAGATGCAACTGCTATGACTAAGCTACTATGTTACTTGAAAAAAACAGAAAACATGAAAACCCGCAAGTGACCAGGGCCACAAGAGATGAAGAGCTGCACGGGAAAGAACATGTGGATGAAACAAAGCCACAAATGGATGAGTAAATGGGATATAAGCCTAAACGAATGCCTAAACCTTATAGCAAAGACATAATAAATTATGCAAATGAAAAGTTTAGATTAGTGATGTGGAGGAAGAAAACAAATAGGAAACGACAACACTATATTGCAAAATTCAACCCAACTTATGAGCATTGTAAAAAAGCATATATAGGGGCTGATATTAAATGGTGGGAAAAGATCCTCATTGCACAGCTAAGGACTAGCTATCATAGGCTCAGATGTGAGACAGGTAGATAGACGACACCTAGGGAATAGTAGGAAGAGAGAACTTGTGTTAAATGCAATATAGGGGCCGTCAAAATGGAGAAGCATTTCATCCTTAAATGTCCAAAGTACACATACATTTGACCCAAATATGAGGAAACATTACGAGTTAGCTCCATGGTAGAGCTATTTGAGAAAAATTGAATAAAAAGCTTAGGGTAGATGTTAACTCAAATTAGCAAGGGAAGGAACAGTGTTCTGAAGGATACCACTGGTCCCATGATTTGAGCAGTTGGAGCAATTGGTGCAATTGATGGTCCCATAGACCATCTGGTCTCGTGGACGTAATTAAAATTATTTCATTTCATTTCAAGGATTTTGAAAAGATGAATATACTCTTGATACCCTTCCACTGTAATCTCATTCTTTCATGCTTAGACTCCCATGTGTAGTTGTAGTTGTTTCTGTATGTGAAGGTTCCCATAGCTTTTTCAGACAGTCTTTTTATCAAGCAATTCCCACATAATCATTTATTTTAGGTCTAGATGCAGTTTAATCGTCTCTCAGTCTCTTTTCTTGCTTCCACTGTAGTCTCATTCTTCATGCTTAGACTCCCATGTGTAGTTGTTTCTGTTTGTGAAGGTTCCCATAGCTTTTTCAGACAGTCTTTTTCTCAAACAATTCCCACATAATCATTTATTTTAGGTCTAGATGCAGTTTAATTGTCTCTCGGTCTCTTTTCTTCTGAGTCTTTCATTAGATTCTAAGCATACCTGCTGGTGCTAAATCACAACAGAATTGGTGACTATTGCATGAGGTCAAGATACACTTTTACTTTTTCTCCCTTCTTGGTCAATCTTTCAAATTGGATTCTAGACTTACAGGCTGGTGCTACCTTCACAACAGTAATGGTGACTACAGTGTTAGGTCAAGATGCACTTTGGCTTTTTTCTCCCTTCACGTTCAATCCTTCATATTAGATTCTGAACTTACACTGGTGCTGCCTCACAGTGCAATTGGTGACTATCATATCAGGTCAAGATGCAGTTTGCATTTTTCTCCCTTCTTGCTCAATCTGTCAAATTAGATTATAAAGTTCAACACTGATGCTACCTCATAAAAGAATTAGTGACTGCTACATTTCATAAAATTTCAATTAGGATGCAGTGAAACTGAAATTTTAAATGCAATTTTCACAAAATATTGTCAGACTCGGCATCATCTCCAGTTCTGCTAAAATTGAATCGTCACAGAACAGCTTTTGAGGCCTTGAAACAGCAGATCTATAACTTTTTTTTAGAGCTTGTGTCTCTGCAAGATCTGAACTGCGCATTCTCAGGTTCAAAGAGATACCCTGTGTGTGCAACCCATGTGCATATCCAGCAAAAAAGTTCCAAGAGCTGATGCAATTAGCGAGGATCTCAAAATGAAGGAAACGCAAGAAAACGCATATTTCCATGCTTATTGCAGATTTAATCAGAGAAATTTTCTAATTACCTATAGCCTCCTCTATAAACTAAAATACAAAGTTTATTTAAGAATATTTTGACAACATTTAAACAGATACATTCTCAATTTATATATAGACTCCTTCAAAATCAACAATTTATTTTAAGACTCTGACTCCCACTTAGACAGAGACATTCACAATTTATTGAAAGCCTCCTGTGAAAATAGATTCCACTATTTGTTTAAAGCTAATGGCAACTTTAAGGCAGAGATAATTCAAGTTTATGTAAAACATACTACAAAACTTAACACTTCGAAGCCAGAGATATTCACAATTTATTGAAAGCCTCCTGTGAAAAATAGATTCCACTATTTGTTTAGAGCTAATGGCAACATTAAGGCAGAGACATTTCAAGTTTATCTAAAACTTAACACTTCTCGACTTTAATTTGTGTAAAAGTTTTTGTAAATTTGTACATTAACATTATCAAAAGCTGTCTAAACCCCCTGTAGATCCTAAAATCTATAAATTATCTAAAGATTTCCATAAAAAGTTAATCTATGCAAGACTTTCGCAAGACATACACAAAATTTATCCAAAGCCTCATGTTAAAACTAAAATCTACAAACTATTTAAAGATTTTCACAAAAATCATAATCCACAAACTAATTAAAGATTTTCCAAATTAATTATCATCATCTGAATTCTCCTGCGAAAACTGCAGTCGACAGATTATTTACAGATTTTGACAGCGTTTAAAGATCTTATGAGTGTTATTAACTTACCCTCCATCTTTTGAGCCTCTCGAGCGGAGCCTTTTTGTTTGGTATATCGAAAACATCGTTCTGCGATTCTCCTTCTTCATCGCTGTTAACAATCCCTTTCTCATAATTATCGGTCGACGCACGGCCGGGTGAAAACCTTCGCGGGGTCCCCGACGTTCTTGACGACATTATTCTTGCGAGCGCAGGAGAGATGACACTAAATTTCACAACAATACAACTTCACACACACAACCGCTGCACAAACCAACCAAAAAAATATCGAATAAAATTCTCCGCTCACTGGAAGCATAGCTTGATGATTCGCATGGATTTGAAGAAGCAAAAAGTATAAGCAAGCAAAATAAACCCCACTTTGCGTGATATTTACTTTGAAAATCGCTCTAGCCACCGCTTCAAAGGGGAAAATTTGAAAAACACTCAAAACATCCTATGCACTTCCATGCCGAGCTCAAAAACTTTTCAGGGTTTGCAAAAAGATATTTAAACCGTGTATTCCATTCCTCTTTATAGGTTTCGGCCGTGAGATATTTTTCGTTCGGCCTTCATATATTTTTCGTTTTCTAAACTCGTAATAGTGAAAGGAATCTGCACCGAAAACTGCTTTCGCACAGCACGTCTTGAACGCGTGACGTCTAGTTCACTCCCCAAACGAAAGCAAAGCCAAAACGAAGAGAAAAAGCCTTGAAATTACATGCACCGTATGCTTTAAAGCAAAAGCCGGAAAGCAGGAAGAAATCGAAGCCTTCAAACTCAAGAGAACGCAATTTAAGAAACGGATAATTTTTCCATGCGCTAGCGTCGATTCAATTTACTGTAATAATCTATGAGAATTCTTAACACCGTTGTGATGTTTTAATATGTTTTTTTTTATTATTAATTGCTTTTTTTAGTATTTTTTAAATGCATTCTTTCCCTGTCTTTTGATATTTTTATTTTTTTATTAGCTGCTTTTTTTAGATGTTTTTTGAGGGGATGCTTCGTGTTTTATTCATTCCGCCGCAGCTTCCAGGCTGCTTCCTTTTTAATTTTATATTAATTGGGGTGTTTTATTTTAAAGATTTGCGGTTGTTTTTTTCAAATTTGGAGATTTGAGGGGAATTTCCACGAAATTTTGTGGGGCGATTATTGCGGGGTCATGGAGCATGGGGCGTGTGGCAGACGGCCAGTTTGTAGGTGGAATTTGGTGAACACATCTGCTGCATGTCCAAGACGCGGCAGCTGTAGATAGTTAGTTAGGAAGTCCATTACACTAACTATGGTGGGATCAAGAAGGAAATTTGGTGGAAAATTCCTTTACTTTCATGGGTCTAATGTAAAAATTAAATAATGATGATTATGTGGAAAAAGTGTAAATTTTTAAAATTAAATGATGATGATTATATAGAAAATATGTAAATTTTGAAAATTAAATGATGATGATGATGATAATGATAACTTTTTTAAGTTTCAATGTCCTTAAAAAAAATGTTAAGAAAAGAAATATAGATTATAATTTTCTTTTAAGTAAAGGATAAATTTTTAAGCATTTAAATAAATAAATTTTTAAAATTAAAATTTCTTCATAAAGTGGTGATAATTCAATAGTCTTTTAAACATAATTTGTTTTTGTAGATTATTATCCTTCTTGATTTTTAAATAATATTAGTTAGGAAAGGTCTTCCTTGTGGAGTGTTTTGCATGTATGTGTTTTAATGTTTTTGAGTCATTTCCTTATTGCACTTTATTTCTAAAATATGTTTATTTTTGTTGAGCATTTATAAATCAATTCATGTCTTTTAAGTGGTGAGTTTTTTATTTAGTTAGTTTTTAATAGGCGTTGCCATTTTTGGATGTAGTTCAAATTATTGGAGGAGACAATGACACCAAGAAGATCAAAAAAATTGTCCCGATTTTTTTTCATGAGGTAATGATCTTCTTCCTCAAACTAGTCCATCTGATGTTATTTTACAATTTCCTAAGATTTATAATCCATGTAAATGGCTTGAAAATTACACCCTTATTGGTTATTTCTAGGCACAATTATCTTAGAATCTATATTTGAGAATTCGGTGCAACCCACATTGAATTCTCATGTCATTAAGTTTGAGGGCATACAAAATATAACCAAGGGTTTTTCCTTTATATGTTTTAATGTCCGAACACTATACAGTCATTGATAAGTGTGGCCCTTGGTTTTTCAAGAATACCTTGCTTGTTTATCCCCTTAGACTTGGGATTTCATGGTTTTTAACAAGGGCAACCTTAAAGTGCTTGTTCGGGTCAAATTTACTAGTTATTGCTTCCCCTTAGGAGATTTATTGATAAGCTTATGAAACCCTTAGGGTGTTTTTTGTGATTTGAGCCAAAAAAGTTTGATTGTGCTCGACCTCATAAAAAGGCTTATGTGGAGGTTGACCTTTCACAAGACATTAAAGAAACCATAGATAACCAAGTCATTAACACGTGGTTTTCCTAAATGGTTATGTATATCAACTTTCTGAACACTTATTTTCAATGTCAATTTGTTGAGCACAAAATGAGGGATTGCCCACTCATGGGCATTTAGAATCTCATGGCTAAACCCTCATTTGGTCACGAAAAAGCTCCCAGAGAGACATATGACAGTGGGAAATATATTGGCATAAAAAGGTCAATCACAACAATAGGAATAACATGTCTCCAAATGCAAAGACTTGTGCGCTTTTCCCCTAAACCTTCCCCATGATCCCCTCTATATCTCAA
Source organism: Torreya grandis (assembly GCA_037957365.1). Taxonomy (NCBI): domain Eukaryota; kingdom Viridiplantae; phylum Streptophyta; class Pinopsida; order Cupressales; family Taxaceae; genus Torreya; species Torreya grandis. Next base: position 1,044,802 of record JARHVA010001828.1, on the reverse strand, counting down.
TTCAGCATGCAACTACTCATGTCAAACACTCTACAAGATGTTAATGTTATCACTAACTTGCATGATACTTTGTCTACGCCACAACCTTCAATGAAGGTGATGGCTTCCACATCAACTCTATGCCATGGGACACTCCCCTCTCTCCTCGATGACAATCTACCCGCTAATCAAAGAGCCCTTCACTACGAGGGTATGAGGGATAATATGTGTAAGGAAAAATGGTTTCTACTTTAGTTTGTTGGTTTTTTTAGTAAAAAATAACAGCTTTTGTGCAACTATACAATGGTAGAGGTCTTGTACGGCGATAATAAGAACCCAAATAAATATTCATGAATATATTCTCATGGAATGTTGTAGGATTAGTTGATCCAACTCACAAATACATGGTTAGGGTTAGCTATCAATAATTTATAGCTATGCATGTATTATGTCTTTAAGAAGATAAGATTAATAGTTTTACCTTATTAATGGTAGCAAAGATTATTTGGTTTGACTCCATACGTCACATGTCTTGCCATAAAGTTAATTTTGGTGGTGTTGTCACTTTGATATTAGTGTTATATGTGCCCTTTTTGACAAACTAAGTTATGGACCTAGTCAACTAAGTCATTTGAAAGATATTTGACTTTGGCAGGTGATCTCCTGGCCTTGTAAAGCTCTACACCTTTAACGATGTTGTGGAATGAATGACACTCTAATAGTGGTTAGTATAATATCTTCCAATTTCCAACTGGATTCTTTATGGTAACTTTAATATGGTGTAATCAATGGAAGACAAAAGACTTATCCCTATGCAATGGTGTGTCAGTAAAAGGGTGGTTTGGTTTACATACAAAATAAACTAGGAATTCTCAAACAGCTAGATAGGGCCATGTTTGTTGAGTATAATTTCTTCGCCTTTAGCCATTGTTTTGATATACTAGTTAATGTAATCTTTGAGGTAACCCTATATGACCACTTGCCCATCAAGTTTAACATTTATTGGTCGGTCACTCCAACCAGATTTTTTATAAATCAAAAATATTTAACTAATACTCGTCTCCAACATGACTTCCCCCTTATGTGCATATGTAGAGTTTTTAGCCTTATTCCTCATCCCTTTGATGGTAGGGGTTGGACTAAGTAGTGGGAAGCTACTATAGTTTACATCACCACTTTCATTTGTATGTTTGGAAAGTTGATGGCCGTGTACAAAAAAAGAGCTAATGTGGTAGTGTGTAAGGCCTACACGAGGGTTTCTCTAGAATTAAAATATTACTATTTTAATGAAACTCTCAAGATGGAAGTTAGTTCTTTTTACCCAAAAATTAAGATGGAAAATTCTTACCAATCCCATCTATCTCAACCATGATCTCTTATCACAATCTCATACATTGGCTTAAGATTGGACATAGAGTTTCCAATTAATTATTCTAACACCTCAGGCCCACCGCTCTTATACTCAAATAAAGACTGTTAATAAGTGTGGGTATCACCTTACATGTCTCCCTAATATCCTACAAGCTTTTATTGTCTAGTACAAGTAGGTTTTCCAAGCTTGAGCTTACACTAAGGATAGGGAAGCTACCCTTAAGAAGTATGTTAGAGTTGTGCCTTGTAAGCTCATTGATGCTCAAATGGTTGCAAGTGTGACAACCCTCTTTCCATTGTTGAGCTTTGAGATGTAGTCAATGAAATGGTTGATGATAAATCGCCTAGTATTGATGATTTCATTATAAATTATATCCAAAAAAAATTGAGATATTGTTGGCCCTAATTGTCATAAAGTCCATCTTAAAGCCCTACAGATAAATTCCCAACAAAAACTCATTATTAAAGGCAATATCAAGTTCATTACAAAATCTAAGGATCTTAAGATTATCACTAATTGGATACCAATCACTCTTCTTAATTTCTCTTATAATATCATTACCAAATCCCTTTCTCTCGAAATTCAACAATTTTTTCCCCTCATTGTTTGTTTTAATAATCTAGTTTTATTTGAGGTAGAGTACATTTTAGATAATATAATTATATTCTAGGAAAGCATGAAATGAGCTCACTTACCTAATCAAATTTGAACTCAATAAGGCTTGTGATAACATTGAATGGCCTTTCATCATGTGCTATGATGAAGGCTCTAGGGTTTGGTCTCGGGTTTGTTCACTTTGTTCAAATCCTTTTCAGGAATGCCTTTATTTTTCTAACCATAATGAGTTGTTAGTGTGAACAATTAATAGTTTGTTCACTCTATTTAAATCCTTTTCAATGATACCTTTTCCTTTGTTACAAGCTCACGTGCACTAGCTTAAGATTGGAGGTAGAGTTTTGAAGGAATTATTCCAACACCTCAAGGCCCACCATTCCTATACTCAAATAAGGGTCAATAAGGAGTGTGGGGACCACATAACATGTCTCCCTAATATCTTGCAAGCTTTTGTTTCTCATTACAAGTATGTTTCCCAAGCTCAAACTTCCGCTGGGGAGAGGGAGGTTACCCTTAATAAGTGTATTAGAGTTATGTTTTGTAAGCTCATTGATGCTCAAATGGTACTTTATGATGAGACTCTCTTCATTGATGAGCTTTGAGATGCAATCAATGAAATGGCTCATGATAAATCACCTAGTATTAATGGTTTTCCTTGTGAAATATATAAAAGAATTGGGATATTATTAGCTTTGATTGTCATAAAGTCTATCTTAAAGCCTTGTAGATAAATTCCCTGTGAAAACTCATCAATTAAGCTAATATCAAGTTAATCCCAAAATCTAGGGATCCTGACATCATCACTAGCTGAAACCCAATCACTTTCTTAATGTCTCTTATAAGATCACTACCAAATCCCTTTCTCTCAAAAATGACATTTTCTTCCCTCGCTTGTTCTAAAAAAATTAGGTTTATTTGAGGCCAATACATTCTAGTTAACATAATTATAGTATAAGAGAGCATGGAATGGGTTCACTTACCTCATAAAAATGACATTTTTATCAAATTTGAATTTAACAATGCTTATGATCACATTAATTGGTCTTTCATTATTTTATATGATGAAGGCTCTAGGCTTTTATCCTAAACTTTGTTCAAATTATTTTCAAGGATGCCTTTGTTTTTCTAACCATCAATAGTTTTAAGTCTGAACAATTTGGACATTTCAAATCCATCTGGCAATGTTTCAATATGGCCCCTTATTTTTGTGTGCTTATTGTTAAAATTCTTAAATACTTGTTGAGTGATTATGCCTTCAAGGGGTTAGTTAAGGGGAATTGTCTACCCAAATTCCTCTCATGGTCAACTTATTAATGGTCATTTTTGGTAATGTTTCATTCCTTAATGTCATTGAAGAAGATGACATTGTCGGCAACACTAAGGTATACCTCCAACCTTTTTTTCTTTACTTCAAGTTTAAGAATTCAATGGGGAAAATCCAATTGCTATAGGCAATCCTTTGGGCCTAAAACTAATCAATTTTCCAAATATATTTGGAAATATATTTCTCATTATGATATTGTTAAGTTCTTGGGGATCCCCTTTGATTTTTAAGCCTCTCCCTAGAGCTTTGGAATTATGTCATACAAAGGGTGGAGAAGAAGTATTCCTACTAGTTCACAAAAAAAAACTCTAGTTGTTAATATCCGGATTTGTTATAAGGTCCTCTTGCCTACCCATGTATATTATTCTTCCTATTTGGACCATTCTAAAGTTACTTGTCTTGAGTTTAAAAAGCTTATTCATGAATTTATTTGTGAAAAATCTAAAGGAAAACATTTTTTTCACATAGTGGCATGGGACCTTCTTTTCCATCCCATAGAGGATTGGGGTATGGGATTGATTGACATTGAAAAGTAAGGTATTTCCTAGTGCGCCAAGTGGATTATTATAGCTATTGAAGGCCAAGAAACTTGAAATGTGTTAGTCAAACATTTCATCTCTTCTATCAACCCTTATGGTTATTACACTTAGAAATATCTAGGCTTTCAAACACTTCTTATTACCCCTATGCATGTTAAAAGTATCTATAAAATATAGGAGGTGATTAAAGCTCGACTTGGGTGGAAAAATATACGTTTTAGAATGGACTCTTCATTAATACCCATTATCTTTGGTGGTCTCTTTTTATCAAATTTCATGGTGTTCCTTTTGTTTAAGTCCAATGGGTGAAAGCCCTTAGATTCTTCAAAAAGGGCATACATACCTTTATTGCTCTTTTTAATATACACACCAAAAAAATCTACTTCTAGATTTATATTAAGACCAATTATGGTCTCATCAATGGAGATTTTGAGTTTATTAGTGAAATTCAAATGGTGGTTGTTGATGATGTTCATCATAAAATTGGTTTAAAAGTTCCACCTTGGTGGTGGAGTGATTGGCCATTTCCCTACTCTAGTATAAACCCCAACTTGGTTATCAATGGCTCTCCCCCAAGTTGGTGCCCTATAAAATGCTTAATAAGAATTAGAATCTCAAAAGCTCTTCTTTTCCTTGGTCCAAGAGATTTCTTAATGTCTGGTTGACCATTGTTTAGGCTAAACAAGCTCAATTGTCATGGTATTTACTTCACCAAGGGCTTCTTTTGAGAGATATATTATTGCATATGTGTATCCCCAACCACAAATGTCATGCTTGTGGGTATTTTAATTCACTCAAACATTTTTTTTTGTCTTATGTCCATGCTCAATGTGCTTGGAGATGGATCCAGTCCTTCTTCAAGCCCTTCAAACCTAAACCTTTTACTTGGAACATAGTCTTATTGGGAGATTTTTCCTTACTTCCTAAAAGTTCAAGAAAATATGGAACATTTTTCACATTGAAGTTTTTTTTCAACTATGGAAAGATAGAAACCATGTTATTTTCAATTATGAAGGTATTGGAAAAAAATTTACTAACAAGATTCTTATGTTATCTAATACCATGCTACATATTCAAGGGCAAGTGGAGAAAGTGACCTCAAAGGTTGAACACCTTTGCAATTTTATTGGTCACTAAGAAAATGCCCCTTGTGTGATTAGCAGAGTTCCTCTCATCTCCCCACAACAAATATCTCTAGGATGAGGTAAAAAACATAGGGAACATGGAAAATCTTGGTTTTAATCTTGAGTTAGTTTTATTTTATTTATGACTCCTTTGATTTTTCATATTGCACTCTTTTAAAAAAATGTCATTTTTATAAATTAGCTAATTTAATAATTTGATACTTTAGAACTAAGTTTCCTTTCTAAAATATGTTAAATACTTTTGTTTATGATGGCTACTAAGAAGAGGACTAATGATGATCGATGACATCGCATCATGATGTCATGATTTATTTTGATAGTTATATATTTAATCATTTTGTATGATGTATTTATGTTTCATTATGATGTGTTTTGATTCCTATAGATGATATTTATGAATTATGTAGCACCTTAGTCTTGTACACTTAGCAAACATAGACCTTGGTTGTTCCTCTTAGTTCTAGACCTATCTTGCTTCCATAAGTCTCACATTTACTATTTATTTGTGCTCATTGCCTATATCTTAGTCTGTTTAGTATCATTCTAATAACCTAGGCCTTATATTTTTCCCAGAATGTTGTAAACCTACTTATCTTCTATCTCTGTAAGTGTTAGACCTGCACCTATTTTCTAACTTCCAAGACACTTGCATTTGAGTCAGAAGCTTACATCGATGCAAGTGTCCTTAACTGACACAAATGTCTAGTGCCCTAAAGTCATACAATATATAAATGAAACGTATCCTAAAGGTTGGTCTATGTGATTTAATGTGAGATATTCTCTAAGATGATTGGTATAAATATAATATCAACCCTCATTCATTCCTCACATATCACAAACCTAGAAAAAACCTAGAAAAAACCTAGCATTCATACCAAAGAGCATTCAATAAAGCATTCAAGTGAGTAAATATTTCTTAATTTATCTTATTCTCATATCTATTATAGGATAACATGTCTACAAGTCTGAAGTACTAAAGGAGTAGCCCAAGAGCTATATTTACCAAGTTACAAGCTAGGTCATTATTATACTTACTTATCACACATTGCATGATTCACACATGAGCCAACACATAGGGGATAACTACTTAAGTCTAAAGCCCTCTTCAGAGTATTAGCTATGTAGGCAGTGCCCATTGACATAGGGGTCTTTAGGGCAGCTCAATAACATGTGCCCACCAACCCATTTTTACCAAAACCAATATCAAGATGAAGATCTAGGGTTTTATCATTTGATAAGGAGTGACAGTTCATGATCTAGATCTGAATAAACTAGAGCGAAGGTGACACATAACCTATAAGCATCTAATTAGTTGCATCCATTTTCAATAGGTATTATGTACTAGACACTTGCATCTGATCTATACAGTAGCATTGATGCAATTGTCCCAAGCTAACACATGTCTCTGAGGCCACAAAGGCACTTAATCCAAAATTTGGTGATTATTCTAGATTATTATTCCAATTTGTTTCCTACCTGTTCTAGATCTAGTTTTGTATTAGCATCATAACTATCTTCTTTTCATCGTCATTACAATATCTAGCATAGTTGTGTTTTTAATTTTTAGCATATCTCAACATTATAAATTTAGTATATGTTTTATCTATGTTTTGTAATTAATTAGTCTATTATAGATTTGTTTGTCACCCTTGTGCTTATTCATTTTTATATTCTTGACCATATTTATTCCATTAGGATTCAATTTAGGGTTAAAATAATTGTTGAACTTGACTTTTGAGCTCAAAACACTAAGTGAATTAGGGTGATTTTTTATTTCTCATTCCTGATTGCTATACAATATGTGCAATATGGATACATATATCACGCATTTTGGGTTCCAATTTATAATTTTTGTAGTGGTTTACTATGTAAATTGTTTTGTAAAATATATTATTGAATGAAATAAGCAAATTCACCAATATAATGAGGTGTTTCTAAAGTGGAGACAACGCTTGATCTCTCTTCATAAATTTCTTTTGTAATACTATACAGTCAGTATCTAGACGCCAATGTGCATGCTATTAACCATTTGTTCTACCTAGGTCTTATTCAAGTGACAACTATCATCCCACACCCATTATTCACCCATTACTTATATTGGATTATGCGGTCCATGTTGTTACCAAGTTCAAAGAAGTAAGGGTGATCAACCTAAACCACCACTAGTTAATATACAATAAGTGCCTCCTAAGCCTAAACTTGTGATCAAATCTAAGGGCTATAACCTTGTTGACCAATTGAGTAATACACATGCTAAGATCTTAATCCTTGAACTTTTAAAATAATCTACTATCTATAAGGATATCCTATATGAAGCATTGCGTGAAACCCATGTTATAATTAACATTAAACTCGCTTATTTTGTGGATCTCATGCAAGATCTCAAGAATAATGCAAAACTCATTACCTTTGATCCAATATATTTACCATCCAAAGAGATTATTGACCAAGATTTATCTTTGTACATACAAGTGACTATGCAAAATAAGGGCATCAAAAGGGTTCTCATTGATAATGGATCAAGCTTAAATATTTTTAGTGTGATTCTCCTAACCACCATGGCCATTATCACCAATCTTATTCAAAAATAAGTTATGCATATCAAAGGGTTTGATAATTCACATAGCCCTTTAGTTGGCCAAATCATGGATGTGACATTCGAGCCAAAAACATTTCCAACTAATTTTCAAGTGATGTCTCAATCATTAAATTATAATTTGATTTTGGGTAGACCATGGACACATCAAATGGAAGTTGTCCCTTATACACCACATTGATGTGTAAAATTCATACACAATGGGACCTTATTGACAATGCCTATAGATGATAAACCTTTTAAATTTTTCAAAATGATACATTCCAAAATAAAGGGAATTCCTATAATGGCACCACCTAAACAATGCATTTCTCTTGAGCATATACATGTATGAAATAGGTGAGTCAAGTACAATGTATCATTTATCTCTAGATAAAAATAAGTCACTCAATACTAAGGCACGCATAGATGTGCATAAAGAGCAAGAACCATTACCGAAGGAACTATTAAAATGACAAGAGCCCCTAGCATTTGAGCTTCTTTTATTGGTCAATATTTTACAAACAGATGGCCATGTTTTAGATTACTATGATAGTGATGATGATATCACTTATGATATGACAAATGATAAAATGCAAAAACTAAAATTTGATCCACTTGAGCAACTTTCAAATAACCTCTATAAACCTATAGGCCGTAGTCTTTATAAGTTAAGTCCACTTTTAGAAGATACTAAACTAAATCTAAATAAGGGAAAACCAAAAATAATAGACAAGCATGTAAATGCTTGTTACTCCTTACATCCCTCTTGGTTAAAAATATTGAGTCAACCTTTCTAGGGTAAAATGTAGGTACATCATTTGAACAATATGGAGTCTTATCAAAAGGTTTGACCACAAACTTTACAAATCATGACACAATAAGATACTTCGGATACCATATTATCTATGTTACTTGAATATAGAATGATCTCTTTACCTTCCACTAGACATACATTAGGTAGTAGACTTTTACTTACATAGGGAGTACCATATTATAACTATCATTAGATCATTGGCCATAATATCATCAATGTGAGGCATTAAGTAACCTAATTCAAAAATATAAGAGTGAGGGACACATATAAATTGTGTATAAAACATGCAAAAGGCAAAATCCTTCTTATCTTTCAAAAGAGAACCATATTTTAAAGTGACCAAAGCATGAAAATTTGAATATTACTACTAATATTGATGGGGTATATTGTTTCCACCTCTGTAATAAACCGTTACACCAAAACCTTGAGGCATTAGTGAAATCTTCCCACCAGGATCATAATGTCCCACCATGTTTCCGAAGCCTAGAATCTAGGTTGGATTTGTGCCCATACATCAGGATCCTCCACATGTACAAGCCCCAGACGAACACTGCCATGTTGATGTAGCCATTGTTTCCATGACTTGAACCTGGGTGGAGGCTCTGATACCACTTGTAATGATATTACTTCACTAAATAAGTAGAATGATAGCAATAGATCATAATGATATGGAAATATAGTAGAAAATATGAATAATAGATAGGCCACTTCGAGGGGGAAACCTCCTAAATACTCGCAATAAGAAATGAATACTTTGATATGATGTTAAACAACTACCCACTACCTTCTATATATAATCTATCTAGGCCATGGTTACTCCATAGGCCGACCTACTAACCTAATGAAAGCATAAAGAAATATGATATAACATCAGAGAGGGATAAGCAATCCATGAGTCAATTATTCCTATCCTGATACATGAAATAGGTTAGGGGAATAACATGCCCTTCCCCTTCAAAGAGACAATGTTGTCCTCAACATTGAACAAATCTGAATGTTTTTGTAATAAACATTCACCCTCTCATGTTGCATCCTTACTACTTAAGTTCTTTCACTTCATCATATATTCCTTGATCTCTCTGGTTCTCAACCTCTTAGTACATGTATGTAGGATCTTCTTTGGTTCCAAAATGACTCATCCTTCATCATCTAGTTCAGATTCACCAAATGTTTTATTATTTTTCAGAATAATGGAGTTTTATTCCTAATTAATAAACATTTATGGAGTAAAGTAAATCAATAAATAATGTGCAATAATTAAGCCACTTATTTATGTAAATAGATTATATTTTTGCCTTTTCTAAAAATAGTAATAAATGAGAGAAAATATGACTTAGCTTATTTTGAGTTGTCCAATCTGAGATAGGGTCTGAGAATTTAGGTACAGGCCTAGGATAGTGTTAGAAATAAGTTCTTAAACTTTATTTTCTGATTAGATAAGTGCATCAAAAGTGGGACACCCTATTTTTCAACATTCTAGTCCTTTCTAGTGTTATTGTCCAGCTGATCTAAGTTTTCTAGGTTCTGCTCGATAGGTATGTGCTACCCTATCATTGAAATATCGAAGCTCGTAAATCTATAGAGCTTGTTGTGCATCTATTTTAATCTTCAAAAATCCCTAGGAGCTCTTTGTGTTTGAACTTGAATGGCAACTTGGGAAAGAGAGAGAGAGAAGGGCTTAGTGTGTAAAGGATATGCTCGATGCACTTCACACCCTATGTGTGGGTATGTTGCCTACATACCAATACTCTGAGTAGGGATCGAGCTAATGTAGTTCCCCCATTGAAGTGTTTGGTGTAATTATGTATGAAAATGCAACTAGATGTGAAACTAGGTGTATTTCAGATGGCTAGGAGTCGGTGTAAGGGTTTGAATAAGCTTGAAATAATATTATAATGTTGTATGTAGAGAATAAAGAAAAGTGCTTGAATGTACTTGCTTGTACTCTTGCTTCTCTCTTGTAAATGAGTGCCAACCCTTCTAAATGGACTTTGAATGGCCTTTTATATGGAACCTAATGATTGTGTGCTAAATGAATTCACATTAGGCTGACATGAATTAAAATAAGGATTCATGAAAATATGACTATTCAAACCTATTTTGTACTTGGACAACAACACCAAAAATAAAACACCCTGGGTTTTAGTGCTCCTATCTAAGTTGGGCACTATTGTCCATTTAAAAAAAAGACCTAGGGGGATGGATTCAGGCCTAAAAGAGCTACCTAGGTTTGCAAGGGTTAAGTCTAGAAGGTTGTGGATGACTGGGAATCAGTGAAAGAAAATACTAAAAGGGTTGTGCAAGCAAGTAGGACCTATGGATTAGGTGTCTTTATCCATACTCAAATAACCAAATTTTGAATTTTATATGACTACACTCATCATCATCTAGTTATGATAACTCTATATAGGCTAAAAATTTATATCCAATGACCTTCTTCAAGCAGGAAACATGAAATACTAGGTGTATGCAAGATGAATGAGGCAACTCTAACTTGTAAGCCACACTTACAATTTTTTGCAGAACCTGATAAGGGTCATAATACTTAGGAAAGTTTGTTGTCCTTTTTTTGTTGCTTTAAGGACATCTACTTGTAAGGATACAAATGTACAAAGACCCAGTCACCCACATCAAAATGTCATTTACTATGGGGTTGATCTGATTATTGTTTCATCCTTTTTTATGCCAATGCCAAATTTTCTCTCAAACCAGCCAAAACCTCTTGTTGATGTTGAATGTGCTCCTCCACATCTCGAACCTTGGTTTTCAACCTTAAATAAGAAGTGATGGAAGGTGGATGATAACCATATAGTGCTTGAAATGGGGACATTTTAGAAGAGGCATGAAAAGATGTGTTATACCACCATTCTACAAGTGGTAGCCATTTAACCCAATGTTCTTGCTTATCCAATACAAAACAACATAGATACCCCTCTAAACATTTGTTGGCAACTTCTATTTGTCCATCAAATTGGGGGTGATAAGATGAGCTAGATGAGTACCCAAATAGGAAAATATTTTAGTCTAAAAATTACTAGTAAAAATAGGATCATTATCACTTATAATTATTTTTGGGGTTCCATATATTTTTAGAACTACCTCTAGAAAAATAGTTGCTACTATACTTGTTGTAAATAGGTGTGAGAAGGCACAAAAATGGGAATATTTTATAAGCCTATCCACAATTACCAAGATAAATTCTTACCTTCAAAACAAGGTAACCCTATGATGAAATCCATAGAAACCTCCTCCCATGTTTGACTAGGAATTGCTAAAGGTTGTAACATACATGGGGTCTTAACTGTCTCACCTTTGTTTTGTTGGCATATCAAACTTTCTACCATAAAATTTTGTACATATCCCTTGAGTTCTTCCCAAAATACTTCTTGCTTGATTATGTGATAAGTTTTCAAGAACCTAGAGTGTCTGCAAGAATCTTATGCTTCAACTCTGAATCTTTGCACAACTATAACCTATCCTTATCCCATAGGGCATTACCTTTCCATTAAAATTTATGAGAGGCTATAAAACTTTGCTAGATATTCTGAATCAAAACATGTGTATCCTTGTCCTACCCCCACTCTAACCTAGCTTCATCTACCTAATCTTCCTGCGACATGGACATTGTACAAAGTAATGCTTTTATGGATGTCTCCCATCTAGATAGTGCATCTACTACCACATTATATTTACCCTTCTTATATATGATTTCAAAATCATAACCCAACATTTTTGTTACCCACTTTTTTTGTTCCTCATATGATAATATTTGCTCTAAAAAGTATTTGAGACTATCATGATCTATTTTCACCTTAAAATGTCTACCCATCAGATAGGGCCTCCATTGTTTTACTGCATGAAAAATAACCATCATTTATTTCTCATAGATAGATTTTTAGAGATTCTTACCTTTGAATTGATGACTCTCAAATGCAAGGGGTTTTCTTTATTGCATTAGTACTGCTCCCAACCTTGATCCATAAGCATCACATTCAACAATGAATGTCTTAGAGAAGTCTAGAACAACCAAAACTGGGTGGTGCACATAACTACTTTCAGTTGCTCAAATGCTTTAGTGGTTATATCATTATAGAGGAAGGAATCCTTCTTTAGAAATGTAGTGAGTGGAGCTGTTATGTTGCCATAAACTTTCACAAATCTTTGGTAGTAACATGTTAGTCCTAGGAACCCTTAAAGGTTTTTGAGAGTTTTAGGCATTGGCCAATCCACCATAGCTTTGATCTTATGAAGATCAACTTTAATACCTTTATGGGATACAATGTGACCCAAGTACTCTACCTCATGTACTCCGAAAACACATTTGGATGGTTTTGCATAAATCTAATGTTGTTCCAAAACTATCAACACCTATTTCACATGTTGCAAGTGTTCTTCCCATGTCTTACTATAAATTAATATGTCATTAAAGAAAAATAGCACAAAGTTCCTTTAAAAAGGCCTAAAAACATTGTTCATCAAGATTTTAAAAGTATATGGTGCATTTTTAAGACCAAAGGATATTACGAAAAACTAACAATGGGCCTCATGAGTTCTAAAAGTGGTTTTATGAACATCTTCATCCCTAATTCTAATTTTATGGCACCCTGAACAAATATCCAATTTCATTAAATAAACAATACCATGTAACTCATCAATTAAATCATCAATTACTAGAATAGGAAACTTATCTTTGATGATGTACTTGTTGAGTTCCCTATAATTTGGATGCATCCACCATGTGTCATCCTTCTTACGCACCATGACCACTGGTGATGAATATGCATTCTGGCTATGCCTGATGATCCCTAACTCTAGCATCTCATGAACCATATTTTTGATTGCAATATTTTACACATATGGATATCTTTATGGTTTGATATTTGGTGGTTGACTTCCTAAAAGTAGTTGAATGGCATGATCATGTTCTCTTTTTGGTGGTAGTCCTTTTGGCATAGCCTTAAAAATAGATGGGTGGTCATCAAGAATCATCTATAGATCAGGAGGTGGAGATGCCTTTATGAGTTGAAATTCTATGGAACATAATCATGCTATAAATCCTTTCCCCACCTTTTTAGCATTTTTATCTTCTGATTTGAACTAACCAATTGTGGAGATTTTACCCATAATCCTTGTAGTTTAATTTTTTTACCTTTTAGAATGAAAGCGCATGAATAGTTCTTGGAAGTTCATCTCAATTGTACCCAAGGTTATGAGCCATTGGATTACCAAAACAATGGTTACACCACCCATGGGAATATAAAACATAAGAGAATCTAGATTATACTCACCCATAACAAGCTTAATACTATGGAATTTTCTTGAATAATTCATTGTGCCACCATCTGCAATCATGACCTAAAATTTTGTTGTTGGGTAAATGAAACAATTAAATCGAGTGGCCAACTTATGGTTGATGAAATTATGTGTGCTCCCTAATTCAATCAACACTGTCACCTTCTATTTTTTTAGGAAACCCACCACCTTAAGTGTTTGAGGGGTGCTAATACCTAAAAGTGCATGATAAGAGATTATAGGTTTGGAATCTTTAGGTACCTCCTCTATCTCTTCCTCATCATCAATGGAGGCATCATACTCTTCATAATATTTATCAGATCCCTCAATGTATAATAACTTCTTCTCAACACATATATGTCCTTTGATCCACTTATTGTCATAGCTAAAATTTAATCCTTTTGCACGCTTCTCTTCAATTTATTGAGGGGTCAATTTGGTAGGTGGAGGAAATGATGGTGTCGATGTGTTACGATCTCTAAAATGAGTGAATGGATGCTTCTTATTGGCTATGAATTTATCCTTAGCCCTATGTGCCATGATAATAGAATCAAAAATCTTAATTGGATTAAACATGCATACCTCATGTTAAATGTGATCCTTGAGGCCTCACAAAAAATAAGTCATTCAGGTTTTCATCATAAATTGTCTCCACACAAAAGATAAGTTTTGAAAATTATAAATATAATCCTTAATCGAACCAATCTATCATAATTTTTCTAGTTGGTTGAAGTAATTCTTTGTCACACTGTTGTTATAGTGTAATTGCAACTCCTCTGTAAAAATTGACTAGATGAGACTAAGAGACATCTTTTTATTTTGAGCACACAACCATCAATACCAAATGAATTGTTCAGGTTCTAGATACAAGGATGACATGTTAACCTTGTATCCACATGGGATCTAATGTATATCTAAAAAAAATTCTATTTGGTTGATCCAATTGAGTAGATCCTTTCCATCAAATTTATGCATATCTACCTTTGGTAACGGGTTTTGTTGTGGCAAGGTACTTAGATTTGGCTTAGGTTGGTTGGGAGATCCACCTTGGTAGGGTTGTGTAATAGTGATATCTGGTTGATTTCACTAATTATTTTGTAAAGACATCATGATATTTACCAAATTAGATTGTATGCCTTACATCTCACTTTGAATGCCTTGCACATTATAGTCAAACTGGCTTACTTTGTGATCTATCTCAAAGAACCCTGGTATAAAGAATCCAATGACTCCCCCTTATAAATGCATCTCTTCCTTGGGAGGAGTTTTACCTGGGGTTTCTACACCCTTTCCTTGGCCCCTAATTTGTGGTCCTACCATAAAAGGGCTTGACAATGTCGACCATGATTGGCACTTTTGACCTAACTTCGACCAAGCAATTTTGTACTTATGTCGGCCTCAAATCAGAAACTACAAAGAACATACCCTAGATATATTTTTATAAGATTTCCAAAAATGTGAATAAACCTAAAAAATTCCTTGAATTACACACTATAGATTAAATTTATGAAAAATACTAAAATAGTTATAACTTTTTCAAAATAGATCAAATTGATCTAAAATTTAAATGAAAGCTTACTTGTATGATTTCTCATCTCTAGTAAAAAAATTGTAGATAAATTCATATTTGTTTATGAGATATAACCAAATTATAATATCTAGGGTTTTTGTCTTGATTATGGCCCAAATTGATGCTCTGATACCACTTATAACGAACTATTACACCAAAACCTTGAGGTGTTAGTGAAATCCACCCATCAAGATCATAACAACCTCCAGTTTGATAAGAATAAGTGGGATACAACTTATGGCACTACATTTCTCAAATAGTTGGGACATACTACAAATGAACTAATACACTCTCCATTGATGCCTGAATCTTGAGGATACATCTAATTACCTATCACCTATGGTCCACATGTAGTAAACTTGATTATATGGATATTAAATCTGGAACTACATTTGGAATTAAATCTTGGCTAAAATTGGCTTGTTGAGTGGAATGCCAAGTTATATATAATAAATATGTGTATTACTTGTATTGATATGGATACAAATATTTGCATACAATATGATGGGTATGATTATTATCCTGCACCATTGGCTTTAGGTAAACCACTAGATAGAAACATTGAAGAGGTGGCAATGCATCGCTATAAATAAATCTTGAAATTTTTTCCTCATGGTCCTACACCTTTTGATGATGAGGACACCCTTGATTAGACATAATCAAATATTCCCAAAATACCCAAAAAATTAAAACATGTAAAACTCCAAAAATATATTCAACATGTACTTATCTTATTGGCTCCATGGCATTTATGTTGTTAGTTATATGTTGATGGATAACATATCAATTATTTATACATACACACGAGTTTCACACTTCTATTCAAGTGTGATACATACATACATAGATACACGATTTATACACTTATGGATGTTGGGCCTTCTTTGTTCTCACGTTACCAAGACATTAGGGGCATCCACCTTCTTTGATCACAATACATCCATATTATATCATTATAAGGTTACTTTACATTATGATGTTTGAGCTTATGTACTTGATATGATTACATTGACACTTATATAAGTTTTTAGACTTTATCCATATATTGTGGGAGCATGTTTTGAAAACATGTTCTCCACACTTACATAGTTATCAAATTGGCTAGATTCATAGTTATATGATTCAAATATCACATTTGTGGCATAATTATATACATTGGTAGTAATGTTACACATAGTTAAACATGAGACATATCGAAGGTATGTATGTTATGCAATGTGCACCTAATATTGTAAAATTTAAAATCAATTTTAGATTTAAAACATTTCTACAGATTGTCATCACCTACCAAGTCAGACTTTTATGGACTATATTGAGCCAATCTACTGTAATAGTTGGTTCACTTTTTAGTATGGTTGAGGTGATTAAATCACTCAATATTTCCAAGTTTGTAGGTTGGAATTGATTGTATCATCCAACCTCATCAGTTTTGTAATGTGATTTGACTTGGTTCACTCACACTCACTAGGTTATAAGTATGACTAGGTTACATGATTGAGTTAGTCTCAACTATCAAGTGGTAATCCACATTTTCTCCAAGGTTAGGGGCATGTGCCCTCCTCTCTCTCTCTCTCTCTCTCTCTCTCTCTCTCTAGATATATGTAATTTTGAGATATATATTTATCCTCATCTTAGTTTCAGTGATTCATAATGATACATCTTTCAAATGAAATTACCAAAAGACAAGATGGTTGCATCAATACACAAGTGTACTCCTTAACCTTTCTCTCTTTCAATTCCAATCATTTCAATACTTTTAATTTTAGAATATATGTATTGATTATATATTATAACATGCTCTTGGTTGTAGGTTAATCAGAAATAAAACACTCAATTTGGACTCAAGTAAAGACAGGGTGTGGTATACACACCTAGGTATGCATTCATTTTCCTTTAAATTAGCAATTTCATTACTAGATTAAAGGGGGGAATGTAGATGATATTTATGAATTATGTATCACCTCAGTCTTATACACTTGGCAAACACAAACCTTGGTTGTTCCTATTAGTTTTAGACCTATTCCACTTCTGCAAGTCTTGCATCTACTATCTCTTTGTGTTCATTGCCTATCTGTTAGTCTAACTAGTATCATTTTGATGACCTAGGCCTTATATCTTGCTTAGAATGTTGTAAACCTATTTATCTTTTATCTCTACAAGTTTTGGATTTACATCTATTTTCTAGCTTCTCAGATACTTGTGTCCTAGTCAGATGCTTGCGTCAATGTAAGTGTCTTTACCTGACATAAATATCCAGTGCCCTAAAGTCATATAATTTACAAATTAAATGTATCTTAAAGGTCATCCTAAGTGTTTTAATGTGAGATATTATCCAAGAGGAATGGTATAAATATAATATCAACCCTCATTCATTCCTCACCTAGCACAAAACTAAAAAAGACCTAGAAAAAACTTAACATTCATACCAAATAACATTTAATAGATCACTCAAGTGAGAAAAACTTCCCTATTTTATCTCATTCTCATATCAGTCATAGGGACATCACATCTACAGGTATGGAGTAATGAAAGAACAACCCAAGATATATATTCTCCAAGTTACAAGCTAGGTTACTATTGTACTTGCTTATCACACATTGCATGATTCACACACAAGTCAACACAAAGGGGAAAAATAAATGAGTATGAGGCTCTCTTCAGAGTATTGGTTATGTAGGCAGTGCTCATTGATAGAGGGGTTTTTAGGATAACCCGACACCATGTGCACACTAACCCATTTTTACCATAGCTAATATGAAGATGAAGAACTAGGGTTTTATCATGTGACAAGGATTAATAGTCCATGACCCAAATCTAAATGCATCAGAGCAAAGGTGACATAGAACCCATAAGTATCTAGGTGGTCACATCTAGTTTTAACAGGTAATTCATACTGGACACCTACATCCGATCTAGATAGTAGTGTCATTGTAACCATCCTAGGCTGATGTATGTATCTGAGGTCACAAAGGCACTTAATCAAAAATTTGGTGACCATTCTAGAATATTATTCTAGTCTAATTCCTACCTATCTAAATCTAGATCTATATTAGCATTAGAACCAACTAAGTAGCTTATCTTCATTATCATTGCAATATCTAACATAACTATGTTTCCTATTTTTAGTATATCTTAGCATAATAAATTCAGTATATGTTCTATCTAAGTTTTGAAATTAATTGGTATGCTATATATTTGTTTATCACCCTTGTGTTTATTCATTTCTATATTTTTATTCCTATCTATCCCATTAAGATCCATATCTAATTTAGGGTTAAACAATTCCATGTCATGATTATAACTCTTAATTCTTAAGAATTTTTATTTTAGCTAAGATTTTTCATCAAAGTTTGATGCATGATATTGATGATATTTTTTTATTGGAAGGCTGAAGATAAGGGGTGCATAGACCAAACAGGTTAGTGTCAATGCAAACATCGATGTAATCAGACATGCTACCAAGTACCATGATGACATTGAATAAAAAACACTTCAACCTTTACCTCTAAACCTTAAGATGACATGTACCCTAAACCCTAAATGACACTCAAAACTAAACTTTGAACTATGTTTCTTCAAGCAAACATCTTAGAATTAGGATTTTGACATCATATGCATACAAAGTATTATAAATAAGAACATACATAAGTTTGGAGGAGTTTATGCAAAAATGTATTTTGGAAATAAATTTTAATGTGAAATGGCATTTTGAAAAGTGGTGATTGAGTTTTAAATTGATGAGGGTATTAAAACCTATGTAAATCCTTTTTAGCCTACATGATACAACTTTATATGATCATTTGCAACTACCTTGTCAATTATTAGTTGGAAAGGTATTGAAGGCATACAACAAACTTGATGAATAATTAAATAGATAAGGAGAAGTGGAAGGATAAGGGAGGATTGGAGAGATTTATGGAGAGAGGATAATTAGAGAGGCATAAAGAATATGAAAAAGGGGAGGAAAGGTAAAAAAGGAAAAGGAAAAAAAATTATATATGGGAAAGAGTTCAATTTATAATTGCATTGTTTGAAACATGTAAGTGGTGTTTGCTATCTAACTCTTTTAGATTCTAGATATCATTATGACTCTTGCTCAAAGCTCTTTGCTGATTTTTTTTTTACTTATTTTAGAAATGGGAGAATGAGTAGAAGCTTGATGTTTATATATTATTGTATCAAACCACAATACAACATCATGAGGAAAAACTAGGGCCTTTTAATCCTTAAAGCAAATCACTTGAAATCTTTGAGGTTTAGTTATTTTTAAATCAAACAATTTCTTAGAAAATAATGATAGTAAACATGGTGGAAGTGGGTGAGGTTTAACATGGTGTGTTTGTGTTTTTGATTAGATAATTTGGTCTTGATATTTATAAAATGTGCATGCTAAGGCATAGGAGATTGGAATTATCTCTTGTAATATTTAGTTTTGAAATATTCCAAAAATATACAATATAGAAACCTGATAGGGATAAGTGATTAGAGGACAAGATTGGAGTTTGTCACTTTTGCATGTGACAAGATCCTTAAGTTGGAATAGGGCTTAAATTTGTTGTAAGGAACAATATCCTTGTGACACAAGGGTTACACACATGCTTACATAGTTTTGTTATAACAGGCTTGTGCTTCTACATTCACAGGACCCAAATGACATAAAAACTTAGTTTAAAACTAAGAATGTGTAGATGATATTTATGGATTATATAACACCTCAATATTGCACACTTGGAAAGCTTAGACCTTGGTTGTTCCTCTTAATTTTGGACCTTTCCTACTTTTGAAAGTCTCACATTGTTGGGATCAACATATCCCTATTTTTTGAAAATTGGGATCCTTGAGAAACCCTGAAGATTAAACATGAAAATATGGCATGTTAAGATCATTTGTAGAATTTGAAGATCATCCACTTTGTTAAAAGCAAACTTACTTAGTTTTGTTTTTCTTTAATTTTGTCTAACATTGCTAATGAATGGTCTTTATGGATTTTATTTGTAGGTTTTGTGGTGTTTGTCCCTAAAAAATTCATGTTCCTAAACCCTAGTAAAACCCTCAATTCAAATTTGAATATTGGTGGGAACCTTTTAAAAATCCATTTTGGACTTAAGTATAAAATTCATGTTTTAAGATTAGTCATGTTTTTAACACGACTAAAACTTAGCCTAAAATGCTTGGTCCCCTTTATTATTCCCCCTTTAAAGTTCCTTGTGTGCCTAACTAATATTCATTCTATAGGGTCCTTTTAATATTTCCTAGCTTAGCCTAATGTTTTAATCCTAAGGCCCCAACGTATTTATTAATATAATCAAGACCTTAGTCTTAACACCTTAGCCTAAGTCTTTCATATCACTGTAGTCCTAACTTAACTTCCTTACATCTTGTAGGATCCAACAACCCTCACTTTATTGTGGTATTCGATCCGACAGAGTGAGAAAGGTCTGGACATAGACTTAAAAAACATGCAACTCAGATGATCTAATGGCTCGCACTTCCTCACAAAATTTTGATCAGATGGCATGAGGAAAGCCCAATAGAATCCTACACATAATTCCTTGGACCAATCATATTCAACCCCTCGGATCATGATCAATGGTTCTCACTTCATTGCGAGGACCCAATCGGATGGAGTGAGGCACAATTGAAATGTCAAAGGATTATGAAAGGTCTGTAGGATTGACATAGGACACCCTTAAATTCAATGATCAAAGGCAAATGGGTCCTACCTGATAAAGTAACCAATCATGAATAAGCTCTCAAATCATGATCTCATGGCTCTCGCTTGCTCACAAATCTCGATCTAACAGAGCAAATTAAGTTCAAGATCCTGGGAAGCCCCATGGAGGGGCCTATTGGCATTCTCACATTGGGACACGTAAATTTGATGAGCTTAAAATTAACATTCACATGACCATCATTTAACGTCCATGAGGATGCATTTGATGCTCACATGACCATCAAATTTAAGCCCATCAAATTAAAAGCATCACTAGCTTAAAATTGATGTCCATGTGACCATCATTCGACATTCATAAGGACGTATTTGACAATTACAAGACCATAAAATTTAAACTAATGGATTATTTTTCTTAGAGTTAAAATACAATCCAAAATCTCACTGGAAGCTCATCAATTACTTTGCAAGCTAACATAAGTGCTTGAAAGAGGCTCAAACATTGGAAATCTTTGATCTGTAAATGTGGAAATGGTCTTATGGTCTAAGTACATGAAAAATAAACTTAGTCTAAGTCTATACTTTAAGGTCTGCATGGCATTCTATTCAAATATCATGAACCTTAAACTATATACTTATAGTAAATCTTATTTTAAAAGAGGTCTTTGTTACATAGGACTTAGACCAAGTTATTTCTAGCTAAAGGTTTTAATGTGTTTTATCAATGCAATAAAATCTTATTTGTTATTAAACCACTATATCATTTTGAACCTCTTTGAGCATGATTTATAAGGCTTGGCATGAATATTTTAGACCAATGCATACTTTGTGTTTATTAGACACAATGTATACATTATCTTAAAACATTTAGCCATGGTCCCCTTTATATAATTTGAAAAACTTAGATGTAAATCCATTAGCTTAAGGTTTGCTTCATGCTTAATAAACATGTAAAAAACCGTAGACTAAGGAATTTAATCCTAAGTCTCACTTTAATAATGTGATAACTTAAAGCTTGGGCCTCTTTGTAAATCAACAGCTCGTGCTTCGTCGCTAGAGGTTGATCTAATGGCATGAGGACCCTGAAGACTTTTTGATGAAGCCTTGAGAGCCCACGAGCTTGATGATGCAAAAGCAAATTCGAGGAAAAGATAATAGATGATCTAATGGTTCACGCTTTATCATGCTCCATGATCTAATAATGCAAAAGCTTTGATGACTTTTCAAAGGAAATCAGAGGCATCCTGGAGATGTCAAGTGGCATAACCATAAGACACTGGTGCCAAAGAATCAATTAAAAGGCAAGAGCGTAGATTGCAATAAATGACTTGCACTAATCTAGGATTTTAATCCAATGGTGTGAAATAAAAGAAGGTATTTTAAATACCAATATCTAGTGCTCAAAGGAATTTATGAAAAATTTCATGAAAGGACCAGCCTGATGCCACATAGGAGCCATGCAAGTAGAAAAAGATAAAATAAGAGATCTTGTGGGCTCAAAAACACAAAGGTATAAAGGTATAAGTCCAATTCAAATCCAAAGCATGTATGAGCTAGAGCCTGGATATATCCTACCATTAAAGGTCTAAAACCCTAAACCCTACATCAAAGTGACCGAAGTGAACTCAATTGGTTACAATTCAATCTGAAGAGAGCTTGATTGTGTTTTTAAACACAAAAGAGCTACCACAAAGACTAATTTGCAATCTAGTGTGAGAAATTTAGAGAAATAAAGACAATAGAAGCTCATAAGTAGCAGTTAAAGGGGGAGATCAAGCTCTACTTATCCATAGACAATGAGGTATGGATCTTCAAAGACATTGAATTAGACATTACGGCCTTAAATTCTATAGACATTAGGAATTAGTCCAAACTTTTCTTCATGGTGGAAGAGCTAAAGCCCATCAAAAAATAGGAGCAGAGGATTACCACAATGAGCTAGAGGCATTATGACTTGGCGATTGTCCAGATGATAGACCTTCACCATGTTGCTGCAAAGCTTGAAGTAATACATTGTATAGACATTTGTGCTCTTATCTTTGTTGATTGTAGGGTGGATAATGATTAGATGATCAGGGAGTTAAATTATAAGAGGGTAGCTTATATTTACCTTGTAGCCTTGAAAATTACTATAAGCTCCGAATTCCCCATGTAGACTTGTCCAAAATCAAATAATGGACCAACAAACATGACCTGGACACCATTCGTAGACCCTGGTTGCACCAAAGACCCCATATCTTCAGAGAATTTGAGGGTAAGATCCCAGTAATTCAGTTCAAGGAGGGAATTAGGGTGATCATGACCCTATTAAATCAAGCTTTTGAAGCCCTCTCAACCACCTATGTAAACAAAATCTGGGTCCCTTATGCACATTTCATGGTGGAGGAAAAACTCATCCCTCCAATTGGACATTTGTTTAGTGTCTTCCTCACCAAGTAGTTCATTGCTATCAAAAGGAAGACATCCAAATAGTTCTATATGATTTCATACTTGTTGGATGACCTTCTTGCCTCCATCAGTTTCCTTGGCATTAAAAATTAGTCTCCTAAAGGTCAAACTACCATTTCCCACCATTACTCCAAATTGCACATCTTTAAGTACAAGAACCATATATAGTTTATTTGTGACTATGTCTACCCAGCCATAATGGAGGATATTATAGGTATTCCCATGCCTAGAGTCCATCCACTAATCAATAATTCTATCGAGATGATGGTAGACATTTGGTTCTATCCAGACTATACAGTCATCAGGGTTGAGGGGATCATGTCCCAACCTTACAGATTGCCTATGTATGTACCAAGTAATCTTGTTGAGAAAGACATTGCCTCCCAAATCATACATGGTATTGATGAAATTTTCAAAGAGAAGAGGAAGGGTCTTCTCCACCCGTTCCCTCTAATCATTGGAAGGACTATACTTCAATATTAGAAATAGGTTGATACCGTGTCCAAGCATAGGGACTCATTTGGGTTTTAACTTGATGAACTTAAAATGTGGGACCCCAAGAACATAGTAAGTAATGATTTAAAGGAGAAGAAGCTACCCAAACCTGAATGCATGCATCAGCTTGGTGTTCATGACACCATTTACATTAAGGCCAAGAATTATGAAGAGGTGTTGGCTAGGATCAAAGGGCACAACATCAAACTTGAGCATATATTGACAAAGGATGACAAGCCATCTGGAGAGGCATGGAAGATGCATCCTCTCAAGTATCACTTCTTGATTGTACCATTAGGAACATCCCAAGAACAACCCCAAGAAGATCAGCCACAACCTCAAAGGCAGATTATGTAAGAAAAAGATGACCAAGGCCTTGGAAAAAAGAAATTAAAAGAGGTGAAATTGGAAGAGAGACTTGGAGAGGGGCCCTCATATTCAAAAACACCCTAAAGTCCACCTTCCCTAGTTAAACACATAGATATGATTGCCTTAGAGCCAGATGAGACACTTGAGGGTGCCCTCAAAGAACTTGTAGAGGCATATGACACTGATAGGGAAGAAGAACAGTTTGAAGAGGCCCAAGTCCAAACAAGGGAGCCTAAAGAAGAGGAAGGGAAAGAGCTTGCTCTTGGCACAGTCCCATTGGCCCCTAAGGAGAAAAGGAAGGAAGAAATGGCATCAGTACCTGATGGGCCTAAAAAACCAAGGTTGACCCTCAGACATCCAACTAGTGAGGTCAACCTATTCAATGATGAATTCCCCATTCATGGACTAGTCATCCCTAACTGGTTTATTTGCAAAAAATTAAAAAATATCCCTCCTCTCTCTCACTCATGGGCACTGATGAAGGTTACCAATATTAAAGTGCATGATGACATGAAGCCATGGATTAGGGCTATGGTAAAGGAAAAAGAAGAAAGAAGAGTGGTGGTCACTCCAGGACCAAATAACAATAAAATGAATGCTCTAGGAGCATCAAGAAACACAGGTGTAGAGGTCCCAAAACCTCTAAAATTCATAGGCTCATCTACCACTATTTAATTTAATCGAGGAATAGCTGGTTTGGAAAGGGTCACCACTTAGAAGGCTATGGTGGGCATTAAGGAACTCACCTTATAAAATGTGGAGCCCTTTTTAGGTCTTACCTTAGTGGGAGGTTAACAACTTGGTGAGGCTACTAGCCATGAAGAGGATGTTTAGAGCTTGATTGAGGCTCAATCAGCTCAAGCAAAGGCTAGGTCCAAGGGATGAAACAAAGTATTCAAAACTTGGAAAGAGAAAAGGAAGATCTAGAAACCCAGCCATTTTGTTAGCCCTTAACACCATGATGGACATGTTTGAGGCCTCATTATTTGATATATTCAATTATTTGAGTTTAATGAAGCTAAGGTAGGATGCCCTAAACCAACAAGGTGAAGTAGCCAGGGAATTAATAATAGAGTGGCAAAAGGCAAAGACCCAAGTTAGGGATCTCATTGACATTGTGATTGGGAATAAATTCCTAAGTTTAGGACTATCAGCTTAGCACATTTAAACAACATACTGGGAATAATGGTAGACAAGGTCCAAGGTGATAGGATACAAAACACCAAGAAGCATACAGTTGATTACCAAACCAAGCAACTTAATATGCAGAAATAACCAGAATCAACAAGTAACTAGAATTCATAATAACACATGATATGAGAGACAAGACACAACTTGTATTAATACTTATACAGAAAAAAATACAATAAAGAAGATGCCACTTCTTCTCCACCACCTCTTCAGAGGCTTGCCACACCTCAAGTGAACAGTAATTCTCTCCTCAAAGCTCTCTCTCTCAGGTCCCAACACACAACTCAAATACAGAGTTGGTGTTCACCTCCTGTGCTCCACGCACACCACAAGTGCTCCACGCACTCCACAAGTACTCAATGTACTTCAAGTAGATCTCCCATGAACCTGCAATAACCTGCACCTCAACAGACCATACTTATGGAAGGAACTCCCTTGCCTTCCTCTCTTGCTCTATCCGAGTACACACCTGTACTCCAAGTAGATCCTGCCTGATACTGCTCCCTGTTGTGTTGCTGTCCTATCTGATCTTGCACACCTGCAAATCAACCTGGTTCTGCACACCTGTGAACCTTGACCTTGCACACACATACACCTGTAGATCAATGATCTTACTTACCATGTAGATCTCCTATATAGTCCATACACTTGTGACCAAGATCCTACACACCTGAAGAATCTTGATGACTCTCCAAAACCAGCACCCACCCTGGTACTGTTGTGGAACTAGGAGGAACACCCTTGCTCGCCTCACACACAGAAGGAGCTAACTTTGCTCAACTCAAACTAGAACAACTTTCCAATACAACCATGAGTCTATTATATAGATCTCATCCAAACAATGATTAGACATCTAATTACAATAATTAGATCCGCAGCTCTCAGTCTAAAAATAGATCTAATCATGCAAACACTTGGTTCGTTAGCTAACTGCCCGTAATAAGCTCGCAGTCGAACCACACAGGTGATCGACGTCGGTCCCTGTCTGCCTGGGGGTCGTCGACGCCGGCCGATCCATGACTGACGTCGGTTACATTCCTGTTTTATCCTATCGATGTCGGTTGGCCAAACCAACACCAGTCTCCGTGACACTCTACAACTCTCCTGCAACCTCCTCCATGTCTGCATCAGTGAAGCTTTTAGCTCCACAACCTAACAATCTCCCACTTGGAGATAAATAGCTGCACTGTACCTGTACCTGTACTCCGTCTAATCTATTTTCTGGTTTGTATCCCTCTTCAAGATCAATCTTGAAGACAACCCACCACACAACCTGTGATGTACCTCCTGTCATCCAAGTACCCTACCACATCTGAACCTACAAACATATGTAGTGAAGTCCTGACCCTGCATAGCATGAATCCCTGCTGCTGGTCCCTCTCAAATACCTAAGAATCCACTTCCCCGAATTGGCTCCTAACTCTCTGACAGCTCCCACTGCATGGGAATACTCAGGTCTATACCAGACCTCATGTGATTTCAGACACTGTACCTGTCCAGCGCTTAGTGTGCTCCGGATCTGCATCTTGAACCTCGCCAACACCTGATTCACATCAGCTCCCACTGGAGACAAAATCAGCCTGTGATCTCCATGTCTCCCATGTCAGAGAATTCCGCTGCTCCAAACTCCTCATGACATGCCACTGAACTAATCTTACCCTTAGCTCAGCAAAACCCTGTATGTACAATCCTGCTAGCAAAACATACCATCCACATACAGCAACAGAATGATGTCACAACCCATCATCCACCTGGTAAGACAAACCACAGTAGTTACCTTGACATTGACTGAAGCCATGCTTCATCCTCCACCTGTCAAAACCTGTACCACTGTCCTGCAGCTCCTCAAGACCATATGACCTGGTCTTTCGTCTCACGTATCCGTTCACTCTATTCTTCAACTAAGGTATCCATTCGTCTCTGTGCTTTCTACCGCTGGCAACCCTACCAAAAACATCTGTTTGGTTCTCCTCCAAGGAATCACATCCTCATCCATGCCAAGCTCACACCTGTTTCCTGGATCCTTCCTGCTCTACAATCAGCAACATGTATAAAGAAGAGGAACAATGAATTTGAGGGCCTACTTATGTCTTCAGTCCTCTGTATGGGTGTTTGAGACTCCTTGACAGCGTGCTGTCCACCCAAAATCCGTTATAGTGATCGACCTCGGTCACTCCACAGTCTGCATCCGATCGACGTCAGTTCCCATGCGTCTGTCCCTGACTACCGACCCTGCCGACATCGGTGTCCCTTCTACCGACGTCGGTTCTCCTGACCGACATCGGTCTTACCTACTGCCGACGTCGGTCCTCCTGACCGACGTCAGTCTTACCCTGCCTGACATTGCCAGCTTCGGTCTGCACATGACCGACATCGGCACCTGTCTGTTCGACGTCGGTTCCTCCTGACCGACATCGGTACCTGTGTTCGCCTATGAGTGATGACTTTTTACCCGCGAACTCCTTTGAATCAAAACCCATGTCCAAACTGCTCTGCTCAGAAGTATCCAGCCCAATCCACTGGTCTCTGTCCGCCATCTCCTCCAAGTACACCAAGGCTTTCCAGTTCTTAAGCCTGTCAAATATATCTGTCTTCCGCTTAAGAACATGCATCTCTTTCCTGCTCATGTGACCAAGCCTACGAAGCCACGTCTTCGCAACAAAAGAAGAATCAGTAATATAAACAAGTAGATAAAGAGTACCTGTTTTCTTACCACCAGCTAATTCAAGTGCATCCGCTGTGAGAGTTCTTGTGCATCTCTCATCACCCAATCTTTTTGAAGAAATTAGCCATATCTCCAAACCTGGGACCTGCATGACCTTCATCAACACCTGTGTGTTGGCCGCCTGCAATTTCAACTTCACTTCCCCTTTGCCAATTCTTTGGCAAGGCTTACCAGCTCCTCTACCTGGGGCTGCATGGAAAGAGGCAACCGAATCTTTTATCCAAGATTCAACTTTATCTAAGAAACCTCCCAGAGCATCCTGTGCAACAACACCTGCTACATCTGCTTCTTCAGTTCCTTCATGCTGATCTGCTACCAACCAACAATAATCTTTTACCTACTCTTTCTTTCCATGGGACCGTAAGTGACCATCTGTGCTTTTCAACTCCTCCATTCTTAGCTTACTTTGATCTGCCGTTGCTCTACTCCCACTCGATCAGAAACCCCTGAGAGTGACCTGTAACCAAACACAAAACCTGCTCCCTGCAACCTTGGCTCTGATACCACTTGATAGGATACGAAACACCAAGAAGCATACAGTTGATTACCAAACCAAGCAACTTAATATGCGGAAATAACCAGAATCAACAAGTAACTAAAATTCAGAATAACACATGATATGAGAGACAATACACAACTTGTATTAATACTTATACAGAAAAGAATACAATAAAGAAGATGCCACTTCTTCTCCACCACCTCTTCAGAGGCTTGCCACACCTCAAGTGAATAGTAATTCTCTCCTCAAAGCTCTCTCTCTCAGGTCCCAACA
This sequence comes from Torreya grandis, assembly GCA_037957365.1. NCBI lineage: Eukaryota > Viridiplantae > Streptophyta > Pinopsida > Cupressales > Taxaceae > Torreya > Torreya grandis. Next base: position 1,015,903 of record JARHVA010001828.1, on the reverse strand, counting down.
CACAACTCAAATACAGAGTTGGTGTTCACCTCCTGTGCTCCACGCACACCACAAGTGCTCCACGCACTCCACAAGTACTCAATGTACTTCAAGTAGATCTCCCATGAACCTGCAATAACCTGCACCTCAACAGACCATACTTATGGAAGGAACTCCCTTGCCTTCCTCTCTTGCTCTATCCGAGTACACACCTGTACTCTAAGTAGATCCTGCCTGATACTGCTCCCTGTTGTGTTGCTGTCCTATCTGACCTTGCACACCTGTAAATCAACCTAGTTTTGCACACCTGTGAACCTTGACCTTGCACACACATACACCTACAGATCAACGATCTTACTTACCATGTAGATCTCCTATATAGGCCATACACCTGTGACCAAGATCCTACACACCTGAAGAATCTTGCTGACTCTCCAAAACCAGCACCCACCCTGGTACTGCTATGGAACTAGGAGGAACACCCTTGCTCACCTCACACACAGAAGGAGCTAACTTTGCTCAACTCAAACTAGAACAACTTTCCAATACAACCATGAGTCTATTATATAGATCTCATCCAAACAATGATTAGACATCTAATTACAATAATTAGATCTGCAGCTCTCAGTCTAAAAATAGATCTAATCATGCAAACACTTGGTTCGTTAGCTAACTGCCCGTAATAAGCTCGTAGTCGAACCACACAGGCGACCGACGTCGGTCCCTGTCTGCCTGGGGGTCGCCGACGCCGGCCGATCCATGACCGACGTCAGTTGCATTCCTGTCTTATCCTACCGACGTCGGTTGGCCAGACCAACGCCAGTCTTCGTGACACTCTACAACTCTCCTGCAACCTCCTCCATGTCTGCATCAGTGAAGCTTTTAGCTCCACAACCTAACACAAGGTCTAAGTACTTGGACATAATTTAAATAGGTTTTTGGCATATGATAAAGGATTGATCATCAAAATTGAGTAGCTACTAGGAACAATGTTGTTATATCCTACCAAGACCACTAAAATTGGAATCATTGATGATGTTGAATTAAAACATAGGTTCGCTTTGGTCATGTAGTCAGTTAGGAGCAAGAGTTAGGGCCAGTCTAAAAGGGACAACACAAGTATTTTGGACATGATTTTCATAGTAGAAGAGAAAATTGTAGAGGGAAGGAGCATAAAGGAAGCCATGGCTCAAGATGATAGATACTTGGATGACCTCACTGATTAGGAAGAAGTCCACCTAATGAATCTAAATGTGGACATGGGGCTCATCAAAGACCAACACAAGAAGGCAATGGAACTTCTACAAAATCAACAAGGGGACCCTTCGGCAATGAGCCAATCCAATAGCTAATATTCCTTTTAAACATTATAACATTTAGAATAGGAATATTCTTTTATAAGACATATGCTAGTCTATTAGCATATTTCCCCTAGGTCAGTCTAATTATGGAGAGAAAGTGTATTTTAGAAATTTTAAGTATAGTTATCCTTATCTTTTGTACACCTGTATATTGTAACTGACTGATGCACTGCCTTATCTTTGTATAAAAGGCATGTATCACCATCTTGTAAAGAGATAATTTTTGAGAAAATTTTGTACACTTGAAGCAATTAATATAATCAAGGAGTTTTGCAAAGATTGTCCACATTTGATATGCCAATTGCTAATATAGCTTTTCTCTCAATTACTAGTTTTATGTCTTGAATTTAAAATAGTTTCTTTGAATTCTGGGTTGCATTTTTTAATCACAAGGTTTCTAATTTGTGCATATGCTAGATTAGTTGGAGGATCTTAGGTTTTACTTCATTTCATTGTGTTATGTATTCATATGTGTAAATGCTATTTGATTATAGTAGTAAATCTTTAAAATTAGACTTGGTTCTTACTTATGATTCTTTACATTATCTTTTGAAGTTTGCCTGGTATATAGTGAAATCTGAGCTTAGACTATTTTGAATAATATATTGGTTTGAATGCATACTCAATTGTAATTGATGCTTTGTCATGATATTTAAGACTAAAATTGGTAATCACTCACTCTCTTTTCTGCCTTACCCTTCTCTTTATTTTTTTTACACCATATCACTTTAGTTTAAGCTTCATTATAAATATCCACTTAGATTAGTTTGTAGCTTAAGTCTAGGTCATATTTCACTAAGAATTAACATATATTTTCTATAATTCACAAAGAACAAATCACGATGGCTTCCAACCATCACTCATTATAAATTTTTGGAACACCAATACATATCTCTACCTTTATTTCACCATTGGTGACATCAAGTTGCCACAACCTGCTACTCATGCTCTGAATTCCTTGAATTTTAAAATGAGAAGTGTTCTTTGAACACTAAGAAACCCCATGGTACACTTAGGGGCATCAACAAGGCATTTTTTGTTGGTGCTAGAAGGAGGGCCTTCTTTTGGTGAATTCTTTAAATCTTAGTTAAGTTTTGGTGTGTTTTGTCTAAAGATTGATGATATCTTTTTGCCTTTGATTAATTCCTTGCTTAAAAGTGTAAATATCACTAATATTTGTGGTTTGTGACATATCTTTGTGCTTTCTTAGACAAAGATCAAAGTTCTTTGAGATTTGATGCTTGGTTTTGGTAAATTTAACTTGAAATTTGAAAAATTCATAGTATTTAAGGTTAGGACGGCCTATTTTTATCAAAGATTGGCATATATTTGATAGATCTAAGTTCATTTGAGCTTAAACTTATAAAGGCATATCATATTATCATAATTGGATACATCTTTGAACTATTTTAGGCAAAGATCAACGTCCTTTACTATTCTTTAAGCAATATTTGCAAAATGAGCTTAATGTACATGTTCAATTCTTGTTCCTTATAAAAATTATCCTGATACATTATATTTAAAATAGAATCTTCAACTTTCAAGCTAGAATTGCCAAGGATTCAAACCAGATCACACTCAGAGATAAGGGAACCATTGCTTGAACTTGAAGTCCACAGGAAAGCCAAACGTGAAAAAGGTAGATGCAGGAGATCCAAATCTTTTCCAACTTCACCTCTTCAAGGTAGCTTTGCCTTAAACCTTCATCTATGTATGGCTTGGTTGGGATAATCTTCAATCAATGTGCCAGGTGTGGTACATGATCTCCCATGTAACCTTAAGAAGTATTTGCCTACATTTAATCCAACTGGTATTACAACTACTGAAGAACACATTAAGTCTTTTAAAGTTGCCTTAAGGTTGTTAAATGTTGTGCATGAAGATGTAGCTTGTAGGTTATTTCCCTTTACCTTTAAGGATGTTGCTTATGAATGGTTCTTGAACTTGCATGATAATTACATCACTAGTTGGAATGGTTTTACCGATGTTTTTATAGATCAATTTGGTAAGATTGTCAGTCCTTGTGTTATTTACCATAAATTCACTACCATTAGAAGAGATGCAAGTGAACCTATTAGGTCCTTTAATGCTATATTTTAGAAAATGTATAGCAGTACCATAGAACCCTATAAGCTTGAGATGTCTTAGCTTTAGAAATCTACAAGGATGCAGTAGATCCCATGACCTTTGTATTCTTAAAGAGATCAATGCCAACTATAAATTCATTAGCTAGGGCCTATTCTGAGGCAGTGACCATCAATGATCAGATGTAGCCCCAAGGACAAATGGCATACTCTATGTCAAACATCAAGCCACATATGCATGTGATGAACTTATTCCCAAATAACAACCAAAACATCCTAGCATTAAACCAACTCCCTAACTTAAATCAATTACCATTGATTCATGCTTCTCCCAATCATAACTTAGGATTCTTAAATCATCCTACTAATGGCTTTAGTGTAAATTATTAAAGAGATTTAATGCCAACTGCTAGTGCTAACAATAACTAGGTACACAACTTTGAAACTCCTAAAAATGAGAATGAGTCTATCTTAAAAATGGTCTAAAAGTTGAGCACTAATTTTATTCAGTTGCAAAAACAAGTTGGAAATACTGTTGAAAGTTTAGGTAGGAACTTCTTATTTTAAAGGTAAAGTAGGCCAAACAATAGATTTTAGAATGGTAGTTTTCATAACAGTAGGAATAATGATCCATCTTCTGAGAAGAAGACTATGGACATTAACCTCACTGATATTGCATTACCTGATTATTGTAGAGTGTATTACACAACCAAGCAAGGAGATATTGATTGTATTGAGTTTTGAAAAGCTTTTGAGGATTTTTAGGAAGAACTAGAGACATTTGAAGTAGTCCCTAACAAATAAAGTGATGCAGGTGTTTATGGATCCAAATCATCTGATCAAGAATTCATGGTGGAGACTTTTGATTTCCCCTTTCAAGAGGAGAATGAACCTGATGAGATATCAGAGGAGATCCAAGGCTTTCAAAAGTTCTTTAAAAATACCTATCATTTGAGGAATAGGGAACAGAGGTAGCCCTTGACTACCTCAACACCTCCAAATAATTTTGGAACTCCTCCAGACACTTCTTCAAGCAATAATCATGAGCCACCTAAAGGGAGCACTTCTAAATCCAATGTTGAGATCCCTAGTTCTTCTAATAAAATAGATATAATATAGTTAATGATATGAATAAGATAAAGTCTAATATCACCTTGTATGAACTAACATAGATCACAGAGTAAAGGGACCTCCTATTGGAGTCATTGTCAAAGAAGCCCAAGAAGCCCCCCAAGGCTGATCATGCCAATGTGACAGTGCACAAAGCCAAAGCTGAATCTCCTCCTTTCTTGCTCACTATCAGGATGTTTGGTAAGAACTTACATAATTGATTATTAAACTTAGGTGTTTATACCAATATCATGCCATCAGGTATATGCAAACAACTTGGCCTAACTCCTATTAAGTCTAATAAAGATGTAACTTAGATAAATATAGAGTTAAGGTGATTAGGGAACTTTTAAATGTTCACATGTAATTAGATTATGAGCATAAGGTGCAGTAGTTCATTGATATTCAAGTTTTTGATATATCTGATGTTTATGGGATCTTGTTAAGCAAGGAATGGACTAAGGCTTTGAATGGTTACATGTCTATCGATTACTCACATTTGTGGCTACCTTGGAAGGGAGTCCCTAATTAAATCAGGGTTGAAATGTAATTGAGGATTAAACACATGATAATGGAATACCATGCTATGAATGAGAGGGACTAAGACCAATTTACTAATACCTTTGGTTGTAGGTTCATAATCTAGGCCTGTAGGTTGTATTTAGGATCATTTGGATCATGTTAGGGGTGTTAAGGGCTTGTTGAAATTGCATTTAGCTTTATAACATTCATAATAGGACCTAATTACTTCTTAGGAACCCTTAAATCCATCTCTTCATGCCAATCACTAAACACTACTTACATTGCATGCTATGCCCTATGTATGAATAGGGGATATGCCCAAAAGGTCATCTCATGCAATACAACTCTTCTTCTTGACTCAAGTGCCCAGGACTAATTATTGAGTTGTTTGGATTTTTTTCCTCTTGTAAGAGTAGGTCTAGGACTCATCAAATACATTTTAGGATGAAAACTCCTTGAGAATCCTATAGGTAACACTGCCTACTTTCAATGGTTTATTTACAACTTGGAGGAGTTTAAAATCCAACTTTCGCTTATCCTTTGGCCCCCAAATTTGGCATAGTTGTACTAGGTGAATAGGGCTACAAGGCCAAAGTAATAAAGGTGATGGAAAAATCCCATATCATATCAAATAATAATCCATAAAAACCTCAGGACCTCTATTTTCTACATTTGGGGACTGAGAGCCCAAAAATGGAAATGACCTTTCTTGGAGTGAAACCTGCTTGTATATCATCCTAGGTCCTTATGGAATGAAAACTATGGATATTGGGGAATGTTAAGGCCTATAAAGGATTCACCATGTTCTCCCAATTCTCTCACATCTATACAACCTCCATGAAACAAACACAAACTTGATTGAAAGTGATAAGGCAACAAACAAGGTGAAGATGGGCAATATGGCTTTAGAAGGGTGCTAGTTAGACGTCCCAAAATATGATTACATGAAAGATATATTCACACATGAACCTCAAGGACATTATTACCACCATGAAGCTCCCTGGATGTTGGAAAAACACATGACCTGCATCCAACTTTGCAAACTTCATGAAACTAACACTATTTGAAAACACCTTCAAAGACAAAGAGAGGTGAAGTGTTAGATGTTTCAAAAATTATGGAGAGAGCTTGATTTTAGTGTAAAAAATCCCATCAAGATCACATATCTCCATGGACTTCTGAAAACCAAAAATAGATGCATAAATATACCCCTCTTGGATGCAATTCTACAAAAGGCTACTTGAATTGTTAATGATTATTTATAAATGAGGAGGCACCAAAACACAAAATCATATTATTAAAATGAGTTTTATTTATATTACAATCCACTTGTAGAAGCACTCCTCCCAAATCTACCTTTACCTTATGTATCAAGTATTTGAAGTTGACCTTCCTTTGCATGCCAAGAGGCAAAGGAAGAAAAATGAGTTACAGATGCATATTTTTGCATTCTTCTTGAATTTAAAACATGTAAATGGGTGTGGAGAGGTGAAGAGACACCCTACCCATGTTTTTAGCTGAAGATCAGATCATGGGGACCGTACAATTGCCCAAGAGGGCCTAAAAACAAGGAGAAACTCCCCTTTTCTGATCATAACTAAATATTGAACTATCACAAACCTAAAAATGACATCATATAACCTCTCTTACATTACCCACAACTTGGTGACAAGTTGATCACTTCAACCATCTGTACAATTGCTCTTTCTTAGCTCAAAAGTGGGCCCACAAGGCATTTTTTACATATTGAATATGGTAAATATAATTTGATGACTTAGAAAGATCCTAAATCACATTAAAAACCATATTAGGATTAGAAAAACATATTTTATGCCTTTGACCAAGTTATACCCTATTTGAATAGGTTTGACTTTCATTGGCTTGACTAGTATAAAGGGCTAGACTTTGAACCAAGACTAGGCTAAGGATAAGTGAACATCAAGGATCAAAATGAAACCCCTATAGGACATGGATAAACTTATAAATTTTTTAGAAATGTAGGGGTTTACTCAAATTTGGTCAATAGTGCGCACCACAAATGTCACTATCATAATGAAAGAGGAATCTTTCTGACTCTTCTTCATCAACACATCATAGCAACATACCATCAAAGCCCTTATGGTAAAAGACCATATCTATCGTAATGTAGTTGAATATGATCATGTGAAGATGTATCTTCTACTATGAGTTGACATATTTAGGATAAGTATGGTCTATTAGGAAATTAATGATATCTATATACCAAGGAGAGGAGCTGACAACAAGTTTTTTTGGCATAGAAAATCAATTCCTCAAGAAAGTCAATATCAACGAGGTCATTAAATTCCAAGGGGGAATAAACCAAACAATAAAAAATGATCTTCCCCTTCATAGACTTTTGGCTGACATAAATTAAATCAAACTCACTTAAAAGCGTGATGAAGTGCCCAACCTTCCTTGAGAGATGGTTGGGTTAGAAAATTATGTAGGGCTTGAGATCTAACGACAACATTTGTTTCTTGATTGAGTATATAATGTTAGAATTGTTTGGTCTCAAATACTATATCCAAGTATTCATTTTCTATTTGAGTGTATTGGATCTCATAATTGATGAGGGTGTGGCTGATGAAATAAATGACACACTCTTTGTCAGCATCGTCCTCCCAAGCTAACATGCAAGCGAGGGACACCTTAGTCACTCTAATGTAAAGTGTCAAAGTATTATATGGTTTAGGTTCCATGAGCATGGGGGGAGACATAAGGAAGTGTTTTAATACTTCAAATGCTTCTTGACATTCATCTTTAAGATCTATTGAATTTTAACAGGGTCAATATTGATCACACACTAGGAGATGATATACCCTAAGAGTTTTTCGTTGGTGATTCCAAACACACATTTTTATTAGTTAAGAGTAAAATCATATTTGATTAATCATGTTAAGATGGTGTGTAATAACTCTAAGTGGTTTATTCATCATCTTTTTTTCCTTAGAAGATCATTTACATAGACATCCATTATCTTGTGAATGAGATCATGGAAGATGTGGGTCATGTCCCTTTGATATGTTACCCCTACATTTTTGAGACCGAAGGACATCACGACATAAAAAAGTGCCCCATGGCATAGTAAAGGAGGTATTTCTCTGATCCTCATAATAAATGTGGATTTTATTGTATCTTGAGAAACCATCCATGAGTGACATAATTTGTATCCCATGGTAGTATCGATAATGACATCAATAGATGGGAGAGGGAAGTCATTTTTTGGACATGTTTTGTTGAAATATAAAAAGTCTATACATATCCTGATTTTAACATTCTTATAGAGGATAGGGACAATGTTAGACATCCACTTGGAGTAGTCTACTAGCTTAATAAATCTAAATTTTAAAAGTTTGAAGACTTCCACTTTTACTATCAACATGACCTTAGGCTTGATGGCCCTGAGCTTTTGTTTGACTAGTTTCACATTAGGTATTATAACCAAGTTTTGGACAACGACATTGTGGTTGATGCCTACCATGTTAATGTAAGACAAATCAAAGGCTTTTAAGAGTTTTATGAGGATCTACTTATGGTCTTCCACCTCTTGTTCAGAGAGTGAAGACCCCAGCTTGAAAAGTTTGGTACTCTCCTTTGTCTAGATGTTAATGTCAATGGATTCTTCAATGAGGGAGGCATTTCCCCTTCAAACACATCAGGGGCTGGAGGAAGATCAATATCTTTACCCTCTATATTAAAAACATTATGTTCATCATCAAAGGATAATTAATCCTCAATACAAAAATAAGAATCATAGTATTTAATCCCAAGGGCTAATGAGGGGTAACAGGTAAGTGAGAAGCCCATATTATGGTAAAATGATGGGAGGTCATCATAAGCTCATAGGAACTCAAAAATATCTTCATCATTCTCAACTAAATCAAGGACTAACATACTATTATTCCTCCTGATATGAGTGATGGTTCGGTCATTAGGGGTTTTGTGCATAAAAGGTTCAGTCCTAACTAAAATTATGAAATCATACTTTGGTATAGTGGGATGAGGGTCAAATAATGAAGACAAAGCAACCATGGAATTATCAAGCTATTTGACTTACCTAGGGTCTTATTCTATAGAGATGAATTCAAAGTCTTTAGTATTCCCTCACACAATAGTCTTGTATAGCTGAAGATGTTCATCCTTGGTTTCACAGACCTCATAAACTTAGTTCACAACCAACTATGAGTCACCTTGGATCCTTAAGTTTTGAATGCCCAAACATTTTGCATGATCATGCTAGGAAATAGGGCCTCATATTCAACCCCATTTTTCATACATTCAAATTCTAGCTTGAAACCAAAAGGCATGAATCACCCTTCAAGAGAAATAAGAAAGACTCATGCCTTAGCACCCAAGTGACACTTGGCCCCATCATAGTAAATGACCCATCGATTGTGTATAGAATGGGGTAGTCATATAGTGAATTTTCTTGATCTTCTGATATCTAAACCATATGGATATCAAAAATGTTAGGAACCCCTCTTAACATTCTCAATCTTGAGACTCTGTAGAACAACGAGCCCATCCCCCTCATGGGGTGAATGAAAGGTCTTATATAAACTCAAAAGGTCTAATCTCATGGTTATAATGAAGGAAGGGAAGCACTTTTACGAACTCAAAAGTTTTTTTTATAAGTTTTGAGTTGAGGTAGGTAAGCACCTCTTGAAATTCAAAAGATCGCCTATTAGGGCTTCTTTTTGGTGTGTGAAGAATACTAACATAGTTAGGATCTTGTTTCGACGTGGGGAGTATGCCAACATAGTAAGGAAATAATTTTAGTGTAGGAGGTGCATAGACATAATTATGCAGATTGTATTACTATTGATAAGGCATAGATGATACTTTTTTTCCCATCGTTATATGTGGAAATGCCTACAAGAATTTAGTGAGTGACTTTATAGGGTCTTCTCTCTTCACAAGGCGAAAAGGGGATACCCATTTAGGAATCTGTGGATAATCATAGGTTCCAATATTTATTTATATATTACCTACTGTCATAATAAAAATCCTCTCTTTGAACATTGGGATGGATAGGGGAGAAGGAATGGTCGGGTTGCCTGTTAGAAGGGTTTGAAATGTGATGAGAGGTACAACTAGTCATAGGCCAAAGTAGAATGGATGACATCTCAATAGGAAGGAAAATCAATGGGTCAAGAACTCTATAAAACTAGCATGGAATTATCATATCATGAATTAATATCATACTCTAAATAGGATAAAAAATGACAAGAGTATATGCAAAGTGTGGTTGTCCCTGTGCAGTTGAGTTGATGGGAAATAATGTTGGTAATCACTGGAGGGTTATTATGAAAATGGACCTCATCATTCCCTAAGACATATATAATTTAAATTTATGTTATAATATCCAACCCCTATTGGGGATACTATATTTAAGGCTCAGATAAATCATAGGTCCCCACCCCTTGTGGGTAAAATGGGAGGATGAGTGGGTATCATTTTCCAAAATATTGATGATCTCGATTGTAGACAAGATTAGTGGTTGGTTCTGGATTAGTGGTATTTATAGTTGTTCCTACATATTTCCCTTAAAACTTATATTTTTATAGATATTGGTGTATTTCATCCCCCTTATTCAAGATAACCACATTATGATTCATGGGTTTAGTAACACAGACCAATTATCAGGGTTTTATGATTTCGTTGGTTGGTAGATGGTAATATATGTGTAACATGGGTTGATTATGCATGGTTAATTATAACATATCTAAGGGTTTAGGTTCCACTTGGTCTATTAATTCATTCCCTAAATTTAGGAATTAGATTTTATGGAATAAGTTTGAAGGGATTGCCTTCATCTTGTGTATCCAAGGTCTTCCTAAAATCATATTATAGTTGGTATATTTGACTAACATATAACATGGTTAGGATCATCTTGAAAGCCAAAGTGACCAAGATGACAATGGTCCCTATGGAATTACATTTAAGGATATCATATCCATTCATGGTGTTCCATGTTGTATAATAGTTGGTTTCTTTGTAACTATGCTTTTATATAAAGGAAAATGCAAATACTATTGATAGTCACTATGTTGTCAACTATGGATATCTTCATATAATTATTTTAAATCCAAACCTATATAAATAGGGCCAAGATATCCATTCCTTTCCATCTTAGAATAAATATTAAGTCTTCATAAATTAAAAAATAACAATCATATTGTGATTCTTGACTAGGTGGAAACATGTCCAGGTTAATGTGGTTGATCTAGGCCTATGAAGAATAATACTAGATAGATGCCCTGGCCCTAGGGCATAAAACAAGGATAATATCTGAGAATGTAAGTTATTTAATAATTTAAGGAATGAAATGAGGGATAATATCCTGGTTAAATTAGAGATAAAATCATATTTCCCCATAGGATTGGTAATAGACTCAGTTTCTAGAATGTTTGAATGATGAAGAGTCATAGGATGATACTCTTTCATAAAATTAATAGTATTTACCTATTATTAAAATTATAATTCCATGTATCATATCATATTTTTTATATGTTTTGCAATCCCAATTGAGGATCAACATTAGTGTTTTCATTTATAAAGGTGGAGGATTTCACATCATGAGTGCATATCATCATGGTTTGATTATGTTGAATTATGTGGTTATGTGGGCCACCCTAATGTTGAATTTGGGTAACACGTGTTTTTTGGTTAGGAAAGGCATTTTGGTGGATTTGGAGATTTTAATTTTGAGGGGTGATAGAGCCATTTTGAAAGGTTTGGGAGTTTGTAATATCATTCCCTATACATTGTAGTGTCATTGGTGTTGTTTACAAGCTAATATTGATTGTTATTCACAGGCTTTAGATTCTTGTTTTGGTTAGTGATGCCATCAGCAGTGGCATTCCTATTTTGATTTAGGACCTTGAGGCCTTGGTTCTTAGTATTTTTTGGACTTACACTATAAAATCCCCTATTATTTTGGTTTGGGGTGATAATGCATCCATTGGTCCCGTAAATTCACTAACCAATATTAATAGTTGCCTGGTCAATCCATAAGGCACTCTCCATAGCTTTTTTATAGGATCGATATGGTAATTTTTGGACATCATCCCTCATCTCTTTGTTAAGGGAGTGAAATAAGAGATCACATAATTCCCATTTTTCTATGTGGGGTGCATTGGTAGAGGAATATAAGACTAGCCACCATCTCATGATGAAATGGGTAGTTGACTCATTCTGTTCTTTCTTGATGTGGAATAATTCTTGTATGCCAATATTTAAGATTTTGTTCATATCAAAATCTTTGACAAACTCAGCCATGAGTTGATGAAAAGAATGTATAGACCCATCAAGGAGGTAGTAATGCCAATTGAGCACTATTCCCTCTAGGGTTTTGGGGAAAATTTTCACAACCACCCCATCCCAAGGTAGGAGTTCCCTAATGGTTGTAGCGTAAGCTTTAATGTGCATATTTGGATCTCCCTCCCCTTTGAACTTGGATGGTCAGGTAGGGGATGTAGGAGAAGAAACCCTCATATGTTTGAAATAAGAGGCTCCTTAAGGTACTCAGAATAAGTCCCCATGTTACTAAAGTCCATTGTTATCATGTTGAAACTAGAGTGAAAATTCAAAATCACATAGGGGTTAGTTTGGTAACCACTACAAGGAATAAAATAACTTTGATAAGGCAATGTGGAATAAGCCAAAAGATAGTTATTTGATTGAGTGGATTTGGAGTACATATGAAAGTAAGGAGGAAGAATGCTATATGTAGGAGGCATGGTGTTTTGTTGTAGTGGAAGGTATGTGGCTTGCATGTAACCTGATGCTACATAAGGTGGGATATATCTTGTCTATGGAGGGGTTGTTGGATGGTGGAGCCTAATCTTATTATAATTTTCAGTTCTTAATAGGGGGGTGTGGGGGGCAACACCCCGCGCCGCCCCCCGGCCCCGCCCACTATGGTCACCATGGGGGTCCAGGGGAGGCATTAACCTACTTGGAAGCCCCCCTTGGTAGGGGTTTTGGGTCAACATCCCCAAAGCAAAATTTAGCTAAAAATGCATTGTAAAATATTGTAATTTCATAGTAAATCTAGACTGTTCACTATTAGGTTGAAAATTTAATGATATAAATTATGTTTGTGCATTTTTTCCATATATGTAACCCTCCTTTTGACATGAGGGCATGGTTTTTATGGTATCATTTTGTATGTGAGTGAAGAGGAGATTGCAATGGATGTATTTTGAGTTTTATCCCTTCATTTTATTGGATTGAATAAAGAAAAAAATTGGCTATTTCTATGTGGATGTAACCCATATTAGGTAAACCACATTAAATCGATGTCTATCTTGTATTATGTTTTATGTATTTTAATTATGTCTTAATTCATTAATATTATTATATGTTATATATTCCTAACAACTGGTATTAGCGCTGAAGGTTTATTTGGTATATAAACTTGCGGGTAAAGAAGGTTTCGGGTTTGAGTGGGAGCAATGGTAGAAGAAGGCAAGTTTAAGGTCAAAAATTTCAATGAACAAAACTACCAGCTATGGAAAATGCAAATGAAGGACTATCTATATCATAAGGATCTTTTCCTATCATTGGGTGGAATAGAAAAGAAGTTGATGACTATAAAGGATGAAGACTAGGAGGTTCTTGATAGAAAGGCACTAAGAACAATACGGCTATGCTTAGCAGTGTCAGTGGCCTTCAATATTTCAAAAGAAAAGATAATAGTGGATGTGATAAAGGCATTAGATAGAGTGTATAAAAAACCCTCAACCTCCAACAAGGTATTTCTTATGAATCATTTATTTAATCTAGAAATGTCAAAATGCGAGTCTGTTGCTGATCATTTAAATGAATTTAACACGGTCACAAATCAATTAAGCTTTGTAGGAGTAAATTTTGATGATGAGGTTAGGGATATTTTGATTTTGTGCTCATTACTAGAAAGTTGGAATGGTTATGAGTAATTTTGTCTCTGGTTCAAACACTCTAAAGTTTGATGATGTTATTGGTGTTATTCTTAGTGAGGAAATGTGACAAAAAAGCACTGGTGAGACATCAGGTAATGATTTGACTATGGAAAATAGGGGAAGACAAAAGGATAGAGGAAAGGGCCTAGGTAATCATGGGAAGTCTAAGAAGGGTAGATCCAAATCCAAAGGAAAGTTGGTATGCTAGATTTGTGGGAAGAAAGGACACCTAAAGAAATATTGTTGGTTTCTAAAAGGAAAATAAAGAGATGGACAACAAAATAAAAATTAGTAAGCAAGTGTAGTAGGTGATGTGTTACAAGATGGTTTAATTCTTTTTTTAGATAATATATATGATTATTGGGTGTTAGATTTAGGGGTTTCATTTCATGTTACACCCCATAAGAAATATTTTTAAGACTATGTTCAAGTTGATTTTAGACAAGTTTATTTGGGTGATGGTGAACCCTAAATTTTTTTAGGAAAGGATAATATACAAATAAAATTATAGAATGGAAACAAATGGTTTCCGAAAGAGGTGAGGCATGTTCTTGAGTTGAAAAGAAATTTAATTTCAGCAGGGCAATTGGGAAGTGAGGGCTGCATAATTACATTTGTAGAAAACTCATGAAAGGTAACTAAAGGATCAATGGTAATAGCAAAAGGAGAGAAGGTAGGTACATTATATTTATCTAATGGTAATTTTGACTCTTCAAATGCTTTAGCTTCTACAAAATTGGATATAAAATTATGTCACCATAGACTTGGGCACATGAGTGAGAAGGGGATGCGAGTTCTCCACTCAAATAATTTGTTACCAGATTTGAAAAAGGTCGTTTTAAATTTATGTGAGCACGTGTGTATGGAAAATAGAAAAGAGTTAGATTTATCAAAGTTGGGAAGATAAAGAAGGATGAAAAGTTAGATATAGTTCATATAGATGTATGGGGACTGGCTCAGGTATCATACCTTGGTGGTTGTTCTTATTACGTTACTTTTATTGATGATGCAACTAGAAAAACTTGGGTTTATAGCATACGAAAAAAAATTGATGTTTTTGATACTTTTAAGAAATGGAAAGTTGAGAATGAGAAAGGTAAAATGTTGAAGTGTGTCAGATCAGACAATAGAGGTGAATACTGTAGCAAATAATTTGATAATTATTTTTCATCCCATGGGATTAGTAAAGAGAAGATAGTTCCAAGAATAACACAATAAAATGGTGTGTCAAAAACAATGAACAAGACAATCATAGAGCGTGCAAGGTGCATGAGATCAGATGCAGGGTTGCCCTTACATTTTTGGGCAAATGTTGTGGATACTACTATTTATTTAATAAACAGAGGGCCTTTAAGTCCTTTGGATGGTGGCATTCTAGAAGAAGCATGGAAAAGTAAAAAGGTAGATTATTCCTTCTTAAAGACTTTTGATTGTGAAGTATTTTTCCATATTGATAAAGAAAATAGAACCAATCTTGAAGCAAAATCCAAGAAATGTACTTTTATTGGATATGGAGTTAATGATTTTGGTTATCGTTTATAAGATTTTGAAAATCACAAAATCATCAGGAGTAGAGATGTGATCTTTATTGAGAAGGTCATGTATAGAGATCAGCTGCAGGGAAAGAAACAAGAAAATTTAAATATTAAATATGTAGTACTTGATGAAATCACTAAAAATAAAATTCTAAAAGTGTCAAAAAATTAGAATGTGCAACAAATACAACAACAAGTACCTCAAACTCCTGAAAGTGTAGTTAGAAGATCTACCAGTGTAAGTAGACTCTCTAAATGATACTCTACTTCACTTTATTATTTATTATTAATTGATGGTGGTGAGCCAGAAAGTTATGAAGAAGTAATGTAGGTAGAAACCAAAAAGAAGTGAGAACAAGGCATAAAGGAGGAGATGGACTCCCTAGTACATAACCAAACTTGGGATTCGATTTGATTGCCTTTAGGTAAAAGATCATTGTAGAATAAATGGGTTTATAGGTTGAAGGAAGAAGATGGAGGCAAAAAGAGGTACAAGGCTAGACTTGTCATAAAGAGGTTTACACAAAATAAAGGTATAGATTTGATGAAATATTTTCTCCATTAGTTGAAATGACTTCTATAACAACTGTTTTAAGTTTGGTGGCATTAGAAGATTTGCACCTTGAAAAGTTAGATGTGAAGATTGCTTTCTTTCATGGTGATTTGTGTTAGGTTGTGGAGCTAAAAGCTTCACTGATGCAGACATGGAGGAGGTTGTTGAGAGGTTGCTGAGTTGTAGAGCAACCGACGTTGGTCTGATCAACCGACATTGGTCATATCCAGTGCAAAGCAAATTGACATTGGTCATGGATCGGTCGACGTCGATAATCTCTAGTTAGACAAGGACCGACGTCGATCGCCTGTGCAGTTCCAAAATTGTCGGTTGCACGAACAGTTTGTTAACGAACTGGTTGTTTGCATGTAGAAGGCTAATTTTAGTCTTGAGCTGCGGATCTAATTATTGTAATTAGATGTCTAATTATTGTTTACATGAGATCTATTTAAGAGACTCATGGGCTGTATTGTAATTTGTTCTAGTTGAGTTGAGCAAGGTTAGCTCCTTCAGAGGGAAGAGAGCAAGGTGTGTTCCTCCTAGTTCCACAGGGGGTGCCGAGTGTGTATGATCAAGTAGAGCTGTAAGTTGTGCAAGTTCTGGTAGAAGATCCATCGGGGTACTAGTTGAAGAATCATAAGGACTTGGTGAGGCAAGGACAAGGGTTCTTTAGGGTGTAGAGAGATCTACATGGTAAGTAAGATCATTGATTTGCAGGTGTGTGTGTGCGAGGTCAAAGGAGGTCTGTGGGGTAGCAAGATCAAAGGTGAAAGCAACACAACAGGTAGCAAGATTAGGGGAGATCTACTTGGAGTACGTTGAGTACTTGGAGTGCGTGGAGTACTCGAATTTAGAGTGCGTGGAGCACTTGTGTACTGGTAGTAGTGATACTGATTGGTGGTACTAGCAGTAGTGATATTGACTGGTTAGAGGTGAACACCAACTCTGTGTTTGAGTTGTGTGTTGGGACCGTAAGAGAGAGAGTGAGCTCTTGAAGAGATTTACTATTTATGCCCTAGAGGTGTGGGAGCCCTAGAGCTATGTAAGGAAGAAGACTGTGGCAATTTTTTTTGTTGTATTTCCTTCTGGAAGAGTATTAATAAAATTGGGTATTGTCTCTCATATTCTGTGTTATTTTTGAATTCTAGTTACTTGTGCATTCTGGTTAAATTCCATGTTTAGTTTCTTATACAAAGGTAATCAATTGTGCTTTTGGGTCCTAACAGTTGGTATCAGAGCATGTTTGTTGTTCTAGATTCCTGACAATTGGTATCAGAGCTAAGGTTGCAGGGAGCAAGTTTGTGTTTGATTACAGGTCACTCTCAGGGGTTTTTGATTGAGTGGGAGTATAGCAATGGCAGAAGAAAGTACACTAAGAATGGAAGAATTGAAAAGCACAAATGGTCAATTACGGTGTTATGGAAAGAAAGAGCAGAAAAAGAAATATAGTTGGTTGGTAGGAGATCAGCATGAAGGAACTGAAGAAGCAGATGTTGCAGGTGTTGTTGCACAAGATGCTCTGGGATGTTCCTTGGATAAAGTAGAATCTTGGTTCATAGATTATGTTGCCTCTTTCCATGTAGCCCCATATAGAGGGGTTGGTGAGCCTTGTCAAAGTATTGGCAAAGGGGAAGTGTTGCTAAAATCATAGGCAGCCAACACATGGGTGTTGAAGAAGGTCATGCAGGTCCCAGTCTTGAAGATGCGGCTAATTGCTTCAGGAAAGTTGGGTGATGAGAGATGCACATAAACTCTCACAATGGATGCACTTGAATTAGCAGGTGGTAAGAAAGTAGGTACTCTTTATCTACTTGCTTGTATTAATGATTCTTCTTCTGTTGCAAGGACGTGCTTTGTAGGCTTGGTCACAGGAGCAAGAAGGAGATGCATGTTCTTAAAAGGAAGTCAGATGTCTTTAACAGACTTAAGAACTGGAAAGCCTTGGTGTTTATGGAGGAGATGACAGACAAAGATCAGCATATGGGACTGAGTAACTCTGAGCAGGGCAGTTTGGACAGGGTTTTGATCCAAAGAGAGCTCGCAGGTAAAAAGTCATCACTCACAGGAGAACACAGGTACCAGCGTCGGTCAAGGAAAATCGGCATCAAATAGACAGGCACCGACATTGATCATGTGCAGAAGGCAAAGTCAGTGGTGTTGGGCAGGTAGAGACCAATATCGGTAGGATAACCAACGTCGGCGACTTGGACAGTCGCATGGAACTGACGTCAGTTAGATGTAGATTGTGTAGTGATCGAGGTCGGTCACTAGAACAGATTTTGGGTGGACAACAAGCTGTCAAGGAGTATCAAACGCCCATGTGGAGGACTAAAAGGGTAAGCCTCAAATTCGTTATTCCTCTTCTTTATACTAGTTGCTCACTGTAGAGCAGGAAGGATCAAGGAAATAGTGGGAGCATGGCATGAACAAGATGCAGAACCAAACGAGAGATTTGGTAGGGTTGCCAGCCAGTATGAAAGCACTAAAAGATGAATGGATACCTTGGTTGAAGAATAGAGAGAATGGATACGTGAGACAGAAGGCCATGTCATATGGTCTTGAGGAAGCTGTAGGACAGTGGTACAGGTTTGACAGGTGGATGACAAAGCATGACTTTAGTCAATGTCATTGTAACCATTGTGTTTGTCTTACCAGGGGGACGATGGTCGCAACATTATCCTGTTACTGTATGTGGAGGATGAGCTTGTTGCAGGTTCAAACATATAGGGTTTTGCTGAGCTAAAGGTAAGGTTAGTTCAGTGGTTTGCCATGAAGGATTTAGGAGTAGTGAAATTCTTTGGCATGAGTAATCCTAGAGACATGGAAGATCACATGTTGATGTTGTCACAGGATGATTGTGTGAAGGTAGTGCAGGATGCAGTACGGCAAGCACACCTATGGATGGACAGTTCACAGAATAGGGTCCCCAATCACATGATGAGGTTGAGTACATGTGTACTCCCTGAGTTTTCCCCAGCAGTAGGAGCTGTCAGAGAGTTAGGAGCCAATTCGGAGAAGTGGGTTCTCAGGTATTTGAGAGGGACCAGCAGCAGGTATACATGTTATTCAGGGTCAGGACTTCACTACATGGGTTTGTAGGTTCGGATGTGGTAGGTTACTTGGATGATAGGAGGTGTACCACAGGTTGTGTGGTGGTTGGTCTTCAAGATTGAGCTTGAAGAGGGATACAAGCCAGGAAATAGATTACACGGTGTATAGGTACAGGTACAGTGCAGCTGTTTATCTCCAAGTGGGAGATTGTTAGGTTATGGAGCTAAAAGCTTCACTAATGCAGACATGGAGGAGGTTGTTGAGAGGTTGCTGAGTTACAGAGCAACTGGTGTCGGTCTAATCAATCGATATCGGTCATATCCAGTGCAAAGCAAATCGACATCGGTCATGGATCAACCGACGTCGGTCGCCTGTGCGATTTCAGAACTGTCAGTTGCATGAACAATTTGTTAACAAATCGGTTGTTTGCATGTAGAAGGCTAATTTTAGTCTTGAGCTATGGATCTAATTATTGTAATTAGATGTCTAATTATTTTTTGCATGAGATCTATTTAAGAGACTCATGGGCTGTATTGTAATTTGTTCTAGTTGAGTTGAGCAAGGTTAGCTCCTTTAGAGGGAAGAGAGCAAGGTGTGTTCCTCCTAGTTCCACAGGGGTGCCGAGTGTGTATGATCAAGTAGAGCTACAAGTTGTGCAAGTTCTGGTTGAATATCCATCGGGGTAGTGGTTGAAGAATCATAAGGACTTGGTGAGGCAAGGATAAGGGTTCTTTAGGGTGTAGAGAGATCTACATGGTAAGTAAGATCATTGATTTGCAGGTGTGTGTGTGCGAGGTCAAAGGAGGTATGCGGGGTAGCAAGATCAAAGGTGACAACAACACAACTGGTAGCAAGATCAGGGGAGATCTACTTGGAGTACATTGAGTACTTGGAGTGCGTGGAGTACTCAAATTTGGAGTGCGTGGAGCACTTGTGTACTGGCAGTAGTGATACTGACTTGTTGGAGGTGAACACCAACTCTGTGTTTGAGTTGTGTGTTGGGATCGTAAGAGAGAGAGTGAGCTCTTGAAGAGATTTATTATTTATGCCCTAGAGGTGTGGGAGCCCTAGAGGTGTGTAAGGAAGAAGACTGTGGCAATCTTCTTTGTTGTATTTCCTTCTGGAAGAGTATTAATAAAATTGGGTATTGTCTCTCATATTCTGTTTTATTTTTGAATTCTAGTTACTTGTGCATTCTGGTTAAATTCCGTGTTTAGTTGCTTATACAAAGGTAATCAATTGTGCTTCCAGGTCCTAACAGTTGGTATCAGAGCATGTTTGTTGTTCTAGATTCCTGACAATTTGAAAGAGGAAATACATATGGAGTATCCATAGGGATACGAAGTAAAAGATAAGGATAAAATGGTGTGCAGGTTGAAGAAGAGTTTGTATGGTCTAAAGTAAGCTCCAAGGTTGTGGTATTTAAAATTTGACATGTTTATGATAGAATAAGGTTATAGTAGATGTCATTCTGACCACTGTGTCTATTTTAAGAGATTAGATAATGGAAAATATATTATATTGTTATTGTATGTAGATGGCATGATTTTTTTAGGGTCTAATATGCAGGATATAAATGATTTCAAAAGAAAATTAGAAAATTCATTTGCAATGAAGGATTTGGGTGTTGTAAATCAAATCCTTGGTATGAGAATAATAAGAGATAGGAAAAATAGAAAACTGATATTGTCTCAATAAGAGTACATCAAGGTGTTAGTCAGGTTCAATATGTAATATGCAAAACCTATAAGTACACCTTTGGGAGGCCACTTCAAATTAAGCAAGGAATAGTGTCCTAAAATGCAATAAGAAATCAATTACATGTTTAAAGTTTCATATGCTTCAGTAGTTGTAATTTTAATGTATGCTATGGTGTGCATAAGACATGATATTGCTCATGTAGTAGGAGTTGTCAACAGGTTATGAAGAATCTAAGAAAAGAGGAGTGAGATCCAATCAAGTGGATTCTTAGGTACTTGAGAGGGACCACTGATAGATGATTGTGCTATGAAGGTTTAGATGTTATGTTACAAGGATATGTTAATTCAAACATGACTGGAGATTTAGATGGTAGGATAAGCACCATAAGTTATGTTTTCACTATTGGTGATACAATAGTTAGTTGGATTTCAAAATAGTAGAAGATAGTTACTTTGTCAACTATAGAGGTAGAGTATTTTATAGCTATAGAATCTAGCAAGGAGATGATATGGATGCAACGTTCCATGGAAGAGTTGAGGCAAAAGTAGGAATATTTTAAGTTGTATAGTGATATCTAGAGTATGATTTATTTAGCAAAGAATTCAACTTTTCATTCAAGAACCAAACATATACAACTTAGGTATCACTTCATTCATTTAGTTTTAGAGTATGGTCAACTGAAGTTGGAAACGATCCATACGAGTCAATATCCTATAGATATGCTAACAAAAGTAGTCACAAAAGAGAAACTAGAGAGTTTTTCATCTTCAATAGGTCTTCAGGGATAACAAGGAAGATGAGAAACATGCTAGGGTCAAAGTTTAAATAAAATTTCAAGGAAGAGTTGTGGTGGTGGAGTTGCAACAATTAATCTCCAAGTTGAAGATTGTTGGATGCTCCCCCCCACCACTATGGTCACCATGGGGGTTCAGGCAGGTGGTGAACTACTTGGAACACCCCCCTAGCAGGGGTTTGGGGTAATGCCCTCAAAGAAACATTTAGTTAAAAATGCATTATAAAATATTGTAATTTCATATTAAATCTGGACTGTTCACTATTAGGTTACAGATCTAACAATATAAATTATGTTTGATATGATTGCATGGTAATTATAGTGGCACACTGTATATGAGTGAAGAGGAGATTATAGTGGATGTTTCTATTTAGATGTAGCCCATATTGAGTGAACCACATTAAATCTATGTCTATCTTGTATTGTGTTTTCTATATTTAATTCTATCTTTATTTTATTAATATTGATTTATGTTCTATATTCCCATCAAGGGTTGTATATGGGAAACATGTAACTCGAAGGTGTAAATAATGGTGGATTGTTGGCCACCACATCATTTTGAGAAGGTGAAGCATAAGTTTATACACTCTCCATTAGGGTTTGAATAGGATCTTGATAGGATGAATGAACTTTAGAGGCATTTAGATTGGGGACCCCATGAGTAAGGATATCCCTAAGGGGTTGGTGAGAGACATGTTTTGGTGGGAGTGTGTGTTCCTAATATGGTAGAAGAATGTAAGCTTGTTATTATGGTGTTTGATGAGTTGTCATTTGGATATGATAAGGAGAGGGATGATCTTGTGTAAAAGAATTCGGTCCAATCCCCTGACCTAGAGTTTGTTGGTTATTCTCTACATTATAAATATAACCCACTAGGGTCATGATGAGTTGGTTTGTGCCAAAATTGGTGTTAAGCCCAAGAGCCTTTTATATGATAGGGGTAGATATGTAAGATAGGTTAGTATAAGGAAGTTGGTTTGGGGTTGGATCCCCATGGGTAGTGGTTTTAGTTTGTACTAGTAGGTTGGAGGTGTCTTGACTCCTACTAAGGGATGCACAACCGTTTTCATATGATTAACTTTGCCTTCTAATTGGTAGATCCTTCCCAGGTAATGATCATATTTAGTAATGCTTTCTACATTAGGGCTTCATAGGCTGATTGATGGCCTTTTGTCCATATGGGGAGTGACCATGCATCCTCTAATAAGGGTCATACCATACGAGTTAGGGTGGTTACTTACAGTTTCAAACATGTCTCAAATTTTCTCTATGGAGACCCCACTCCTGGTTTGGGTGTTAGGATGAGAGTAATCATAGAATTGGTAGTTGACATTTCTTTTGAAGGTTAGGTTGTTCCAACTCATTAATGAAGGCTCGCTAAAGTTGATCTAGCTTCTCCTATAGCCCTCTAGGTTGAAAAATCGACCTATGTCATATCTAGATATATTTTGGGGGTATATGAATACTCTCAGAATAAATGGAAGGAGGAAGGAAAAATGGATACGTAAGGATCTAGAAGAGGTATAAATGGATAAATGCAAAGGATTGAAGTCATTCATGTCATCTTCATTAATTTTTGTACATGGGAATAATGCATGCTAAACTATGTACTCGATTCCTCATGGTTAGGTCGAGGCAACCAATGTAATATATGGGCTATGGATTGGGTTGATTGTTTGGTGGAATGGGATTTAGAATAGGTGGTAAAAATGGGTTCTCATGATAAAACCAAAATACTTCATTAATGTCATAGTTCTCGTTAAGAGCGTCAAGTTGTGTAGAAATAAAGCTCCAAGGTCATTATATTTCCAAGGTCGTAAGGAGGTGAAGCTATTAGTCAATGCTAGGACTAGGGAAATAATGGAGACTAGGTTAAATGACTCAGAAAATGAGATCAACTTTGTCAAGTTGGCTATGCCCAGTCAATGTCATCCATAAAGGTGAATGATATAAGATAAGGCTAGACCCAAGGAGAAGAAGAAAGGGGAAATGGAAAACTAGGCTTCGATAACATTGTAATGATGACCCTTATTCTAAGGGAGGACAATGATTGGTGGATCATGAATTTATTCTTGTTATTATAAGGCAATGATAAATTTTATAATGAGGTGAGGGACTAGGGTAGAATGACAAACCTCTCTTCTAATTTCGGTATTAATATCAGATTGTATGCCAAATGTGGTGTTGGGTGCTCTAACCCTAGGGAAAAGACATTCTCTAACAAGACTGGGTGTTTTGATAAGTGTCATCCAATATGGATTAGGCAATGTGTAAGTGTATGAACTTGTTTGTATATATTGTGTAAGGACTTGCTATGTTGCTAGAAGCAAGGTTTTTATTTTTAGCTTGTATGGTTGGACAAGGCTTTTGATAATGTTTTAGTGATTTTTTTTGTTTTTTCTTGCTAAATTTTAAATGTTGAAAGTAAATAAATGAAAAAATAAAAAATGAATGGAAGCAAAAAAAAATTTATCATTTTCCAATGATTTGACAATGCATACAAAGAGAGAAGAAGAAATCTACCCTATTGTGAAAGATGTTGAATTTTCCTAGCTTTGTTTAAATGCAATCTAAGTGAGGGTGATTTTATAGTTTTTTTTGTTGATTGTGGAGATGGATCTAACATGAATTATGTTTTATATATATTCAAACAATTCAATAAATGATCTATCCTAAAACAAAAACACTCTAATACTTTTACAATTTTCTTGCAAACCCACAAACTAAGCTAGTTTTCTGACTTTCCTAGTTATAGCATGCAAGTTTCAAATGATTTATTTGAAATGAAGTAAAAAATATAAAATTTAATTTTTATATTGACCTAAATAATTTAAAATTAATCTAATATAATGAGAAAAATCATAAATATGAAAGCCTCTTGTTTACCTAGAGCTTATATAGAGTTTTGTGGTTTGTTAGTTGATTGTTTTGAGAGCAATAGAGTCTATTTTGAATCTAAAAACTAACTACTGTGTTGGCTAAAAGTGTAGGAATTTTTTCCTAAAATATTCCTAAATTTTGATTTCAATATTGTATTATAATCAAAGTAAATCTAATGAGAGGGATGTAATAAAATAATCTATTTAATGTTTTTTAATAGCAAAGATGGGGAAAAGGAAGGGAGTTATTTTTCCTACCAAATTTGATTTTTTTCCAAAACAAATATTTAAGCTAATACAAGAATGAATACTAATATAATATAATATATTAGAATAAAACAATTAAATTTAAGTTAAGAACCTCCAACTTGATTCTGATGTAGACTAGCTGAAAGTAAGAGATTTTTCGCACTATGGTCCTCAATATGTTGGCTCTTTTTGCTCAAATAAATATGTTAAGAACTATCCAAAAAATAGGATGAATAGATGAATTTAGAAAATGAGAGAATAAAATAAGATACACAGCTCTAAACAAGGAACATCTGACTGTGGTTGGTTGAAGATACTGTTTGTAAAGACTAGGTTATAAGAACAATGGCTCTTCTTATCTAGAACTGTGTAGTTGAACATGAAAGTAATCAAATCGAAGCTCTAAAGTAATTATAACAGGTTGTGGTTGTAACGGATTCAAAATTATTAAGCATATAATTCAATTTTTTGGATCTAAAATCAAGACAAAATTATCTTACTTGTAGAAGAGCAATGGGGCTTGTATGAAGGAGTTTAACTGAGATAAACTTAGGAGGGACTCAAAATGATTGAAAATAGAAGAGGGAGCGAGTTAGTCCTGATGGGAGGCAAACTTAGGATAGATAAAGAATAATCACAACAATAATCATGTAAAATATTTCAATGAATTAATCAAGTAAGCTTAATTTAGAAGATGGAACAATGGTGATGGAACCACCCTTATTTTTAGGGGCGATTAGGTAACCATCACTTTTGAAGATGAAATTGTCACTGCATATTACAAAACCACACTTATTTTAATACATAACCACCCTATTAGGATTAAAATTTTGTGATAGTTTACACAACCATTGTGAAGAATCCATCATGAAGGCAATGATTATTTAACCTCAAAGGATGGTTCTGCCACTTGAAAAGGTAGTTCTGTCACCAATGAGAAAATTTTGAAAATATGTTGAGGGGATATGCAAAGGTCAACAAAAAGGGGTTTTTGGATACTTGAGAGAGAGGGAAAAAAGGAGGAAGTGTAATAGGGTTTTTGTTTGAGAATTATTAGGAGGTCACTACATCATCATTAGACCTATCATGTCAAGAATAATGCACCATGCAAAATTGGGTACATACAAGCAACAATCCACATACTATATAAACATGTCAAGGCCAAAATCAAAATGAATGAAGGTCTATTTGAGTGCTTTGAGAGTGACATATGCATCAAAAAAGGCTACCCTTTGTCTCCCACTTTGTTTGGGTTATATATTTACAAGCTAGAAGAATGGATAAACAAATATGAGGGTAGAGAGGTTCATCTAACCAAAGTTATTTTGAAACTCTTCCTATATGTTGATGATCTTATTCTTATTGCATAAAAAATCCAAGGCTTTAGAGACCACTAACAAGCCCTATAAATTTTATGTAAAGAGGTTGTGATGCAGGTAAACATTGGTAGAACTAAGATTCTGTTGGGAAATAACGAAAGCACACAATTGATTACCAAACAACTTAACATGCGGAAATTAACCATAATACACAAGTAACTAGAATTCAGAAATAACACAGAATATGAGAGACAATACACAACTTGTATTAATACTCATCCAGAAAAGAATACAATAAAGAGACGCCACTCTCTTCCACCTTACAGAGGCTTCCCACACCCCAAGTGTACAATAATTCTCTCCTCAAATCTCTCTCTCTTACGGTCCCAACACCCAACTCAAACACAGAGTTGGTGTTCACCTCCAACCAGTCAGTATCCACTACTGCCAGTACACCAGTGCTCCATGCACTTCACAAGTGATCCACGCACTCCACAAGTACACAATCGTACTTCAAGTAGATCTCCCCTGAACCTGCAACAACCTGCAACTCAAATGATCTTACTTATGGAAGGAACTGCCTTGCCTTCCTCTTTGCTCTCTTTCTGAGTACACACTGTACTCCAAGTAGATCCTGCCTGATCCTGCTCCCTGTTGTGTTGCTGTCCTATCTGATCTTGCACACCTACAAATCAATCTGGTTCTGCACACCTGTGAACCTTAGACCTTGCACACACATACACCTACAGATCAATGATCTTACTTACCATGTAGATCTCCAAAAGTAGCCATGCACGCCTACTGACCAAGATCCTACACACTTGAAGAATCTTGCTGATTCTCCAAAACCAGCACCCACCTTGGCACTACTGTGGAACTAGGAGGAACACCCTTGCTCACCTCACACATAGAAAGAGCTAAATTTGCTCAACTCAAACTAGAACACTTTACAATACAACCAATGAGTCTCTTAAATAGATCTTATGCAAACAATAATTAGACATCTAATTACAATAATTAGATCTACAGCTTTTAGTCTAAATTTGGATCTTGACATGCAAACACTTGGTTCGTTAACTAACTGCCCGTAAAACTTGCAGTCTGAACCGCACAGGCGACCGACGTCGGTCCATGTCTGCCTAGAGGTGACCGACGCTGGCCGATCCCCGACCGACATTGGTTGCTTCTCTTCGCTATCCTACTGACATCGGCTGATCAGACCGACATCGATTGCTCTGCAACTTAGTAACCTTTAGCAACCTCCTCCCCTATTTGCATCAGTTAAGCTTTTAGCTCCACAATCTAACAATCTCCCACTTGGAGATAAACAACTACACTGTACCTGTATCTGTACCCCATTTAATCTATTTCCTGGCTTGTATCCCTCTTCAAGATCAATCTTGAAGACCAACCACCACACAACTTGTGGTGCACCTCCTGTCATCCGAGTACCTTGCCACATCCGAACCTAAAAACTCATGTAGTGAAGTCCTGACCCTGCATAACATGAATCCCTGCTGTTGGTCCCTCTCAAATACCTGAGAACCCACTTCTCTGAACTGGCTCCTAACTCTCTGACAGCTCCCACTGCTTGGAAAAACTCAGGTCTATACCAGACCTCATGTGATTTTGAACACTGAACTGTCCAGCCCTTAGTGTGCTCCAGTTCTACATCCTGAACCTCGCCAACACCTGATTCACATCAGCTCCCACTGGAGACAAAATCAACCTGTGATCTCCATGTCTCCCATGCCAAAGAATTTTGCTGCTCCAAATTCTTCATGACAAACCCCTGAACTAACCTTACCTTTAGCTCAGCAAAACCCTGTATGTACAAACCTGCTAGCTAGCATACTATCCACATACAGTAATAAGATGATGTCATGACCATCATCCCCCTGGTAAAACAAACCACAGTAGTTACCCTGACATTGACTAAAGCCATGCTTTGTCATCCACCTGTCAAAACTTGTACCACTGTCCTGCAGCTTCCTCAAGACCATATGACCTGGTCTTCCGTCTTCCGTCTTATGTGTCCATTCTCTCTATTCTTTAACTAAGGTATCCATTCTTCTCTTTGATTTCATACCGACTGACAACCCTACCAAATCTCTCGTTTGGTTCTGCATCATATTCTTGCCACGCTCCCACTGTTTCCTGGATCCTTCCTGCTCTGCAGTCAGCAACAAGTATAAAGAAGAGGAACAATGAATTTGAGGCTTACTTACCACCTTCAATCCTCCATACGGGCATTTGAGACTCCTTGACAACTTGCTGTCTGCCCAAAATCTGTTACAGTGACCAACCTCAGTCACACCACAGTCTGCATCTGACCGACATCAGTTTCCATGCGCCTGTCTTGACTACCAACTCTACCGACGTCAGTGTCCCTGTTGCCGACGTCGGTCTTACCTATTGTCAACGTCGGTCCCCCTGACCGACGTCGATCTTACCCTGCCCGACATCACTGGCTTCAGTCTGCACATGACCAACATCGGCACCTATTTGTTTGACGCCGGTTCTCCTTGATCGACGTCGGTACCTGTGTTCCCCTGTGAGTGATGACTTTTTACCTGCAAGCTCCTTTGAATCAAAACCCATGTCCAAACTGCCCTACCCAGAAGTATCCAGCCCCATCCACTGAACTCTGTTCGTTATCTCCTCCAAGAACACCAAGGCTTTCCAGTTTTTAAGCCTGTCAAATATATCAGTCTTTCTCTTAAGGACATGCATCTCTTTCTTACTCATGTGACCAAGCCTACAAAGCCACGTCTCCGCAACATAAGAAAAATCAGTAATATAAGCAAGTAGATAAAGAGTACCTACTTTCTTACCACCAACTAATTCAAGTGTATCCGCTGTGAGAGTTCTTGTGCATCTCTCATCACCCAACTTTTCTGAAGAAATTAGCCACATCTCCAAGCCTGGGACCTGCATGACCTCCTTCAACATAATCTATTAACCAAGATTCAACTTTATCCAAGAAACATCCCAGAGCATCCTGTGCAACAACACCTGCAACATCTGCTTCTTCATTTCCTTCATGCTGATCTTCCACAAACCAACAATTTTCTTTTACCTGCTCTTTCTTTCCATAGGACCGTAAGTGACCATTCGTGCTTTTCAATTCCTCCATTCTTAGCTTACTTTCTTCTGCCATTGCTCTACTCCCACTCAATCAGAAACTCCTGAGAGTGACCTGTAACCAAACACAAAACTTGCTCCCTACAACCTTAGCTCTGATACCACTTGTTGGGAAATAACAGAAGCACACAATTGATTACCAAACAACTTAACATGTGGAAATTAACTAGAATACACAAGTAACTAGAATTCAAAAATAACACAGAATATGAGAGACAATACACAACTTGTATTAATACTCATCCAGAAAAGAATACAATAAAGAGACGCCACTCTCTTCCACCTTACAGAGGCTTCCCACACCCCAAGTGTACAGTAATTCTCTCCTCAAAGCTCTCTCTCTTACGGTCCCAACACCCAACTCAAACACAGAGTTGGTGTTCACCTCCAACCAGTCAGTATCCACTACTGCCAGTACACCAGTGCTCCACGCACTCCACAAGTACACAATCGTACTTCAAGTAGATCTCCCCTGAACCTGCAACAACCTGCAACTCAAATGATCTTACTTATGGAAGGAACTGCCTTGCCTTCCTCTTTGCTCTCTTTTTGAGTACACACTGTACTCCAAGTAGATCCTGCCTGATCCTGCTCCTTGTTGTGTTGCTGTCCTATCTGATCTTGCACACCTGTAAATCAATCTGGTTCTGCACACCTATGAATCTTAGACCTTGCACACACATACACCTGCAGATCAATGATCTTACTTACCATGTAGATCTCCAAAAGTAGCCATGCACGCCTGCTGACCAAGATCCTACACACCTAAAGAATCTTGTTGATTCTCCAAAACCAGCACCCACCTTGGCACTGCTGTGGAATTAGGAGGAACACCCTTGCTCACCTCACACACAGAAGGAGCTAACTTTGCTCAACTCAAACTAGAACACTTTACAATACAACCAATGAGTCTCTTAAATAGATCTCATGCAAACAATAATTAGACATCTAATTACAATAATTAGATCTGCAGCTTCTAGTCTAAATTTGGCTCTTGACATGCAAACACTTGGTTCGTTAACTAACTACCCATAAAACTTGCAGTCTGAACCACACAGGGGACTGACGTCGGTCCCTGTCTGCCTGGAGGTGACCGACGCCGGCTGATCCCTAACCGACGTCGGTTGCTTCTCTTCACTATCCTACCGACGTCCGCTAATCAGACCGATGCCGATTGCTCTGCAACTCAGCAACCTTCAGCAACCTCCTCCCCTGTTTGCATTAGTGAAGCTTTTAGCTCCATAACCTAATAGATTCTAGTATTTTCCCTTAAAATCACTACTTGAACCACTACTACATTTCATGAGAATAGTGTTACGAATTATGTCAATTTAACATCGACCATTAATTTATATTTTTAATTTTTTTTACTTATTTCGTGATGCAACAAAGTAGTACAAATGCAATGCAACTTACGTTAGGGTTGCTTTGCAAAAAATCTTGAATTGAAACAATAAAAGTGGGAGGGCATGTTTTATTAGAGCCAAATACATCCCAAGATAACACAAATTTATCATTTCTCAATGTATCAAGAATTAAAAAAATTATAATGTATGATGCGTAAGTGTCATTGAATTTCCTTTTTGGACCTCTAAAGTAGTTCTTTCTAACAATTTAAGCAAGGAAAAATGAAAACTAACAATCTTATCACTGTAACATGAAGTGCAACTAGCACCACAAATTGGATCAATTTTGTGTTGTTATGCAACTAGTGGTGAGGTGAGTTCAGAGAGAATCAACTAACTACACACATGGCATTACCCAATGATCCTAAAAAAAATCATGTAAAATATGCCAAAGTTGCATGAGTCATGGTCGAGTCCCCTAAAAACACCATATTCCAAGTAAATATTTAAAGAACTAAAAAACACCATCAAATATGGTATTTTATATTTCCAAAATTGACTTTTGATCACTAACCTGTAACTATAATTCATCCCTTAGAATGGGCCAAGACACCCATTCCCTGGCTTAATTGCAAAAAATATTAGAGATGACCTTGATTCATAAAAAGTAAGCATATTAGACCACAATATTTTAGACATCAAAAGCCAAGGTCATGCCTTGTGTGCCCTTGGAGGGTGACGAATCTTGAAAATTTTATTTAGGAACTAGTGTGGGATTTTGTTGTAAGGACACAAAATAAACATACCAACATTATAAGAAGCAATAAGGGCTTAGATAATAATCATGTATGGTTAGAAGAATAAGAAAATCAACAATAGACTAAACTCTTAGAAGATTAACATGGAGCCATCACACATTTTAGGGAATAGTTACTAAGCTTGTGTATCATATAATGTTTGATCATTAACATCCTTAGTTCAACCTAATTCATTCCTATTCAACCCACGGGATCTTATTAGACCTATCCCAATAGTTTTTGGTCTTGTTGGACAAGTTCATGTTAATCAAACAAAACCACACTATGGCCTTGTCCCCTGACCTCTAATAGTCACCTTTTCAGATCGAGACATTTCACAATGGCTCTCTCGTGCATTTAGTAAAGTTGGTTAACAAAATTATTCCAAAGATTTTCCTATAAAATCACATCAAGTCCACTCATTATTCCCCCATTAGATCTTTTTAGCAATTGCACTGCACATTAAGCAAAAGAGCATTACTTATTCATTTCTCAATTCTAAAGCATTCTAACAGTCATAAGCTAAGTTTGAATATTATTTATTACAGGTCAAATACATCCATTTTCAGGCATTCCAATCAATCTTCTAGCTATATCCATTATAGTTGCATAGTCACAAATCACACAATCACCCTAGGAGGGATAACTACATCGATCTAAGGCCCATTTGAGTTATGTAAGAAATGCTCAGTTACAAGATGTTTCTAAGGTTATATTGACCATTCTCACTACCCCATTTTTACCCTATTTGTTATTTAATACATAGGTATGACTAGGGTTTTGTATTATGTAGATATTTTATGCAGTATATTAGCACACAAGGCTCAATAATCAACCTTTAAAAGTAGGCGTACATGCCCAAATCAATAAATCAGGAATACAATCAACTAAGATGGGACCACAGTTAGCAAAGAAGGCCACAGTGCACCCATGTTCACCTCCCCTGGACTCATCCTGACAAACTGAGAATTACTCTTTATGGATACAACTATGTTTGCAGATCATTTTCATAGTTTCTAGTGATAGTAAGATTGCGCAGTCAACATTTGATATGTTTTAAGGAGGTTTGCACATCCTTAGGCTCACTTACTATTTTTAGCAAGTCTTTTATTTATGTAAATTAGGTAACATATCAACATTTCTATTTCAATAGTTTGATTCCATTAGTTTAAATTACTTATATTAAGAGGGTTAAGCATTTTGGTGAACCCACTATTTTTAAAATATTGTTTGTTGTTTTCTTTAATTTTTGGGATATAATTTATTTCAAATTTTTATAAATTCTTGACCTTGAAAGAAAACAACTTTCAACCTTGAATAAAATATGGCACAAAACAATTCAATTTAATCAAGCTCAGATTAAATCCAACACTGAATAAATTGTCTAATCACCTTGGATCATTCCAACATTGAAGCTTGTTCTTTTGACAGTGCGCTGAAATTTGCTTGATTTATGAAAACAATTTTTTTTTGCTATCATTCTTTTCTTTATTTTTTATTTGTTTTCTCTTGTTTTAGAATTTTGTTCTGGCACTTTTCAAACTACTTAGTGACTCTCATGAAGAGCTACATGATGTTCTATTTACAAACATCATGTCATGAGTGGTGTATCCCAATACTAATAGCCACAATACAACACTAAACACAAAGTTTAGTTTCTATGTGCCTCATGGTATATCTGAAATGTCTAGGGTCCCTTGTTTATACCATAGTAAGCTTATTTTAGTTATTTGATTTGTGATGCACTTGAGAGGAGCGTATCGCCTTGATAAATTACTCTCATCATATCCTCAAAATTAGGGTTAGTGGGCTACAAGCATGGTTCTACCTCTATAATTAGTGTTATGAAACATTAGGTCGACACCAATCAACGAATGAACAAGTATAATTAAGATCTTACATATCATTCAAACCCTTCACTAGATCACCTTCATACCTTGATTTGTACTTATATTGTATTCATAGTCATTAACATTTCTTAAATTATATTGTAACATTACTTGACTCATATTGTATTATATGCCTCTAAGGCGTAGTGCTAGATTAAGTGGTATCTCTATTTCACATAGTTTCCATTGGTTTCTTCTACAATGACATGTCAAGATATTTTATCTTAAACTAATAATGCCACTATTCAAATTATTTAGTCCCCTACAAATGAGGTTCATATTGAAACTAACAATGAAAGTAATCGAGAAGACTATCATAATGAACATGAAACTCATATTGACCCAAATGAGCTTAATGGAGTTGATCAAATCAAGTAAAATAATCATTTGAATTTCATTAAGGTCTTCAAGAGAAACCCAATAAAGTGAATAAGATCATTTCTCTTCTTCTAGCAGTAAACCTGAGCATCAAGCTAAGTTAGCCACATCTATACCACACAAGTTTCTTTTTCGGGTTATCAAATCTGCTACTTCCAATGTTTTTACTTCTATTATTGCATCTATTCCAGTTTATATTCCACAACACCATATCTTGTTTTGGAATCCTCAACTGATTTCTAACAATTACCCATGCCTATGCCTACTCATGCTACTTACACTCCACCTATTAACTCTTCAAATACTACTTTAGAACATACCATTCTTGGCATTACAAGCTAAGTTGGCCCACATTGAGAAAGCCATTTCTCATGCTAGCCTTTCCATCGACTCATCTTCCTTGTTACATAGCCTTTTGGCACCCTTAATTGAATCTTATCCATTACCAGTGGGGTTTGTGGCTCCCAAGCTTCCTCTTTATGAAGGCAAAGGTGATTCTGAACAACATTTATGTGCCTTCCATATAGTTTTTCTAAACTATGTAGATAATGATAAATTATTGATAAATAGTTTTTCAAGAAGTCTAAAAAAATATGTTCTTAAATGGTTCTATGATCTTCCTCTTCAATCAGTAAAGGCTTTCAATCATTTGGCCAATAAAATTTTGACACACATTTCTATCAAAATTGGCGAAAAGTTATCATATGCTCAAATTGCAAAGCTCAAACAAGGGTTTAGTGAAACAATCAATGAATATGTGTTAAAGTACAAGACTATGCTTGCCAAAATGATAAATCAAATGGTTGATAATGAGCTTCAAGATATTTTTACACAAATTTTGCTCTCTTCTCTTCAAGAGTCCATTATTTTTTATAAGTTCAAATCCTTTGATGAACTATGCCATATAGTTAAAGAACACAAGGTCAAGTTACTTACTTTGAACAAGCTTAAGTATGTTTCAAATGTTCTTTCCACTTCAAATGCCAAGTTTCAAAGCAAGCTAAATTATAAGAGTAAACTAGCTAAAAGTAAGAATGAAGCAAAAGTTACAGTTAATTCTATATATTTTATGAAAACTTGGTAAATAGATGATTAATTCCCTAATTAGACAAACTTTTGCATAAAATTAGAATGTTACAGATATGTAATAAATGACACAAAGTGATTTGAAACTTGTTATATTTAGAAAGATGCTAAAAAGAGAAAATGCTAAAAGGAAATAACTTAGCTAGAAAATAGGAATGCACTATTGTAATTGAAAATGTGAAATCCATTGTGGTTCTATAATGATGTTGTGAATCATGAATATTGTTTCACTTAGATCTAGAACAAGGTCTTTAGAATTGGATAGGGTTGACCTATGCTATATTCTTAGAGCGTGCTAGCATCTGGTGAGTGTTTATTCTCTGTGACTAATGTGATAGATTTGCTTCATTTGTATGTTCTATTTTACTGTACGGGAGCTCTCAATCTATTATGAAAACCACTATATACATTCTTCTTCACTTGTAACCCTTGCTCAATAGACCATGAATGATAAGTAGAATAATACATAAAAAATG
This sequence comes from Torreya grandis, assembly GCA_037957365.1. Lineage (NCBI taxonomy): Eukaryota > Viridiplantae > Streptophyta > Pinopsida > Cupressales > Taxaceae > Torreya > Torreya grandis. The sequence goes on along the minus strand of JARHVA010001828.1, from coordinate 980,685 downwards.
GTAAGTGGTTGAATTTGTGTTATGCCTCAACACCTCATGTGTTGAGTGATGCTCATATACTAATATTCTGAAGAGGGACCAAACTTCATGTAGTTCTTCCATGTTATGGTGGTATGTGTGAGACATTGGTACAAAATGCTAAATGCTAGTGCAATCCTACTGTGATTAAGTACTTCAACAATGACCTGTGACCTTGGAGATGTATACAGAGTTAGCTTAGAACTAGTAGGGTTGTGTGGACTCCGAATTGAGAAAATAGGTGTTTTTCTCTCAATGTGCAATTATATATTATGGTGCCTTTATATCATATGATTCTCTTGTGGATAATGGTTAGAAAATATGGCTTTATAGCGATAATTTTGGAATTCCTTAGGTTGAGACTCAAAAAATGTGTGGGATGATCCGTTGGGTAATTTTGAATTTGAAAAAAGATTCGTTGTTTTGCGGAAGGACGTGATTAGTAGAATTAGACAGAACCCAAAAGTAGGATAGACTTAAATGGAACGACCTTGTCTACAGAGCAGGTACAACTAAAATAGAAGTTTAGATCAGTGTGAAAGTAAGTTTAGACTTTTAGGTCGTTGGATTTGGATGTTTAGAATCAAAATTTTCTTAAGAGGTAAGGGTCATCCACATAAGAAGTGAAGGAAGGGTGGCCAAAAAATACATGGGCTCCAAACTCTATTGTTTGCCCAATATTTTCATTTGCTTCTTTAAGAAAGAAGAAAAACTTTTACATGATGGTTAAATGGACGTCAAATTTTAATTAAGTTATTTTTGTTGACATCTCACACTATTATACTCCAACTCTACCACACTACACCTGTCATTGTAAAGTACATATATCAACGTAAAACTATTAAATAAAAAATGATTATAATTACATAACATTCCAAAAAAAAAAAAAAAAAAAGAAAAGACACATTGGACGGGCACGTTACCCGAGAAACAAAGACGACGCTTAACTGTCTTATAAAAACGGTGATGGCATTCCCTGGCGGCGATATGGAAGTTATATCATCTGAGACACCGAAGGATTTAACACGTAGTAACCGACAATGATTTTTAATGGCGGCTCGGCGGAAAGGAGATGATACTATATATACAAAGCATCTGGCATACTTCTGTTTGATATTTGTCCGACTAGGAAGTTTCAGATCTGACACAAATCCATGAAAATCTTAAAAGTCGAGCGTTTCAAAATGAATTATTATAGTCGGCACAAATATCTTTCCTTTCCGTCATGCCATTCCAATAAGTTGGACTTTTTCATGGAATCAACTCCATTGGGTAAACCCTTTCGATGTTCACGAAGGAAAAAATTGTGATATTGGAATGTAATCTTTCGGTTTTTTCTTTTAAGATTTGAATGTATATATTGTTTTGTATTCCCGTATATTTTTGAAAAAAGAAAAAAGATGAAATATAAAAGTTTTGTAACGATTAAATATTCGAGATTAAAATAAAAGTCAATTTTTGATTTTTAATGTTAATTGTTACTTTTACAATATTGGTTCTTATAATATATTGTGTTAGAGTTCACGTCATTTTTAATGGAAATTATTTCGATTGTTATAAATTATACAAGGATCAGAGCATTATCAAAATTATTTATATTTTATATTGGATTTATATATTTTTTGAATTTAACAATTATAAAAATTGACAAATCACGCAGATTTATACCAATTTTATAAACAATAGTATGAATTTCCCTAAAAGTACCATCAATTAAGTTAATTTCTACCCACATAGTGGCAATAAACATAACTTATTGTCTCTTGAATGAAATAATTCTAGGCTCTGATTGATCATCACTCAGGTTCTCCTAAGATTTTGTTTACTTGTATGCTCTGCATTATTGCATATAATTTCAACATCTCTTTATTATGTGTTGAAGCCAAATTATTTGTTGTGTATAAATATGTTGAAGAATGGAATGAAGCTTTTTATTTTGGAGGAAAAGATGCATTTGTTCGAGACACGAACAAATTCCAATCTTCATTTTTTGGTTCAACATTTTGAATATTTAATAAGAGATTCCAAAAATCTACTTGGCACGAATCAAAACCATGTTGACAAAAAAATGTGTGCAATGTGATAGCAATGTTAAAGCTTCTCCAAAGGGTCGAACCATATGATGTTCCAACATACATTACTATGTCTTGTATTAGACATCGTTGGCCCAAATCATCATTGAGAACTAGATCTTTCACCAAATTGTTTAGACATGTGTTATGGGAAGGCTCGTATAAATGCTGGTCAATATGTGTCAACAATTTTGGCCCTATGAAACTCATTTCGTCAATGAGAATGTAGCATATATGTTTCAAAGATTCTTGTATAGTTGCAAATGTTTTCCCTTCTAGTGATTGCATTTTATTTATAGGTATGAGAAGGCTTGATTGTATTGTTGAAGCATTAATATTAAATGTTGCAAAGCCAATTGGAGTGAGAAATAGTAAGGGTAAGTTGTTTTGAGTTACCTGTAAACTCATTATGAGATTGATTTTGTTGATAAGGTATGATTTTCCTATACCAAAAGTCACTTAGGTTAGTATCATTTTCAATGGAAGAATTATATGCTATTGAGTGAAATTGTGAAAAATAATATCAACTACCAGTTGTTATTCTATAGACAATGTCTTAGAACTAGATGAGACAGAGGAATAAACTCTAGAGATTTGGTGGGTTTCCCGATTGATCTCTATAAAAATGCATATGATTTTTGTAAGGATGAGGGAAAATCATTGTCATTTCAATGTGATGGATGTCAAAATCATGATGGAAAAGCATATCAATTTTGTTTATCTCCATAACATTATTAGGTGGAGTTACGATAAAACTTACCTTTCATCAAGTTGTTCGGAACCATGATGAAGGATGTCATCATTTGAAGGCTTGTCGTCTAAAGTTATTTCATTCTCAAAAGGTGTATGATCAATATGCCATGGATGATAGGAATTTCACATGTTTTTCCAGTTTGTAATATTTTCTTTAGTGTAACTACCAATGGTTGCAATGATGGTTTGAAATCATTTGTACAAAAGGAGCTCACTCCAATAGAATGATGCATAAGTAGTCAAGTATTTTTCTAAAATCATAAATTATTGCGGGTAGACATGACAAATTGTTGGTAATTATATTTTTTTCCATTTATGAGATGATGTTTGTCATAGGGCCAACATCTTGTTGCTTTTATAAGTGATAATAGTTATAGTGAAGAAGGTTGATCCATGTATGCATCAATGAAGGTTTCATTTGCAAGCCAATCAATTGTAATATAAGAGACATGATGTAAAATCATCTTTCCAATGTTTAATGAAACAAATGATCATCTACATAGGAACATAGGGATATTTTGTAACATATGACAAGCCTCCTATGCACTGATGTCCGGATCAATAATATTATCAATCTAAATCTTTATTAAGGAAATTAAGGATTTTTCATGTGGATTTGTATCCTATAAAATTATTGATAACCTATGGTGATATATATTTTATCGATTCTTTGCCTTTGATGCATACTTAACAATATATTTTAATACAACTTAGCATGAAAGAATAGGTTGGTAGTCCACATTTGATCTCCAAATGGAAAGCATGTCTAGGTTGTGGGTGTTCAACCCGTCATCAGTATTTAAGGAACATATTTCTTTGTTCTATTATTCTCAATAACCATGGAATATTCAAAGCTAATACATATTTTCAAAGTAGTCTTAAAATTAGTAGTTGTAGTTTGATTGTCTTAATCTAATGTGTTGATATTAGGTGCATTTTTAAGCCAAAGGAAACCATGAATATGTGCAGAATCTCTTTGTTGCCATTCTTATGTGGAATTAATATCCATTTTTAAGAGTTAAAAAAAAAAAAGGTTGTTGTGAATATGAAATAAAAAATAAATTTGGCTATTGCATACTTGTATCAATAGTCTTCTCCTTACAAATGTTTTTCTAACACTTCCTCACAAAAGATTTTGAATCTATGATGCATACAAAGAGATGTGTAATGTGGATTTGAGATAATATTCCAAACCTTCCAACAATAATCTTGTTGTGCATATTTTGAGGGTTTGGAATGAACAGTTTTATGTAAGTAAAACCATTTTGTGTTAGTGACACTGAGTGTGAAGATTAAAGAAGGAGAACCTAGCTGTACAATCACATCAATTAGTTTGGCATGACATTTTTTACAAAACAATCTTGTCCCTTGAAAATTGGATCCAAAACTCATCAAGTTTTCAACAAGTTTGTGATTAGGTAAATCATTAAGGCATTGATACAGGCATGCAATATTAGTTAGTAGGTTGTCTTCAATATTTTTTTTAACAAAAACATTAGTTGTTCCTTGGATATGATGGCACATCGTAAGGTAAAAAAAAATGAATCTAGGATGGCCATCAAATTTATTATCATGATAATGCATAAAATGAAGTGCATATTCATGCATTTGAATGTTATTAAAGAAAGGTTTCTTGAATATAGTTTGACTTCTATGAAAAACATAGGAAATGCCATAGAAAACAATCCTTTTGTGTTGTATTGGTTTACAAGTGATAATCCAAGTGTTGGTCATGCCATAACATAGGGGAAAAGACACTTTCACATCTATAAAAAGGGGGTTTTATCTTTTGAAATTATGAAATGTTAATAGATACATATGGAAACATGGATGAAATATTTGTAGGTTAAACAAGAAATGATGAAAATGCACTTTAATCAAGAAGTACAACCTATGTTGGGGACCCTATTTTTTGACCAACATTATATCCAATTGGTCAATTCTCTATGGAATATATTTTGCAATTAAAATGATGTCCTTAGGGAAGCAAATGGTATGTTAATTATATTTGTACTAGCCTCCAAGTACATGTTTCACCTACAAAATTAGATTTACTCTTGCTATAAATATTTCTTCAAAATGATTAAGTACTCTTAAAACTATACATTGTTCTTTAGAGTCCTTATTAGTCCATTTGGATAATTGATGGACATCTCATTTAGAAATACATCTATAACACATGAAGACCCCATGGGTGTATGCATGAAATTAGGGGGCCAAAAAGTGGACAAAATTTTACTTTTTTCCCCAATAACCGTTTTACATATGCAATTATTATTACCATATACGCGGTTCTTGAAGTTAGCCTCAGTGGTTACTGAGGCTAAACCACATATGCAAAAAAATTGCATACGTAGTTTTTACATGATAAAACAAAAAAAATTGAAATTCAAATCATTTGGCATTTCACACAATAGGAACTATGAGCAAAAGAAGGAAGACTAAACCCACATTTTGGAGCAACAAGTTTGAGTAAGCAAGATTCCACATTTTGTAGCCACCCACCCTTCGATTTGATAATGCCACGTCGAAGTAGAGGTAAGCCAACATGTTTTAGTGCAATTAGACCCTAGATTTTTCAATTTTTTTGTATTTATCTTGAAATTGTTTTTATTTTTATGTTTTTCAGTGCATACATCTTCACATGTAGTGGATAATATGATAGCACCTGACCCACAAAACCCTTATATCCCTCCTAACCCTCCTATCCCTCATAACCCTCCAATCCTTCCTCACATGAAAAACCCTCCTAACCCTCCTCCCCCACAAAACCCTCCTAGACCTCTTGTAGTTCCTCAAGCCCCCAAGGTAATCAAGAGGATTTAACAAGCCATATAGTAGAAAATAAGCTCAAAATTCAGAATTTGATTAGGTCATTAAGGGATCCATATTCAAACAACCCCCACTAAATTTCCATGGCAAACACACTACAAATATTAGTAGATCAAGTTAAGTCATTAACGAACCAAATTGATAGGTGGGATGACTATAGAAATAAATGTAGGACATACTATTCCAAAAAAATGTCATTAGTCACTATGAAAGATTAACACATAACCAAAGCCCAAATATGTGCCCTATTCATTGATGGGAAGATTGGTGTGTCACTTGATGTGGCAACCAAATGAATTCTAATTCATTAGTGCACTCATGATTTTCTCAAATATAATTTTTGGGACCGATGGTGGATGGTCTTTGATCACCCACTTTGTAAAAATAATGAGGTCCCACTGTATTTTTTGAGAAAATTTATTATCAGTTTTGTTGAATTAAATCCCAAATTATTTTGATTTTTAAGAGTTCCAGGGGCACATCATGCACCTAATAAGCTAGTGAGAACACATGTTGACAAACCCCATCCTCTTGAGACACTACCTTATATAGTCAAGGAGACTATAGAGATTGATACCTTGCATGCACTTAAGGTGCTTACTGACACCCTTATCTAGCATATCAACCAAGTTTTTCATATTTCTCCTGGGGAGAGTGGATGTGGTGAGGCTTTCTCTAACATTGCTACCCGATGAGCTCACTTATGCAAATCATGTGGCATTTCATGCACTAGAAATGATGAGGTTGAGGAGGATTTCATGTAGTCCACTCATGGTGGCTTTTCCATGGGCCTAGATGATATTGATATTTCTATGTTTTAGCCATCTACATTTCATTTGGTCACCTTGCCTAACACTTCTTAGGTATGTTTAATATTTTACTTATTATAAAAAAATGTCAAACTTGTTAAATTTAAAATATTTATATAATATTTAAAAGGTAATTCTATGTATATGAACTACTTTTATGTTACAACAGGTTTGTGTATTCCAGGTGAGCATGTGTGTTGCTCAGAGTGCACCTATGGTTTATACCCATATGGAGGTAGTTTAGAATGATTAATTAATGTTATTGTTCATTATACATATATGTTATATGTGTGTGTGTATGTTGAAGTGACTAACAATGATATTTTGTATGTTTAGTTGATGACCATAGAAGACACTCTATCATCTATTACGGAGGGGATAGATGTATGTATTGTTGCTACGATTTCATATGCACAACAATTATTCAAGGTACATGGTCCAGTTATATATTACATAATGTTTAATTTTAAATATGTATGTGTGTTTTGTAATTTTTCTCTGTACTTGTACAAATAGATGATGCACAAAACAATTGTCTACGCAAACTCCTCTGACAATGTCTTCTGCTCCTGTCAAAATGATTAGTAGGCATGGCATGGTATAATTAGATAATTTAATTTGTAATTTTTCATATTATATTTCAATGATTTAGTTTATGAGATAATTTTGAATTTTTATTTAGTATGCATATATACATTTACAGGGACCTATGCCTTCCATAATCAAGACTAGGTCACTGACTCATAGTAGTGATTCGTTTCACACTTCTATTCATTAATGTGAACCTATCATCAACCCTATTGAGCATCAGTCTCAAATTGACCATGACTAACAGCTTGTGGTAAGTGGGCATATGAATAATTTTTGTATGATTTGAAAAATTTAACATGTTAATTTTGTAAGTATCTTGTTACAACATGTAAAATTTATAATAATATTTTCATATGAATAGTTGGAACTACAGGCAAGCTTGGAGTTGAAGAGGACTCATAGTCAATGCAGTCAGATTCCTTCAGTTGTGAGCAAGGCATCCAGGGGAGAGGATTCGACAAATAAGGCAAAGAGAGCAATGCATTTTGATGATTAGGAGATCATGTCTTATGACATTTCATTATATGCCTTTAAGGCTTGATGTATAGTTGTTTGGCATGTTGTATATGCCTATATGGCATTGACCTTAGATATTGTATTATGTTCACATTTTGTATGCCTTTATGGATTTTATGGATATAATATATATACATATATTGTTTAACATTTCACTTTTTAAACATTGTAGTCTGTTGAATGTTTTTAAAATGCATGGAAAATTTATGTATAGTTATGTTAATATATTGTTCAATAATTTGCCCTAATTTTGAATATCTTTCATACTCTTTCAAAAACCTTTGTTTACAATCTTTCATACTCTATTCTCTTGGATTGGTCTTACAAGACTAATAGGTTCTAATGTAATTAAAATCTGATCATCTAAAAACCTCTATAAAACATCTACCTATGATACCTATGATTGTAATGTTGATCCCAAACTCACTTGGATCAATGCTTTGTCCTTGCTCTTTTCCACTAGGTTCATGGAATTCCTCACTATGATCGCTTCTTGTCAACACCAACACTCTCTTATGCTTCCTCAGGGTTTTGATATTCACCTTAGTCACCTCTCAAGGTTCAACTCACTCTAGAATCTCCATTCTCCTTTTGTAATCAATCTTGTCTCACTCTCTTAATGTACCTTCTAGGCTTGCCTAGGCCTATTGTCATATACCTTATCTAGATGAACTTAGATTCACCTCCAATAGATTATAAACTCCTACCCTATCCTCAAAAATTCCAACCAACCTTACTTGAAGGTACCAACTCTTCCTTGTACTTATCTTCCACTTTTGCCCAAGTAGGGCTACAAGGCCTAATTCACGTTCTTAAAGATTCTTCTTTCCCCTGAGACTTTCTTGCTCACTTATGAACCAATGCTTATTCTTATCATACTCATTTCAATCTCAAACAACTATTCTCATAGTCTTAGATCTCCATTCTTTCACCTTATCCATTTATTACCCCTTATCGGCTTCAAAGACTAGGCCTAACAACTACACTCTATTATAGACCTGTCCCACTAGGGTTTTAGGCTTCTTTGGGATTGCATTTTGGACATATCTCCTCTCATAGACCTACCCCAACCTCAAAACCACTTTCAACACTTGAACTAGGGAAGTCATACATTTAGTTATCATAATTGTCATTACATTATGTTAAATTTATATGTTATGTATAAAGAGGGTTTATGGGTACAAATTGGGTAGGTTGGCATAATTAATCCAAATTTCCATAGTCTAACCTAATTTGGTTGATTAAGGGAATTACAACTTGATTTCATGTCTAAGTCCACCAACAATTCCCTCCTTTTCATAATAAAAAAAATCACATTAATTAAATAAGGTGATAATCAATCTTAGGTATGAATCTAATATACCCCTTGTTACAAGTATGATTATAAGTAAATATATATTAAATAATATAAGTGTGTTCCAAGAGTATATGGAATGGTGTCACAAGTACAATCAACAAGATATTTTCATTAAGATTAGTTTCAAAAATGTATATTATGATTACATTAAATAGCATTTCAATCATGTTAAGTTGTAGGTTTTAATGGTTGGACCTAATTTTATTCATTTTATTGAGATGCTCTTATTCATTGCTTCAACTTATCTTTTTTTTAATGGTATGCACTCTTAATCATTTGGTCTCTTCCACTCCACTAGACAATGATGTCCTCTTATCCTAAATCTTTGTGTTTGTTATGGGATTATTTGGGTATGTGCTAGTGAATATTATTTCTCAAGAGATTATTTGAGGAATTTACCTCCCTATGGAGAGGTATCCTCAAACATATAATGTACATTTTGTTGATGATTCCTTATTTACATTAATTAAATAAATAATTATCAAATAAGCATTATAGTGCCTTGATAAAGTTTGTTTAGCTTCAAGCTCCAATATTTATTGAAGGAAGACATAAATACTTTACTCATATCCCTGATTATCTTTATAAATTTGTTTGGAAATGGGTTCAACATGGTAAGACTATTTAATTTCTTAGTGTCATGTTCTATTTTCAACCTACTCCTTCCTATTATGAAAGTATGTTGAAGCTACTTCTTTCCCCTGAGACCTTGATCACTTCTGACCCCACTCTCATGCTTATCATACTCATTTCAATCTCAAAAATTGTTCTCACAATCTTAGACCTCCACTTTTCCACCTTATCCACATATTACCCCTTGTTGGCTTCAATGGCGAGTCCTAATAGCTACACTTTACTATATTGGGACTAAGTTTTGGCCATATCTCCTCTCATAGACCTTCCCTTTGTATGGAAGTACTATCAAGCAGTGCTAGAGGCCTATGATTGGAGACTTGAATAATCCTAGTCATCTTGTTTAATTTGATGAGGTTAATGAGGAAATCAAGAAAAATTAATGCAAGGAAGATATGTATCAATCTTCTCCATGGCTATGAGCATCTTCAATCCTATTCTTATAGTCCATATAACATGCAATTGAAGGAAGCAATTGTGAGCTCTCCTTGAGTTGTGTATTTGGGTTATTTATCATCAAATTTATACACTTACAATAATACAATACCATATTATAACCATGAACCATGATTTATCACTATAATTTGAGCCCAAAAAATTGAAAATATCCATCAGATCGTTTCAAAAATAGACTATGATTTTAAAGAGCATCACACTTGAAGAAGATGGGCCAAAACACATCTAAAACAAAGGATTAATGAAACCATGTAATTGAGGGTGTTTTTATGATACTTTAATCATTATAAGACCTCTGAGAATGATCACCATGAATAAAAATTGAGACTTGCAACAAAACTCACTAAAATAACCTATACACTAAGGTATTCTTATTCCTAGTGAAAGTCCCTCATAGAGATGAAACGGCCAATGAAAAAAATATGAAAGGGGGATAAAATATCTATATAAAATACACTCAAAATAATTATTCTCCATATATTTTTTTATCTATAGAAATAGTTGCAAGAACAGACCCCTTCGGATGCATAGGCCATAATGACCTATTGTCATTCTTAGAAATTATTCATAAATAATAAGCCACCAATACATGAAAAAATTACAATAATTTCAATATTAATTAGACCCCTAACACTAGACAAAGTTTTATATCCCAATTCTCTCTCCTCTTTCCTTATCGAGCATTTGAAAACTGCCCTTCTAGAGTTGCCAAAGAGGTCGATATAGGAGATAAAATAGTTTTCTTAATGTTAAGACCTAAAACATATTAAAAATCACCTTTTTAAACTTTTAATAGATAAATAATGTCATGAAGATTCATTAATCTTAGTTTTACCTTTAAAATTATATGGATGGCCTCAAAATAAGCCTTTTTGGCACTAAAACTACCATAAACACTTGAGAATTCTTATGAAACTAATTAAAAATGGATCCATTGTACTTTTAATGCCTTAAAAATTACATCATGTTCTTATTATGACCTCATAATATCATTCACATTCAAAACTTGCTCCAAAATCCATAAAATGACCGAAAATGCAATAAACTGGGTCATGGAGTTAGTCAAACCTATCGCCAACTCATTAAATCAATTGTAAAGCATGAAATGAATATTATACAATCCAGAATGACTCCTAATATGTTATGTATTCTTTTCATATTTTTTATTTAAGTTGAAATTGGTCACAAAGGAGGCTAAGCAAGCAAATGATTGTGATGACCAAAACCTTAATTTCATCAAATCTACCCTAAAATCTACTAATAAAGGAATTGGATGGCCATATCAAGGAAATTAAAATACCAACACACCAATTTACAATTAAAACAACATGAAAATAAGATTTTCAAATGGTAGGGGTGACAGTTTGACCTATGATGTCAAACTTGTCAATATTTTGGTGACTTAATTGGGGAACATACCTACTATACATGAGAACTAGACAATTGACATCTCTTTTAGAATCATAAAATCAAACTTAAATTCAGGAATAATAGTGAAAAATCTGATTTATGACTATGAGACTCTTTTGACTTGAAATAAGATAACTTCTTCCTCTAAAACAAGGAAGGAAACACACAAAACATGGGAAACTAACTAACAAAGCAAATATGCAAATAAAGCACTTATTTGAGACAAAAAATAAAAAAACTAATGTGTTAGTAAAAAACTTGGAGGAAATATAAACTAAATACAACTAAACTTCAAATAATATTCCTCCAAGATCAAAAGAATTTTTTTTTGGATCACCTACTTGATGAGGTATGCAAGGACATAAGACAAGATGCTTGTTCTACTTTTCCCTGATGGAGCTCAGCTACTTTATGATTGGAAATCCTCTTGAAATTTTTAAAAATGAATCATCAACATCAAAAAATTCACCAATGAAGGCATATTCATCTTATACTTCAGGATCTTTTTCATATTGCTTGTCAACTACAACCTCATCAAGTGATACCTCATCTATGCATTATCCTTGAGTCTTTATGGCATCTTGAGTGACCTCATCCTTCTTACCATATGCTGTAAGTTCATCCAACTCATCAATAATATTTAAATATTCAATCCAATCTACATCATGGTTTTTAATGAGTGACTCTTGTCAACCTTCTCATAAGCATGCTCTCCAATGGGTAACATATCCCTATAAAGGTCTTCAATATCTTGCAGAGACTCAATGTATAGCTATCAATCATCATTTTGTTTCTCAATTTGATCAACCTAAATGAGATCAGATTTAATGGAATATTTATCTTTCTCAAGTGAAGTAATAGGGATATTAATAATATCAAATGTGCAACCATGTTGTGATTGGGAAACAACCTACTCAAAGTCAACCTCTTACTCAAGAGGAGATGTCTCGAATGTTGAGTTGTGGAGCTAAAAGCTTCAACTCTTTGCAAACTGAAGGAATAGAAGGTTGCTGAGATCCAGGATCACCGACATCGGCAGCAGGACCGACGTCGGTCGTGACCAGTGCAGAAGGCCACCGACGACGGCAGGGAGTCGACCGACGTCGGTAGAACCAGGCAAGCAGGGACCTGCGTCGGTCGCCTGTGTGTTCCAGAACTGCTCGTTGCACAGACAACTAGTTAAGTGAACAAAGTGTTTGCATGTAAAGGCTAGTTAGAGTCTTGAGCTGCAAGGATAATTGTTTAAATTAAGAGTCTAAGTTATTGTTTAAGTTAGGGATCTATTTATAGATCCATTGGCATGTATTGTAGAAGTATAAGAGATAGAAAGGAAGAGTTCATTCCATTGTAAGATCATTGAGTTGCAGGTTGTTGCAAGCTCATAGGGGATCTACATGTAAGTTTGGTCTGTTGAATTACAGGTTGCAGGTTCATGGGAGATCAACTTGAAGTGCTATAGAGTGCTTGGTGAACTGGCAGGGTTATTACTGACTAGTTGGAGAGGTGAACACCAATTCTGTTTGAGAGTTGGTTGTTGGGACCGTTTTTTGTGTAGGAGAGTGTTGTAGAAGAATTACTGTACACTTGAGGTGTGGGAAGCCTCTGCAAGGTGGAAGAGTGTGGCGGCTCTTTATTGTATTCTTTTCTGTAAAGTGTTAATACAAGATAGTGTATTGTCTCTCATATTCTGTGCTATTGGTGAATTCTAGTTACTTGTGTTTTTGGTTATTTTCGCATTTATAACTGCTTATATTTGGTAATCATATTGTGCTCTTTCTGAGGAGCAAGATCCTAACAAAGTGGGATCAGAACAGGTGTTGTTCTTGTGATCCCCCAACAAAGTGGTATCAGAGCTGTTGGTTGGGATACTAACAGATTGGATTAGATCTGGTTAGTGTGTTTTGATTACAGGTTACTCACAGGGTTTCTGTTTGAGTGGGAGTTGAGAAATGGCAGAAGACAATAAGCTACGAATGGAAAAGTTTAATGGCAAGAACTACCAATTGTGGAGGATGCAGATTGAGGATTATCTGTATCAAAAAGATTTGTACTTACCGTTGGGTGGGGTTGTTTGCAAACCCTCAGATATGAAAGATGAAGAATGGGAGGTTCTTGATCGGAAGGCTCTGGGATCTATTAGATTGAGTCTTGCATCATCTGTGATTCCTAGCTTATCACAGTGTAAGACAATGGTGGAGTTGATGGAATCTTTGGCAAATTTATATGAAAAACCCTCAGCTTCTAATAAGGTATTTCTTATGAAGCATTTATTTAATTTGCAAATGTTGGAAGGTGGATCTGTTCATAGCCATCTTAGTGATTTCCATGGTTTGGTAAACCAGTTAAGTTCAGTCAATATTGTATTTGATGATGAAATTAGAGCTTTCTTAATCTTGTGTTCATTACCTGAAAGTTGGAAAGGTTTGGTAATGGCAGTTTCTAACACTGTGTCTCCTTCAAAAGTCTTAAAAGTGGATGATGTTGTGAGTGTGATCTTGAATGAAGAGATACGCAGGAAAAGCACAGGTGAGTCATCAGGGAATGCTTTGAGTGTTGAAGGCAGAGGAAGGAAAAGAGAGAAGATAGAGCATGGGAGATCAAGGTCCAAGATAGGCAGAAGATCCAAGTCCAGGTATGGCAGAATAATCTGTTGGAAGTGTGGAAAGCAAGGGCACTTAAAGAGAGATTGTAGATCAGGTGAAGATCAGCATGAAGGACATGAAGAAGAAGCAGATGTTGTAGATTACGCTGCACGGGATGCTCTGGTATGTTTTTTGGATAAAGTAGAATCTTGGGTTTTAGATTCTGGTGCCTCTTTTCATGCATCCCCACATAGGGAATTTTTTCATGAGTACGTCCAGGGAGATTTTAGAGAAATTTGTGTAGGGGATGGTAAGCCTTGTCAGATTGTTGGCAAAGGGAAACTGAAGCTGAAACTGCAGACAGGTAACACATGGGTGTTAAAGGAGGTCATGCATGTCCCAGTTCTGGAGCGGAATTTGATTTCTGTTAGAAGTTTGGGTGATGAGGGTTGCACAGTAACTCTCATAGCGGACTCTTGGAAGGTTACCAAGGGTACACTTGTTGTAGCTAGAGGTAAGAAAGCAGGTACGCTCTATCTATCTACTTGTATTACTGACTCTCTTTCTGGGTTATCTACTTCAGCTGTAGATTCAGAGATGTGGCTTGATATGCTTGGTCACATAGATAAGAAGGAGATGCTTGTTCTTGAGTCAAAGGATATGCTTTTGGATTTAGAAGGTATGGATCATGGTTTCTGTATACAGAAGAAGAAGGTGACGTTTCTTGAGGAATCTGATGTTAGTGACAAGAACAGGAAAGCCTTGGTTTTCAAGGAAAAGGTGACGGACAGAGTTCAGCACAACATGCAGAAGAATTCTGAGCAGAGCAAGGGTGTTTTGGAGAAGGATTTGATCCAAAAAGAGCTCACGAGAAAAAGTCAGGTCTCACTGGAGAAACACAAAGACTGACGTCGGCAAAAAAACTGGCGTCAACGTCTAGACAGGGACCGACGTCGGCTATGTGCAGCCCGACATTGGTGACTCAGGGCAGATAACTACTGGCATTGGCCAGGGAAAAATGACGTCGGCAAGGGGGCAGTCACAAGGAACTGACATCGGTCGGGTGCAGACTGAGATGTGATCGGCATAGGTTACTGAGACGAATTTTGGGTGGACAGCAAGCTGTCAAGGTGTCTCAAGCGCCCATATGGAGGACTGAAGGTGTAAGTAAGTTCTTAAATTTGTCATTTCCCTTCTTTACACTACTTGTTGCTCACTTATGGCATAGGACCAAGAAGTTATTGAAGAAGCAGAACAGGTAGATCCAGGAAACAGTGGGAGCTTGGCATGAATGAGGATGTGATTCCTTGGAGGAGAACCAAACAGTTGTTTTGGGTAGAGTGGCCAGCTGGAAGTAAGCACTGAGAGACGAATGGATGTTCAGGATAAAGAAGAGCGGAAATGGATACGTGAGATGGAAGATCAGGGTATATGGTCTTGTATAGCTGCAGGGCAATGGAGGTTTGATCATTGTATTTCTCTTTACCAGGTTGGATAATATTAGCTACATTATCCTATTACTGTATGATGTGCTTGTTGCAGGGTTACATATACAGGTATTGCTGAACTAAAGGTAAAGCTAGTTCAGGGGTGTGTCATGGAGAATCTGGGAGCAGCAAGATTCTTTGGCATGAGTGTATTCTAGAGACATGGTAGGTCATATGTTGACTTTGTTTCAGGATGATTGTGTGAGACCGGTTAGCACGCCGTTGGTTGGACAGTTCACATAACAGGTTCTTGATTCACATAATGAGGTTGAGTGCATGGTATGTACTAAACCTGGGTTTTCCCAAGTAGTGGGAGTTGTCACAAGTTGGAGCCAATCTGGGAGAGAACCATTGGAGGATAGTTCAGTGGATTCTTACAGGGACTAGCAGTAGGTGCACATGCTATGCAGGTTCAGGTTATTTTCTACATGGGTTGTAGATGTGGATGTGGCAGGTGATTTGGGTGATAGGTTTTGCACCATAGGATTTGTGGTGGTTGGTCTTCAAGAGTGATCTTGAGGAGGGATACAAAGCCAAGGGAACAAACTAGATGGAGTATAGGTACAAGTACAGGTTGCAGCTATTTATCTCCAAGTGGGAGATTGTTGAGTTGTGGAGCTAAAAGCTTCAACTCTTTACAAACTAAAGGAACAGAAGGTTGTTAAGATCCAGGAGCACCAGCATCGGCAGCAGGACCGACGTCGGTCGTGACCAGTGCAGAAGGCCATCGGCGACGGCAGGGAGTCAGCCGGCGTCAGCAGAACTAGGCAAGCAGGGACCGGCATCGGTCGCCTATGTGTTCTAGAACTGCTCATTGCATGGACAGTTAGTTAAGTGAACGAAGTGTTTGCATGTAAAGGCCAGTTAGAGTCTTGAGCTGTGAGGATAATTGTCTAAATTAAGATTCTAAGTTATTGTTTAAGTTAGGGATCTATTTATAGACCCATTGGCATGTATTGTAGAAGTATAAGAGATAGAAAGGAAGAGTTCCTTCCATTGTAAGATCATTGAGTTGCAGGTTGTTGCAAGATCATAGGGGATCTACATGTAAGTTTGGTCTGTTGAATTGCAGGTTGCAGGTTCATGGGAGATCAACTTGAAGTGCTATAGAGTGCTTGGTGAACTGGCAGGGTTATTACTGACTAGTTGGAGAGGTGAACACCAATTCTGTTTGAGAGTTGGTTTTTGGGACCATTTTTTGTGTAGGAGAGTGTTGTAGAAGAATTACTGTACACTTGAGGTGTGGGAAGCCTCTGTAAGGTGGAAGAGTGTGGCGGATCTTTATTGTATTCTTTTCTGTAAAGTGTTAATACAAGATAGTGTATTGTCTCTCATATTCTGTGCTATTGGTGAATTCTAGTTACTTGTGTTTCTGGTTATTTCTGCATTTATAACTGCTTATATTTGGTAATCATATTGTGCTCTTTCTGAGGAGCAAGATCCTAACAAAGTGGGATTAGAACAGGTGTTGTTCTTGTGATCCCCCAACATCGAATTCATTCATGACTTCAACTTATACCATCCCATGAAGATATTTCACATCAATAATAGCTTTATCTTGCATAGCTGAGGTACTATGAGGGGAATTTAGCTGAAATTTAACTATAGCTAGCTCTTCAAACTCATCAAGAGGTTCTAAAAACAATTCCTTTTCATGATGTATGGCCTCTTTGTCATGGTATTCAAACACATCAAAAGGGAGATCTTGAAACAAATCAATGCCTCCTTTAATTTTTTCTACAAATTCTCCAACTTCTTTGAAGGCTAAGTTACATTTTTTCTCACCAAGTGGAGTGCCAACAAAGATCTCTTCCCCTTGCATGCTTTCCTCATCTTTACTACACTCACCCCTGAAAATCACTTGTAGCTGTAACTTCATTTATCCTCCATAGAATAGGCTCCTTTTTAAGAATGGATATGGTGGGAGGATCATGGATAAGCTCATGAGTTTTTTTGGGAGTCAAGGGAGTACTTTTGTAATTTGAGGCCTTGGGGATGGAAGTTTCTTGTAGGAATGTTTAGAGAGAGAGTAAGTTGAGTTGGGCTATAGATGATTGGTTTTCTACTTCACCATTTCCTTCCTCACCCTCATGATTCACTTAATAAATATTATATGTAATCATAATTTTATCCTCTTCAACAATCACTTCCTCCTTAATTTGGATGATTTCTTGAATGAATTCGATGAGGGAACAATTATAGGCACAAAATCTTTTTTGGGCTCAAACTCAATAATATTCACCTCTTCCTGTTTCTCCCAAGACTCAACTACCTAGTTCCAAGGTAAGAATTTGGAAGTAGTAAGTTCACTTGGAGGTTTAATTAGCTCTCTTGGAGGATCCATATAAGAATGGTTAATGACTTCATGAGGACAAAGAGCATAAGATGGCTGATATGGTAAACAAGATGTTTCTTGAAGAGTGATGGGAGGAGACTCATTCACAAGACTTGGCATGACATAACTAGGATTCATATCCCAATAAGGCCTCTAATATGGTATAATATTATTTTCTTGAGGAAGGGTAGGTGAATCTTGTAAGAAACTTAGAACATAAGAAGTTTGATTAGGGATAGGAACAGATGGCTAAGGTAGTTTTGGTTGGATATCTTGATTCTCCCATCTCATCAACATATTTACCCACCATTGCATCATAGTTTTCATCTCTCACAATTCTTAAGTCATGACATATTTATTTTGTTCTCCAAATTCTACCCACCTATCTATCAACATCTGTACTATCTTTCTCATCTTCTCAATGAGGTGAAAAGGTATAATATCTAACTCTCTATCCCACACTCTCATCACCCCTTCAAATTTTAACATATTTGGCCTAAATTCCAACAAATATAGGGTAGGGGAATCATGATTTTGAGTTGAAAATGGAGTAGGAGGAGGTGAATATGACTATTTCATGTCTTGAAAATGATGTTGGGCCATATAACCAGGGTCATAGTGAGGCTAATAAGGGTCACTATAAGGATGATATGATTCATCATACTTTTAAAAAGACTAATTATGGGACTGATAATACTCTTGGTAAGGTTTATTAGTTTCATAAAAAGGTTGATAAGGGTTACCATATTGCTGATAAGGCTTATCAACTTGCATGAAATTGCCATTTTCTTCAAAGAAAGCCATAAAAACAACATCAAGATGGTGTAGTAAAGATTTACTTACTTAGAAACTATGTCTGGGCTGCTAGAACCAACTGATGGAACTTGAAGACACCATTGATGTTTTAATGCATCCAAAGGATGATCATTAGAATAAAAATGCCAACAAATATTCCACTAATTTGGACTTGTGTCCCACTGGATGTGCCAAAAATTATTGACTATTAGACTTACACCCTTGTGAAGGTAGTTTTAGGCCTTCACAATCTGAATTAACATGGAGACAATCCTAGGTTTTGGGTGGCCTAATCGGTGGATTGATTCTATATATTCTAAGGGCTAGCTCCCCTTGATGTATTGGTTAGGATCTCTACTTTACACTACCATCTTGTAAGGGAAAAGGGAATAAAGTATACTAAAAGGAAAACCTATCTAATTGGAGTGATACACCAAAATGTGACCTTCATTTGTGTATTATTAACTAATAAGGTTGAATAAGGACATAAACTTAATTACACTTCTCAAGTGAAAGCCTCCAAACATCAATGTTTCACACAGAGGCTCAAGTTTGATGCATGATCTAAGGCACCTATTCAATAGGTCTCTCAAAGACACTAAAGAAAGATTTCACTTACCATACAAAAAAGATTATTAAAGCATACTATAGAACCTATAAGGATTAACTAACACTTGTAAATAGGTAAAGAGTAAAGAAAAAAATGAAATGAAGTCTATGCTATCACTATCATTCATCAACAAACCATGAAAATACACTAAAATAAGCATTGAGGAGGTATGAATTTAGTCTTATTCATTCAAATAGGAAAATAGAAGTGTTTTTTTTAGCATGACCTTGCCATAACTTAGGTTAAGGATTATTAAAATTCCAAAATTTGGCTTACATATAGAGAGAATGAGAGAAAGGAGAGAGAAGGAGACAAGAGCCCCCAAAACTAGGAAATAAAACCTTCACTTTGTCTTCTTCAAAACCCAACATAGCATTTTATTATTAATATCTCCTCCATCCTTGGAAAAATGGTGTATAGTTTGAGGAAGTCTTTATTTGAGAGTTTGAAAGAGTCTTGAGCATTCATTTATGATGTTTAACCAGCACAACTTCCTAGATTTTTGCTTGCATACTCCTATATCCTTGGTTAGGAAGTCATTTCCTTGAAAATAGGCTTTGATACTTGAAATTATGTCATGATGAATTGATTAAGTCTTCATTTTAAATCTTATATATACCATTAATGATGTCTTTCCATCTTCCTTGGGTTGTTAGATCTATTTGAGTGCAAGTTTGACTTTGTCTTCCTTGACTAGGCGTTAGAAGGAAAAGGTCTTTCTAAAGTTGTTTAGGACTCTTTAAATCATTTTAAAACTTACTCCAATAAACCTCTGACATATTCATATTATTATCATGTCTTGGACACAAGGATAAACCTCAATAAAGTCTTTTTAAATGTTTTTATGCACTTAGTATTTTGCTCACTTGACTCTTCCTTGTGCAAAAGAAGCTTAGGAGAGAGAAATTGATTTTTTGCATTGGACCAAGAAAAATTACAACATGGATGGCTTATAATCATGAATTAAAACTTGAAACAAGGCATTTGGAGCCATCAAGTATTCCAAAAGACATCATTTTGCTTGCTTTAGCACCCTTTCCTTGTAGCCCTAAAAACCTTAAAAGCTCCTTGTATAGAAGATTGTATGAACCAAATTAAAAACATGGGCACAAATTTTAGTACCATGTGTCACCTTATATCTCTAAACAAATTTATTATGATCATAATCCAAGTGGAAGTACTTCTTTTCCTCCATTTCTTCTCCAATTAGGCCTAATTAGCCTTCATAGGCCTAGAAAGATAAATCTTTACCAAATGAAAATACACACATGTGAAACTCAAAAAAAATAATTTATTCACTATACATATTATATCATCATGCTCTTTGTAAAATTTGGTGATCTGAAACACTATGGAGGTATGAAAACCTAGAAATGGCCATTAGCAAGCTTGCCCTTTTGAAGCATTTTCAAACTGGCCTAAAAGATTTGAATGGTTTAGGAACTTATGAGATAAATTTTATATATTTTTTAGCTTTTAAAGGTAAAATAATTATTTAACCACGTCTCCCATTGATTGGCATCAACTCATGCTCTCCAAAACCCTATTTTAGGCCAAAAACCTTGCAAAAGTATAGTTTTGTACAAATTTGTACAAGTGAAGGTATATAAAAATTGCATGTACAGGATCCTTAGAGAGTCTAAAACTACATCTATTAGGTTTTAGGGCCAATTTTTTCATTTAGTGTGCATTTGAAGCCTTTCTCTGCAAAATGGTCACAACTGGGGTTTTAGGAGGGTTTAAGACCTATCTGGGGTCTTAATGATTGTTCATAAAGAATAGACATCAAATTGAACTCATAATTCCAAAATATTATTTTAATGATACCCATATAACACATATAAACACAAATGGTTCCCATTCAAAGTATGAGAGACAATATGAACATCTGAAGTTGTTCCTCAGGTAGTTGTCTTAGCTTTCTTTGAGCATGAGAGGTGTCAAAAATGGGTTTTTTGGGTCTCATAAATCATAACCAATGTTTTAAGAAGATAATAAACCTTAAAATAATTCCCATAAATTATTATACATGATATTTAAGTGTTAAATATTCCTTTGTATGCATTTGGTGCACTAGTCAGGGTGTTTCTAGTTTAAGATTACCTTCCCTTTGCAAATCCTAAAGGGCAATTAGACTAAGAATTAGGGTGTTATTCCACTTGAGTGTGTATTTATATAATCTACTTGATTTTAATATACCTTAACATCCATTCATAATATCTATAATTCTTGATTTATGTTCTTAAACTCAAGTGAACCTCTAGGTCTCTTGAATAGACGTTGCAAATGGAGTGGACTAGGTGTAAGATAAAAAAATGGATATGTATAATAATTATATGAAATTTACAATACCATTTACACTTAAATACACTAATTAATACCAAATTTACCAAATATCATATCTATATAATGCCTATAGATGCCTCAGAATGCATTTTTCCTAAAACTAGCTATCTCACTGCTTGAGTTTTCAATAGGTCTATGATTGAGTTTTGCCCCTTTTCCACACTTAAGCTTAGGTATGAGAGTGATAATGATAATATTATGATATTTTTATAACACATACACATTATTATTACTCTTCCAAGTCCCTTCATCACCTTTAAAATGTTTCAAAATGTTATATCTTCTCAAAAGACTCCCAAACCTTATACCTTGCCAACACTGGTTGTAGGGGTTATTCTCAACAATGAGGCTTTAGTAGTTGAGACAAATGTTTTCAAGATAATTTTATACATACTATAATTCCAATTAATATTATTAAATCCATTTCAAACACTAAAAGTTTCATTTTTTTTCATACACCATGGACTTATCCTGTGTCTTCATTAGTAGCTATAGGAGCATATACGTTGTAGGTAAGGTCACATTTACTACTTGAGTTTGAAAATTAATTATTCACACAAATTAAATCCAAGTGTCCATTAATTTAGTTAAGGTTTCACCTGCCTTAGTAAATTTTCAATCATAACTCTTCCCATTATTTGGGTTTAAGACATGTATATGCTTTATGGATATGACTGTAGGTCTCCCTTTTGGGGTTAGGACTGTACTTGGTCATTTTCACCCCTTAGATATAGGTGAATATTTATTAAGTGTTCAATTTATTACTTAAACTATTTCATTTCATCTTGGAACAATGAAGGTGATGAACCTTATTACTTATTTTAAAACATTCAACCTTATATTTCCTTCCATTTCCAACATCCAAATCCCTTTGGTCACAACTTTCATTCAATATTTAATTAAACTATCTTAAGGATTTATTATTCACCAAAAGTGGATTTTTTACTCTTATAATTAGCTTGGTAAGGCCTAGAGTAGGAATACTCATCTTGATATGAAGATAATAGATAACCTAGAAACTCCATGTTCACATTCACCCTAACCTCTCCAAAGCCTTTTAGACCACTGTCACCTTGCATTTCACTATGTTTACCTATAAGTCTTGGTTGTAAATGACCAATTCAAAGTTGATTTTGAATTCCTAGTTTCATATAACCTCAATTTTCATTTTTACATAATGTCATTATATCCATCCATCCCCTACTATGTCTTGGGTTCTTCAATATCATTTGCTCATCTGAACATTCAACTTTCTTAGCACCCATACTAATAGGCTCGACTGTAGGTGTTATTAAGTATTTTTACCTCTATATACTAGGTTTTTAACCTCACCTTAGCATTTTTGACCATCTCATTATTATTTAACTCTAATTTGATAACCTTCAATTAGGTTTCAGACATTTTTCAAACACACCCTCTGCCAACACTTCAAATAACTTATCTTCTTCTTATTTGACTTACCAAAAGTACATAGTCTATATAAGTGTTATATGTCTTCTCATTTGGGTGATGAATCTCTTCCAATTGTCATTAGGCAATTTATGAGTTTTTACACAAATACCAAACATTGAACATGCTTTCTCATATTTATTAGAATCACCTACACTTGAAATCTTCATGTCAACTTGACCCTTTTCTTGTAGATGAATGTCTGACCCCTATACGGACTAAGACATGTTGAGATTTGGATTTCCATGGTGAATTATGGGTTAATAACCTTTTTTACTCATTCATAATCCATATTTATTGAAGGAGAATGACTTTTGTCACAAGGCTGACTTGGAATGAGCAAAGACAAGGATCATAAGATACCTTAATCCTCACAAAAATGCCTTAAAATTAGTAATACGGGAAACCAAAGTTGTTTGGATATAATTTTCCTACTCTTCATGACTGGATTCCCCTTTGTCTTCTCAATGTTATTGACAATGTCTACATATCTTTCGGATTTAGGTCTTTCACTTTCATTATGATTGAGGTTGCTCTAAGTTTCATTGTTAGGGTCTTTATCCAAAATGAGGACCCACAGGCTTGAGGTCTGTAGGTCTCATTTACTTGCTTGAGGGATAAGATGTCACTTCCTTAAGCTCCTTAAATTTTGAACCTTCTTGACATTATTATCCCAATCCATGCATAGTTATTACTCCTTCAAGTCTCTCTCAATATTTTCCCTTAACTTCAACTCACTTTCAACTACTGTACAGATTGAAAGTACTGTCAAGCAATGCTAGAGGCCTATGATTGGAGATTTGAATAATCCTAGTCATCTTGTTCAATTTGATGAGGTTAATGAGGCAATAAAGGAAAATTAATGTAAGGAAGATATCTATCAATATTCTCCATTATAGTCCATATAACATGCAATTAAAAGAAACAATTATGAGCTCTCCTTAAGTTATGTATTTGGGTTCCTTATCATCAAATTTATACACTTCCAATAATACAATACCATCTCATAACCATTCACCATGATTTATCACTAGAATTTGAGCCCAAAAACATGAAAAGCTCCATCAGATTGTTTTAAATACAAACTATGCTTCTAAAGAGCATCACACTTGAAGAAGATGGGTCAAAACACATATGAGACAAAGAATTAATGAAACCATGGAACTGAGGTAGTTTTATGATCCTTGAAACATTACAGGACCTCTAAGAATGACCACCATGAATAAAAATTGAGATTTGTAGCAAAACTCAGTGAAACAACCTATGCACCAAGGTATTATTCTTCCAAGTGAAAGTACCTCATGGAGATGAATTATCAAATCAAAAAACTATGAAAGGTATATAAAATACCTATAAAAAAAACCCTCAAAATAATTATTCTTTATATATTTATTATATGGATAAATAATTGCAAGAACAGACCCCTCTCAGATGCATAGGCCATAATGACCTATTGTCACTCTTAGTAATTGTTCATAAAGAAGAGGCCACAAATATAAGAATAAATGCCACTTATTTAAAGATTGGTGAGACCCATAATAACGTCTAAAATTTTAGCTCCTAACTCTCTCCTCTTTTTGTATTGAGCATTTGAAAACTACCCTTCTAGAGCTACCAAGGAGGTCGATATAAGAGATAAATGGTTTTCTTCATTTTAAGACTTGAAACCTCTTCTAAATCACTTTTTTGACCTTGTCATGGATAAATAAGGTCTTGAAGATGCCTAAAGCTTAATTTCACCTTGAAAATTATATTGATGGCCTCAAAATAGGCCTTTTTGGCACTAAAACTGCCATAAACACTTGAGAAGTATAATGAAACTGATGAAAAATAGATATATTGTACTTTTAATGACTTAAAAAAATTATATCATGTTATTCTTTTGACCTTAGACTATCATTCACATTCAAAACTTGCTCTAAAAGCCATAAAATGACCCAAAATACAATAAACTGGGTCATGAAGTTAGTCAAACCTATCAGCAACCAGTTAGATAAATTTTAAAGAATGACATGACTCTTATATAATCCATAAGGCTTGTTAGGATGTTCTAGAATCTTTTCACTTCTTGACACAAGTTGAACTAGTCATAAAGGAGGCTAAGCAAGCAAATGACTATGATGACCAAAACCTTAATTTCATCAAATCTACCTTAAAATCTAATAATCAAGGTTTTGGATGACCATATAAAGTAAATTACAAGACTAACACACCAACTGACAAGGCAAATAACATGACAAACAAAGTTTTGAATGGTAGGGGTGATAGTTTGACCTGTGAGGTCAAACTTGTCAACAGTATAATTATTATACATAGTTTCAATATGAAACATATCTAGGGTGCATATGTTATGAAATGTGTGCTTAATATTAAAAAATCAAGTTAGTTTCAAAATTTAAACACTTTTAGGTATTGTTGTCACCCACCAAGTTGGACTTTTACGGACTGTATTGAGCCAGTTTATTGCAGTAGTTTGTTCACTTTTTGGTATGGTTGAGGTGATTAAATCACTAAATATTGACAAGATTATAGGTTGAACTTGATTACATCATCCAAACTCACCATTTTTATATTGTGAGTTGACTTGGTTCACTCACACTCACCAAGTTATAAGTATGATTGGGTTGCACAAATTGAGTTAATCTCAATTGCTAGGTGGTAACTCAACGTTTCTCCAAGGTTGGGGGCATGTGTCCTCTAATGTCTCTATATATCATTAGATATATGCACTTTATAAATGTATATTTATCCTAATATTAGTTTAAATGATTCATAATGACACATCTTTCAAAACAAATAGCCAAAAGGCAATACACATGCATCACTACACTTGTACTTATAAACCTTACTCTCTTTCAATTTTAATCATTTTAATACTTTCAATTTTAAATTAAATGCATTGATTATATGTTGTAACATGCCCTTGGTTAGAGGTCAAACAATGACAAATCTCTCAAGTTGGACTCAACCAAAGACTAGGTGTGTTATACACACCTAGGTACACATTCATTTCCTTTAAGCTAGCAATTTCATTACTAGATTAAAGGGGGAGAAATGTAGAAATTATTTTTGAATTATATAGCACCTAAATCTTATACACTTGGAAAATACATATCACAGATGTACACTTATATTCTAGACCTTTTTCTTGCCAAAGGGTTCATATACACTATCTCTCTATGCCTAATTACTTATCTCTTAGTCTGACCAACGTTATTCTAATGACCCAGGCCTTTTATCATGCCTAGAATGTTATAAACCTACATATCTTCCATCTCTACAAGTTTTGGACCTGCACCTATTTTCTAACTGCCCAGAGACTTGTGTCCCAGTCTAATTCCTATATCAACATAAGTGTCATATACCAATGTAGGTGTCTAGTGCGCTAAAGTCATCTAGTTTACAAATGAAATGTATTCCTATTGTTAGCCTAAGTGCTTTAAATTAATATATTCTCCAAAGGGATTGGTATAAATATAATATTAACCCTCATTCATTCCTCCCCTATACATTTATTACCTACTCACTAAGCAACTGACCAAAATCATTCTATAAATCACTCAAGTGAGCAAAGCTTCCATATTTTCTCTTATTTCCATATCGGTCATAGGGATAACACATCTATAGGTCTAAAGTACTGAAAGACAAGCCCAAGAGACATATTTTTCAAGTTACGTGATATGTCACTATTGTACTTTATTATCACATATTTTATGATTCACACATAATCCAACGTGTATGGGAGAACTACATAAGTCTGAGGCCATCTTTGGATTATTGGCTATGTAGGCAATGATTATTAATAGAGGGGTCTTTGGGGTAGCTTGACATTATGTGCCCACTAACCCATTTTCCCATAGCCAATATAAATATGAATAAATAAATATTTTCCATTTGGAAAGGAGTGATAGTCCATGACCCATATTTGATTACACCAGACTGAAGCTAACACAAACCTAGAAGCATCCAGGTGATCACATCTAATTTTAGCAAGTATTATGTACTCACTACCTATATCCAGTTTAGAAAATAATGTTGATGTAACCATCTCATATCAATTCAAGTTTTCACATCTATAGAAGCATAATTTCTAGAATTAGGATACTATTCTAAAATCCAAATCCAGACCACTTTTTAGCTATCCCAGATCTAGATCTTTACTAGCATCAAAACTAGCTAAATATCTTATTATCATTGTTATTTCAATATCTAGCATAATTTTACTTCCTATCTTTATCATAACATCACAATAAATTTAATATATGATTATCTAAGTTTTAGAAACAATTAGCCTACTTTAGAGATAGTCTACCATCCTTTTGCCGTAGGTTATCTCTACCCCTTTTACCCTAGATTCCCCACATCTAGATTTTAGGCTTAAACAATTTCTCAAATTTATCTTGAGTGAGTACTATAATATTAAACATATTAAATGAGATTTATTTTAATCATTAAAGAAACACATTTACATTGATATGGATCACCTAGCTCTAATCTTGATCATTAGAACTCAGATCATGGAGTATGAAATACTTCATTAAGCATACTAGGCAAGCTTTGGCTACATCATGTATTTATTTTCTTATGAATGAAGGTGGTTGAATCTTCTTTAGTTCTTAGATCAAAGGATCTACCTCCAATTTTTAATGATCACCTCCAACATTAGTTATTACTTCCTTATTTTTTATTCTTGCATACACCTAATTTTGATAAAAGACCCTTTCCCATAATGTTTTTTAATGGGTTTTCGCAATTGGTCCCCTTGTGTATATTTGGTTATTTTAAGAAATTTCTTTCCCCAAACTAATTTATCTCTATCCTATGATCTTTCTAAATGTATTTTAGATAAATCTATAATTTTGAGCCTTATCTATTATTTTAATTGGTTGCCCGATTATGGACATTTGTCTCTCCAAGGATAAATTTGGATATTATAAGTGTATAAGGAAGATTCGATAGACCACTGAATATTTCATTTTTATCTATGTGGGTCCTTCTTATAAGAGTGATAAAAGCTTTTATATCCCAAGATACTCTCATATTATTGTTTTACTCCACTAAAATAAGATAGCTTTGTATAAGAGTGAGAAATAGATAAAGATTATACTTAGAAGGCATTACAATATATAAGGAGATGATGGATATATATAGTGAAGATAAGTGTTTACACCCCTATCCCTATTGACCACATAATAGGCACATGTTATTGGCCCATTTAGAGGTGTCACACTATTATACAACATTAGGTGCTTATCCTTATCCTATTATATGCTTAGGAAAGTGTATCAAAGGACACATAGTATAAAAGTTAACCTAAGTTAACTAGATTATAGGTACACATTAAATATTGCACCAACACCACCCCATGCCATTCCCCCCACCTTAAGAGTAACTTATGGAGGCCTAACTATAACAATAAGGATTATAATCCTCTAAAATGGGTCCCAACAACAAGGCTTAGTGAGGTACCCATGTAAAATAAAAAACTATAAATGAAAAAAATGAAACATGCTACAAGGGTCTCTAAAAAAAATTAAAACAACATAAGTGACTAAAGGTATTAAGATATATTGTAAGTATGGGTTGATAAATTATTTAACAAGGAAGTATAAAACATTAGTATCACAAAAATATTCTGAAAGAGGATAGGTTGGTCCATCACTAAAGAAAGTGCCCCATATGGGTTAAATCAATTGCTAAAGAAGCATAGGGTGGGATGATCCACCACTGAATCAAGATTCATAATATGTTTCCATTGAGGTGATGGTGAAAATATAAAAATAGGTGAAAAGTGACAAAATGTGGGAAGCTTGAGGATATGACACAAACACATCCAAGATAACATATATATCAATCAAACTCCATTGAAATGTTCTAATAATGATCTTATAGGAACACCTAATCAGTGTCATTAAAATGTTATCAACAAATTCTTCAAAAAATGTGGATTTCATGAAACTGTAAGGTGGGTTGATCCACATGACTATGCAAAAGATAGGATTGAACACTTAGAAATTCCATCATAAATAAATTACCAAAAGAGACATTGAGATGTTTCACCACAAGAATAACCAAGATAGATACACATAAAACCCAAAGAAAGTAGTACAACCACACACACACCCACAATGTTGAATGGATGAAGTGATGAAAAAATATGTATGAGGGGTTAGAATTCACTACTCAAACATTGAATAATTGATAAATGTTGGAGATGGTAGAACATTCTCACCATAAATATGGGTAGATATTGTTAAGGTGATAAAAATATATAGTAATTATAGACTAAAATTTGATTATATATAGCATCTCAGACTTGTACACTTGATAAATACCAATTAGGGCTCTACCCTTTAATTATAGACCCTCCTCCTATTGAGTCTCGCCTTTTTCATCTCACTATGTTTAGCTTCTTATATTATAGTATGACCCTATCATTCTAATGAACCAAATCACCTGTACACTTCAAATCTTAAATAATCAATTACATACATGTTATCACCAAATCTTGTACCCTAGAAGAGGGTGTTCAAGCTTCTTCTAGATTTGGGCAACATGGGAACATTTCTAGGTATGTGGATGTATCTTAAAATGCTTATCACATATCTAATGCTTAATTTTAGGTAAAAGAGTTAGATTTTTCATAAAATGAACCTACTCTAAGGGGGTGACACACCAATATGTTTTCCATATGACCATTATACTTCCTACACTAAGAGATAAGGCATATAAGCTAACTTCCAAGTCCTGAGAGATTCTAACATGAGTATTTCAAAGTGGAGGTGAGATTTATGAAAGCTATCCAATGCAAGTGAACCATAATCTAATTTTAGACACTAAGGCTCATTTTACACTTACAATATAGACCCATACACTTGACAACACTTAACATCACTTGCTATAATAGGAACTCTTGCATAAATATGAGAGGATAAGGGAAGAAAGGATATAAGATTAGCACTTTGCATCACCATACATCACTTATAAAAATGTTCATGAACTTAAACCAAACTTGCATTAATTATTCAATGGAAAAATATAATGTCATTCTAGTAAGGCTTCGCAATACATGGAGTGGAATTCTATTACCAAGTCCAAAATTGAACTAATTATGGCATTTGAGAGAGAAGTGGGAAAAGAAAAGTCCAAAGGTCATAATAACACTTGTCATGTTGTGAGGAGTTACATTTTTAGTTTAATGAAGTAGGAGATAGACCATGTAAGTTCTGATAGGATAAATGGCTATCTAAACTATGCAACTCATGAAAAGTGGTGTGGAACTTCTTATTCTACACAAGAAAACTACTTTCATCATTTATCTCTATTGGAACGTCCCACAATTTAGTAGGTACACATATCATGATTGTTTTGAGGAGGGGTTGTATACATGTTCCTCCATGCATTGTCTGCATTCCTAGTCATCTTGGATCTTTTGGAAGTGAGCCATCACTACTTGCAGTTAAAGAAACTCCTATTTTAGTCACCCCTCACACTTGGCCTCAAAATTGGCTTTAATTTTTAATGAAAATCCATAAAATGGAGTGATTGACACTTGGAAAGACCCTTCATGGCCTTATATTACTTAGGTACACATAAAAGGCTATCTATTTGAAGTTCTCACCCTTTTCACTATCTTGCTCACTTTGCTAGTTTTGACTGGTTGAGATGGAGGTACTTACAGAAGTACATATGATTTTTTATGAAGCATGACATGGTCATAGTGAGCTATAATAAGTCTCAAGATCTCTCCTAAATTTTATTTCATTTCTTTAAACCACCTAGAACCTGAAGGGCATCAAAAATAGTCAAAGAGATTTAGATTCCCCCTTGTTCATATAAGTAGGGAAGCACTAAAGTTTATGGGGAGGAGCCCTGGAGAGTCCTCTACAACCTCCAACCACCTTCCATATCATTCTTATCTATTAGGGTATCTATGTATCTTTAGTTTCCCAATTGGGTCATTTCCAAGGGTTTGTAAGGGTTTTAGACCATCTCCACCCTTAAGGATTATTCATAAATATTTGATGTTGGACAGAAAAAATAATAACACAAAATGTTTGTTCATGACCTTATCCAACTCATCCTAGCCCCTTGAGTCTCCATGTAAGGTGTCAAAGGATATGTGAGCACACCAAATTGCTTACTTGAGCCTTTCCTTCCATTTACACAGGTATGATATAATCCTAAGCTAGAAGTGGATTTCATTGGGATTGCTTATGCATACCAATATCTTATACATGTTTTATATACCCTATATACATGTCCAAATGGATCATAATACTCATCTCATGTTAGAAGTGAAAGTGACTCTCTAGTGTGTCTTTAGGTCTATTCAAGTCTAACGGGCCTATCTGCATACTTGAAATTCTAGATCATCCTATTGAGTTTACCACTTATATGCTTGGTTTTCCATTTTTTTAAGGTGTAATTTAGATTCCTACACTTCTCTTAAATGTTTAATTAGTTTTTATCTCATCCCTTTATCTCCCTCTCTCAAAACTATAGGGGTTGCACTCAAGGGAAGTATCTCTATTTGAGATAAAATAGAGGGTACTTCCCCTATTTATCCAGACAAATTGATTATTGGATAAGCTTATAAAAGTCATAGAGACATTATATACTAATTTTCTTCCATTGGTATTATCATTAGACCCTCTAACTCTCTCAAAATCTGAGATAGATTGTTAGGAAAGAGATTGTGTTCAGGATTTGGGATATAGACCGTAGACTACTTTGTTAGAATCTCTCCTTTCCTATTTCCACATCATGAGAGTATAAAATGGTAGTCACTATCATTATATAGATTTATAAACACCCATACTTATAAAATATATGTGTCTCCATATCTAAACTCACTTCAAAGATAATATAGGATTTCACAGTCAACGATAGGTGGATAGTTTTGGAATTAAATACACCTGTAGATGTACATAGGACCCAAAACGTAGTATACAATCCTTTTCAATTGACATTTAGATCATAAATGTTCCTTTAAATTATTTATATCCATTCAATCATAGAGTCATGGTTTAATACTACAACCTTGAGTGAAAAGGTCTAGTTGGAGCTCAAATCCTGTAGATGGTAATGAAGGAATTCAATGTTTAAATGGGAAACTTTGAGGCCGAAACAACTACTTTACACTAGTCAAATGCCTCACTCCTTTGCAAGGATATTATCATATGTGTAGGATGTAATGTATGCACATTTAGTTACCTCCAAATGCTTTGTAACCCTGTTATAAGATATCATCAAAGTAGAAAGGTGTTTTGTTTTTGTGTTTTAGGGATTTGATCCTTGAACATAGTCTTTCACCTTTGATCATGGTTTCCACTTCCATTTTCCAACCTAATACTTCAAATAGTTTTGAAATTATCTACAAAACATAGTATGACTCCTAGGAAGGTTCCAACTTGTCTAATCTTCTCCTTACCAGTACCTTCATATCCCTATGATGTCACCTATAGGTGTATGCTAATGGTAGGAGACTGTGTGTAGAAAGAAAATGTTGCACCCATGCTAACCACACATTATTTTATGGAATACACTTGATCAATAATGTGATAAGGATTATTCCATCATCATATGACTCTCTTTTACTCTCTCATGAATGTGCCCAAGCTTTAACATAGCTCATACAAGTGACCATATATGACAGTCATGAAGCAATTAGTTGTATGGTACTTATGAATATAATCTCATGGAGTATTAATTTTTAGATGATATTGAAATGTGGTGGAACCAAGATAAAATTGGAAACATGGGAATGAACCTATCTTCAAAAACCACTACCCAAGTATGAATATTTTGAAAATGGTGGAAACCTATGTACAACATAGAATGGTGCCTTTTCTTGCAATATGAGAATATTGGTCTATTAAAACACCTTGAAACATGAAAAAAATAATTTTAATAATGAGGTTAATATGTAAATATCCCATGGATTTAATTATAGTATTTACATTGTATGAAATCATCCAAACAAGAACAAAACATATAGGGTATGGGAAACAGTGAGCAAAAAAACATAGTCAACTTGTTAGAGATGATTCATTAATAAAATTCTACCAATAATTGAAATATTGTTATGAAAATGGATCTCTAAAATTTTACTATTACCTCCTAGAGGTGTTTGACCTAAAACTTCTCCAACTAGTTCTACGAAAAACAAACCTATTGACTGGTTTTGCATGTTTGGAAGGGTGAAGAAGGAGTATAATAGTTTTAGTTAAAATTTGGCACTTAAAAAGCATTTAAATCATGGAAATTGGTTTGAATAAGTTGATCTCAAAACCTTTTCCCATGTGTCACACTCTCTTATAAGCCGTACAAGTGCCAAACTCTTCCCTTTTCAATTGTTTTCTTGATTTTCAATTGGAGAACCTATAATTTTCAGATGAGACTAACATTCCTAACAAAAAATCTGACATATTGAATTTTAATAAGAAAAATAGGGCACTTGGACACCTTAAAAACTATTCTACTTTAATATATGACCCCTAAATAACTCAAACTGACATAAGACTTAATTAAACCATGACCAAGGCTAAAAACATAAGATATAACATTACATACACCCTATAACATTATATTTTACCCCTATATAATTTTATACTATAGGGGGGTTGACCTATTTTGACTTGTGATCAAAATGGTCAATAATACCTTCAACAATTTTCTATCCTATCAAACACTTGCATTTACACATGGACACTAGCATTGGTATTAGTGTCTAGTTTCCTTATCAAGTGTTTGTACCTTATAAGTCATCCAAATTCAAAATATTTAAAAGTGTATGGGTCAGCCTATTTGTCTTGTATAACCCTTCTATGAGGTATTTTCAAAAGGTGTAGTATAAATATAAAATAAATACCATTCATCATTATCAAGCACACATGTAGAAAATACCAAGCAAGCACCTATTCAATCTCATTCAATCAATCGCACAATTAACTTATACTATATCTTCTATTTTTATATATCAGTCTTAGGATTATTCATATTATAGGTCTGAAATATTCAAATAACATCCCATGAGTGATATTTTTCAAGTTACAAGTTAGATCATTGCATGCCCTTGCATATAGCATTTGTACCCTTGTGCACACACAAGCCCATAATTAGGGTAGAAATACATATATATAAGACCCTCCTTAGATCATTGGATATGTAGGTATCACTCATTGATAGGAGGATCCTTGAGGTTAGCTTGACTTCGTGAGCCCACTAACCCATTTTTGGCAAGGTGACCTAACCTAAGGTGAAAAACTAGGGTTTGAGCTATACACCATCATACAAAGCCTATACACATGATCCATATACATTAACAAAAATTTGAAAAAAAACCTTAATAGGTCTAGGTGGTTGCTTCTCAATACAATGAATGTTTCACATAGTATATAAGTTTTGAGCCATAGATAGAAGCATCAACATAAATATCCATAAGTTAACGCAAGTGTCCAGGCCTCTAGAAATAATATTTATAAAATTTAATGACTAGATCTTGAACATCAACCTACCTAATTCCACCTATGCACAAATCAAATCCACTTTCACATTTTTAAATAGGATAAATATTATCCCTTTTATGTGTTGCAACTATTAGAATATCAATTGGCATTTTACTTTCCATATTTAGTAATTATATATATTCAATATATTATGTTATCTGAATAAATTTAATTGGCATGTTCTATATAAGTTTTAATCATCCAAATGATTAGGTTTTTCTACCCTTTAACCCTAACACACATATCTAAAAAGGGTTAAACATTTGGTGAACTTAATCTCTGAGTCTTCTTGTGAAAACCCTAGCTTACCCTAGGATTTTTTGATTTATGATTCTTGAACTATAAAATATCTTAAATATCATATTTGCATTTATTGTAAAAATAAATCAATTATGTTCAATATGGATATATCTACTAATTATTTTATTGATAAGTATACGATGATAATCATCACTTGGTATTTTTCATGTGTTGTTAAATTAATCCAACATATAATCCAATGGTTTAAACAAATTGGTCACAACAAAGAGGCTGACTTACAACAAGATATAAATCCAATTTCTCTTTACAAATCCTTTTTCAATAATATAGAACTAGTATCTAAGAGCCAACATGTATGTACTCAACCTTTTATTCCTCCTATATCCATTTTAGTGATAGATACCATCCCTTTCCCATTATTCATCCATGGCTTGTACTGGATTTTGTAATCCATGTTATCACTACACAAAAAAGGAAAGTATTCCCAACCTATCCCAACACTTGTAAATATACAATAGGTTCCTCCAAATCATAATATAATAATAAAATCTAAAGGATATGATTTTTGGAAACATAATGACTTAGAGGGGGTGAATCAATCTCTTAAAACTTTTTTTCACATGTACTTTAATATTCCTTGAACCATCAAAGCAATACAAAGATATAGCAATTCATAAAGAGTCATTCACATGAACATAGCATAAGATAAACAAATATAAGTGGGAAACCATCAAGGTGAAGAAAACCCATTGATATTTTCAAATTTACTACAGTCCTATAAGATAAACATCAAAATTTAGTGAATCACCAACTTCACATGGAGCACCAACTCCAACTAGCCAAGCACCCACTTGACTAGGCTTTAGCAAGCACCCACTTACAAAGAGGCACCAACCCCCTGGATGAATCATCACCAACTTAGACACTTAAATTATTTTATCAATTTCATATCACCTTGTTTCTCAAACAATTGATGATGACCATATATTCATCTCCTTACACTCTTATCCCTCTCAAACTGCCTTCTAGGCCTCTTTGCTCAATTAGCCCTCTTTTTGACTTGATTAGGTCATCTAACCTTGATTTTCATACATAATAACCTTTTCATATATTCATGATATTTTATATACACCCTTTTTATGGTCTAAAATACCTCTTTAAACTCTTTAAATTTCTATATCATTTGCTTCAACTGACTCATTCTCTAACTTGTTAATTAGGCCTTGTTCTTATACTAGGCTTTTGTTCATACACATCTTGGTTATAAATACACACTTGATTACTTAGTTTTTTCACATAATAGGCCTTATGTCATGCAAAAAATATTAATCAAACATTACATTAGGTTGGTCATATCTCAAATGGATCGAATCCTTCTTTAGGCTTTAAGGAGACCTAATTCAATTAGGCCTTCATTAGCACACATTACACTTTGCCTTCCTCGAAACACTTTCAAACATATCATATGATAGGAACATACAATATTCCACATAAATATACCCATTATAGGCTAATCAAGGCTATATAACACCTTTTATCTTCAACTACCACTTGAAGCATGCCATTAATAATGTTCATAATTAGGCCTATGCATACCCATAAAGTCTATCTTTAACTATTGAAGATAAAACACCAATTAGCTAAAAAACTATGACAAAAAACACATATTCAAAAACCCCATGAACTAAAGGTCATCAAAAACTTCATTAGATACTTCAAATTAGGGTATATAAGTTCAAACTCTTCTCTACAAAATGCTCACTCTGAACTGCCAACCAGCCTCAAAACACAGTCATAGAAACTTGAACTTCTAACCCCTGAAGGAACATACTCAAGGAATTAAAATGCATGAACAAGATCCTAAAACATTCTAAAAATAACCTCCAACAAAAATATCATAATATATAATGGAAATATGGGTATTACAGACTAATATCATGATGTCATTGTACATAGACCTCACTGAGCTAGATAAGTCAACTTGAGAGCAACTTTTTGTTATATACAAAGGTCTCCAAAAATTCTAACATGAAAATGTCTTATAGGTATTGAAAAATGTATCCATGTAATTTTATTCTTCCCTAATCCATATTATCACATCCTTAATCACCTTCTCACTTTTACCTGGGTTTCTCACTGTTTGTACCATTAGGCCTATTAGCAATAGGTTGTCTTGGATGATCAGTTTAGCACACCTGAGGGCTATAACCTGCACAAAAACCATCATGGACATAAAATACAAGTCTCAATATTTATCCTATATCTATTTATAAACTTTGACTTGGTCAACTTTGACTATTATAGGAAATATATGAGAAATAAGGCCTTTCATGTAGGGTCCACTCACTCACCTAACAAACCAATTACACTTGGAGGTGCCTAGGAGAGTTGACTATAACCTCCAATCACTTAACTAGCCATACTGTCACATCCTAATTTCACCCTATAATTTATAACCTCTAAATCTATGGATTAGTATGGTTATTATCTAATTATCATTGCTTTGATTTGAATTTTTGATATATATATATACTATAATGGGATAGTGATATTGTTTATTAGTATATATTATGTGACAATTTTAGATTAATAATTTTGTACATTAAGGATGTATATTTGTTAGTTTTGTATCATTATCTGATATATGATGACTCATACTAACTACCTACTTGTTGTGATATGGATATAGGATAGGTCATATCCTCAGAGCTTGACGAGGGAGAGCATCATCAGAGAGAATGGGCTAGATGGGATAAATGGGTGATGACAGAAGAATTGCTAGTAACCCAACACACACATCATAATAGAATAACTTGATTGACTCTCTATTTGATCTAGTTAGTTGTTGTTTTGAGTATTCATATATTCTATTTTGGATGTATTTTGACTAATACTTATGATGATCTGATTTATGATTTTATGTAAAAATGTAGTGCATATATTACACATACAATTAGTTATATGATCATAGTGTCACATTACTATTACATCCTAAAAATATATCCTTAGTTAAAATGATTTTAATATAAATGCCATTAATATTATTCTATAATGTAATTATTAATTTGGTTTAATTAATCTTTTGAAAAGATAATTACCAATAAGAATTAAACTAAAGTGGATGAGAGACTCTAGTTTGAAAAATAAGGTAACCACATAAAAGTAAAGTTAATGGAAGGCAATTGAGATATTTAATTGAATGTTAGAAATTAATATCTTTATTTAATTATCAATAAAAGGATTATTTAAACATGCATGATTTAAAGGAACTCAATTTAATTAACGGGATTAAAATTATGAACTTAATCTTTAAAAGAAATGTTTTCATGTAAATAATTTTAACATGCCTGAAAGGAGGTGCAGCTTCATGCGACAACCCCTCAAGTTGTACTTAGAATAATGTAGTAATTTTTTTTTATAAATTATTACTTAACATTCATCCCACTCAACCACAAATAAAATAAATAAATTTACAACATCTAAATTATAACTTAGAATAATAGTACTCCTAAATCAAATACCAAATACAATATTTATCTTATGCAATTCCAAGGAAAGTAAATACATTAGGACTCAACCACAACTGGTCCACTAATACATCAAGTACTATTTATAAAATATAAATAAAATATAATTAAATTAGTTTAGGCCTTCAACCTTAATATAATAAATAGAAACCAAGCCTTCTAGCTCATATCAAACCGACTCATGCTCCTCTGATCAACTCAAGTGTAGTCTCTATGCAAGCAGTACTGCTATGGGGAGGGAGAGCATCATCCAAGCATTTTTCCACACCAACCATGACTAAAGATCCCTTGTACAATTATGTATCTAGGAATGGCCCTCCCTTCATGGATAGGTAGATATAATAGTGCAGGAATTTAGAGAACAAGCTAGTACCCATATATGTATGATAAAACTAAACATATAGTGTATCATATAAAGCCTATTTTATTGTAATATATCACACTGACATAAAAATCATACATACCAAAGATAATATCTCACTATACAATATTTAACCACAATATTCATACTAAAGACATCCTCCTAGCAATCATATCACATCACATGCTATACATAGGAGTAATCAAAGTGTTCATTTATTCCATCAACACATGAATGAATCATACATTTTTATTTAACTCATACAAGAAATAAAGCTTACAGTTCATACCATTCGATTATGTTTCATATTATATTAAACTACACATTTTTAACTACTAAAATAAGATTCAAATAACTAAACCCCATGACAACCTATATTATCATAGTCTAGTGTTCTATGGCACAACTACTAGTTTTCCCATAATCAATCATACTAAATAGTTATAGATACTTGGAAGCATACACTTTTAATAAAGGAATTACATATAACAAGGTAACTCATACAAACACATAAAACTATAACCTAGAATTTTTTTACACTCTCAAGTATGTATGCACACATACATGATATCCTATGAAATGTTACAACACATACTATTCAAGTAACAACCAACACATATATATTTATGTAAGTGTGGGTATAGATATAATAAATACAATATACACCATTTGGGTACCTTTCTTACTATATAAATTTATGACATCCCATACTATCATAGATCATTGTGCTTCAACACTCTACTCATACATGAACAAATAATCGTACTTTATGATTATCAAATAAGCAAGTATAAGGTTATACAACTTGGGTATACCCTAGTTCATAATTCATGGTAAAAATTATATGCAAACATAATCTTTATGCACACATCATGATGCACTATATTATGCTATAACAGTCTAATTACTTTCATATATAAACTTTCACAATATTCAAAGTACAAAGGTTTTCACCAGTTCTTTTTATGTGTCACGACTCTACATCATTTAGGTTCATGCATTTAATTTTGCAAGATATATTAAACACATATTTTTTTGTAATAGCTACTAACATGCATTAGCCATAAAAAGCATGAATGAACCTAGTTTATTGATTTATTTCACAACCAAAATCTATGACAAGCTAATAAATCCACTAAATGGTGATTATGTAAGTTAATATATAAACCTAGATAATTTCTCATGACTTTCTTCAAGCCTATAGAACATGGTCTATGAAAAAATATTAAATAACCTATAGTTGTGTTTAATTTAAGATTTTAATTGAATCCACTACAATCATAGATTTACCTTACATGTATAAAATGAGTTCAATAAATATCACAATCAATACAATTCACCTCATTCCTCTAAGCAAGGCCTAGTTTCTTCTAGTCATTATCTTTTCAGTTCTTTAGTGATGATTAAATGAGTGAGAAAAAGTGATTTAATTGTATTACATTAAATAATAGCTCGGAAGGGCTGTCACTCCTGAGTATATTTACTATATCTTTACTCAGTTGAGTATAGAGAGCATTTCAACATTAAATTTAGATCAAAGTATAGGTTAATAACAAAATTTATTAATATTTAATATGTTTGAAATTTAGTATCCTCATATGAGATCATTAACTAATTCATGTCTCAATGTAAAACCATAGGGAAGAACACCACGTGTTCCAATATAACTCTGCAAGTTTAATTAAATACTCAGTGATATCAAAATATAACTTATTTATTTTCAATTTTATATATAGTGTTTAGTTATCTATACTGTGTTCTATAAAATGATTGGGCATTTTATTTTTAGAGGTCAACATTAATATAAATATCTCCATTTCTCTAATAATATCTAGGTGCTTTTTACTTTAGTACTCAGTTATCTTCTAAAACTCAGTGATTTTATACCTAGTGACCTTAACATGCAATATTGACTTCAACGATTGAAACACATGCATGGATTTTTAAAAATATACATAAATCTTTTAATATAATGACTTTAGCCTTCAAAATACATGAAAAATAATTCATTC
The DNA here is from genome assembly GCA_037957365.1 of Torreya grandis. Lineage (NCBI taxonomy): Eukaryota > Viridiplantae > Streptophyta > Pinopsida > Cupressales > Taxaceae > Torreya > Torreya grandis. The sequence goes on along the minus strand of JARHVA010001828.1, from coordinate 939,963 downwards.
TTAAGACCAAGCATTAAATCAATTACATCTACCAATCAATATTAACTCAACTATTTCTAATTTATGCAACGTTTCATAATAGAGACTGGTCATTCACCTTGATGCATCGTGTCTCATAAGGGGTTTAGTGATTTAACAAATTCAATGATTGATAATAAACTTTAGTGATCTGATTATATACTTTACCTATTTGAATAAAAAGGTTTAGTGATTTACTTAATTGACTTTCCAATTTCAAATTAAGACCTTTAAGTTTCGTTTAAATAAAACACATCCTTTTATATTGTATATACATAGTTGCTTTTAAAATTTTATATCTAACATTTATCTAAATAAATATATACATCTTTAAGTATACACAAATATTTATTAAACTTAAGATTCAATTAATAACTTAGCTTTACCTTTGTTTGACTTAGCTATACAAATTATTAAACTCAGCTTTGCAGCTAACTTGACATTTTAATTATTTGACATGGCATTTATGGATATGACTAGGTGTTTCAAACATATGGCTTGGCATTCCATGGAATTTCAACTTCACCCAACATGGCATTTCAATTAGTAACTTCAGTGATTTCATTTAAATGACCTAGGTGTTTTAATATAATAGCTTGGTTTTAAATCAGTATGGTGTTTCATTTTGGTAGTATGGCATTTTATTTTTATATGCTTGGCTTTTGTCTTTTACATAGTGATTTATCAAACTAGGTGGTTTCTAAATTATATATTAAGTGATTTCTAGTTTAATATTTCATCGTTACCTAAAAATACTCAGTAATTCATAATTACACAATGTTAAATATATTAGCTCAGGCTTTAGAAAAATATACGCAATGATTTATTTCTGACTCAACAATTTAATAATAATATATATTCATCCTATCATATGCTCAACAACTTATTAAAATCTTAAATTTAGATAAAACATGGTGTTTTAATTTATATACTTAGCTAGGCATTCTAATTTATACATGACAATTTCAGTAAAAGACTCCAACATTTCTAAATCAGTACTCAACATTCTATTTTGATAGTTCTACATTTTAAAAGTTACTGGGCATCCCAATTGCTTGGTGTTGCCATTATGTGACTTGGGAAACTCAAATTAAAGACCAAGCATTCATAAGAGAATTATGCATTTCATTAAAAATATTCATATTTTTATTTTACACACAATAATTTAAATATAGAACCTACCTCTATAAACCCTTTCAAATATGAGCAGTTAAACTAGTATCATTTCTCTCCTTTCTTTTCCATCTTTTTTTCTTCCCGTGTCTCCCTTCTCCATTCTTTTTAAGTTTTAAGAGGCTTTATTTATAGAAAATAATCCTCTCTCTCAAAAGTTGTGCCCCCTTTCATGCACATTAAAATTCTTTGCATGAAAACATTTCTTTTAGAGTTTCAATTCAAGATTTTAATCCCATTAATTAACTTGAGTTCCTTTAAATCATGCATGTTTAAATCCTCTTGTTATTGATAATTAAATAAAGATATTAATTTCTAATATTAAATTAAATCTATCAATTGCCTTCCATTAAATTTACCTTTTTATGGTTACCTTCTTTTTCAAACCAGAGTCTCTCATCCACTTTAGTTTAATTCTTGTTGGTAATTATATTTTTAAAAGATTAATTAAACCATATTAATAATTCCATTATAACACAAGAGTAATGGCATGCATATTAAAATCCTTTTAACTAAGGTTAATTTCATAGGATGTAATAGTAATGTGATTATATGATCATATAACTACTTATATGTGTAATATATGCAATACATTTATACATAAAATCATACATCAAATCATCATAAGAATTAATCAAACCACATCCACAGTAGAATATATGAGTACTCAAAATGACTAACTAACTAGATTAGAGTCAACCAAGTTATTTTATTGTGATGTGTGTGTTGGGTTACTAAAAATTCCTCTATCATCACCCATTCATCCCATATATCCCATCCTCTTTGATGATGCTCTCCCACATCAATCTTTGAGGGTAGGATCTATCTTGCATCCATCTCGTAACAATTAGATAGTTAGTCTAAGTCATCATATATATCAACTAATGATGCAAAACTAATAAATATACATCCTTAATCCAAAAACTAATGCCTAAAATTTTAAGCTAGGATCCTTCCCCATCTACCATGAATATCTTAGGTTATCATGTAGAGGTTACACATGCCAATAAACACTTGTAAGTCCTTCTCAAGTTGATAACCCTTCATTTTATTTACTCAAGAGACCTCAAAACCATTTTTCATGACTTTTATTTCAAACCATGATCTCAAACTTTGTGAAGATGCATGAAACAATATACCATGCCTCTAAAAACACTAAGCTATCTATACTTGCCTTGGAAATAGAACCTCATACCCCATTAGGCCATACTCTCTCTCATTTCTTGGTTAGACCTTGACCTACAAACCACATTAGGCCTTGAAACTGACCTTCTAACCAATATCCAATATCTCAAAACCTTACATACATGCCATATAACCTCTTATCATGATCAAACACGACCATACATACTTCATATGCCTTGGAAACACCTCATGACACCTCATTAGGTTAGGTAGGGTCTAGATTAAGTCTATTTACAGACTTGGACTTAAGGTCTTACCCCTGTTAGCTCACATTGAAACTATCCTAAGTGCTCCAATGCCTCATATGTATGCTAAAACAACCTTATGCATCATCTTATGCCTTTATGCATCCATCTTACTAATCTACCATGCTCAATCCTTCTTACTATAACTTTACATGCCATGACTAGTGCTATGACTAGGCTTCTCAAGTAATGTCATACCTCTCAATGAAGATACCATACAAGAACATTCTTTAATGACCTCATGAACACCTTTCTTAAGAACCTTGACATCAATACCAAACCTCAACAATAGGAATAATGTTCAACAATCTCCCCCTTTGTCATTGATGGAAAAACATACTATAAATTGATCATTCTTATCTCCCCATTCTGGTCTTTCTCCCCCTTTAACATAAATGACAAAGTGATGTCCATAACTTCTTAGATTACACTCTTTGTAACCAAAATACTCAACACACAGGACTATGAGTTTATGAGACATAATAAAAACTTGCTCCCCATATCCCCATGCATACCTTCTTAGAATAACTCACCTATTTTTGGAGCTAACTATGTACTTTGGCTTCTTCAATGATTACTAGGGGAAGGAATTACACCCAATTCCTATCTTAGGTTTTCAAAAGTTACCTTTAGATGTGGTTTGGTCAAGATGTCTATAATTTGATTCTGTGTAGAAACATACTCAAGTCTGACACTTTGTTCACTCATCTACTCTCTTAGAAAATGATATTTGATGGGAATCTACTTGGTCCTTAAGGGCATGGTAGTGTTTTTTGAGATGCTTATAACACTTGTATTATCATAATAGATAGGGCTAGGATCATCATACTCCACTTTGTAGTCTTTTAGGGTCTATCTCATCCATAGGACCTGAGTGTAACATGAAACTACTATAATGTACTCAACCTCACAAGTGGATAATGCTACTGATGGTTGCTTCTTACTTATCCATGAAACTAGGTACTAACCTAAGAAGAAAGATCTTCCACTGGTACTCTTCCTATCATCTATACTACCTACCCAGTTTGCATCTATGTAGTCTATCAAATTGAACTCCTGGCTTCTTGGATACCATAATCCATACTCCATAGTCCTATTGAGATATTTGAGTATCCTTTTGACTGCTTGTAAATTATTCACCTTTGGATTTGCTTGAAATCTTCCCACAAGACCTATTGCTTTCATGATGTCACATTTAGAGGCTATGGTGTATAACAAACTTCTAATATTTAACCTATATGACATCTAATTCACTTTTGAAGACTCATCTTCCTTGCTCAACTTACACCCTGTGATCATGGGTGTACTAACTACCTTAAAATATTCCATCTCAAACATCTTCAATATCTCTCTTATGTACTTGTATTGTGAGATGAATATTCCTTTTTCAGATTGAGTGATTTACAATCCAAGAAAGAATGATAGTTATCCTAAAATGAACATCTCAAACTCTTTCTTCATCACCTCTACAAAGGCCTTGGTCATGTTCTCATTGTTTCCACCAAAGATGATGTCATACACATAGACAACTACTATCAACTGATGGTCATTTTCTATTTTGATGTATAGATTAATATGTGTAACTCCTCTTTTGAATCCTTGATCCAATAGATACCTATCTAACCTAGCATACCAAGCTTGAGGATCTTGATTTAAACCATAGATATCCTTTTTTAATCTATAAACATAGTCTTTGTCATCTGATGGTGAGAACTCCTTAGGTTGCTCAATGTACACTTCCTCTTCCAAATTCCCATTCAAAAAGGCAGACTTGGCATCCATATGATATACCTTGAATCCTTTAAATCCTACATATGCTAGAAATAATATGATGGGCTCCAATCTTACTACTAGTGTAAAGTCTTCCTCAAAGTCTACCCCTTAAACTTATGCATATCCTTTACATATCATTCTATCCTTATTCCTAGTAACTTCTCCATCTTCATTCAACTAGTTTCTAAACATCCATTTTGTGTTAATGACATTCTTATCTTTAGGCCTAAGAATTAGTTTCCAAGTCTCATTCTTCTCTACTCAGTCTAACTCCTCATTCATAACACCTATCCAAAATTTGTCTTTGCTTGGTTTTATAAAAATCTTAAGTTCAATCTTGGATAATGGAGCAACATTCTCTTGATTTAGATTACTTACCAGTCTTCTCCTTATTTGCATACCTGCATTCTTATTGCCAATGATTTGAGATTTAGGGTGATCTCTTTGAATATATATTAAGGGTCAGTTTGATTCCTATCTCTCTTCAACTTTTTCTTCTTCCTCATCAAACTCTATAGTCTCCTCTTCATTCTTGAAGTCCAAATTCTCTAAAGTGTCCTTTAACTATGAGTGTGATTTCCTTATCTCATCAATCTTCACATTGGTGCTTTCCACTATCTTTTGTAGCCTCATGTTATAAAATCTATAGGTTTATCTCATTGATGAGTATAATAAGAATATGCCTTCATCAAATCTAGAATAAAACTTTTCCAAGTCTTCATCTCTTTTGATGAAACATTTGCTCCCAAACACTCTAAAGTGTTCCACATTGGTAGGTCTACCCTTCCATAATTCATAAGGAGTTTTGTTTCCATTAGTAATTATTTATCTTGTATTTAAAATGTAGATAATAGTGATTATTTCCTCTCTCCAATATCCATTAGATAATATAGACTCATTTAGCATAGTTCTAACCATATCTTGAACTATCCTATTCTTCCTTTCCACTACCCAACTCTACTGAGGTGTCCTAGCTGTTGAGAATTGTCTCCTTATTCCTTGAACCTCATAAAAGTCATCAAAATCATTAGACCAAGACTCTCTTCCTCTATCATATCTTAGGCACTTGATCTTCCCTTTCTTCTCATTTTCAATAAGAGTATTGAATGCCTTAAACTTGTCAAGAGCTTCTGAATTTTGTTTTAAAAATGTAACCCAAGTCATTCTTGTGTAATCATATATGAGTAACATGAAGTAGCTATCTCCTTGAATTCTTTGAATTATTTTAAGCCCACAAAGATTAGTGTGTAGTAACTCCAAGGGTCTTTTAGTAGAGTACTCCTTGGACTTGAACCTTCTTCTAGTCTACTTACCATGTCGATAAGCCTTACAAAGAATGTTTGTATGTTTGGTGATCTTAGGCATGTTCTTCATAGACTTAATAGTGATAATATTAACCAGATTGTCAAAGTTTAGGTTACCTAACCTTCTGTGCCATAGCCAACTTTCATATATTTTTCTCATGAATCATCTTTCCTTAATTTCATTCAAGACATATAGATGGTTCTCAGTCCTCTTAGCATTGGCAATTATTCTTCTTGATTTGGCTTTCCTTATTTCACACCCTCTGTCATGAAAGGTTAGTGTGTGTCCTTGATTGTGCATTTAACTTGCACTAAGCAAGTTATGTTTCAAACCTTCCACAAACAACACATTTTGGGTTTTGGTCTTCCCATTGTCTAAACTCAAGACACCCTTACCAACTATATTGGAAGTTGTGTTGATTCCAAACCTTACTGTTCCTAAAACATATTTTTTCAATGAGATGAACTTACTTTTGTATCCTATCTTGTGGCTTGATCAACCACTATATATGTGTTATTTAATGCTTTTATCTTAAATGTGTAAGATAGTCTGAGCTAGTATAGAATCCTCTTTGGTCTTCTGTTCCTCCTTACTAAATAGTCCATCTTGACTCTTGACCTCAATATAATTAGTCCTAACTTGCTTTAGCTTCTATACCAATGTTTGATTCTTCCCATGCATTATATGAGCGTTATATGTCTTGTTGACTCTTGAGGTCCTTTGAACTATATTAGAGTATAATCTTACAATGTGTCCAATATTATGACAGATGTATCAAATAATATTTATGTACTTACCTCTTAATTGATTGCTCCTTTTCCCATGGTCCCATGATGACTTATCCTTTATTACATTGGGTTGTCTGATTTGTTTTTTCATGTTGGTACTCTTGAATTATTTTGACTTCTCATGCTATCTTTTAAACTTTATCATCTTGTTTATGAGTTACAAATGCTCAACCTTCAAGTAATCTAGTCATGTCTTCAATTGGTCATACTCAACTTCCTTTCATCTAAAACTTGTGTTTACACCTTCTAAATGACTCCTAAGATCCTTGTTAGTCTTCATTTTATGATTCAAATCATCAAGGGCACTTATGATCTCAACTTCAAAGTCTACTAAAACTTCTCCTTCTTCACTAACATAGTAGACTTCTTCATCATACATGTTGTGTTCTTCCATTTGATCACAAGACATCTTGGGATTCTTGGGATCACCTTCAAGCTATTAGAATTATTTTAAAGGACTAAGATATGATACCAATTATTGGGAACAAAATCATTGAGAGGGGGGTGAATCAGTCTCTTAAAAACTTATTTCACATGTGCTTTAATATTCCTTAAACCATTAAATCAATACAAAGATATAAAATTACATAAAGAGTCATTCACATGAGCATGACAAAAGAAACATATATATTAGTGGGAAAACCTTAAGGGGAATAAAATATAATGATATTTGAAAATTGACTAAATTATTATAAGACAAACATCAATATTTAGTGAGGCACTAACTTCACATGGAGCACCAACCCCAACTAGCCAAGCACCCACTTGACTAGGCTTTAACAAGCACCCACTTGCAAGGAGGCACCAACCCCATAAATGAATTAGCACCAAATCATCCACATAATTTATTTAATCACCTTGATTCTCAACCAACTAATTATTACCACCTCTTTATCTCTTCACACTCTTATCCCTCTCAATCTACCTTCTAGGCTTCTTCACTCAACTAACCCTCTTCTTGACTTGATTAAATCATCTAACATTGGTTTTCATACACAATAACCCTATTATATATTTATGATAGTTTCTATGCACCCTTATAATTGTCTAAAATACATTTTTCACCTCTTCAAAATTATATATCATTCACTTTAATAGACTCATTCTCTAACTGGTCAATTAGGCCTATTACACCTTGTTCTTATACTAGGCTCTTCATCATACACCTCTTGGTCAACCATACACATTTTATGACTTTAATTTTCCAAAAAATAAGCCTTATTTCATTCCAAAAACATTAATAAAACATTACATTAGGTCATCCATAACTCAAATGGATCAAATCCTTATTTAGGCCTTAAGGATACCTAATTCAATTAGGCCTTCATTAGCACACATTACACTTTACCTTCCTTGGAACACATTCAACCACCTCAAAAAATAGTAATATATCATATTACACTAAAATAGACCCATTATAAGCTCATAAATTCTCCATAACACATTTTATCTTCAACCACCACTTGAAACACACCATTAATATTGTTCACAACTAGGCCTGTGCTTACCCAAGAAGTCTATCTTGAACTATTAAAGATAAAACACTAATTAGCTTTAAAAATATGGTAAAAAAATCACATATTCATAAACCTCATTAATTTAGGGTCATCACAAACTTTATTATATACTTCAACTCATGGTATATAGGCTCAAACTCTTCTCTTCAAAATTCTCACTTTGAACTATCAACTAGCCTCAAAACACAGTCATAGAAACATGAACTTATGACACTTGAAAGAACAAAAAAAAGTACTTAAAATGCATGAAAAAAATCTTAAAATGTATGCAAAAAAACTTACAACAAAAATATCATAAGTTCTAATGGCAGTATTGGTCTTGCGGACCAATCTCATGACCTCATTGTACATAGACCTCACTAAGCTAGACAAGTCAACTTGAGAGCAAATTTTTACTATATAAAAATATATCCAAAATTTATATCCAACATGAGAATATCTTAAAGGTCTTGAAAAACATCTCCATGTACTTTTATTCATCCCTAATCCATAATAACACATCCTTAATCATCTTCTCACTTATGCTTGGGTTTGTCATTGTTTGCCCGATTAGGCTTGTTAGTGATAGGTTATCTTAGATGACCAGTTTAGTACATCTAAGGGACATAACCTACCTAAAAAAAATAATTGAAATAAAATAAAAGTCTCAAGATTTTTCTTCCATCCATTTATCAACTTTTACTGCTACAACAAATCTCTAAGACATAAGGCCTTTCTTATAGGGTCCACTCACTCACCTAACAAACCAATCACACCTAGAGGTGCATGGGACAGTTGAATATAAACTTAAATCACTTAAATAACCATACCAATCCATTTTGATCACTTTAGAATAACTTCTTTCATATCGGTCATTATTAGGGTTCTTTGAGGGTTTAAACCATGTTCCAGTCTTAACAATCATTCATAAATCATAGCCCCTTAATCCAAAAAATAATGCCTAAAATTTTGATATATGACCCTTACCCATATACCATAAATATATTAGGTTCTCATTCATATGTTACACATGCTAATGAACACTTTAAAGTCCTTCTCAGATTAAGAACCCTTCATTTTATGCACTTGAGAGACCTCAAAACCACTTTTCATGCGTTTTCATGCAAACCATGACCTCAAATTTTTTGAACATGATTGAAAAAACATACCATACCTATAAAAACACTCACCTATCCATAATTGTCTTGGAAATAGAACCTCATACCCTATTGGGCCATACTCTCTATCATTGCTTGTTTAGACATTGACCTGCAAATCACATTAGGCTTTGAAATTGACATTATAACCACTATCCAAGCTCTCAAAACATCACATACATGACATATAACCTATTTTAATTCTCAATAACAACCATACATCCTTAATATGCCTTGGAAACACCTCATGACACCTCATTAGGTCAGGTAGGGTTTAGAACTAGTCTAGTTATAGACTTAGAATTAAGGTCTTACCCATGTAAGCTCACCTTGAAACTCTCATAAATGCTCCAATGCTTCATATGCATGATAAAGAAACCTTATGTAGCCTCTTATGCCTTTATGCATCCATATTACCAAGATACCATGCTTAACCCTTCTTAATAGATCTTTGCATGCCATGACTAGTGTTATGACTAGGCTTCTCAAGCAATGTCATACCTCTCAATGATGCTATCAAACAAGAACATTATTTGATGACCTCATGAATACCTTTATTAATAATATTTAACATAAATAACAACATCAATGCCAAACCTCAATAATAGGAACAATGCTCAATAATGATCTTGTTGACTAATTACGTAATATACATGTTAAGATCTCGGTCATAGAGCTTCTAAAGTAGTCAACTATCTATAAGGATATCTTATATGAATCCTCATGTGAAACCCAAGTACAAAGTGATATAGAACCAAATTATTTTTTTGGATATTATGCAATATCTCAAAAATAATATAAATCTCTTCAATTTTTGTCATAAATAATTACCCTTAAAGGATATCATTAATCAATATTTGCATTTATTCATACAATTTAGTGTTAAAAATAAAGGAATCAAGTTAGTGTTAGTTGATAATGGATATAATCTAAATATTTATAGCATGAAATTCCTAAACCATAACGGGAATTAACACAATTCTTCTTCCAAAATCCAATATGCATATCAAATGATTTGATAATTTATGCACTCCACTAGTTGGCCAAATCACATTAAGTGTGACATTGGGACAAAAAATAGTCCAAACTACATTACAAATAATGTATAAATCATTATATTATAACGTACTCTTGGGTAGACCTTGGATCCACAATGGAAGTTATACCATATACATTACATCAATGCATTAAATTCATACATGATGGAACATTATGGATAATACCTACCAATGATGAATCCTTCAAATTTTACAAAATGTTGCATTTTGACATGGAAGGGATTCCTGAATGATGCCACCTAAATAATATATTCCACTTAAAATTATACCAACTTATGATATAGGCAAGTCAAGTAAAATCAATCATTTATTCTAATATATTCATAACACTAGTGTAGGTTTCCCCTATTTGAATAACATGACCTTATCCCAAATTAAATCAAAGCCCCATTCCTTATTTGTGGTGTCATCATACAATTAATTTCATAGTTGCACTTACATTCATGCATGTATAATTTCCAACTAAGTTTTTATTCTTTGATACTTTCCCTTTTTAGTACATTTTTATATTTAACAAGTTTCAAACCAGTTTGTGTGATTTATTGCATATCTTATACACTTTAATTTTACTTGGGAATTTGACATAATTAGGATTAAAACTCTTTTAAACCCCAAATTTAATAAATCATATACAAATAAATATAAGAATAACATGGACAATCAAGAAGCTATATAAAATCAAATAATGTTACTATAATTCAAAGATCTTGATATAAAACATGTACAAATAAATAGAAGAATAGCATCAACAGTTAAGAAGCTATATAAAAGCAAATAATGTTAGTATAATTCAAATGTCTCATCAAGGGGATACCTATATATAAGTTTATGTCATCTAGATCATACCAATCTTCTACATAATCATTGATGAGGCCACCAATTGCTCTATTTTATAGCCTCATCCATACCTAGTATATATCTTTTTCTATGTAAATCCTCATAACCATCTATGACTCGTACAAATGAATGAATGAATTTATGATTTTTTTTTTGTGTGTGTATATATATATATATATATATATATATTAATGTTATGTTATGAATTAATTATGCTTTTTCTTTGATTAGATTATACTCATGTAACTTTATTTAATGAACATTTGAAGGGTAACATAAGGTTATAGGAATCTTTTTTGGGCACAACACTTATAGGCTATCTACAACAACTATAGGCTTCCACCTACAGGTTGCTCATAGCCACTGTAGGGTGCCCACATCAACTATAGGCTTCCACCTATAGGTTGCCCCATAGCCACTATAGATTGTCTACAACAACTGTAGGGTGCGACCTATAGGTTACCCGCAGCCACTACCCAAAATAGAACCATTGTTGTGATTGGATTTTAAAGACACATCCAACTATCTTGGGAACTAAATGAATGATTGGAAAGGACCACAACTATTGTACAGACTCCCCACATACAAGTAAGCTTGGATGTGCTACCAAAAATGAGAAAGATAAGGACAATGGGAAAGAGACAAAAATAAGTGAAACAACAAAATAATATGCATTATCCTTAACCTAGTCAAGCCTAAAACAAGTAACTTCAATTACTAACCACCTAAAGGTTGACTGGGGTAGTTCCTAAGTATTTGTATTTTTCCCTAGTTTAATGTGTTTGGTTAAAATCTAATAAACTGCCTTCTATATTTAATGGCAAAACCTAGATCAGGTTAGGAGTTAGATAGATGATAGTCGAATAATAGAATTATAGAAGTCATTGTATTCTAAATATTATAATCTTATGTAGCAATATTTAATTTCTATAGATATGAATAATGAGAAGGTTGATTCTGCAAGAAGATTTTGAAAATCTCTTAGAAAAGGATTAGAACTCAATTTTGAATGAGGAAGGCCCCCCTTGAAAAGAGTTATAGTGAAGACCCTGACCCTCCTTAGTTAAGTATGTTGTGTAAGTTGATTTCATTATTTGTTTGATTATATAAAGTGTGATGCATGTGTGATTCATAAGTGTGAAGTATGCCTATATTTCTATTATAATAGTTTCATAGTATAACTATCTAGTGAATTTAATAAAATTTCATTGTACTGCAACTAGTAAAGCAAGTTAATCTATGAATCAATAATGCCTAAATAGTGCTGACATCCTTGAAAAGCATACGCACCCTGGGTTGACAATTAATGTTAATCAGACTCAAAAATATGGTATTAACTAGGTAATAAGTATGCACAATATTTTGGTACCATTGTCAGGGATGGTGTCAATTATTATTTTCTATAATCAATTATTGCTTTTCAAGATTGATTAATGCATTGTCCTACCCAACTGAGCAAGCCAAGTGAGGAGACTATTGTGTCTTATGATGCTAGATGTCTAAGTTTCTAGATATTGATGGTGTAAAACTTTGAATACATTGTCCTACCTAGTTAGCAAATCGAGTGAGGACACTATAGTGTCTTATGCCAGATGTCTAAGTCTCTGGATATTGATAGTGCACAATATTAAATGCCTCTTTGCAATCTTGTAATTTACTTAGTTCATAGTTTTTTTTAGAATTTACTTTCCTACAAGAGTAATTTATTTTTTGTAAAGTGTGCCTTTAATTTTCCTACTTTATTTTTTTGCTTTTTAAAGTATTTTTCCCATTTTCAATAGATAACTTTACTATTTTCTATAATTAAAATTTCAATTCCAGTCATTTTTTATTTTTGCACTCCTTTTTTGTACTTTTTGTTTATTCTAAAATAACCCCTTGAAACACAAAAGACACTAATCCTGTGTAGGAAGGGATAGGATAGCTGAAAGGTGTGGCACAACATTTATGTAGAGAGAAAGAGATTCTTGAGGGAGATTCTTGCCAAACAAGCCACATGTTGCTACCAAAAAAGAACCACAAATACCTGTAGCAACTAAGAACCCTGTTGAAAAATATATTATAAGCTAGAGGGCTCTTGAAGAAAGAAATACTACAAATCGAAATAAGTAGCTTATAGAAGAAGTATTATTGTCTTTGATAAAGGAAATAGAAGTGAAGGAAGCATCTGCCGAGTTAGTAAGGAGAAACAAAGGAGAAGAAATTCATGAACCAAACACTCGAAAAATTAACGTTAGATAAACATTCCAACAAGGCTTTTTTTAACAAATCACATAAATCTCAAGAGAATCTTGAGATTTATCATTTGATAGAAAGACTACAGATCAACAGATAAATGTTTACTATCATGCTAATGAAGGCACTGATACAAAATTTGAAGATGTGATCTTGAGTACCTTTGGTATCCGTATCACAAGAAAAGCCATCATGAATAGAGGAAGAGTAGATGACAATCAAACTCCAGACATAATTACTTTTGAATTTCTTATTCTAGATTCAGTAGGTTTAACACAAATGAAAAATATCCTACCCTCAACCTTGCCCAATTTTAGAGGTACATTATTAGAAGACTTAGACTCTTTTTTGTTCAAATTTGATATCCTCTATAGAAGCTATGACTATAGGCAAGCTGAACAAAAATTGAAACTTTTTCCAACCACCCTCAAAGACTCAGCACTTTGTTAGTTCATGGGACTAGGTAGTAATTTAGTCCACACTTGAGAGGACATGAAAAATAAATTTATAGCTGAGTATCAGGGATATGGATGAGGAAGAAATTATAAAAGAAATGACATCTTCAAGATGACTCAAGAAGGAGATGAATTTTTAGAAGACTATGTTGAACAGTTCATGTTCAGTGTACAAAAATTCAAGCAAAGTGCACTAGAAGAAGAACCTCTAAAAGTCATCTTCCTAAAAGGAGTCCAAGAAGATTGTCTAGAAGCCTTGGACCTAATGAGTAGGGGAGATATCTCCTAGCTACTATTTACATACATTAAAGAGTTGAGCAAGAATTATTCTAGGTCTGCCATAAACAAATTTATGGGTAGAAAGCTTCCACTGGTAGCTGTAAGTGGCCTATCAAAATATAAAGTTAATAACCTGTTACAAGACATGAAATAGGATATCATTAGTCACTTGGCCACCCAACCGAATAGCCTGCACTCAAGGAAAAAATAAGTAGCCTTGGATCAAACTTTTACCATCTATTGTCTGGATTGTAAGAAGCATAAAACATATTATAGATGTCACGAGGTTCAAGCTAAAATAGCTAATATCATAGATAATGAACCAAAAACTATAGAGATACACATTTTAAGAGTAATGGGACCAGGTTTTCTATGTTTCACAAAAAAATACATGGTTTCAATGACCACTTTATCTAGGAATGGAACATAATCCACTTTTGCAAATTCTACCTCCTTTTCACAATTTGCAAATACTACTCCTAACTGGACTAGTTTATGGATGAATGTCCCACCTCTTAATTTCAGCTGGTAGCCACCTTAGACAAGCTACCCCACCACTTCTTGGTAGCCTCCATAAAATATATCCCTATCTTGGATACAAGCTTGGTAAACACTCCAAGGCTCACCCTTCACAAACCAGTGGCAGTAGCCTTGGAGACCCAATCAGCCCTAGGGAAACCATCAGGGATAATTCCCTCTACAACAATATTGACAACCTCTTACTCTTATACCCAATACACAAGCTACACCTAAGCCTAATCAGCTCCATACTCAACCCATGCAAAACCCTACAAATAAGCTAGTTTAATCAACATTTAGTACTGAACCTATCTAGTACCTAGCATATATGGTGAACATCAATGAAGTTCACCTACATTTAGGGAAGTTTCTACCACCTCCAGCCCCACTCATAATAATGGAGTCAAATTAGGAAACTTTAGAAGATCATGTTAACCCACCTTCACCACCCCAATAACTCTCTGAATTAGTAAATAAAGTTGTTGATGAAATAGCCCCACCATTTTCAAAATGTCTTACTCTTTATTTCCATGCAATTGAGCCTAAATTTGATTTCATAGGACAACTCAAAAAAATTTGTGTTAAAATTCCCCTCTTCTAGGCCATCAAGGATGTGCCTATATATTATAAATCTATTAGAGACTTATGTCTACATAAACTTGGAAGGAAGAAGAAGGATCTAAATATAGTGCATGTGATTGGCCAACTGATAGACATTATGTTGGGAAACACTTTGATAAATAAATATTCATATCCAAGATGCTTAATAATAATAGTTTGGATCCATGATTAGCAACTATCCAATACATTAGTAGATCTGGGAGCTATAATAAATGTAATGACAAATAAAACTATGAACAAACTACAGTTGAATAATATTCATCTCACATCTATAATGTTGCAAATGGCTGACAAGTCTACAGTCAGACCAGAAGGAATCATTGAAGATCTTGTCATTACTGTAGATTATTGGGAGTATCCTATAGATTTCATTATATTGTAGCCAAAGTCTAATTTGGGTGGATACCCTCTTATCTTAGGATGACCTTGGCTTGCCACAACTGATGCCTTCATCAGTTGTAGATTAGGTGACATGTTGATTTTTAATGGCAACCACACTAAGAAGTTGGTCCTCTATCCCCCAACACAACCATCTTTGGCATCATAACATACATTATGGGATGAAGAAGATGAGGTAGAGAAACCTCTTTGGATTATTGTATTCACCATAGACCATACATGTACCTTGGTTGATCAAGAAGAAGATACAATTCTCTCCAATGTTCTCCAAAATAATTATCAAACTCATTCTGTAGATCTCAACCACCTACAATGTGTTGAGGGCCCATTTTCTAGCCTCTAGGAAGAAGACTTTTATGATGCATCTGTATAATAAATATTCCACTAGATACTACCTCATAGCTACAACCAAACCAAATCCATTAGCAATGATGAAAGCACTCTCAAAGAAAATTAAAATCTCTCTAAGAGAAAATATTGCTTATTAATAGCAAGTTGGAGTCAAATGAGGAAAAGCACCTAGTCAACATGTTGCATGCAAACCAATGTATTTTTACATGGGATTATAAGGATATGCAAGGAATCAACCTAGAAAAATGCACACATCATATCTATATTAAAGAAGAGTGCCAACCAATCTGATAGCCACAACGTAGTATGAATCCAACTCTTAGAGAAATAGTCAAAGTAGAACTGCAAAAACTCTTGACCACTGGATTTGTATATCCCACTCAGATAGTGAATGGGTTTCACCATTGGTAATTATACCAAATAAAAATGGAGAATGGCATGTATGCATAGATTATAGGGAAATTAATAAAGTAATCATAAAGGATCATTTTTCTTTACCCTTCATTGATCAAGGATTGGACACACTCATAAGGAAAAAATATTTTGCCTTTTTGAATGGTTTCAATGGTTACAACTAGATTAGAATTGCTCCTAAAGACCAGGAGAAGAGCACCTTCACTTGCCCTTGGGGTACTTATGCTTATGTTGTATTACCTTTTGAGTTATGTAAAGCTCCTACAACATTCCAGAGGGTTGTCTTGAGTATCTTTGCATATATGGCCAATGAATGTGTATAAATCTATATGGATGACTTCACTGCTTATGGAACAACATTTGATGAGTGCATGAAGAACCTATAAAAAGTTCTACAATGTTGTTAGGATCACCATTTGTCTTTAAATCACAATAAATGCTACATGCTTATGATAGAAGGCATTGTCTTAGGTCACCATGTATCTACTGAAGGAATTAATGTTGACCTTGCAAAAATCAGCATCATAAAAACCTACATGTTCCTTAGTAATAAAAAGATGTTAGGAGTTTTCAAGACATGCTGGTTACTATAGGAGATTTATCAACATTTTTAGCAATGTAGCAACACCATTGTTTACTCTCCTAACTAAAGATGTTGAATTCATCTGGACTCCTACTTGTGATACAACCTTCAAATAATTGAAGGAATTATTGACCACCACCCCTATTATATGTGGTCCTAATTGGAAGCTTCCATTTTATATTTTAAAAAATGCTTTAGATACTGCCCTAAGAGCTATGATAGGCCAAAAATAGGAAGCACTCAATTATGTTATATATTTTGTAAGCAATAACCTACAGGTAGCAGAATTAAATTACATAGTTACTAAAAATAGTTCTTGGCATTAGTCTATGCTATCAACAAGTTCTATCACTACATTATATGGTATCCAGTCTTTATTCATACAGACCATGCATCCATTCGATATTTTATGAACAAACTAGTTGTCCTAGGTAGAATGATAAGATGGTTGCTCTTATTATAAGAATTTGATCTAACCATTATAGATAAGCTTGCTAAGGACAATATAATGACTGACTTGTTATCATGCCTATAATCCTATCAAGAAGATACCATAGTGGATGACTCATTTCCAGATGAGCACCTATTCTCCCTCACTGTTACCACACCTTGGTATTTTGACATTGATAACTATCTTTCCATTGGGTTACTTCCACAACACTTCCTCCCTAAATAAAAAAGATCTTTTATTTATAAAAGTGGTAGATATTCATGGTTGTTCAAATTTGTTTTCTATATTGGGCCTGACTCCATCATCAAAAGATGTCTCAAAGAATATGAAGTTTTAGATATCCTCAAAGCCTACCATGATGAACCATGTGGAGGGCACTTTGCAGCCAAGTGTACAATAGTAAAAATATTGAATACAAGATATTATTGGCCATCACTCCATAAAGATACATTAAGGTATACTACTCATTATGATAAATGTCAGCATATGGGGAAACCTACACATTTAGATGAGATGCCTTTGTAGCCTCAAATGGTGATTCAACCATTTGAAAAATGGGGCCTAGACTTTGTAAGACCTTTTGATCTAAAATATAACAACAAAAAGTATATCCTTGTATGTACTGACTATGTCACTAAATGAGTGGAAGTAAAATCTCTTACACAGGCCAAGGATGAGAAGGTGGTAGCTTTCCTCTATGAATAAATATTCACATGATATGGTGTGCCATGAGAAATAGTCACTGATCAAGGACCTCAATTCAATATTAGTTTAATTACTACTTTGGTCTAATAATATGAGATTAGTCATAAGAAATCAACTCTATATCATCCACAATCTAATGGATAGGTGGAAGTCACCAACAGGGAGTTAGAAAATATTTTGACCAAGACTGTTAGTATGTACCATAAGGGTTGGGAGGCTAGACTTCCTAAAGTTGTTTGGGCTTATAGAATTACATGGAAGACTACTACAAGCTTCACCCCATATGAGTTGGTCTATGGGAAGAAATATGTCTTGCCAATTGAATTTAAGCATAAGACCTTATGAAAAACACTAGCGCTAAGGATAAATATATTTGAAGCATAGAAAGAAAGGCTTATGCAACTGAATGCCTTAGATGAATACAGATAATAGGCATTGAAAAACATAGAACTTGTATAGCACCAATAGATTAAATGACATGATAGGTACATTAAGACTAGGCAAATCAATATAGGAGATTAGGCCCTTCTTTTTGATTTAAAATATAAGGATCACAAGGGCAAACTTTAGACTAGATGGCTTGGTCCCTTTGAGATAGAGCATGTTTATGAAAATAGAGCATTACAAATTCAAACCATTTATCTGACAAGATTCCATCTACTGGTTAATGACCATAGACTTAAGTTGTACAAAAAGCCATTCACTCAGGAGGAGTTTACCAAGCACATGCATATGAAATTACAAAATAGATACAATAATGTGATGGATTAGCATGATGTCTCACCTAATAAAGAGAGAACTAGCCAAAACATAGGTGAAAAAGGAGAGGAGGATATCCTAGCCCTCCTCTAGCATGAAGACTAAGACCTTACCTTGGTCCTTGACCAGTCATCCTCACTACTGACTTGGTAAGGACCCACAATAGACATTCTATTGGAGGCAACAGTTAGAGTCAAAAAAAAAAAACCAATAATGAAAACCCTTTTTGGGTGTTGTGGGTAATTTTTAGGTAGAAAACCAACCTACTGGCTACCCAAAAGTATAAAATGGACCTAAATAAAAAACCAACTTGCTAGCTATTTAAGGGTAAAAACTAAAATGAAAAATAAATAACCATTTTGATCAAAATTATTCATCTTCCTCTAGTTACTATGGGATCTTATGTAATTTTTGTGGGCACCTTCCCCACAACTAGGCACAACTTTACAGTTGTTATGGGCACCATCTCTAGTTACTGTAGGTATACCCTAACACCTCTCTAAGCACATGCAAGATAGTTCTTCGAAAACTCTAAGCTATGGCCTTGGCTATGAGATTTTGAGAAATACATAGAAGACACCTGATAAGATATATTAGGAGTGAAGGAGGATTGAATTAGACAAGTCAAAACCTTGCTTTGACCTACCCCTGAAAAAGTTCACTAGGCATAGAATTCTCTAGGAGTAAGATAGTACAGAGATAAATCACTAGCAGGCTCATGTAGAGGAAGATCATAAATCAACAACACCATCAACTATCCTATTTCATGTTCATACAACATCTAACTTGGATAACATTAATCTGTAGTAACCACTTAGTGGTAGGAGGGCAAGAATCTCTCATCCAACTCCAAGACTCTTGTTCCAGTTCCATGTAGGCTATCATGATGACATGTAGGTGAGCTAAGGGCACCATGGAAGCCTAATAACCTGTGATCTCATAATTACTCAAAAAGGACTCACTTTAGTCTAGTTATAATAGCCAACACAATCATTTCATTTTGTTAACCACTCATATGCAAACACTCGCATGCAAATCCTTGACATAACCCTAGATAAACTATTAAAAAGGTATGTCATATATTTTGATCATAAAAGAGTATTTATTATTTTAATATATCATGTATGATATTGAAAATCATATTAAATCATTAACACATCACTCATTAATACCTCTCAACTCACACTTCAACTCACATGATGGCATATCACCCCACACTTATATCCCTAATCATGACCCTGTTCTATCTCTTCCATGCTACTCATCCCATGTCATTTAAGGATAAGTGATAGCTCATGTGGGAGGGGGAGAATGTTGTGGGTGATAATACCGTGCACTATGAGATCCATATGTGCAGGATTAGATGCCATAATGACACCTTAATAACCTATAGGGGAAAAAATCACTTTAATTATTTTACCTTGTAAGTACAATAATTCATGCAAAGCTAAAGCATGCCATAACCTACAACTTGTAACTTGTAACCCGCACTCTGTAACCTACAACCACAAATTACCATTATTGAAAGAACCATGCTTTATTACAAGAAGAAATTTAGAATCTAAATAGAGTATGTTGCTAATTACCAGTTGAAAGGATTGACAAAAGGCTAAACTTAGCAGAATGGGAGGGTTAGTTGTGAGAAGGGAACCCACAAATCATAGGCAACTTCAAGGAGAACCAGTTAGCCAGGCTATCTTCAACAAAGTTAGTTATACCACTTATTTTGAGAAATTAAAGCATTTATCAGAACTCCTTGCTAGGTAATTTATAAAATCCTTTACAGGAGATCAAGCTACTCTACATGGTATCACATTTCCAATTACTAAAGAACTAGTAAGCCAGGCAATTAGGCTGCCATGAATTAGAGAGAATTGGCAAGACAAACCCAATTGTCAAGGAGCTAGATAGTAGTTCTATCAAGGAGATGTAAGGTTAGTACTAAATAAATGTGGTGTGGAGAGATGCAACCTACCTAAAGCCTAGAAGGAAATAGCCTCATACATCATCAAATATATGACTTATGAAGGAAGGTAATCTCTAATTTATACTCTTCAGTTTAAATTTTTGAATCACTTAAGGCATCATATGACCATTAATGTTTTAAATCACTTGTGAAACATTCTAAAAATCTGTCTTAAGAGTACCATAAAGGGATTGAGAAATCCCTATCTCATCATGGCCTAATATGGTTGATAACCAAACATGGAATAAATACTATTAGACTTGACCTCAGTTAGGAATAATTTCTAACCTTAGGGAATGTTGAACCTCAGAAAGAGGAAGGAAATAATGAGGAGTAGGCTCAACAGATTGCATAATAATATTTTGTGGTCACTAGTGCTACTGGATATACCATAGCTACTTAGGGTCCATCTAAAATTACTATGAGCAAAAGAAGGAGAAGGAAACTGGTCCTACCTCCTAATGACACAAAGGAGGACAGTCTACCCACACAAGCAAAGTATAATATTCTTTCTCCCATTATTCTCACTATCTTTTCACCAAATATTGATCCTTCCACCATGTATCATTCAAACTAAGAGGAAGTTCTTCTATCAAATGATATATAGGAAGAACAAGTTCCAACAATTACCCCTCTTAAAAAGAAGATGAAAACTGAAGAAAAGAAACCCTCTATATCAAGAATAAGGAGACCTCTTCATGGGAGATCTTAGAGAATTAAGAAACAAAAGATAACTATAGCCTCCTCACCCATAAATATCAGTGAGGATGAAAAGGGAAAGAAAAAGACCAAGATTTGAAAGACCCTTGATGGGTTCGAGATTGCTGAATGGTCTAGTAAAGAGGAATCTACTAAGGAAGAAGAAGTACAGTCAACCAAGCCATCTAAATTCACTAAGGAAGACATGAATCTCCTCAAACATATTGGGTACACAAAAGAAGATCTGAGAATGATAGATCAACCTATAGAAAAAGAGGAATTGATTGAAGAAAAGACTATGAAAGAAGAAGCAGAACAAGAGACAGTTCGTCATGACCAAGAGTTCCAAACCTTGGAACAAGATATGAGAGAAATATATAGGTTGAGGAATGAGATAATAGAGTTGAAAGGTAAGAGAGGCCTAAAAACACTTCTGGGGGTAGTAGAATTTGTAGAACCATCTATGGAAAGAGAAAGGTTATTGGAGGGACCTGTAGGCATCAACTTCATCTACCTTGCCCATAAATAGTATTAATATACCCTAAAAATCACTTGCAAAAGATTATGCTCTAGTTTTGGTGCCTTTATACAATATATTTCCTCCTCCTTTTCCCACTACAAAAACACCTATAACAAAAGAAGTTATTGATTAGGATATTTCAGCTGCCATGCCTATAGAAATTGATGACCTCCTAAATTTTCTTAAGGAAAAAATTGGTGATGATGAAACCTACTACAGGGATTTGATACAAATATTTAAGGTATATGTTGAAACAAGATAACAACAAGATGAATTAAAAAAAAGACTTGAAATGGTTAAAACTAGGATCAAGTATTTGAAGGAAAAGATTAATAAAATGCATGAAACCACTGAAATGTTAATAGAGTGCAGATCACCTTCTAGGGTGTATGTTATCTACTTAGAAGAGATATGGATTAAATTTAGATATGATAGGATGTATAATAATTAGTCTTACATGGTTTGTGACCCTAAATCTTTCTTTGAAGTTTATAGACATGCTGACCCTAATCTCCAAACACAGTTAAGTGAATTTTACATACATCAATATGTTGTACCCAGTGATGTAGATTGGAATCCAAACATATACTTGGGTGATTTCTAATTGAATGCATTTTCTTCATATGTCCTTAATGAAATAGGAATAAAGAAATAAGTGGAGGATTACCAAGAAAAATAAAAATAAGCTACCTTGATGATTAGGGGTGAATCAGGTAATCTAGATGCTGTAATAGAAGAATGGATCTCCTTCATGAACTTAGGTACTCCATAAGCATGGCTTACAAGGAAACAAGTAAAAGTTTAGAATCATTATTTGAGTCTTATAGAAGGAGATGGAAAGCAAATTTTTCTTTCCTATTCTCACAGATGGGCATAACTCTCTAATGATTTTAAAAAAAGGAACCCTATTCCCCTAAAAACCTTGGGGAGGCCATACATGTCTATTGAGCTTATCAGGAAGAGAAGAGTAAAATGGTTGGGATTAATGTTTCAACCTCTTTTATTTTGGTTCTCAATCCCTGACTAGATGGGAAAGGTCCCAATTGACAATGAGGCTGAGAATAAAAGATGGGAGAACATTGATGATTCTAAAGGCTTCTATATCCTTGAAGGGTCAGGTTGTACTTAGCCCCTAGATTTTATAAAATTTGTGGTTTAAAAATGTAGTCAAGTATTTATTGAGGTTGAGCAAGAGGTTAAGTAGGGGGGTCTAATGAGGCCACCAATTTCTCTATTTTATAGCCTCATCCATACCTAGTATATATCTTTTTCTATGTAAATCCCCATAACCATCCATGACTCATACAAATGAATGAATGAATCTATGATTTTATGTGTGCATTGATATATATATATATGTTATGAATTAATGATGTTTTTTTATTAGATTATACTCATGTAACTTTATTTATTGAACATTTGAAGGGTAACGTAAGGCTACAAGAATCTTGTTTGGGCACAACACTTATAGGCTGCCCCCAACAACTGTAGGCTTCCACCTATAGGTTGTTTATAGCCACTATAGGGTGCCTGCATCAAGTATAGTCTTCCACCTATAGGTTACCCGTAGCCACTATAGATTTCCCACAACAAATGTAGACTTCCACTTATAGGTTACCTATAACCATTGCAAATTGCCCATAGCAACTGTAGGCTTCCATCTATAGATTTCCCATAGTCACTACATAAAATAGAACCATTGTTGTGATTAAATATTAAGGGCACATCCAGCTGTCTTGGGAATTGAATGAATGATTGAAAAGGACCATAGTTATTGTATGGACTCCCCACATACAAAAAAACATGGATGTGATTCCAATAATGAGAAAGACAAGGACAATGGGAAGGAGACAAAAAGAAGTAAAATAACAAAACAATATACATTGTCCTTAACCCAGTCAGGCCTAAAATAAGTAACTTTAGTTACTAACCACCTGAAGGTTAACTAGGCTAGTTCCTAAGTGTTTTTGTTTTTACTTAGTTTAGTGTTTTTGGTTAAAATATAATAAACTACCTTTTGTATTTAATGGCAGAACCTAGATCAGATTAGGAGTTAGAGAGATGATAGTAGCATAATAGAATTGTAAAAGTCACTGTATTCTGAATATTGTAATCTTTTGTATTAATCTTTAATTTCTATAGATCTGAATAATGAGAAGGTTGATTTTGTAAGAAGCTTTTGAAAATATCTTGGAGAAGGATTGGAACTTAGTTCTGAATAAGGAAGGGCCCCCTCGAAAGGAGTTAAAATGAAGATCCTGACCCTCCTTAGTCAAGTGTGTTGTGTAAGTTGATTTCATTATTATTTTGATTATATAAAGTGTGATGCATGTGTGATTCATAAGTGTGAAGTATTTCTATATTTCTATTATAATCATTTCATAGTATAACTATTTGGTGAATTCAATAACATTTTATTGTACTGCAACTAGTAAAACAAGTTAATCTATGAATCAATAATGCATATATAGTGTTGACATCCTTGAAAAGCATATGCACCCTGGGTTGATAATTAATGTTAATCAGACTCAAAAATTTGGTATTAACTAGGTAATAAGTCTGCAAAATCATCATAATCATAATCATAATCATCATTGTAATCATAATCATAAGAGAGAACTAATTTTTTGGGTTGTTCTTGAAATTGTGATATGCCATTCTAATCATTATTTGTATATGTATATGTATAACCAACTGCCACATATTGTGGTATTGAAAAGTTTTATTTATTTTGCTTTACCATATGTGTTGCATCATGTGCATTTGTTGTGATGGTACTAGTTATCTTTGCTTGAATATTATCTAAAGAGATATTTTCCTTTTCTTTTTATCTTGCTCTAAATATGTTCCATCTTTTGAAATGGGAATGGCCTTGCCTTCATGAAAAAATGTAATGCAATATTTGTTTGTATCAAGTAGTGTCCTATTGATTTTAACCATAATCATCCAAGAACAACATTATATGCATTCATAGTAGAAATAATGTTGAATTTAATATGACACTCTTTTGAAGCAAACATTGATGTTAACTTAATTAATAATAAACGTGTTATAAATGCAATACTCTTATCTATGTGTTGATTCCGCTATCCAAGAAATACGATATATGATGTAGTACACAAATTTTGTTCTTAGTAGTCCATAACCTTCACATTGGTACATTGTTTTCCATCTATGTGAGTGGTGATATTAAAAAGTTCTTGTTATGATGAAGGGAATGTAATTGCCTCCTTTGGATCCACACTTATAACATTAATTTTCTAGTAATATCTTTCTTTTTAACCTCTTTTGTTAGGTTCTTAAGAATTCTTTGTTATTTATCTTGAATTTGTTTTTACAACTTCTCTAAATTATCTTTTAGTAACTTCTCCTTTCTTATTTTTTCCTTTACGTATTTAACTGTTCTTTTTGTAACTTTCCTGATGTAACTATTCCCTTTGTTATTGTTCTTTTTTTAGCCTTGTTTGCTCTAATTTTGCCTTTTGAGGTTTTTTTTTTAAAATCTCATTGTTTTTGTAACCTTTCTTGCTTTAATTTTACTTTTTGAAGTTGTTCTTTCTCTAATTTTTCCATTTGAATCCTTTATTGCTTCAGGTTTGTCATTTGTTCTACTTATACTTGTTCCTTAAGAGATGTATTCATAGTGTGAGTGGGTTACTTTATTGATTGATTTGTTATAGGATCACCATTATCATTTATCTTTTATAATTTTTTATTTAAATCCACATAATTATCTATATGATATGCATAATAGTATTTTGGACTCCTTATAGGACGCATAGGAGGTAGTGTGATTAGCTTGTTTCAAAGCATTTCTATGAAAATCTTACTTGAACTTTTACTAGCCATTTTTTCACTTTATGAATTGCTACTTGGATATGCATTTTTTTTTGGCGTCCAATATTGATATGAAGTATTTTTAGGCCTAAAATAGCTAGATGAATATGTAGATACATGATTAACATTAGCATGCTCTAGATTATTTATGTATGTGATCTTATCTTCCCATAATGTGATATTTGAACTACAATATTGGTTTTGCTTTTGTAACCCTTCTACTGACTTTCTCATAGTTATGATTTAATCATGAAGGGATTCACAATCATAAGCCTTAGGTACTTCTGATTGAAAATGCATACAAACACTATCAAGGGGAGTTATGGGAGATAGATGGGGTTGAAGAAGGTTTGTTGCTAAAACCATCCATGCACTTTATTTATTATAACAATAAATTAAGAGATCTTGAGGTCATTCATTAGGTGTTTGATCCCTATTGAATTAAATTTGTTTGATTACATGAGTGTTAATGATGTTCCTCATTAGGCAAAGACAACATGTAATGCAAATTAGGAAATTTTGAAGTAAAATATGTTCATCCATTATAACAATAGATTCTTTGCAAATTGAGAAAAAAAAGTTTAACAAAAAAATGAAATTTAATATTTTAGAAAAAATTAAAAAAATTGTGTATGGAAATTAGTGAATTCCCCTAAAATCTAAGGTTAAAGGCAAGTGTTTTCAATGTCAAATATTAGATATGAGTTCAAAATAAAATACTTTGAGTGTCAATGATTAGATCTGAGGTCAAAATCAAGTTCTTTTAGTGTCATATTTAGATCCAAGGTCAAAATAATATTATTTTTAGTGTCTAATATTAAATAATCTATTTAGACCATGGGATAATTTTTTTTAAAGTAATGCTTGAATACATTTTTTGAAAATAATGTAAAATAACAACTATCATAGGTTCACCAGTAAGTATGTGTGACTATCTCAAGTTCACCAATACATTTTAGTAGAATTTGGTTTAATGTGATGATATAAACCTAATTAATATAAATAAAATAAAATAAAACGTATGGTTGTAAATAAACTTTTGACAATCAAAATGAAAATAAAATGCTAAATTTAGCAGGGTGCAATCCAATGAAATAAGAATAACTATGAATAAACTAGAAAACTTAGTTATTTCTATCTGATATCTAATCATGTGAAGCTCACAGACAGATAAAATTTACAAATATGTATCAACCCTACAAGTGCATATGACTTGAGATTGAAACTATTTAAAGATAAGGTCATCCAACTTGGGATGTGATCAACTACCACTATAGTCATGAATTAGTTGATTTTGTCCTTTTTAAAAAAACATGAACCTTGGGTCATAATTATTTGTGATAACTTGAATCAAGTTTATATTCATAAATTTGACCTTTAAAGACATTTAAGAGACCTAAAAATAACTTATTCAAAGTTAAAAACCTGATAGGACTTGCAATGATTAAAAACTTACAAACAAAAAAGGGGGAGTATAATGGGTTGAGCTAACCCTAATCAACCCCACAATGAATAAATTTTGACTAGGAATATAATACTCTAAAGATGGAATTCAAGCCCTCGTAGTTATCCCACTTAGAGTGCTTTGTGCAATTTTTCTCCTTTGACTATATGAATGCATCTCTATA
Organism: Torreya grandis; assembly: GCA_037957365.1. Lineage (NCBI taxonomy): Eukaryota > Viridiplantae > Streptophyta > Pinopsida > Cupressales > Taxaceae > Torreya > Torreya grandis. Next base: position 912,507 of record JARHVA010001828.1, on the reverse strand, counting down.
TGGCTTGAATACTTTATCATGATTTACTTTGGCTTGGATATAATGAGATTTTGACTTGGTTGAGGTCTAATTCAAGTGATTAGAATTAGAATTAGGAAGCTTTTCTCAATGTTAAATAGTGTAAATACACCTTTGTATTAAAATTTCCAAGTCGTAGAATAAGTGACTTAAGTGTGCCTTTATAGCAATCCAAAATGGAAAACCTCACAATTAAAATCCTAATAACATGAATCACAATGTAAGGGAGGGTTCAAATTTAAAAAATGGTCATTAGAATACTAAGGAAAAAAATGTCCCATAGGGGACAAGAATGTCTGCCACTATTGTCCTTTACTGGAAGTTTTTGTCCTTTAGGGAAACATGTGACTTGTGGGTCTAGATCTATTTGTACATATGCTTAGAGGGTTTTTTTTTATATTTTAAAATTTATGTAGGTGATATATATAAATTTATAAAATAAATAGGTCCATATAGATGTTTAAGTGAGGTGGAAAAATAGGTCTAAATTAAGTGTTCAAGTTAATTAAAGTAAAATAGGTCCAAAAATGATATTATTAAGTATTCATGACCAAATTTGAGTGACTAAAGTTACATTATTTACTTGCACCATTACATGGATAATGATACTCGATATAAACTTTATGTATTTTATCATGTTATCCTTATCATTTTTAAAAAACTATATGACTCATATATATTGCCGATTAAGGGTTTGGAACATTAAATTCATTGGAAAAAATTAAAAAACATTGGCAAAATTTTAAAAATAAAAAACATTGGTAAAAGATTAAAAATTCAAATAAATTGGAAAAAAATCAAAACATTGATTTAAACATGTTATGTATTTACCTATTCTAGAGGTTTTCATTATCCATGGTTTTAAACATAAGATTTTCATGATATTTTTATGGAGTGAATGTTATGCATGTTCACAGGTTACATAATTTTCCATGGTGCACCCACATCCTAGATGGTCCATTTTCATAGATAAAATATGCTAGCTTGGAGGCATGGCCATTTCAAAGGATTAGTAAATGATGATATATTTTTTGCTTGACATTTATTAAATTGAGCTAGTTACATTGGTTACTAAAAATTTTAATAGTATATTATACATCTCTTATCACACAAATATTTTCACATTGTGATTGTTACATTTTTACAATAAATATTTGTGCATGAATGCTAGCTTATGTGTGCATGTGTTTAATTTTATATGTATCCTTATCCTTATAGGATTCTCTTGTTATCTTATTTTGTGAGTTGCATGATGAGTCAAGCCATTAAATTTCTTAGTCACTAACTTGGGTATAGTCACTAAAATTATGTGGTATTTATGTGGTATTTGTTTGGTGTTTACATTGCCATGGTAGTTAACATGCATCTATGGGGGCATATTATTTGATCATGTTCTTATTTTTTTAATCTGGGCCCACCTTTAGGCATGTTTATTCTATGGGTATACTAGTTGCTCCCATTGGCATATTGGGCTTTTTCATGATCTATTCTAACATGACACGATGTTAATTCAAAATATAAAAATTCAAAAATTCAAAATTCAAATTACAAAATTCAATATGCAAATACAAATTGAAGCTTTCCATGTGTATAAAAGTACTTGCTACATTTTTTTTAACATATGAGGGCTATTTTAAAAAATACATATGCTTCAAATAGTAATGCATGATGATTAATATTATTTTCCTTATATATGACGTTTTAAATTCTTTTTTAGATGAGTGATTACAAAAATAGGGTTTCCATTCCTCACCTCAAAAGAGGAGCATTATAAATGTAATTTTTCAAATTCAAGATGTGTTTGTTATGATCAAAGATGACCTAAATTATCTACTTCCTTTATCATGAAGTGGATGGTGTGTTGGTGACTCCCTAAAAAGTGTCTTGGCTATATTTCAAAAGTCTAATATGTGTTTTTCAGGCCCTAGTGACTCTCATGAGAAATTGGGTTGTGTTTTGAATGCTTATCAAAAGTCTAGTGATGAAGCAAATATGGTGGCATTTGGGAGCAATACCAAAAAAATGTATTATCTTATATGTTTCCTTTCAATTTCAATTTCAAGAGCTAATTTTAAAAATAAAAAATTTCAATTTTCAATCTTTTAAAATAATTGTCATGAGAAATTTAACTACATGTAGCAATTGGCTCCTATTTTAGGTAAATCAACTCATCAAGTGTGGATGGACACTTAGCAAGAGCAAGGTCAGAACCTTTATTCTTCCCTAGGTAAACAAAGGTGCATATTTATATTTATTTACATGTATATTCTAATGCACACATACATTTCACTTGCATACCCACATCAAAATGGGGACATTATGTAGACACCCAAATTTGGCATAAAACCCCTTTTCCCATGTTTTATTCCTAATTTGGATTATATGGAAAACTTGTAAATCTTAACCCAATTTGGGATGGTCCCAACCACACATGAGTCTCTATTCGGTCCACTAAGTTTTAAAAACATCCCAATTCTTATCCAAAAGGTATATATTTGTACATTTAAACTACTCAGCACCTGTTATGCAGACCTACCTCTAGAATTAATCCCTACTTATATCCTAGATGAACCCATAGTTATACGACCCTAATCTAGATAGGCTCATACCCATACATGTTTTCCCTTTAGTTTTATGGGTATTTCTACTTCCTATCCCTAAACTTACATTAATCCTTCTCATTTATATTTTCAAAATATGGCCAATACACATGAGACATCCTAGATCATAGTATAAATACAAGTTCTTGGCAAGCCATTTTGGGATTAATCTAATAGAATATTAATGGGAACCTATCTTAAAATAAAGAGAGAGCATATATCATAGTAAGGGTTAATTCTAGATCTAAGCTGCTCCATTTGAGTTGTGATTCACAATACAACACACTCCAACACTTATCCACCTTGGTCTCTCTACAAACCCCTTATGGAGAAAGGGGGTGATTAATATTTAGTAGTTCTATTGATCACTTATAGAGTTTAGAGGAGGTTGAAACCCTTAATTGAGATATTCTATCCACACATCATATAACTACAGGGAGGCTTGATTCTAAGTGTGTAATATACATAATTTTAATGTTAGTTCGATGGTTTGCCTAATTCCATTACTATTATTTTATTTTGGACTCTAAAAAAAAGGTCAAAGTGAAGATTTAATCATACAACTTATTTTACCTTGAATTTATATGAAGTGAATGTAATATCATAATAAAAAATATGTAAGCCACATGGACTATGAAAACTAGACTTTGAAACCCTGTAGAGACATGCTCGATGACATAAAAATAAGATCACTACCACAAATATGGGATTAGCGCACTAGGCTTATTGCATCTAGGTGTGTACAAAACATGCCCCTACATCTATGAGCTCATATCAAAACATAATGTATGTCCAATAATTCATGACCAAGTCAAACATAGTTAGTAGATTCATAATATACTTTCAAATTTAAGAGACAATCAAGGTGCATAAATTTCATAACCTCTTTGTCAATTCATTGCATTGATTTAGTTTATGTTTATGATAGTTGATCTTGTTTATAATTTTACCACTTTAATTAGGTATAAATTATGTATCTCAATTGTGTATGTTTATATCTACTTTAAGTGTAATTTATTTATTATAATTTTGTGTAAAAACTAGAATTAGGGTAAACATGAGGATGTTTTACCTGAGTGTACTTCTATAGATCTGTTGGATGATACTACTAAGCTTTTTAGAGGCTATATATTTACATTAGGTGGTGAGGCTAGTTCTCTTTATGTTATTATTAATCCTTCTATGCCTCCACCTAGTGTTACACCACCTCTCATAAATAAGGGAAAGTAACCTGTGACTGACACATATTTAAATATTAATCAACCAATACAACCTAGTGGTCACCCATCAATTATATTTGAAAATTGACACTAGATTCAGATATGTAAGCCCAAAAGGATGCAAAGATAATAATTTGGAAAAAATGAACAAATTCATAATAGGCCAATAAATGTAATACATAATCAATCTAAAAGTGAACTTGGCTATGTGAAAGAAACTAAATCTGAATTAGTATCATTATGGATCACGAGGCATTTAGTAGCTGAAATTAGGATTATCTTTTAACATATAAATCTTTTAAACCTCATATATGACCATTTGGTGCATCTCATTAGAATGAATTTATAATTTTACATCCCATGGAAAACACAAGCAACAAGAGAAGGTATCTTTGATTACATTTTATGTCCACGAGATACCTAATGATGTACCAAACATGTTGTGTATACACTCATGGTTTTGTTGACTATCATATTTTTGAGTACACATGAAAATTTGATTGAAAATGATCCTAGAAAAAAAATTAATTATGATGTCTTTTTTATTTATCTAATGTTACACTAAGTGATATTTACTTAGTATGACTATGATACTTCATAGTTATGATGGCATTCCATACACACCTCTTGGTAGTATTATGCCACTAGTTATAGTTAGTCCATAAACCCTTGTAGTTTAGAATTATGTAGTATCAGATAAAATATCATATAGTCTATTAATTAGATGCTCATGGATTAATCAAATGAGAAAGATACCTTCTACACTACATCATCTAAAGTTTGTGCATAATTACGTAGTAAATACCATTTGGGGCACAATTTAGGAACTACTTATCCAACATCAAAAATCACACGTGTAATTAGCTAGTGCACTTCATATGTATAAAATCATTAAACTTCATGTGATACCTGATAATATTTCACCACCATATATTAGGGTTCTTATTATAAAATTATCTATAACACCACCATCTATTGTAAGAGCTCCTAGAGTTTTGATTCCTATAGTTGCACCTTTTATATCTAGGATGCATAATCATCCATGTCCCAAGATTGATTTTCAACTCTTACTATGAATCATATCTAAGTACATTTTTATCATGACATATTCCTATATGTGCTCCTTAAGATGTTCAGGTGGCTCCTTGAGCCCACTCTCTAGATATCTATATTTGGGATGATGATTTCAATAATTACACATCTCTTGACTACTTTTATGATAATTTGAGTGAGAAATTCGACTCTTATATTTTGGGGTATCACATTATATATGAGACCATTGGTTATCTATGATAGCTCATATCTCATACTTCATTTATATATCATTACTATATTATATTTTGATTATTATACATATCATGTTTCTTCGTTATGTCATATCTTTCATGTGCATTTCTTCCTGAAGTTTAATTGCGTTCTTCTATATTTCATATCTTAGCACTTTCTTTTAATTTTTCCTCAACATTCTTCTAACCACTTAGTTTATTTTGCATTGGCTCTTGCCCCTTTGATTTTTTGTCCTTTTTAACATTTGCATACAGTTATCAATGATGACATCATATATATTGAGACATTCCATCTTAGCATGTATTTAATTTTGAGGGAAGTTGTATGTTATTTGGAATCTTTCTCTTCTTCTTCTTCTTCTTCTTATTTGATTGTGCCACTTGACCTACCTATTTTCATTTACATTATTATCTTAATTTTTCCATGGGATTATATACATGTTTGATTGAGCTTCACTTAATTATTTTATTACACCCCTTGGCTTGCCTATTTTTAGTTATTTATTAATTGTGCCCTCGGGCTTCTATTTAGCTTACCTATTTTTGATTAACTTTTCTCGTGTGTGCTCCCTAGATTTCTCTTTATATTATTTACTTGTTTCTTCTATAACATTAAAAAATACAAAAATAAAAAATTTCTTTATCAATGGATACATCTCATGCTTATCTACCTATGTTAGAGGTTTTTGATATTCATATTACATGTGATTCTCATGGTATTTTTATTGTGGGAAAGGTGAAGAATATGTTTTATATATGATTATAGACATTAGGATGTTACACGACTATTTTATTGTCTAAACCTTGAGGACATGATCACATTGGTGGTATGCCCTACCTTAGGGGTATCTCTATACATTGGATTTTATAGTGATAACTTTGTTGCTTTCCATTTTACATATTGAACTATTTTACACTGATTATATCATATATTTATAATACCTAAATCTTGTGTGTTTTCATGGATATCAACACTATGTGGTTACATACAAATGTTGCATTAGTTAAATTATGTGTTTCATATCATTGTGTGTTCAATTTCTTTCACATGTATAATTGTCTGTGTTTGTGCATGTTGTTGTTGATCATTTGTTAAGTCCTTGTCTATAGAAGATCCTTGAATTGTCATGTTGCATCATTTTCATGTTGTCATTTCTTGTGAATCATATGCCCTTGTGTGATGACTTCCTATATGTAGAAACATACTTGTGTGTAATTTATGTGATATACTATGTGATATGTCCTGAGATTATTTTCATGGTGTATATCATGCATATACTATGACTGGTGCTATGGTCTTTACCATGCACATTACTATTTATGGTATTACTATGCTTGGTGCCTATGTTGCCATGGTCTTTACCATGCATCTATAGGGGAACAATATGGTGTGTGTGTTTCTCATTACCTTAACTGTACCTAATAGGGGCATGGTTGTGACATTGGGGGCATGTTATTTGTCCCTATCTTACCTAGCCAATTTTAGCCCTTATACCCTTCCATATCACCTCAAGTTTATTACTATATATATATATATATATACATATATAATGCATATGGAGCTTTATTAAGGAATATTATTTTCTACCGCCTATTTCATCCTCACATGAGGGTGAAAACCTTCCTATTGAGATTTACATGATGATATTTTAAATTGTGAAATATGATTCATATAATTTTTCCAATGATTTTACATGATATTTATGATGGTTACATGCATGTGATTTATACAAAATCTCAAGCATTTGTAAGGCTTCAACTATACATTTTTTATAACACATGGTGCATTTAACTCTTTCTTTTGAGAAAAGTGATTACAACACAAATTTTTCAATCCCTAATCTCAAAAAAGGGGGCATATATCTAGATATTTCAATATTTTCAAGAGTGAGCAAAAAAAATCAAGATTTAACAAAAAGGTTGAGTGAACTAAGAACACCATAAATGGTTCATTGTATACTTCCTTGATCAAGAAGCAGATTGGGTTTTTAGAACTCCATGAGAAGTGCTAGTTATGTCTAGAACTTGTCTAAAATTTTCTAATCAGAATAGAGTTTTATTTTCAAGTTGTGGCAGCATGGTTCAAATACTACCAAGTGTAGTCATTCATATGTTGATCTTTTAAATTATGTTTTAACAATGATATATTTCACATTGATATAACATTGTCTGCTTATTGTAATTGGTCATTATTTTCGTATGACAAATTTTATAATACACATAAAATATATGTGGACGAAGCCTATCTCTATTACATCCTGATTCCTCGCTAAGCAAACTTACTTGATTATTCTATGGATATTTATAGTTAGTTATTTGATTTGATTTGATTATTAATTGATTTAGTTGTAAGTTATATGTTTTTATGGGATAGATGTATGTTGCTTTGATTACATGATTGCACTATGATGAGTTATTTGTAGTGTATATTCTTTATATTATGATCATGTTGACTTGTTATTCATTAGTATTTTATGATATGCATGTCATGATGTTATGGACTAACTTCTTATTTATCATGAGTTGGATGCAGAAAAGATTCAACACTCAGATCATAATAGAGGGAGAGCATCATCCAAGAGGGTGACGTAGATGGAAGTGTTGGAGGATGACATAAGAATGGCTAGAACCCTACACACACCATGTTAAATAGTATATATTGAATGTATAGTTTAAATGGTTAGCATTAGTACATTGTGATGATTATCTACATATTTAAATAGTTGATTATGCATACTAATTATGTGTTAGCTTAGTTTAATGATTATGTGGAATTAATCTTATGGGATTTGCATTGTGATTATTTTAATTTAGTTTGAATAATAATGTGTTATTTTCTATTTTTAATGATGAAATGTAACTGACCTCACATTAGTCATATTATTAATAAAACATTATGATCATTTATTTTAAGAGGTTATTTATTTTAAAGTCATATCATTATAAAATAAAGTAATTATATTTTATTTAAAAAATACATAAATAACAAAAGTGAATTAGAAAGTATATATTTAGGAAAAAGAAAATAAAGAGAAAAAAGAAAAAAACATAAAAATAGAAAAATCATGGAATAAAAGAAAATACCAAAAAAAGGAAAAAGGGGTAGCTTTAAAGAAAAACCAATACTCATACAAAGAATAAAAAGAAAGGAGAGAGGCACAACATAGGAAGGAGAAGAAGAGAAAGGAGAAGGGGAAGGCAGCATGGAATTGGAGGAAAAGAAAGGAGCAGAGCAAAAGGGAGTTTTCTCCAACACCAAGAGGAAGCTTTTTGAGAGGGAGGCACTAATCTTATGAAGTCTAAAAATTTACTGTGTTTAGAATATTGTTTATATTGTATTACTCATAAATTTAGAGATTTAATAGTTTAACTATCATTTTTGAACCATTTTAAAGAGTAGATTGTATATATTATACTCAAGAAAAAAAGGGTAATCTATGTATATAAGAGCATATCAATTAAAATTGAATATAAATGTATACACAATGAAATGAGAATATTAAAAAGTAAGTTGGGTGACTTTTCCAAATGAAAAATTACTTAGCAAAATAGTTCAAATTTCTTAGTTTAAATTTATTCATAGTTCAAATGACAAATGAATAAATCAAATTACTTAGTTCAAATTTACTAGACTTAGACACGAGTAACATCCCCATATATGCACACCAACCTATTTTAGGTGACTTAGAAAAATTTACCTGGGTGACTTAGATAATGAATAAGCTTTGATGGACTATGTGTATAAAACCACATATACGTAAATTTGTTATTAAGAGGGGTGACAGAGGTAACAAACTAGATACATCTCTAAATAGAGAATGTCGTAAATGATATGGACAATCTATAAGTTATCAGATTTAGTATAATATAAAATCATATCACTCATATTAATTAATCTTAGCAATCTAGTTATAAACCTATAAAATTGACATAGTGACAAGCTGAGTGCATCAAACTGTGAGTTTGTATAACACAGAGCATATGTGGCATTTTGTTATACCAAATGAGATCAGACATTTTTATATGGTGCCTTAGATTTATTTTTTATAATATGAATAAATTAGTATAAATATTAGCTATCATTGTATGTGTCATAGCTAGCTAGCATATTAACTATAAAATAGCATATTAATTGTATGTTGTAGTTAGCTAGCCAACAATTTACTTATATATATGAGCTATGCATATATATGTGTGTATAGATATAATGTTATTATATTTTTTTAGCGAGTCATGTAAGTTATATATACTATAATAATGGATAATATATATATTATGTTATAAAAATAATTAAGCTCAATGATCTATATAAAAGTAGAGTGATATATAGCGAACAACTAAATATATGGTGATTTATACTTTTACTTATTCTTATATATATTTCTGATCACTAAACACTGTCATGAATTATATTTCTAGGATAAGTATGATATATCAAAATATTTATCTATATGAGTTCATATAACTGATTTGGTTACTAAGGAATGCGTCGGTGATTAAAAGGCTCAGAGGTTATTCTTTTTTATATATTCCTTATAAGAATGGTGATAGCTATATATCGCTTCTATTTATAACTTAAAAAACTGGATATATATTAATGGCATAGAATAATATGCTCTAATAGCTATGTATATAATTATTGATAATAATGTGTATTAGTGGGTTCATACACTAGATATATTTAATATATGAAGGTTCAATTAGTATTATGCATTTAATGAGTCCACTATATATAGATCAAACCCAAAGTTGTCATATCTTATAACCTGTATTAAATATATTGAAACCTAGCTTTGATAAGGGCTCTAATATATAATATATTTAAGATCTAATGTTAGATTAAGGAACCTATACTTTCTCATCTTCTTCTTATTTCATTGATTGTTGAAATCTAGCATTGTTGGTTTTATAGATTGAAGAACCTATTATGTGATTCCACACAATGTTAGACATTAAATCATCAATATAATTACGAATAAGGAAGTTATAATGGATGCAAATCTTGATTTGAATTATAAATGATTGTGAATGAATATATATATACATATATATACATACATACATATATATATATATATATATATATATATATATATGTATGTATGTATATATATGTATATATATATGTATGTATGTATGTATATATATATATGCATATATGTGTGTGTGTGTGTGTGTGTGTACACACACACATATACACACACACACATACATGCATATATATATATGTATGTATGTATATGTATGTGTGTGTGTGTGTGTGTGTGTGTATACACACACACACACATATAAATACATACATATATATATGTGTGTGTGTGTGTGTGTGTGTGTGTGTGTGTGTGTGTGTGTGTGTATGTATATTACTCGAGTACCTATATGTGGTACATATTAAAAATATATTTAGTAGGGACAAGTGCTCATAGATATGGAATAGATTGATATGAGGAGTTAAGTGCTCGTATGCATATATCATATATATCAGTTCATTAGGAGGTGTGATATCTATTAAAACCAAGTTATAAATTTTTGAAGAAAAGAACCCTGTTATTATATATGCATACCATCCTCTTAAAAAGATAACAAATTGTTAAAACAAAAGATTATGCGTTAATGAGAATTATGACTTTCTTTAACATGACTGGTTGTTTGTAATTGAGTAGTCACAATTTGAGAAATGGACTATGATATTATTTTTATTCATAGAATAAATTACATTTGAATCTACTTACAAGAAATTAGTAGTATGCAGTCTAAATATAGATTATACCCGATTGGTGTAAACTGTAATTATTATGCTTATTATTTATGTGATAAATAATATAGTGGAGATTCATTCATACATTTGATGGATTAAATGTATGCATTTTGATTATTATTATGCTTAGCATGTTTTATAATTGATATTAGGAAGTAATTTGTATGAATATATTGGTTATACTTATTTTAACTAAATCTCGCATTGTTGGTACTAAGTAGTGAGATAGACTTCACTAGCTTGCTAGCATCACCAATGTCAGATGAGGGTAATCCAATCAACTAGTGTGTATGAATTTGACTGATCCTAGAGATCAATAACTATTGAAAAATTTAACCAAATTAGTATCAATTAATCATTGTCATTTCATATGTATGATTTACATGTTTGTATGATATTACATTAGAACAAATTACTTTATGGTACACTGCATGTTCTTAGAAATCATATAACACATGAGTACTTGCTTGTCTCTCTAGATTCTTGTAGCATCACTATCTACTCATCCATGAAGGGAGGGACATTCCCTAATAAGGGATTATGTATTGGATCGATGGTCTATGGTTCGTGTGGAAAAGTGCTCAAATGATGCTCTCTCTCCTCATAATAGTACTTGTTTAGAGATGACACTTGATATTGCCATAGATACTAGAGTACGGGGAACTCATGCTCCATGGAGCCTTGTAGCTTGTACATTGTATTATATTTATTATTGGTAAAACATTATACCTGATGAGATATGATTATTACTTATTATACCATGATAGCAGTGGCTACATGTTTGTACCATTTGTGGCTGGAAATTTGTAATTACTCTCTATATTAAGTTATGTTATGTTTCATATGATGATAATCATCTATGATGAATAGATGTCACATGCTTATTTTAAATTTATCATACTTAGATTATTTTATCTAGACCACTAATTAGATTCTTTTGGTGTAATCTAATGATATAATACATTATTTAAAATTAATTTTTTTTTTAATGTATTTCTAGTAGATCCTAGTGGGGATGTTACATGTGGTATCAGAGCTATGACTCGAACTCTAGGACTAAATGAGTTCACTAACATTTTTGTATAATTTTGTTTACCAAAAAGGAGATGGTGAAATCTAGAGTATCTAGAGATGGTATGTCAAATGTCAATGATAACACCCCTCCATTTGATCTTAGTTGATTTGCTGATGAGCAAGCAGCAAAGTTGGATAAGATTCTAATGGTCATGAATGAGACCAAGGATTGAATTATAGTCCTAGAGTAGGAAGTTCAAGGACATGAAGAGGAAGAATATTAGAATTAACTTGAAGAGCATCCCGTTGAGTAGGAAAACCCTCAAGATGTGAGAGCATAAGTAGTTGCAAAGTTGGCTAGAGATATGAAAAAAGTGAATCCACATAAGTTTGATGGAACTATTTTGGGTGATGGAGTTGAAGCATGGTTGACTAAAATGGATAAGTATTTTGAGATTCAAAACTACTCTGAGGTCACTAAAGTAGTTTGGGGAGCTTACTAGTTCTTTGGTGCAATAACTACGTGGTGGGCCAACAAGAAGTTAGAAATAAATCTTAACTTGACCACCACTACATCATAGTAGTTTGTGACATTATTAAAGTAATAGTGGCTTCGATGGTTATATTTTAAATAGAAGCTCATAGAGTTCTAGAATCTAAATCAAGGATATTTACTAGTGAATAAGTATTGGTATTAATACCAAACTTCTCATGTACCTCAATACCACGTAGATGAGAGGTTCAAAATCAATAATTTTATCATGGGATTTAAACCTCAAATTGGTGTAGAGGTGGACATCCATGGGCCATCTACCATGGACTAGGTCTTCAAAAAGGTAGTCAAATAGGAAGAAAAGTTGAAATATCTTACACAAGCTAGGGACAAATTTAAGAAAAAGTTTGGAAGTTATAAACCAACTTTCAAAAATAAGAACTAGAAGTAGAGGAGTGAAGATTATAAGAGGCGGTTCAAAAATGAGAATGTCAAATTCAATAATGGTTTAGGTAATAAGAAATTGGGCAATGTTTTCAAAGGCAGTTTCAAGGAAAACCAACAGGCTGACATGAAAGGATCACCTGGAGATTAGTTCATTTGTGGATATGACCATTATGCTCATGAGTGTACTCAAGATAAGTCAAGGAATAAAGGTTCTACTCTTCAACATGGAATTTTTTAGTAATGTATTCATGTGGTAGTTGATAATCAACAAGATGAATTCTAAAAGTCACCCATCGAGCTATCAGGTATTTTATTTAAACATCCAATTGCCATTTTGATATATATAGGGGTTAAATAATGTTTTATAGCTCCTAAAATGCTCAATAATTTATCTAAAAGAGCTAGAGTAATGGCAAATGCATGGTCAGTACAATATGGGAATGATTCAAAAGTCATGGTTGATAAGTGTTTAGTTGAAGCAGAGATTAGGTTGCCCAAATTCATAATAGTAGTGTATCTATATGTAGTACCACTAGGGACATATGATGTGATCCTAAGATTCAATTGGATTGTAGAACATAAGGCCAAAGTTGACTACTACCTAAAGAAGGTTGAGTGTTTGGATGATTTTAAAAATTAGACACAAATTCAAGGTGAGAAGAGAGAATTGAAGCTTAGGTAGATTTATGCAATGCAACTCAAGAAGGTTCAAGGAAAAGGATGTCAAACATTTATTTTCAAGATAAATGAGATGGAGGAATCTAAGGAACCATCTCTCAAAGATTATCCATTCCTTAAGAATTTCCATGATGTGTTTCCAAAAGAATTACCAAGATTGCCTCCTAGATGTGGGTTTGATTTCTCTATCGATATCATACTTGGATAGAAACCACAATTTAAAATATCATATAAGATGACAACCATCAAGTTATTTGAATTAAAGGCTCAACTCCAAGAATTATTGGCAAAGGGGTTGATCAGGATAAGTGTGTCAAAAAGGATGGTACTCTTTGACTTTACATTGATTATGGAATGTTGAACAAGGCAATTATCAAAAATAGGTATCCACTACCTCGTATAAATGTTCTTTTTGATCAAGTGTAGGGAAAAATGATATTTTATAATATTGATCTGAGATTAAGATGCCATCAGCTGAGGATAAGGGATGAGGATAATTTGAAGACAATATTTAGAACTCTTTATGAGCACTATGAGTTCATAGTTTTACCATTTGAGTTGATAAATAAAATTCATGAATCTCATGAATAGTGTGTTCAGAGTTTATCTGGATCACATTGTCTTGGTATTTATTGATGACATTCTTATATACTCTAAAAATGAAGAGGAGCATCTTCAACATCTGGAACTAGTTATACAATGATTGTAAAAGTACAAGTTATATGGCAAGTTGTCTAATTGTGCATTTTTCTAGGAAAGAGTGCAATATCTGGGACATATTATTTCTATAGATCTAACAAAGATAAGATCCATTATGGAATGGCTAGTGCTAAAGAATGTGTATGAGGTAAGAAGTTTCATAGGATTAGTGGGCTATTATAGGAAATTCATTCAAAAAATTTATAAGATAGATAATCTAATTACTTATTTGTAATGGAAGAACCAAAGTTTTAATTGGTCAGATAAGTGTGAAGTAGATTTTTAGGAATTGAAAATAATACTTACTTTAGCACCAGTGTTAAGAGTTCTTGACCCCAATGGTCAATTTTCAATGATCATAGATGCATATGGAGATGGACTAAGAAGAGTCCTTATGCAAGATCGTGTTGTAGTAGCTTATGAATCAAGGAAGATAAAGCCTTATGAGGTGAACTATGCCCCTCATGACCTAGAACTTATAGAAATTATGCATGCTTTGCAAGTTTGGAGACATTACTTATTGGGAAAATTATTTGAGCTCAAGACTAACAATTTGGGACTCAAGTAAATCTTCACCCAACCAAATTTGAATGTTCATAAGTGATGATAGATATATTTCTTATCTGATTATGATTTTGATATTAACTATATCAAAGGCAATGAAAATAGAGTAGCTAATGCCCTTAGTCATAGAAGGTACATAACAATTGTGACTACTATTAAGAGTACTTTCAAGGATCAAGTGATTGAATTCTTTTTAGGAAATGAATTCTATGATTAAGTCAAGAAATCATTGTATAAGAATGCTCAGAATCCTAGGTATAAAGGATTCAGATTAGAGAGTGGTGGTATTTTGCCTTATAATAGAAGGATGTATGTACCATATCAAGAGAATCTGTAGAGTATAGGCTAAAAGAACTAAATAATGCCCCATATTCAGGACATCTAGAAGTAACCAAGCTCATGAAAAGAGCTTAGACTAATTTATTTATAGAATGAAATCAAGAAAGATGTAACAAACTATGTGTCATGATGTCTGAAATGTCAATGAGTGAAATCTAAACATGTGCATCCAACTAGATTGTTATATCTGCATGATATATCAAAATAGAAGTGGTAAGTGATCAATATGGACTTTGTCCAGGGTTTATCATTGTCATAGAACAAGCATGATATGAGCTTGGTTTTAGTTGATAAGATAATAAAAGTAACTCATTTTATACCAGGTAATTTGATAGATGATGCACCTACTCTTATGCAGAGGTTTGTAAAGGAAGTGTATCAACTACATGGATTTCTAGAGAAGATCATTTAAAATCATGATCTAAAGATGACTTTTAGATTTTAGGTAACTCTGAATTCATCTTTAGGTATGTAACTAAACTTTAACACTGCATATCATCGAGATACTAATGGTTAGACTAAGTGAGTTAATCAGGTATTAAAGGATATTTTTCATATGTATTTCATAGATCAACTGTATAAGTAGGAAGATAATATTCCATTGGTTTAGTTTTCTTATAATAACTCATACCAATTAGATTTGAAGATGACACTATTTGAGGTATTGTATGGAAGGTGTAGGACACCAATCAATTGAGACAGGTTAGAAGATAGGGTAGTCTTTGGACCTAAGATGATTTCAAAAATAGAAGATCAAGTTAGATTAATCAGGTAGAGATTGGTTGATTCCAATGATAAGCAGAATAGTTATGCTAATCTGAAGATAATAGATAGGTAATTTTATGTAGGTGATAAAGTGTTCTTATGGGTTACATCGTAGAAGAGTTTGATTAAATTCAAGAAGTCAGTGAAATTATCATTGAGGTATGTGGGACCCTTCAAAGTGTTAGAAGTGGTTAATCTTGTAGCATATAGGCTTGCATTGCCACCATCCCTAGCTCTATTACATAATGTCTTCCATGTTTCTTATCTTAAAAAGTATGTACTTGATCCTTCATATATGTTGGATTGGAATTCTTTGTAGGTTATAGAATTTGAGGTGGTCATGGTAGAACCAATAAAAGTAATTGACACTCACAAATTTTATTTGTATAATAGAGAGATGTCACGGTGCAAGGTCTTGTGGGACCAATAATTTGAAGATAGTGTTACTTGAGAGGACTATGATGAGTTCTACATATGTTTTTTTATATTTATTTACTTGATTTGATACTTCATACTATGTTAATTTTCTATTAAATAATATTTTTAATTTATAACTTATATTTGAATAAGTGTCATTGAGATGATGACCAGCTTTAGGAGGGAAGGATGTTACATCTCGATTCCTTGCTAAGCAAACTTACTTGATTATCTATGGATATTTATAGTTGGTGATTTGATTTGATTATTAATTAATTTAGTTGTAAGTCATATGTTGTTATGGGACATATGTATGTTATTTTAATTACATGATTGCATTGTTATGAGTTAGTTGTAATGCATATTCTTTACATTTTGATCATGTTGACTTGTTATTCAACATCATTTTATGATATACATGTCATGATTTTATGGACTAACTACATGCTTGTCATGAGTTGGATGTAGAAGAGATTCATCCGTCAAATCATAATGGAAGGAGATCATCATCAGAGAGGGTAAGGTAGATGGAGGTGTTGGGGGACGATAGAGGAATGACTAGAACCTTGCACACACCATGTTAAATAGTACATATTAAATGCATAATTTGAATAGTTATCATTAGTATGTTGTGATGATTGTTTGCATTTAGATAATTGATTATGCATATTAATTATGTGTTAGCTTAATTTAATGATTATGTGGAATTAATCTTGTGGGATTTGTGATGTGATTGTTTTAATTTGGTTTGAATAATAATGTGTTAATTTCCATTTTTAATGATGAAATGTAATTGACCTTACATTAGTCATAATATTAATAAATCATTATGACCATTTATTTTAAGAAGTTATTTATTTTAAAGTCATATCTTTATAAAATAAAGTAATTTTATTTTATTTAAAAAAATACTTAAATAACAAAAGTGAATTATAAAGTATATATTTAGGAAAAAGAAAAAAAACATAAAAATAAAAAAAATCATGGAATAAAAGAGAATACAAAAAGAAATAAAAAAGGACAACTTTAAAGAAAATCCAATACTCATATAATAAAAATAATGGAGAGAGGCACAACATAGGAAGGAGAATAAGAGAAAGGAGAAGGGGAAGGCAGTGTGGGATTGGAGGAAAAGAAAGGCGCAGAGCAAAAGAGAGTTTTCTTAGATACCAAGAGAAAGATTTTTAAGAGGTAGGCATTAATCTTGTGAAGTTTGAAAATTTATTATGTTTAGAATATTGTGAGGAATGGTGTTTAGAATATTTTTCATATTGTATTACTCAAAAATATAGTGATCTATTAGTTTAACTATCATTGTTGAACTATTTTTGAGATTAGATTGTATATATATTATACTAAAAAAAAGTGTGATCTATGTATATAAGAGTATATCAATTAAAATTGAATATAAATGTATACACAATGAAATGAGAATATTGAAAAGTAAGTTGGGAAACTTTAACAGATGAAAAATTACTTAGTGGAATAATTCAAATTGCTTAATTTAAATTTATTCATAGTTCAAATGACAAATGAATAGCTCAAATTGCTTAGTTCAAGTTTACCAGACTTAGATGTGGTTAACATCCCCATATATCCACACCAACCTATTTTAGATGACTTAGAAAAATTGACCTGGGTGACTTAAATAATGAATAAGCTTTGTTGGACTATATATATATATATATATATATATATATATATATATATATATATATATATATATATATATATATATATATATATGTTATTAAGAGGGGCGATAGAGGTAGAAAATTGTGTAGATCTCTAAATAGAGAATGGCATAAATGGTATGGGAAATTTGTAAGTTATCAAATTTAGTATAATATAACATCATATCACTCATACTAATTAATCTTAACAACTGGTTATAACAAAGATGAAACAACTTGCAAATTTGACATAGGGACAAGATGAGTGCATCAAATTGTGAGCTTGTATAACACATAGCATATGTAGCACTTTGCTATACCAAATGAGATCAAATATTTTTTTACGGTTCCTTAGATTTATTTTGTATAATATGAATAAATCAATATAAATATGATTTATCATTGTATGTGCCATAGCTAGCTAGCATATTAACTGTAAAATAGCGTATTAATTGTATGTGTCATAGTTATCCACTGATTTACTTATATATGAATTGTGTATATGTATGCATATATATAATGTTATTATCTATATTAGCAATATGTATAAGCTATATATACTATAATAATAGACTATATATATATATATATATATATATATATATATATATATATATAATGTTATTATACAAATAAGCAAGCTCAATGATCTGTATAAAAGTAGGGCGATATACATTGAACAATTAAATGGATAGTGATTTATAGTTATTCTTATATATATTTCTGATCACTAAACAGTCTCACAAATTATATTTCCAATATAAGTATGATATATCAGAATATTTTTCTTTATGAATTCATATAACTGATTTGGTTACTAAGGAAAGCATCGGTGATTAAGAGGATCAGAGGTTATTCTTTTATTATATATTACTTATAAGAATGGTGATAGCTATATATTGCTTCCATTTATAACTTTAAAAACTAGATATATATTAATGGCATAGAATAATATATTCTAATATCTAAGTATATAATTATTCATAATAATGTGTATTAATGGGTTTATACACTAGATATGTTTAATATATGAAGGTTCAACTAGTAGGATGCCTTTAATTAGTTCACTATATATAACTCAAACCCAAATTTGTCATGCATTATAACCTATATTGAATATATCAAAATTTGGATCTCATAAGGGCTCTAATATATAATATATTTAGGATCTAATGTCAAATTAAGGAACCTATACTTCATCTTCTTCTTATTCTATTGATTGTTGAAATCTACATTGTTGGTTTTATAAATTTAAGAACCTATTGTGTGATTCTAAGTAATGTCACAGTTAAATCATCAATATAATTGTGAATAAGGAAGTTATAATGGATGCAGACCTTGATTTGAATTGTACATGACTATGAATATTATATAAAATGTGTGTGTGTGTATCTTGAGTACTTATATGTGGTACACATTAAGAATATATTTAATAGGGATAAGTGCTCGTAGATATGAAATATATCGATATGAGAAGTTAGGTGCTCATATGCATATATCATATATATCAATTCATTAGGAGGTGTGATGTATATTAAAACCAAGTTATAAATTATTGAAGAAAAGAAACCTATTTTATATATGCATATCAACCTCCTAGAAATATAACAAATTGTTAAAACAAAAACTTATGCGTTAATGAGAATTATGACTTTCTTTAGCATGACTAGTTGTTTGTAATTGAGTAGTCACATATTTGAGTAATGGACTATGATATTATTTTTATTCATAGAATGCATTATATTTGAATCTACTTATAAGGAATTAGTAGTATGTAGTCTAAATATAGATTATACCTAGTTGGTATAAACTGAAATTGTTATGCTTATTATTTATGTGATAAATAATATAGTGGAGATGCATTCATACATTTGACGGATTAAATGTATGCATTTTGATTATTCTTGTGCTTATCATGTTTTATAATAATTGGTAGGAATTAATCTGTATGAATATATTGGTTATACTTATGTTAACCAAATGTTGCATTGTTGGTACTAAGTAGTGAGATGGACTTCGCTAGCTTGCTAGCATCACCAATGCCAGATGAGGGTAATCCGATCAAGTGGTGTGTATGAATTTGACTAATACTAGAGATCAATAACTATTGAAAAATTTGGCCAAAGTAATGTTAGTTAGACATTTTCATTTCATATGTATGATTTACATGTTTGTGTGATATCATGTTAGAATAAAATTCTTTATGGTACACTACATGTTCTTAGAAATCATACAGTACATGAGTACTAACATGTCTCTCTAGACTCCCACACTATCACTATTACTCATCTATGAAAGGAGGTACATTACCTAATGGGGTATTGTGCATTGAATCAATGGTCTGTGGTTGGTGTGGAAAAGCTGTAAGATGATGCTCTCCCTCTCCATAACAGTACTTATTTAGAGATGATACTTGAGATATCCATAGATACTAGAGTTCAGAGAACTCATGCTCTATGGAGCCTTGTAAATTGTATTGTATTTATTATTATTAAAAAATTATACCTAATGAGATATGATTATTTACTTATTGTACTATGATAGCAGTGGCTACATGTTTGTACCATCCTTGGCTAGAAATCTTTAGTTACTCTCTATATTCAGTTATGTTGTGTTTCATATGATGATAATGATCTATGATGGATAGATGTCACATGATTATTTTATAGTTATCATACATAGATTATTTTAACTGGATCACTAATAATATTCTTGTGGTGTAATCTAATGATAAAATACATTATTTAAAATTTTAAAAAAAATCACATATTTCTACATAGATCCCTGTGGGTATGTTATAATCTCAAGCATCATTTGATTCATGTTTCCTTACATAAGTAAAGGTACACTCTTTAATTGATTATTTTAATACTTTAATACACATATGCATCCACTCACACATGCACATCAATGTAGGGTAATTATGTAGGCACTACTTTTGGTACAAGCACTTTTTCATAGTGCCTTTAACTTTTTTTTGCACATTTTTTCCACTTATGTATATTTGGTTATTTTTAGGACATTTCCTACCCTAAACTACTCTCTCTCTCTCTCTCTCTGAACTTCAAGCCTTCTATATGCCTTCAACATACATCCATTTCAAATTTTGAGCCTTATCTATTTTTTGAGCTACTTGCCTCCATTTTAGACATCTACCTCTCCAAGAACATATTCGATGGTTACAAGTGTACTGACAAATCTACTATGTGCAGATTCAGTGGAACACTAAATCTATCATGTGTATTTATGTGCGTTCTTCTACCTTGCCTTGATTTTCCATGTATTTGATTTCTTAGATTACACTTTTCTATGGTCATCCTTAGCACATGTTATGTCCTAAATATCTCTATATATACCAAGTCATGCTAAGTCATTTATTAAGTATCAGTCAAATGATAAATCTCACCCCATAATTCAAGGTAGTGCCTTCATTGACCATGTTTATTACTAGACTTGTAATGGAATCTTCCACCTTGATACTTTAAACTTATTCAAGTTATTGTGATAACATCTAATTATACTAAAAGTGGATCTGGGTGAATGTTCTTGTAATTGTATCATCACATCTAGCAAAGAGATGAAAAAGCCCTTGCTCAAGACTCCATTTACACAACACATATAACTACATTGGATTTAAATCTAGTGTTTAGTATATGTAACTATAACTCCCTTATGGTTTCCTGATCCATGACCTCTTTTTTGTTTTTATTTATTATGTGTTTATGGCAAACTAGGTCAAAAGAAGAAGACATCAAATCAAACATTATGACTGTGAATTGAGGGAAGCAATGATAGAGGAATGTATGACATTAGACAACACACTTAAAAAAGAAAACTCATGATAAGAAATAGAGAGCAATACATATTTAGTGGTAACAAAAGTAGGGTATATTTAGTGACCAAATCTTCCCAACATAAATTCAACAGTAAGTTGATCAACACCTAATCTATTATTTGATAGTTAGGGTTCCATATTTTAGGTAAAACTTTGTCATCACTTCTAGACCATTTTTGCATTATTCAAATCCTAAGATTCCTCTTAGGTGTATAGGTTTCATCTCTTTTTATATTTTTATTAGGTTATAACTTGTATAATTATTTTGCTTATGCTTGTTTACTAATTTTAGCCATAAGGAAGATCTAAATTTTATTCTTGGATTGTGCTTATCTTAGATCTCATTATGTAATTTTTTTTTAGGATTAGGTGCCTCCAAGGTACCATAACAAAACCCCTCTTGTTCTAGAGGTGTGAGACCAAAGGCTAATTTGGACGAGTTATTTAAATTTGAGGTGAAAATATTGAGGCAATAAGCTGAAGTTTTAATTCAAGATGGTTGTCAGAGGACGTTGGAGGACTTCTCTTCTAGGAGAAGGCTAATTCCCACCTACGGATTTCTTCCTTTTTGAGGATTATTCTAGAATCTTTCTTTTGATTCTTTTGGTTTTTTTTATATATTTTAGTGGTTTTTTTAGTATCCCTTGGTCAAATGTTTCTATGTTTACTTATTTTTATTTATATGCAACATCTATGTTGACTGGTTTGATTTAGCTATGAGGTTTTTAGGCCTTTATTCTCTTTGCATCTTATAGTTAATATATCAGTTTGCTTATGTTTTTTTTTTAAAGCTTGGTTGGTGTAGTGTTTTTGGGGACTGGGCCCCTTGTTATGTTCTCATATCAGTTTGGAGCTCCAATCTCTGTAAAAGCTTATCTATTATGGTTTATAACGCCACTCAAAAGCATTTACCTTTATAAAAAAATCAAACTATCAATCCTTTATACTCACTATTTATACTAGGAAAATCCTCAATTATTATGACATTACTCAACCTTGTATACTTTTATCTTAAGACATAAATTATACATTTGACAAACATTATACTTCTACACAACAATGGTAAATTTTTCCTAGATGATAAATAACAATGTTACAAGGTAGTACGTAATATGGATTTGATCTTTATCTTACCCATATTCTTTTATCAAGTTTTTACTCACTCCTCTCATTCAATACAATGTAAGCTTCATTCAATACTAACATAGACTAACAAATTTAAACTCTTCTTACCTCCAACTAAAAAATATATTAAAAACAACCCACCATGGTACTTTATAAAAAAAAGAGAGGGTAGTGGGATCTTTTTCATATTAGAAATCCCAATGCAATCATAAAACCCTAGTTACCATGTAAGACACATAACTGAATCAATGCCACTATGAGTTATATAATGTTTGGATTCTCAACTTGTAATAACATAATATTATTATTTTATACAACAAAATCATGTCACATGTATTAAAACATTCAAAGTATTCATAAAAGTGTACAACTACCCTTTTTCAAAAAGAAGTTTAAACACATTTATACAAACATTATAAGAAATTGATATTAAATCTCAATGTTCTGCCTTCCAAGGGATTTCATAGGTAATAGACTCAAAAATAGTATGAGTATAGATGCCCCCACGTTGAAAATATAACTTCATTATCCAACCCATCCATTTAGGCCTTTTAGTATCCATTTAAAAATATTATAAATAATACATTAAACATAGTCCTCAATGTTTTACCATCCAAGGGTATTTAATACAATAGTTTCTAGCTAATATAAGGGTAAATGATTATATGTTTTACTTTATCTTTTAAAAAATAATTAAATGCTATACCTAGCTCATATAAGTTTCATGTAACAATATTGACCAAATTAATAGTGTAATTAAATAAAAACATGCATAATAAATTTCATGCCTGCTAATTTTTTTTCAATAGCTCATACAATTATAGAATCAAAAATTCAAGATAGAATAATTCTATAATATTTGCATTTATAATCACACAAGTTTGTCTATACATGATAACATTGGTACTTATAATAACAATATATAATATTTATATATTTTTACTTACTATTAATGACATGAGACATTCAAAGATCAAATATAAAATGATCTCAAGAGTGTCATATTGACAAGAGATTAATTAATAAATCACAAGGAAAAAATAATAATCCATAAACATCTTTATAAAAAATTTAAAATCAATACATTATGATGAAAAAATAATGTAAGAGTCTAAACATAACTTGATTATTTTTACAGCATATAAATTTTGATACAATAACAATGTTTTCATTTTCAAGTGGATCAACTTCATTGGATTTATCCAAGAAAAGGAAGAATTGATAAATAGCCCTCCATTTTTGGTCCATTCCCACCTAATCCCTCAATTAACATAAGAACCCACATGTTACACAATGTGACATACTGCTAAGGTACCATGGCAACATAGAATAGAAGAATGTGGTTCTAAGGAGGTTTCTCAAAATACAAGCTCAACAACCTTTTTTCATTTTGTTCAACCATAAAATAAAATCTAAGTACTTTGATTTATCCCTAGATTAATATTAAAGGGGTATATATAAATTACAATTCACAAGGGTGATAATCAAATCTATAGTAAGCTAATTGAGTGTTAAATTTAGATATAAACATACACTAAATTTCTTATGCTAAGAATAGGCTAAATATAGAAATTAAAATTAATCTATGTATAAAAATAACATGGAAGTGATAAATTATTTGGCTTTGATACTGAAATAGTGTTAGATCTAGAACAAGCAGGAAGCAGGCTAGAAGATAGTTTGAGAACAATCATCATATTTTGGATCTGACATTTCTGGAACTCTAGACACTAAATTTAGCCTAGGATAATTGTGTTGACACTATTGTCTAGGTTTTATGCAAGTTTCATATACATAATACCTATTGGAAAATGATGTGACCACATGGATGTCATTGGGTTTGTCTTTGCCTTCAATCTGGTGCATTCAGATTTGGGTCATGGACTGTCACTCCTCATGAAATTGTAAAACCCTAGTTCTTTATCTTCATAATGACCTTGGGAAAAAATGAGTTAGTGGGAACATGGTGTCAAGCTACCCAAAAAACCTTGATATTAGTGTG
Organism: Torreya grandis; assembly: GCA_037957365.1. Classification (NCBI taxonomy): domain Eukaryota; kingdom Viridiplantae; phylum Streptophyta; class Pinopsida; order Cupressales; family Taxaceae; genus Torreya; species Torreya grandis. The sequence goes on along the minus strand of JARHVA010001828.1, from coordinate 887,574 downwards.
TGTTGCCTACATAGCTAATACTCCAAAGAGAGTGTCAAATTTATGTAGTTCTCCCCTACATGTTGGATTGTGTGTGAATCATACAATATGTGGAAAGTAAGTACAATAATGACCTATATTGTAATTATAAAATATGGATCTTGGATGATCCTTCATGCTTCAGACTTATGTATGTGATGTTCTTATGATTGATATGAGAATAAGATAAAGTAGGGAAGCTTTGCTCAATTGAATGCTCTTTGTAATGAATACTAGGTATTTTCCTGTGTATGCTAGGTGAGGAATGAATGAGGGTTGATCTTGTATTTATATAAATATATTTGGAGAAATAAATCACATTAAATCACTTAGGCTAATTATTAGGATACATTTCATTTTTAAATTGGATGACTTTAGGGTACTAGACACTTGTGTCAGGTTCGGACACTAGCATCAATATTAGTGTCAATCTCAAACATTAGTATCTAAGAAGCAGGAAACTAGGTACAAGATCAAAACTTATAGAGGTGGAAGATAAGTACATTTTAATAATTCTAGGTAAGATAGAAGACCTGGGTCATCAACATAAGACTGGTTAGACTAAGAGATAGGCCAAAGGGCATAAAATAGAGCAAATGCAAGAATTACGAAAGTGAGAAATGTCCAAAATTGATAGGAAAATATAAGGTTTGAGTTTTCCAAGTGTACAAGATTGAGGTGATATATAATCCATAAATATCATCTACATTTATCCCCTCTTTAATCTAGTAATGAAATTACTAGTTTAAAAGAAATGACTGCATACTTGGGTATGTATAACACACCTTTTCTTTGTGTGTGCCCAATTTGAGTGATTTAATGGTGACTAACCTACAACGAAGAGCATGTTAAAATATAAAATATAGAATTGGAAGTACTTGGAATTGAGTAAAATTTAAATATCAAAGTTTAGGAGTACACTTGTGTGTCGATGTAACCACCTTGCCTAATGACAAGTTGATTTGAAAAATATGTATCATTGTAGGGCTCTAAAACTGAGATTAGGACAAATATAGATAAATATTGACAGTGCATGTATCTAATGAGATAGAGAGAGAGATATTGGAAGGCCCATGCCCCCAACCTTGGAGCAAAGGTGCATTACCACCTGGAAGTTAGGATTAGCTCAATCGTGTAACCCAATGATACTTACAACTTGGTAAAGTTGGATGATAAAATCAAGTCCAACTTGAAAATTTATCAAGATTGATTGATTTAATCACCTTAACTATACCAAAAGGTAAACCAACTACTATAGTAGATTGGCTTAATAAAGTTAGTCAAAGTCTAACTAGGGTATTAGTACGTAAAAGTTTATGATGTGGTAACAATCCATAAAAGCATTTTGAAATCTGAAATTGATTTGGATTTTATAATATTAAGAAAAAAATTCATAGCACACATGCACCTTAGATATGTCTCATGCTAAATTTGTGTATAATAATGGTATCAATGTATAGAATTATGATACAAATATGAATCTAAATCATGTAATTATGTGCTTTGGCCAATTCAAAAGTTATGTAAGTGTGGAGAACATGCTTTCAAAGCATGACACTATTATATATGGAGAAATTTGAAAACTGATATAAGTACCAATGTGGAGGACATGTTTATAAAACATGCCCTCATTGTAATCTGGAGATGTTGAATACTGAATGAATGTGAAGAACATACTTCTAAAGCATGCCCCCACTGAATTTAAATATTGATATAAGTACCATATACTGAATAAGTGTGGAGAATATGCTTCCAAAGCATGACCCCACTGAGTCTAAAAATTATGCCAAGTGTGGATAACATTCCCTAACATGTCCAAACTAATATGGCCTCCTTTGAGGTGAGGAAAAATATAAGAATTGGTAGTTACCTCACCTCAAAAGGATAAGACAACTGTATAATCTATGAATGTAACCATGTAGTATATAGAAGGAATATGTATATTAGATATAACATTGAAGTGCATAGAATCAATGTGATTACATGAAGGCTTGAGATGCATGATAAAGATCATCATAACATCTAAATAGCAATAGTATAAGCTCAACAAGTAAACAAACACACACACAAGAGCACTCAAAATTAAGTCAAAATGCCATGGTCCAAGGAGACCATAAATAAGGGGCATGTTCAAATATTGCATAATCAAAGTAACATGACTTAGTCAAATGTCCATGAAATCAAGAATGACATATTTAAATGTCTATATAATAAACAATGACATATGCAAATGTAAAAGAAAGTATACATAGGCACGGGGGTCACAAGTAAAAAAGTATATTCAAATGCTTGAATAAGGAAAACAATAACAGGGCTAGACACTCAAGGAATTACATAATGGAAAACATAAGTAACCAGCATAAACATGTCATAGTAACCCACAGATCAAAGGTGTGAGAAAATAATTTCAAGTGTATAACATATCAAGTACATTTTGTAAGATATAATCATGGATAAAGGCATGTGTAAGATATGTAAGCTCAAACATGAAAATGAAATGTGGTCATTAAACCATATAACCTGTATGTATCAAGATCAAAGAAGTGGATGCCCTCAATGTCTATATGACATGAGTACAGGGAAGGCCCAACATCTTAAATACCAATAGATCATGTGTTTGTGTATGCCTATATCACACTCAAGTAGGAGTGTGACACATGTGTATGTATAAGTAATAGGTATGTTATCTATCAACATGGAACTAAAACATAGATGCCAAAGAGCCAATATAACATGTAGGTGCCAAAAATATTTTTGGATTTTTGAATGTTTTTTTATTTTTTCAAATTTTTTTCAATATTTGAAGAGACCACTCTATGATCTCATCCAATGAATGTTCATAGGTATCTCCCCCACTCGATGCTTGACACCCTTAAGTTGGATCTTTTTCATTGTTTGCATCATGATTGGATAGGTTGAAAAGGTACATAACATGTTCATCTTCACATTTTACATGTGTAGTGGAAGAAGTAATGTTATCATTTAGAATCTGTATTAATTTTCCTTCGTGAGAAAAATAAATACCTTGCTGATTTGGATCAATTTTTGCTTCCATTTGGTATAGCTAAAGAGTTCCTAGTGTAAATGCATATGGAGATGTGGTAGGCATAACCCAAAATTGTGTTAAATTACTTTAGGACCACAAAAAATTGGTAATATTATGTTGCCCAAGGAGTTTTTGCAACCTCTTTTGTTTTATAAGTTTTTTAGATTGAAGCCAATTTATTTTAAGTGTCTTACCTTGCAATTAGTTTTTGCTTGTGTAAGATCAATATGGTTATGCCAAAAATAAGCACCACCCATATAAAAGGTAATTGTTAAATCTTATTGATGTGGATGTTTTGTGTGTTGTTCCCTTTTAGATTCTTATATAAGCTATGGACCTTGGCTTGGCCCCATGTTAAGTAAAATTTTCAAAATGGTCATGTAAATATTAGGAATACCACATTTTTGTTCATAATTCTCCTTAGGTAATTTATCTCTTTCCTTTGTGTGAGGGATAAAGCTTTTGTATTTGGAGGGAGATATGTTTAGTTCCTTTGAATGAGTAATTATAAAGGAAGAATATCTATGCACATCATTATATAAATGGGTAAATGACTCATATAGTTTATGTAATGCTCTTTAATTTAATGGGGAAAGAAGGCCTATACTAAAGATAAATGCAATTTCAAATCTCAGGTTTGAAATGCTAGTTCATATGATGTACTTTTGAATCAAATAGTATAATCTTGAAAGGATTCATCATCACATTGTTTGAAATTGTGCAAATGTTCTAATGTAAGTTTTGGTACATTGTAGATATTGAAATCCATGAGGAATACATATTCCAATTGTAAAAAAGTGGTTAATGAACCCTTTGGTAAATTATGGATCCAATTATGAGCCTCATATTAAATGCTTATATGGAAAACCATTAGTAAAAGTTTGTCATGTTTTTCCCATTAACCAAAAGAATATACATAACATATCATGGGTTGAAATGGATATTTATGTGTTTCAAAGAGAGGTAAATATGGTAGCTCAGAACCTTGTGGATAAGGATATTCAAGTATACATTTTGTAAGAGGTTGATTATTGAATGAGGTTACATGTGCATTATTATTATGGAAAACCATTTGCATATGAAGTATATAAACCTATTTTTGAATATCTTCAGTAGTGGTCATCATAGACATAATATATTATATGGGAATAGTGTATTTTTCATAGGTGTTATCATTGGTTATAACCCACCACCTTTTTTGAATCTAGGAATATGAGTACCATCATCCTCATGTATAACAAGTGCAAGTTCACGATCACTAAATGTAGGGTAATTTGGTAGTGGTACGAGATATTTAAAATTTGGTAATCTTGGTATATCATTTAAATATCTTGGACTATTATGGGACTTTATTTCATTTACTTTTGGTATAACAATTTGAGCTTGAACAATATTTAATAAAGGTCCCCTTTTTGGTATAGAAGTTTTCTCTAATAAATGTATGAGGGAACCATCATCTTTGCTAATGAGGATATTGTTTGGGAATGTATGAATTATGTGGGTGTGAATTAATTTATTGAAGGCATGTCTCCCTTATAAGTTAATTGTAAATCATTGATAATTTCTTGATGTATATGTCTGAATTTTTGGCAGTCAAATGAAGGAGCCTCTTGGTCATATGTACCCACTTGTGTGGTAAAATGTGCATGAAGGGCATGCTTAGACAACTTGAATTTTTGGTGCCTTATGTATTTTTATGAAAATACTAAGAATTTTCAAGACGTATTATTTTTAGGAACAATAGGCTCGGTTATACCATGCTCATGTTTACCCAATCATTGGCCTTTGTATCCATATTTTTGTAAATATCTAAGGCCAAAATCATATGATAGTGGTGTATGAAGTATGGGTAATGACTCTTTATCTTCCTTAATATGGCTAAACTCATATCTTGAAATGGTGGGAGCATGTTCTTGATTAAAGGGATAACAACTATCGCCATTCAAGGCTTGGAGATTTGATGCTTTAGTAATTGGAAGTATACAAGATTAATCAAAATTTACCCCGTTTTTGATATAAAATTGGGGACTTTCATGATCATAGTCATCAAAGTAATAATATTATCCATGATAAGAGATATGAAGTACATTAAATATTAGGAAGAATCATGTAATAAACATCTTGTAGGGTATGTTTAGGCAAAAAAATGTTAGAAATATTGGGTTCACCAAATTTTTAACCCTAAAATAAAATCTATGTTGACAATATTATCATTGATGTCAAATGCGTATGGATGAAATTATTGACAAGATGATTATCATTAATGTCAAAGATAAAAACATTTAATCAAGAAGAGAATTGATGATTTTGGTTAAGGCCAAAGGCCACTAAATCACCATCTTTTAACTATCATTCTTGGTCGGCTTTGTGAGAAGCATTTATTATAGTCTTGTTGGCCAACTTCATATGTATATGAGTGATAGGTTTTTATGAAGATAATTTATTATTTAATTGTTGGCTGACTTGTTAATTGGTGGTGCCTACATTGGAGAATGGTTATATTTTAATTTGAAGCTTGATGTTGATCGTCATTTTTTAAACAATCACCTCTTTTAGTGAAGTCATCCCTCTTCATAGAGATGCCTCTCTTAGGCATTTGACAAGGTATACAAGGAAGATAAAATGGAGGTTATAATAATATGAAGGAATGGAATATCATTTGATTTTAAATCAAATTTATAAGCAGACGTTAGGCAGTTTTACAAGCATATTTAATGAAGAATTACAAGCATATTTAAGAGCAAATCTAGAGCAGAGATAAAAGATGAAGAATGTTGTATATTTTTGAAGGATCATCTCCCTTGTGAAGAGGCATATTAGATGGTATTTAAAGAAGATGAGATGAGTGTTTTATGAAGAACATTTATCATTTGATTTTGAGTAGATCTTGAGCAAAGATTTGTGAAGAAAATATAATCAGTTTATGAAGGATATATATATGCAAATTTATGAAGGAAATATAATCAGATTTGTGAATAGAAATATGTTCATCATCCATTGAAAAAGTAACATCCCAAAGGTGATATTTGATAGAAGAGGTTGGTGCCTCCTAAAAGAAGTCTTGCTGAGTTGGTGCTTAGTTATGGGGATTGGTGTCTCTAGTGAGTGCCTACAAATTCTGTAAGTGGGGATTGGTGTCTCTAGTAAGTTGGTGCCTATGAATATTTGTAAGACAATTTTATATAATTAATACTTTATCATGGTTTTCTCCTAAAAGGGTTTCCACATAAATCTTGTGTTTTTCTTGTGTACTTAATTGTTGATGTTGTGTGATTGATATTGTTGTGGTTAAGTTTTTATTAATTAAAATATTAGCTTATACTGATTTATCCCCCCTTTTAGTATAAGTGTGTGCTCATCAATTGGTATCAGAGTAATTTCTTCAAAATTAGTATAACAACGAAAAGTTGGATCTTGAGAGCACACATGGCTAGTCATCATATTCAAGAAGGTTTCTCCACAAAAAAGGATCCATTGTTTGACAAAACAAACTTTGCATTTTGGAGCATAAAGATGCAAACATATCTAATGTCCCTTGGATTTGGTATCTGAAAAGTAGTAGTAAGTGGATATATAATGACACAAACTCCACCAATGGGTACAACTGGAAAGAAGGCTAGTGAAAATGATGCAAAAGCCATGAACATAATTTTGTGTGGCTTATCAAAATCAGAATTTGTCAAAGTAATGCATTGCAATTTGATAAAATAAATAGGGGAAAAAATTTAGAACATCTACGAAGGAGATGAAAAAGTTAAGAAGCTAAGATTAAAACACATAGAAGACAATTTAAAAGTTTGAAGATGAAGGATGAAGAAAACATCATGACCTATCTGCTTTACATAGATGAAATCATTAACATTATCAGAGGTCTTGGAGACAAAGTTAAAGAATCCATGATCATATAAAAAGTGAGAAGGTCACTTCCTTTGATATTTTATGTAAAAGTTTATGGTATTAAAAAAATAAAGGACTTAGACTCATTAATAATGGATGAGTTACATGGGATTCTCACATCATATGAAATGAGAACTGAAAAAGAAAAACCATCTAAGGAAGCAAACTTTAAAGATTTAAAGAAAATTAAGAATAAGGAACTTGAATCAAGTCATGAAACCAATAATGAGCAAGATGAAAAGGAGGGCCTTTTTGTAAGAAATATTAAGAAAGGATCAGGGAAATATAAAGGTAAGCTACCTTTTAAATGTTTTAATTGTGGTAAAATAGGACATTTTGATGCTAAGTGTCTATATAAGGATGATGAGGAAAATCATAATGAGGAAAAGAAAAATAAGGAGAGCAAGCCTCAATACAAGAAAAAATTAAAAAAAATGGATATAAGAAAAAAAATCAATAATCACAAGAAAAGCCTCTATTCCAAAAAGGATAGTAGCTTAGCTGAGGAGAGTGATGAAAGCATATTAGATAGTGATAGAGAAGAAACTCTTTTCATGGTTGTAAAAATGAAAAATGATGCCTCTACAATTGAATACACCTTGGAAGAGGAAGAAGATGTCAAATATGAAGGAGAAGTAGATATTGAAGAACTCATTTGTGCTTTAAGTGAGGAAAAGTACTAAAGAAAAAGAATCCAAAACAAAAATTATAGATTCAAAGGTATGAAGAAGAATGTTGTGTATACACATAATATTTTTAAAGTTTATCAATTATTGATGTTTTCTATCTTGTAGTAACCCATCGAGACTCAATCGATATGAGTAAATGCCCTAATGGGTGCATCAGGAAAGGGGTGGGTAGACCGTTAGTGATTCATAGGATTGTTGTCCCTTATTGCCACTTATTAGCAATCCAACTAGCTCCTAAAAACATTCCCCTAAGCTTTGCCTCCCATTTTACACACTCCTATAGTATTTTTCTACCTTCATTAGCCCTTTCCATAACCTAAAACTCTTTTTTATAGTTAAAATGACTATGTCAACCACATCGACCTTGTATTCTTATTGATAAAACTTATTAAGGACTAGGTCAGCCCTTGGCCGACCTAGTCTGTGACCTAGTTAGTTTTTATCAATTACAATAAGAGGTCGATCGGGTTGACCTTGTCAACTAAAATTTTTAGAAGGGTTTAGGGTTAGATCCGCTTATATAAACACATCCATTTTTCCATTCTTATAGAGTAGATAAGAGTTATTATTTATTTGCACTTCTTTACAATCTGCTCTTCCACCATCCTACTTGAGGAGTCTTAACTTAGGGTTTTTACTTGGAGAAGAATATAGTCTTGTGGAAAAGTCTTTGATGCTTCGGCCTTTCTTAGTGATCCTTAGAAACCAAAATAACCTCTTGAAAAGCACCTTTGGCCAAGGGATAGATTGAGTCTTGATGGGTTCATCTTCCAGGTAAGTATCTCTAACTTTTCTCCTCCCTTTGGTAGATAGAAGTAGCATAAGTAATGGCTTTTGAATAATCTCTCTCTCTCTCTCTCCATGCATTAAGGTTTTACTTATGCATATATTAATTAGGATTCTCTTATACATGTTTAATTTTAGTGTTTATTACCTCCACTTTGTACCACAATCTTTGGTGAGTACTAGATTAGATTTTTACTTTACTTGTTATTAGTTTAGTGAATATGAAAACACAAGACCTAGTTAGGGTTATTGCATAGTTTTGCTTGACTAGAGGATTTGGAACCCTATATAGTGATATTATTGTGGTAAGCGATCCTTTGGCTAGGTCTAGAAGATCCATATTGGTCATGACCCTGATTATCTAATGTATCCCCAATCAAAAGTGTAAATAAGATATATCTTTTATGAGCTAGGATTGATTTGTATAATCTATTGTATTTCCCATTGCATACATTATAGTGAACCTGAAATGAATCTAACCCTTGTAGGTTTTATTTCACACCTTTCATTTCTAACATTTTATTATTTTTCTATATTTATGATACTAGGTCAACCAGGTCGGTATAGTTCTAACTTTTGTGTGTAAGTTTAACACACAATTGTATCAAAACAAATCTATTCTTTTTATCTAGGTATTTATCAAATATAGGTTACTAGATTGATCAGGTTGACATAATATTCTTATTTAGTTCTAGATAGAATAATATGGCAAACAAGTCAACTTAGTCATCTTAACAAGCTTCAATAAATAGGGTTTCGCAGAACTAGGTCAACCCTGACAACATAGTTGGCAAAACTTGCAAATAACATTCAAGGCACTTTAATAGAAAACATGAAATCCTCAACATATTCCAACCCACTAAGGTTCCTTTCTTTCTCTCTCTTTCAATTCAGTACTTCATTATAGCTTTGTTTTGTGTAAGTTTATAGTCTTCAAAACTATAATCCTATAGCAAACTAAGTCAACCTGGCTAACTTATTCCTGTAGCTTGTCTTATGTCTAAAAGACTAAGTCAGCCTAGTCAACTTAGTTCTTAAGGACTCTTACTTATACAGAATAGTAGTGACCTTGTCAAATCTATTCTATAATGTTTGCATAGAGTGTTGTCTAAACTGACTCTGTACAATTCTTAATTTGTGAATTAACAACTATATGCTAGTAATTAATTCACAATTTTATTTTTAGATGTTTGCATGCTTAAAGTAGCTAACATAGTCTAATTAAATGATTTTTAAAAATATCATTTAGTTTCACTATTTTTATTTTTTTTCACACACTACCAAATCACACAAATTTCAAAATGCATTTAACATTTGTCTTCCCAAGGCCTACCTACTTGCATTTCATCATCAAGTGGGAAGTTGACTTAGTTTTCTAACCAAGTATAAACATGTAGTTAATAGTATATATGGGAAAATCACCCGACATCCTTATCACTGTAAAATTGTGAAGTGAGGGGGTATGTCCCAATACTAAGCAAGTATCAATGCCAACATAGATCCTTTTTATCCTAAATGTCCTAAAACAATCCATAGATTGATTTATAGTTCCCTATTTTTAGCCAACTTCACTATCACACTTTATAATAATAATCTAACAACACTCAGGATGACCACTTAGTTAGAATTTACTTTTTAGTTGACTGCTTGCTCTCTACTCATTATATGTTGTATTGTAAAAACTTGTATTGGCTAATGTTGGTCCAAAGTTTTGTGTTGTGTGCCAATTGGATCATTCTCATTGATCCAATTATTTATCTATTTGCTTCTATATATTGATTTAAATTACATTAAAAAATCTTTCCATATTTTTAGCACACTGTCATTCTGTTTGACATAGTATTTTATAGACTATCTTTTTCCTCTATTAGTAGTATTAGGTCGACCCAGTCAACTTTGTACTCCTCTCAACTCCCTTCCAGTAGTACTTAGTCAATCTGGTCAGAGCTGTACTCTTATTTCTAACCTTGCTCTCCCATCTAAACAACTTAGTTCTATGTTTTTCATTCCTTAGCATTTTGTTCATTTCCTCAAAACATTATGAAGTCCCTATTAGAATCTTCTTGGACAACTTAAATCTATTTAGACACTATATAAGGTATTCATTTCTCCCTTTCTTTACCTCCTAAAAGAACCATCACTCTTGTAACATCCCGTCCCCTCCTTCATCTATGGATTTTAACATGGTTCAAATCACACCTCGATATGAAGTAGGTGTATCTGATCCTTTTTATACTTATCAAGATAATTCTCATCTTCAAACTTTTCAACATAATGTGGGAGTAATTGACACAAGTCTATCCAAAAATCCCACTAGTAATCCACCTTCTAACATCCCCCTAAAACCATTTTGGGGAGTTCTCCTATAGACACCAATTGCCAATTGATATGACTCAACTTCTTGCACAAGTCATACAACAAATGAACATAGTGCAAAATTCTAACACCTCCCTAATGATGCAATGATGATGTCATTTGATCAAAATGGATAATCAACCTGCAGTTCTCAATCCTCAAGCCAATACCAATTTTATTCCTCCACCTCTTAGAGTTGCCTCAGGAAATGTTATTCCTCAACCTATCATGAATAAAAAAATGCTTCAAACTATCAATCTATAAGCAAACATTAGGAAATTTTACAAGTAGATTTAATGAAGAATTACACGCATATTTAAGAGTAGAGATAAAAGATGAATAATGTTGTAGATTTGTAAAGGATCACCTCCCTCATGAAGAGGCATATTAGATGGTATTTAAAGAAGATGAGATGAGTGTTTTATGAAGAACATTTATTATTTGATTTTGAGTAGATCTTGAGAAAATATTTGTGAAGAAAATATAATTAGATTTATGAAGGAAATATATGAAAATTTATGAAGGAAATATAATTAGATTTGTGAAGAGAAATATGTTCATCATCCATTGAAAAAGTAACATCCTGAAGGTGATATTTGACAAAAGAGGTTGGTGCCTCCTAAAAAAGAGATTGGTGTCTCTTGTTGAGTTGGTGCTCAGTTATGATGATTGGTGTCTCTAGTGGGTGCCTACAAATTGTGTAAGTGGGGATTGGTCAGTCGAATTATGTTTTGGTGAGGTTGTTGGGGAGGTTTTTGGGTTGCCAGTATAAAAACATAGTGATCGACATCAGTTAAGTGACTGATGTCAGTTTAGGTCATTGATATCAGTTATGGTTATCGATGTCAGTCTGGGTAACTAATGTCGATTGGGGCAGTGATATTGGTGGGGTTATGGAAGGATTTTTTAGGAAGGGAAAAGGAGTTGTGGTCTACTAGAGGGGTATTGAGGAGTCATGAGGAGGTGAGTAAGAATCAGGAAGGGTAAGGTAAAGGTTGATATACTAAGGTAGAGAGATGAAGGTGGGGGGTGTTACAACTCCTTCATAGAGGAAGCTCAGCTTTTGTAAATTGTTAAATAGTATATTTGTAAAACCAATATAAAAAGACTATTTAAAACATGCAAAAATACCAAAATGTACTTAGCTGTGTTAGATAGGTGAATAGTTGTGCCAGATAGATGGCTCTGATGAGGCTTGATGAACTAGTGCATGAATAGATAGGGTAAATCATATGCTTCTAGTCTATGGTGCTCAAAACACTATGCAGTTTCTCAATTCTTGATCTAGAACAATTCATGTAGAGTGACGGGAAGCTTAGATGTTGATAATGATGCTATAATGCTTTGATAATTAAATTTCTATGTGAATTAATGATTTTTTGATCTTATGGCCAATTTGGAAGTAGGAATAAGTAACCAATGTCAGTAGGCCTATCGGCATTGACCGAGGGCTAACTGATGTTGGTTCCCTAAGACTAGGTAAAATAGGCTATATTTAGCCTTTTAGCCTACTTCTTACTTTGACAAATGGGTTTTCTCATTGGAAAATGATCATAACATAAGGTTGAGAAGTAGTTAGGTAGTTAAGGAGTTATGAGGGGGGAAGAATAGGTTTTAGGTGGTTAGGATAGAATGACCAGGTCATAGGGTGAGTAAGAGGGTGAAAACCAGTCATAGGGTAAGGTGGCCAAAGGAGATTTAACCAATATAATTAAATAATTAAATTAATTGTATGTGTCTAAAGGGTAAAGACATAGGTTAGGGAATTAAATAATAAAGGGGTCTGAGGGGTAATGTGACCTAGGTAAAAATGAAAGGGATTAGCATAATTCTATTGTCTACATTTACCCCTTTTTGTCTTGTAACATATATGCACAAGATATGAGACAAAAATAAAGGTTTGCTACCCCAAGGATGGGATGAGGTATCCCCCTCAAAATGAGGACCAACGGTGGTAAAACCATAATCGGTGATCTTTTTGAAAGAAGATAGGTGGGTAGAGTTAGGTGGGAAGTGGAAATGTGATGATAACATGACACATGCTCACACTACTTCATGCCAAAGTTGGTCAAATGGTCAACAGGTCATATCCAATGGTCGATGTGTCCCAAGTATCCAAAAATGGAAGTGATCTTGGAAGACATAAAATGGTCACAAACAACAGGGACTAGTCAAGGTCATGATCTGCAATGCCTATGAAAAAGCCAACTTTAAAGCAATCATAGTGTTAGTTAGCTTAGTGATAACAATAATGTCATCACAAAGGGTGTTATTGGTTAGGGAGATATACATGATCTCTAAGTCATTCATCATGGTTGGTGGAGATGTAAGTGAACTTGATGGTTAGTTGTCATGATTGGGAGATATGTGTAATCTCTAATTTCCCCTAACGCAGTCCATTTTTGACTATGAAAGGTTCACATGTTCTTAGTTAAGAGAAAAGTTTAAGGTAGGGAGTATTGCCAATTATTTCCCTATAACAAGATGATCAACATCGGTGAGGTTTCCAACATCAATGGCATAACCATCATCGGCTACTAGACTAATGTTGATGGGTATCGGTCATCGATTGCCTTGGGCACATAAATGTTGACACTGGTGGTTGACCAAACTAAAAAAAAAAGGGTTTGGTGGCCCCCTTAAAGCTCATTTGTCATTTTATAATTGCCAACACTAAGATCTTGAGTTTCATGTGTGAAAACATCACTTTCATGTCATGTGTGAGCTAGATGGCAAGGTTTGAGTGGTGGAGAGGATTTGTAGAGTGCTTGAGAGCGAGTGGAGTGAGGTGAGCACTTGTGGGACACTATTGGACCACACAGGTGGATTTGTTACTAAGATGGTTACACCTATGATTGGAGACCTCATAGTTAGAGTGGTTACCCTAATGCCTACCATCCCAGTCCATCATCATTGAGTGGATGAGGTAGGACCACTATACACCTAATTTGTAATTGAATTTGGATTTTGCAAATTTTTGAAATAGGGGCAAAAAAGGGTAGGGAGGAGGGGGAAAAGAGTAGATATAGGTTAAAAAGTGAAATTGGGAAGACTTGGGTAGGTTGAAGAGGGCTAAGGGTAGTTTTAGGGTAGAAAAGGGGTATGGGAGGTTTTGACAGTTTGGCCCTAGGGCTAAACCAATCACTGACATTGATGGCTTCTATTGACATCGATAGACCTATAAAGGACCAAGCCCAGTCTAGGTGATTGATGTCAATCAAGTAAGGACCAATGTCTATATCTATAGAAGTAGGGAGGGGTCAAGGAGGGTCATTTAGGAGGTAACTAGGTAACCTAAGGAGCAAAGGTTGGATCCCAAGCACCATAAGTTGGGAACTGGAGTGTTTATTAACTTCCAAAGTATAGGAAAAGGTTGGGTTCATAAAGAAACTAGTTAGGTATTGTTTACTAGGTGAAAATAGTAGAGCTAACCTCAGGAGACCCCATGTCAATAGAGTGCTACCTACATAACCCTATGAAGGGTCTCAAGTTGATATAGTTCTCCTAAAGTGGAAACTAGGTTAGAGGGAGGGTTGGTTAAGATGAATAGTTATTGGTTTTAATGATGTGCACTTTTATGGTTATAGGTGAGATAGGAGCTCACACTTCAGGATCAAATCCTGAATCTACTATCGAGGATATGAGTGAACATGACTCATAGAGATTGGGAGCATATCACTGTAGTTGGCCTAGGAAGATTTTAGAGATATGGTTATGTTGTGAGGGATGTGAGCCTAATGGTGGTGTTGATATAACAGTGGGATTTATCCACCAACACCTTCCATCTTCCCATAGGTGAGATGATAGTCTTACCAGAGGACATATATCATATATTGAGGCTATCAATACATGGTGTTGACTTATAAACATGCAGTCAAGATGAGCATGATGTGTTCATGGGTATATTATTTAGAGAGCATGTCAGGAAGATAGAGTACTACTCTACCAACTTCACATATGAGCCCCTATACAAGGCTAATGATGATGAGCACAATCTCATAGTTGTGCTCATGATTGGAGTGATTGTTTATGATTTTCCAAATGTGGATGGTAGTATATTTATAATGGCTTTGATAGGTGTATTAGCTGATATGTTGGAGTAGAGGATGGTATTTACTTGGGTTATCACATTCCTCACATAGCTATATAAAGAGCTATGGGGGACCATATTGTGATGGTGATATAGCCTTTACATGGGTCACCTTCTACACTACTGGGCCTATGAGCATATCATAGTGACCTGACCATTAGGCCTCCCCATCACCATCATAGTAGGCTATAGAAGTTGAATTTAGATGGTGGAGAGAGTCCATGACCCATGCATGGATAGATGGTGTGGTTAGAGATATTGAGTACTATAGGAGGATGTTAGATACCCTAATACCAGTTGATATCATATAGAGACCATATATGACACTTACTCCTTTTCCATGGTAGAGGATACAACTAAGAGGTACCCAAAGTATGAGGTGGGTACATGGTAGAAGAGTCAGGGAGGTGGAGAGGATACCAATAGAGCATGCCAGATGCCAATATGGGATTTTGTAGGGAGTACCTCTTAACATGCCATGGTATAGGAAGGATGACATATAACTACCCCTACCACTACCATAGGAGATAGAGGGGCATGAATTTGAGGAGCTCCCAACTAGAGGAGTCAATGATGTAGGTTATATGGGGGCATACAGAGCCTGGTGGGCAAGATAGTATGACATGATCCTATGGAGACCACCTGCTAATAAGCAAGTCATTTCCAGAGAGAGAGATGCTCCAATCTAGGATAGGGATGTAGTAAAGGCATAGGTACAAGTTATATAGGGATAGGTGATAATGAAATAGGTGTAGCTAATAATAGTCATAAGGTAGGCTTTATCCCTGCAGACATAGCTAGTGGTAGTGCAATCATAGGTTATGACTCTAGGTGGTCAAGTGATAGGGCTATAGGCACAACTAGATGCCATGACATCAAAGAGAGATTCCTTAAGGGATGACCATGTAGCTACACCTCTTCCACCACCATAGTACCACCACAATAACCTATTATTGGTATGATGGGACCACCAAAAACATCACAGGCATCGAGAGCAGGGAGTATGGGGCCTCCATAAATAGTGTCAATTGAGAGATACAACACTGCTCTAGTAGAGATTGATTATTATACACAGGATCTTAGGGTGCATATAGAGATCCCCATATATGTTAACTATCTAGTATAATAGTGGATGACTGCCCACAACACAACATCGAGCTCTTGATGCTATATATAGGTTGAGAATATGAGTGATACTATAGGGTCATGACCACTTCCAAAATAAGATTAGTCAGCCAGTTTTGTATATTTTTGAGTTTGATATTATGTACACACATATAATGGCATGCATGTTGAAGATGTAAGATGTATATTTTTGAGAAAGAGAGACATATATACTGATGTAGCATTGATGTATACTTTGATATTCAACATATATGAGATGGTACCATTATTATGACATGATTTTGATTTATATGGTGATGATGGTATTTTAGATGTTGTTTATTGATGCCATGCTATTATGATGTGAGATGTTAGATGTTATGGTTGTGGTTATGATTATTTTTACATGTCATTAGGTTATTAGAGAATTTCCCATAGTTATGATGGTACGTGCACAATTGAATGTTTAGACACATCTTAACATTTTTCCATAAATTTAATGGTGTATGCTTAAAATGTACTATCACATGATAGGAAAGGTGAATGCCATAAGGAATATTGGAAAGAAGAGTCTTGAACCTTTCATCATATAATTTCATGCTCTCTAAGAGTCCTTGGGTAATAATATTAAGTGTGGTGATGCTTTACTATTCAAACTTTGGTATATCAAATTCCTTTAGGAATGCTATACTATACTAGGTATGGGCACAATCTAATAAAGTGGTCATGAATTAGGTTGCCTTGTAATCTGATTGGGTGATGACACAAGCATGCCATTATATTTCACACTTTAGCACATTATCTATGACATTTTTCATGCCATGGTACTCTATAAAGTGCATGGCCATTTCATAATATATTTGTTATGGGGACACAACTAGAATTTGAGGTGCTTATTCTCAAGGTGGTTTTTGTGACCAATTGAAGAATACAAGTGGGTGAAATTATGTAACATGATGATAGGGAGACAAATAAGGGTTTTTATGTACCTTTGAGGCTAAAAACCTGCCTTGGAAACCTACAGGCAAGGCAAAGGATGCACCTACAGTTATTGCAGGAAGGTGGAACATAGTTAGGTCATGGGAGTGTATAAGGAGCTTATGGAGAAACGAATGAGGATTGAAGGTTTATTACCATTCAATGGATCAAATGAACCTTCTAAATTTCATGACCATGATCCCTAACCAATCATAAGATGTTCATTAAGGCTGTATCAGTCCTCAACAAACAGTGAACAATTGGGAATCTTGAAGGTGCTAGTATTGTTTAAGGAGGTGATGAGATCAATTTGGAAAAAAAGGAGAGTAAAAAAAGTTATAAAAGGATATTTAAAACTTGATATCACCCCATAGGAGGTGCATACATATAAGATACCATGTTCACCTTGGAAACCTACAGGCAAGGTTCATAAATGTCTCAGTCCTAAGCTTGAAAGTGCTTAGCTTTGAAGATGAAATGTATATGAGTATGAAATAGAATGAACTCATAATAGAAAGATAGTTAGGTGATAATGTAAATTAAGTTAAGAGCATCATAAAATGTTTGTCTTGTGTTATTAGAGCATGAGTTAAGCCCAAGATAACCTACAGTTAGGTAGGGTCATCTTTCCAAGCTTGAGCAAAGTGTAGTTTTGAGTACTCCAAGAGGGAAGGAAGGTGTAAAACTTGATAGGGTATTAAAATAACATCAAATTAAGGTGATGATATGCCAAAACATTGAAAATAACATTCCAAGACCATATTCTTATGAGCAAATTTGACACAGTCCATACATTCAAGCCAAGAGAACCTTGTTTTAAGGGGTAAGTGAAGGGTTTCACTAGTAAACAAGATTTTAAAATGATTTAAAAGATCAATAAAATTTAAATTATGGTTGGGAACATGTAAAAATAGTTTATAACTATGGAGGGGATTTGGAAGTATCACCCACATGAAGGTTTAGGCAAGAACATGAAAAAAATAGGGGTTTTGACCCATTTTTTGAGGGAATGGAGATGGTTAGACCACTTAGACATGGAATATAACAAAACCATTTGGTAAATTTTGTCATAATGAACTTTTGGATCTCAAAAAATATTCAATTTGCCTAAAAACATAGGCTGAATACCCTCTATTTTGTCTTAGAGGTAGGTCACTCCTTGCATGCACAAGAATGATAATTTTTGGGAAAAGTGTTGGATAGTGAATGAAAGGGTATTATAATAAAATTTTGATATTGGAATAGCTAGGTATCACATATAGGGACATGAGAAACCATCCTATAATGTTATAATATTAAGTATATGGTTTGGACAAGAAGGTCTATAGGCAGACCTAGTAGGAAAGCATGCAAACCCAACCCTAAATGAGATGTCACTTCAAGTTATAACCTCCTAAAAGAACTATAATGTTTTTAATGATGACTATGTGGGTAAATATTATGTTTTCATGCTATATTAATGCATTGAAAGTGTAAACTATCATATTTTGGTTCATAAGGTGTAAGCAGGCTTGTTGGCAAGGCATAGGTCTTATCCTAAAGTAGGGGTCATCCCCATTTTTGCCTCTTGGTGAGACCTAAAAAGGTTTTGAGTATGTTTATAGGTAAAATAAAAAGTTAAGGAATCTTTTTTTTGGCAAGGCATATCCACAAGAATCCATCTCCAACCCCAGACATACTGAAACCCTCACAAGAAGCATGGAAGCAATTCAAAGGCCAACTTCCATCATTCATATCTTTCATGAATATTTGCATGGGGTCATAATCCATTTGTAAAATTTATAGGAGGTCCTTGAAGATCCTTCAGTGGAAATTGGAGAGATTTTCAACATTTGACCTTTATGAACAAAGGTTAAGAATCCAAGCCATTCAAAACCCTTGCAAAACCCTTATAGAGACCCGATTGAGGAAATGAAGAATTTTGAGCATAAAAATGCAAGTTAATGGCCATGAAACCACATAATATCTATAGAGGACTCACTCAGGCTCTCATACATGTAAGGAGGTGTATGGAACTATATGAATAATGGGTAGACTAGTGTTTTTCTCACCCTTTTTTATATTTTGCAAGGTCGATGATGTTCTAGGAGATGAAAAAAGTTTTATAGGAGGTTCAAGACATATTATAACTCCCTTTAGTAATTTGGTCCCATGAAAAAGTTTGAGTGTTCAAACTAGGGATTCACTTTCAGCTAGTCTAGTGAACCAACTAGTGAACACTTGGGGAAAGTGGTGAAAAGCAACTAGGGAAGCCTTTTAAAGGTTTTTTCTTAGAACTAATGATAGGATAACATTTTAAAAGTGTCATTCCATATTTTTCATAGATTATTTTGAAAAATTGGGATTTTTTTTAATGTCAAGTGGAGAAGGTGCATGGAAAAGAGCCTTTTTGAGATTGCTAGGAATGATTTTGCATGTCCAAAAGAATAGGGATGGTCAGGGATCAATCCAATGAATGTGGGGACTTTTTTGTAACCCCTCTTTCTTATACCAACCATTATACCTGACCATATGTAGGTATAAAGGTAGTTTTGGAAGGCAAATTATGAGCGCAGTTTCTTTTGCCAAAATTATAGGTTTTATGCCACTTTTCACTATCCTTATGACTTATTTTGGAAAAGTATACCTATATGACATGGAATAGGCTGACACACCTCTCTTCTACATGAAATTGTAATTGATTCTCTCAAATGGACACATGTCCAAGTGACCCTTGGAATCCCTTTGCTTGATTCCTCTCTCAAAAGCTATGTATATGCATTCTTTTAGCTTGTTGAAGCATACTCCATTGGATGATGGGGAAACTCTAGCCAAATTTGTTTTTGAAATACCCTTGAATAAATATACAAGTGATTTTTCCATTCACATATTGTACTATTGAGTATAGGTTGAATCTTGTTGATAATGTCTAGTGAAATAGTTACTTTTCTAGCATGTCAATCTATGGTCACTTACCAATGTGCAAAAAGGATGTTGTCACAGGTATTTTTTAGTATTATTTAATAAGTTTATAAGTTTCTTAGAAGTTGTATATGTTGTATTCTCTTTGTGGAATCATTCATCACCCTCTTAAGTGTCAAGTACCTTCATGAATCTAACTTATGAAATACTGATGTGACAATACCTTTTATGTTGTGAGTTTGTGTAAGGCATCCTTATGTACCTTTAAGTAGTGGATTTCATTCAAGTATGAGTCTGATACATAATGGTGCATCACCATATTTGGTTTAAATAGTTTCTTTTTATGATACCTTTTCATCTATAATTGATAGGTATAAAAGAAATTCAAAGATTGCATCAAGGGGAGCTATCCCCTCATATAGAGATTCATTTCTCAACATTATCACCAATATCAAGAGAAATGTCTCCATGGTGCCACTTGGATGAGGAGAATTAGGCATCTCCTCAGGGGTGCAATCCAAGTGTCAATAGACACTTCGGTGGCCATGCAACTAATTGAAAAATCCATAGGATGAAATATTTATGGCCCATTATATACCATGATGTCATCGAATATGTATGCAAATGTGAGAAATGTCAACATTTTTCACATGAGATACATATTCCCACTAGGGCATTGCATCCCATTTTCACTCCATGAACCTTTTACACTTGGGGTTTGGATTTAGTAGGTAAACTCTCCCCTTCTTTAGATGGTCATCATTTCATTATCATAGCAACTTAATATTTTACAAAGTGGGTGGAGGCTATGCCATTAACAATTATTACAGGATCAGTCATCACAAAGTTTATCCTGAACTAGATCGTTTGCCAATTTAGGGTCCCAAAGGTCATCATTACTGACAATAGGTCCCATTTCAAAAACCTTGAGATTCTTAAGCTATGTAATGAGTTTTCTATATCGCACCACTCTACCTCCTTATACTACCCACAAGCTAATGGTTAGTCTAAAAATAATAACAAGACCCTAAAGTTGATTTTGATCAAAATTGTTAGAGATTCTAAATGAGATTGACACTTACAACATTATCCAGCACTATGGGATTATAAAACAATTACTAAGACACCCACGAGGGCAAATCCATACTCAATTATATTTGGATATAAATCTATTATACCCTTATAAGTAGAAATACCTAGCCTTCACATTTCCCTCAAGGGCCTTATTGATCATGAAAAGTATAGAGAGGCATGACTAGCTAAATTATAAACTTTAGATAAACATCGAATCATTGTTGTAAATAATCATATTTATTATGTTGAATGTATGAGTAGATATTACAATAAAAACTTCCATGAGCACTCAATCTGATTGATAGTCAGATTGACAAGAAGAAAGGATGAGGTCAAAAATTTAAACTTAATTGGTTAGGACCCTACTTAGTGATGAAATATTGCAAAAATGGATCCTATTGGTTATGCACTCTAGAGGGCAAGGAGTTCGGTGAATCTATGAACTTGTTGAACCTAAAACTCTTCTATATGTAATAACTACATATCATACTTTTCCCATTTGCATTGCATTTTCATAGTTTGTATGTTCATCTACATATTAGATGTGTTATTCAATGATTATTTGTATGTTAGTGCAAACAGTGTAAAAAATTTTAGAGAGCGGTATACCACATCATTTCATTTTCACATTTTCCTATCATCCCATATAAAACATTATCAAAATTAGCATTGCATTGGTTCTTGTCTTAGTTCTTATGAGAATAGTACATCTATTTTTCCTACATATTCTTGTACAACTTCGGAAATATTAGCCTATAGTCTAGTGTAGAAGCTTGTCCATGATAGGGTCTCCTCTTACAATAACTTCTAAATTAAAACATTAACATGCTTAAAAATAGGTATCTCTACTCGCCTATCTTGGTCCTTGGTGATGAGCCCTTGCATCTTAATAGTTTTATGGGGCCAAGGTTTGGGGGTAAAATCCTTACAAATAGAAAAGTAGACACTTCGATGAAAATTAAAAAAACTTAAGCAAATAAAAAAGTTAGATTACACATCTCTTGCCCTTTGCTAACCCTTGGTGTTGATCCCTCACATCTTACTAGTTGTGTGGGGTTAGAATTGGGAAGAGATGCTCTTATTCACCTACATTTGGCCTTAGGTGATGAGCCCATGTGTCTTCCTGGTCACACGAGACTAAGTTTAGGGGGTTTTAAAGAGAAGTAAAATCCAAATGCAAAATCAATATCAAATTGAAGAGTGTCTAAAAAGAAAGTTCTTTAAAAAGCTTGCCTACATGCCTATATTTTAAATGGTAAACTTTTCCCATTTACAATTTTGGTTAGGACTAGTTATCTCTAGATGAAACCAATAAAGTTAGTGTTTTGTAAGTCTAGCAAGAAGTACATTTTCCTTTTTGATCGTAAGGATTAGGTCATCTTCCTTTTTCTTGAAAATTTTTGATCTATGGTTTTCATTCTTTATCGCATCATATTTATCCTACTCTCCTTTTCATTCCTTGCTACAAATTTAAAGTCATGTTATTTAAGTAAAAAAACCAGGTCGTCACCCCCAAAACAAATGTTAGCGCATTTACAGTTTAATATATTTATCCATCACATTACGTCATTTTCATACATTTTTTTCCCACACATATATAAGAATTTTTTATAACATTATATCAAAATCAGAGAGATATGGGTACATCATCACATACCTAGTCATCTAGAGTGCATAAACTGAAAAGCAAAACATGGAAGTTAAAGATACAACATATGAATGACAAGTCACTAAGGTAAGCCACAAAAATTTCTATATATATCATAATAATTGTTAATTTTTTACAAAAAGGATTTCCAATATAAATGCCTCTGTGGAAGGCCAAAGTGCCTCAAGTCATCTAAAAAATAATCAACATATACAATGGTATAGAAAAAACATTTATATCAAGTCTCCGAAGCCTGTCCTCCTCCTATGAGAAGGTCCTGATGTAGAAGAGTGTCAAGGGATGTCACTCTAATAACATATCCTAATAGTACCTCCATTGGAGGGTGCCTCATCCTATCCAATATAAATACCAATATGGTGGCCCATGCTAGTACCTCCTTCTCAAGTTGTCCTCCATGTCCTGTGGTTGAAATATTTGCCTCCTCCTTTTCCCATCATCATGTCTACCAGGGCCTCTACTCTCCTTGCTATAGCCAACAAAATATTATTCTTTGTCCTCAGCATTGTCACCATCATAGAAGCATGGTATGTTGGAGCAAAGACATCTGTGTTTTATCCAGTCCATGCAAGGAGTCCATGATCTACCAAAAGATGGACTATAAATAGGGTAGTGCTCATTTAAAAAGGTTTATCAGGGTGTCCCTAATCATCTACCTCCACCCACCCATAACATCTACAATAATAGAATATAAAATCAATGTTAGATCTATCTGATATAAAAATCCAACACATGTAAAATTAGTTGAACTAAAAATCAAAGTATAAGCTATAATAAAAAATGTGTAAATCAACATATTACCTAGGTCCCCATCGTGTCAATCAGGGTCAAGATCATCATCCATGGCCTCCTATTCATCTATGTCTAGATCCTCCTCCAATGCAACATACTCTAGAGCCTCACCATATCCACCTCATGTATATTGTTTTTGTGCAGGATCCTCCTGAGCAGGGTCCTACTATGGTGATGGTGGTGGTGGTGGGCCCATCTACTATTGTCCCATTGTACCTTATCCTCCTCTTCCCCTAATTACCTACAAGGGAGGTCCCTATGCCACTCTTGGTTGAACTGGTTGGATGATGGACACCCATATCACAAGTGGGTGCCATGCCAATCATCCAATTATTATCACTCTCACCTCTTGCATGCCCCTATAAACAACCCCAAGGATGGGAAGGTTACCACATAAGGTATACCAAATTATTGTGGCACCCTAACTACAAGGTATACCTCAACCCATGAAAGCTTGTCCTGAACCTGAGTGGCCCTAACAACTAATAGGCCCCCTCATCAACCCATTGCCTAACCATGTCTTCGTAAGGCAGGGCAATCAGGTCAACCACCATCAAAGTCCCCATTACTTGGGGAAAATCATGAAAGGGTGCTACGTGCATCCATCTAGTAGCCTGAATATCCTTGGGTGCTCCAAGTAGCACTCACCTCTAATAAGGGATGATCTACTCATAAATCTAGCCCATGACAATAGGTGAGTGGCTAATTGAAAGGGACCACAAACATGTCATGTGGTGTAGGTCCATGTAGGTCTGATCCAGTAACTCTTGGCTTTATGAGTAACATATTCCACTCTCCTTAATGTATCATATAATCAGTGACCAACTAAATAACAACCTGTTAGTACCCTTATCTCCCACTATCCTAGAGGCAAGGATGAAATTAATGGCCTTCCACAGGTTGGCGATCATTGATCCCTCAACCTAGGAAAGCCTCACACCACACTTCACACCTACATCAGGTGTGTCAGTGTCTTTAAAATGCCTGCCTAACTTTGGGCATCACAACTATTATCGATAACTTAGATAGATACCAATCGGTTGATCGTCACAAGGCTTATGATTTGATAAACATCAACAATAGTGATCATCCACTCTCTTGAGGCTTAGGAGAACACAAAAATGTTTCGATTAGAGTCCTATTAGGTCAAAAGGTCACAAATTAATTGGCTAGAGGTTTAAATGATCCCCACCTACACATTCTAAAAAATCCTAGTGTGATCAAAGATGGCTAACTAATCGGTTATCAGAAGTGCCAAGATGCAGGGGATCCACTCCCAATTCTGAGATCTAAGGTCCCTACAACAAAGGAAAAACCCTAAGTTAGCTCAAAAACTAACTCCACCTTTTAAAATAAGAAAAATTATAAGTTTTGGAGTCTAGTTACATCCAAAAAAACTACCACAACAATTACATAACCACCTTAAGAAACAAGTTACATAACTACCCCAAGCAATTGGGTAACCACCCTTGGTGGTGGTTATGTAATCTCCCCTTGTAGACAGTGGCAGTTGTAGAATTGTCATAGTGTTTATGTAACCACCATCTTGTAAAGGCTGATGGTTCCATCCTTGAGTGACAGTTTTTTCTGTTGATCATGTGCCCTCCAAAACCTCCCAAAAATCTCTAGATTATACCAAGAATGATTTTTTTTTCCTAATATAACCTTCCCCATGAACATTTTAAGACTAAAATATTTTAAATTGATTGTATTTTAGAAATATTTGATTAAAAATTACAAAAAAAAGGTAAAGGGGAAAGGAACACGTAACTTAGTTGATATTGCCCTGCAGCTCCTCCCACTAGGAGATTCACCATCCTCTCTTTGTTTTCTCCTTATTGACTATTTTCTAGCTTGAAATAGTCATAGGCAATCTATAGCTCAAGAAATTTCACAAATAATTGACACAAATGAATTGGTTGTTTAATATATTGGGCCTCAAACTAGCCATTTTAATTTACAAACTTTCTAATTTTGACATATTTTCACATTTTATGTATATTTTCATATTTACAAATCATAATTTGCTAAAATTTTAAAACTCACATTTTAAGATTAACATTCTAACATCTTTTCTGTCATTTTTAGCACATTTACAGTTTTATAGGTTCTTAAGCATAGTGCCTGATTAAGTGTCTTGATGGAACAATTTAGGTAATATGATTTCCACCACACAAATGGTACATATTCTTATCCATATATTTACTAAGTAGTATATTTTCTATTTTCTCATCACATTGCACTTGATTCTTGTCTTTTGCTTGCAGGTTATGCTGAGTCTTGAATGACTTCACTACGCCTCCAAGGTAAGTAAGGTAAGTCTTTCTAAATCCTTATTTCCCTTCCATATGCCACTGATCAGGATTACACCCTTGTTAATCCATGATAAGGCATCCTCCCAAAGGGAAATATGTATGTACCCAATTTTTACATGGTGTGATATTCTTGACATGACAAGTCCAATGATGATGTAGTGACCTTCTAATAATGCTCAAACAAAAAATCTCTGACACTTCCTCCTCTTTTACTTCTTTCTCTATCTCAGGTCTCCCAAAACCCCCTTTTATTGACTTTTTCAGCTCCCCTCAATCTATTTTAAATTTTTTCTCATTGGTGATGAAATCGCCCTTTCAGGTCATGGAACTGCCTTATGAGGTTATATAATCATTGCTTTGGTGATGGGTTCGTCACGGTGGTTGTAATAAATCACCATTGTGGTTTTGTCCTAACAAGGTAGTTATGTATTAAAATAAGGGAGGTTTTTTAATATGTAGTAGCAGTTTTATCCTCAAAAGTGGTAGTTATGTAACCATCCCTGCAAATAGGGGTGGTTCCATCACCATTGTTTTGTCTTCCAAATTTAGTGTATGTGATTCATTCCTAAACATGTTTTACATGATTATTTTCATGTTTATTATTTTATATATTCTAAGTTCACCTCCAATAAGGCCCAAATCACTCCTCTTTTATTTTCAATCATTTTGAGTCCCTCCCAAGTTCAACTCCTAGTTTAATTCAGTTAAACTCCTTCATACAAGCCCCATTGCTCTTCTACAAGTAAGCCAATTTTGTCTTGATTTTGGATCTAAAAATTTGAATTATAAGCTTAATAATTTCTAAACCTTTATAGTCACAATCTACTATAATTACTTTGGAGCATTGCTTTGATTACTTCCATGTTCGACTATACAGTTCTAGATATAGAGAGCCATTATTCTTGCAACTTGGTCTTTGCAAATGGTGTCTTCAACCAACCATAGTAAGTTGTTCCTTGTTTAGAGATGTGTCTCTTCTCTTCTTCTCCCATTTGTGATAGTCATCTATTCATCCTCTTTGTTGGATATTTCTTGACATCTTGATTTGAGCAAGAGGAGCTAGCATATTGAGAACCATAGTGCAATAAATCTTTTACTTGCAGCTGGTCTATATCAGGGTTATGTTGTAGATTCTTAGATTAGATTTACTTGTTTTATTCTATTAGATTAGATTATATTGGAATTCATTCTTATATTAGATAAAATCTTTATTTTGGAAAAAAACAAATTTGATAGGAGAAAGAACTCCCCTCCTTTTCCCATCTTTGCTATATAAAAAAGTAGTAGATAGGTTCTTTTGTTTGCATCCCTCTCAGTGGATTTAATTTCATTAGCATAAAATATTGCAATCAAACTTTAAGCATATTTTAGAAAATATTTTATATATTTTAACCAACACATTAGTTAGTTTTCAGATTCAAAACAGACTCCATTGCCTTCAAAAAAGTTAGCTATTAAGAAACAAAACTTTAGATAAACTCTAGATAAATAAGAGGCTTTCCTATTTCTGATATTTATCATTATTTTAGATTAATTTGAATTTTGTTATTATTTAGGCCAATATAAAAATCATAATTTATATTTCTTACTTCTTTTCAAATAAATCATTTGAAACTTACATGCAATAACTAGGAAAGTTGGAAAACTTGCTTAGTTTGTTGGTTTGCAAGAAAATTGTAAGAGTGTTAGTGTTGTTGTTTAAGGCTAGATTATTTCTTGCATTGTTTGCATATGTATAAAACATAATTCATATTACATCCATCTCCACAATCAACCAAAAAAAATTACAAAAGCATGCTCACTTAGATTGTATTTAGACAAAGCTAAGAAAATTCAACAACTTGCACAATAGGATAGATCTCTTCTTCTCTCTTTGCATGCATTATCAAATCATTGGAAAATGATTTAAAAAAGTTTTATTTCCATTCATTTTCAGTTTTGTTATTTCTTTACTTTTAGAATTTAAAATTTATCAAGTAAAAATAAATAAAAACAACTAAAACATTGTCAAAAGCCCTGTCCAACTGTACAAGCCAAAAATAAAAACCTTGCTTCTAACAACACAACAAGTCCTTATATAATCTATACATACAAGCTCATATGCTTACACATTTCCTAAGCCATCTTAGATGACACTTCTCGAAACACATGATCTTGTTAGAGAAGGTTTTTTCCCAAGGGTTAGAGCACCCGACCCCATAGTTGGCATATAGTTTGATATTAATACTGAGTTTAGGAGTGAAGTTTTTCATTCTACCCTAATCCCTCACCTCATTGTAGACTCTCTCAATGCCTTAGAATAACAAGAAAAAATTCCTCATTCACTGATCATTGTCCTCCCTTAGAACAGGGGTTGTCATTACAATGTTATTCAGGCCTAGTTTCCCAATCCCTTTCTTTCTTCTCCTCAGGTCCAACCTCATCTTATATCATTCATCTTTGTGGATGACATTGAATGGGCATAGCCAACCTATCAGAGTTGATATCATTCCATGAGTTATTCACCTAGTATCCCCCATTTCCTTAGTCTTAGCATCAACCAGGAGCTTCGTCTCCTTGTGATCTCAAAAATTGAAGGACCTTGGAGCTCTGTTTTTGCACAACTTAATGCTCTTAACAAGCACCATGACAATGTTGAGGTCTTTTGGTTTAATCATGAGAACTCATTGCCACCACTTATTCCAAATCTAATTCTACCGAACAACCAACCCAATCCATAGCCCATCCATTACGTCGACTACCTCGACCTGACCTCGAGGAATCAAATGCATAGTTTAGCATGTGTTTTTTCGCATGAATGCATTGCCTTATAAAGTATTGAGACCTTTAGTTCCTCCATTCTACTCTAGTATTTGTTCCTTGACAATGTATCAAATTCTTTTTTGAAATTTACATAACAATAATAAGCTTCACCTTTTTTATCCCAAAACTTTTCAACTTGATGTCTTAGTGTGACACAATGCTCTTTTGTTGAATATTTTGGTGTAAAACTTGTTTGACCTTTTGCTCTCTTACCTTTTTCTTCAAAACAATTGTTGATTCTATGATCTACCATGCCCCCAAAAACTTTTGCAAAGAAGGGAATAACCATATTTTGGTAGTTTGAAGGGTTATTAGCATTCCCACTCTTGAACAATGGTATGGTTAGGTTAGTTGTCCACTTTTTCAGGAATTCATTATGAATATTTTCATTAATTAGTTCTTTGGTGTGTAGTGATAGTATATCTGCTCCTCAGTTTAGATATTTTGTTTGTAGATCATCTATGTCTAGGGCCTTACCTGTTGCTAACTTCTTAATCCCTTGTTGGATGTATTTGATTATGAAAAATTCTTCTTTATAGGGCATGCCTTTTTCCTTTTCATGTTCAAACAATTGTTTTGAATACTCGAACCATAGAAATGCTATGCTTTTTTTTTTTTAGTTCATTTTTTATGTAGCTCGCTCTAACATCTATTTGGATCATGTTTCCTTAAGTAAATCAACTTTATCTGTCTTTTTCTCATATACTATTCTTATTTTGTCCTCACCATTTGTCCATAGATTTTTTTTATTTCTCTTCATTGCACTTAATGTCTCCCTTAATGTTGTTCTTGTTGGCTTGCATTATTTATTATACCATAGATTTTTTAGAAAGTTATTTTCCTTCTTTTTCTTAGGTTTAGATTTCTTGCATGTGCTTAGAGCTCTTTGAATTATGTGCATTAGTCTCTCACTTTTAATATGATATGTATACATTTCATATGCCCTTTTTTTATTCCCCCTCTTGAAACTTATTTCTTAGTGTAGCCTTAAGGGTATGACGATTTTTCTTTGTCAAGAGGATATTCTCTTTAGTTGGTTGTTTGTCATGAGTGACCCAAATGTGTTCGTTTTGTGGCTTATTTAATTCATTGTAATTGAAACTTTAAATAAATTGGGTCTTGTCGTGAACTAAGCTATGGGATGAAATCATCTACTTCCATGTCTATTATTCTAGATATATTTTTTTGTAAACATATAACATAATCAATATCGTTGCACATTATGAGTTTGACATATTTAATTCCCTGATTTACATCATTTACTCATGCCATTGCAAATGATCAGATTATATACTTTACAGAAGCTTAGTAACTCTTCCCCGAAATGTGTGATTGTGCCATGTTCATCTTTTGAGAATCTAATCCATTAAGGAAGGGGATGAGTGTTCGCTGGGGTACAATAATTATGATATGAGTTTTGAATGAAAGAACCAATTGCAAGATAAAAAAGATTAATAGTTATTGTAGAAACATTACATTGTCCAACAACTTGTACCTATAACATCCAATTGTAATATACCATATAAGATGTCTAACAATTGAACCCCGCTTTATAACTATTGGTCACACCGATTAAATGACTAAAAATGATATGTTGACGTAGAAATTGTTGTACTTAAAACACTAAAAACACGCTACATACAGAGCGTCAAATTTAGGCCAGAGCTTGGTAAGATTGTGATATTGGTGACAAAATTCCACCCATCACAATCTTATCTCGAGTGATAAGACTAGCCATTGGCAGGGCATATCTTCTTCGCTTCGAGTAAAGATTACTCCATTCCTACTTTTTCGTGTCGCGTAAGAAGTGAAACGACAGGGACAGCCACCGCGTCTAATATCTGTCATTCAAGTGTAGGCCACCGTCAAAACACGTGAATTAATGAACCATAACACTTTCTTCTTGTGGGGTTGGCACTGGGCACTCCATCATGATGCGAAGGCCTTCCCCGTCAAAAGACGCGTTATCAACCCCTTTAGCGTGGACATATCACTGACAGACAGATTTGATCGGCATTGCCGAGAAACTTCATTGCAGGTGCCCTTTTCACTTTCACCGTCAATTTCGAGTACAATTTGACTTTTACTGTGAGTTGCGTGAATCATACTTTTGGAAATTAGTAGGTGATTTGGATATGGTAATGAGTTGAATCCGATAGGTAAGTCAGGGCATCCATCAGGGTCTACCTGTGGCGTCAGCTACACTTAAAAATGAAGGGTTAGGTTTTAATATCAGAGATTTTATCTTTCACAGCTCATGCCTTTGTCAGGGAGGGTTTTCTTAGGATAAAATTGGCGTGCAAATTTTATTTTACAATGTAGGGTTATTCTACTAATCTATTATTAGGAAAAAATGGATCTGATTAATTTCAATTAAATTTTATAACTATTTTGTATGGGAACAAAATTGTATATATTTTCAAACATGGATGAACATTCTATGGTATAACTTTTAACTTATTTTATATAAAATTTTGATTAAGTATAGAGATTGTGTAAGGTATGCATAAATTTAATCAAGCATGTGTAAGAATGCACAAAGATTTTGAAGGTTTGTGTAAAATTATAGTATTTTACAAAGGTGTGGAAAAGTACATGTGCACACAATCTACTAACAACATATGTTAGGAAGAGTTGTGTGAAAGGACACATATGCTAATGATTTGGAAAGGAATCAATTGAGAATATTTTGGACGAAATTGTATGATTTTATAAAACCTAGTAGAATAAACCTACTTGGGTCTACCTACCATGAGTAGGTTGGTTGAAAAATATTATAAATAAGACTCCAAAAATCTCATTTAGACAACTTGAGATGTCACATGTTTTGTGTAATTAAGCATTGTATGATTTTGCATAGCTTGTAGAACATTTAGTAGAGTGTATAAATAACGATGTATGCACAAGAGTAATTGAATGCATAAATGAATGTATATGGTTGTATATGAGTTTTAAAGATCAATGAACCAACTAATTATTGTTAATGACATATTATCATGAAATCCCATTATCCATTATTGTTGATAATATATTATGATAAAAACCTTTTGTTAACCATGAAATCCCAAAGTACAAATATAATAATAGAACGTTATTTATATGAGCTTTCATAGATTCACATTCAAGATTAATAAGAGGCCTTATGGTTGATAATGACTCAAGTATAAATATATGTACAATGGAGCTTTTCATCAATCATGGACACACTCAAAAAGATTTAGATGGTATAACTATTGTTATTAAATAATATGATGGTCTTATGTAGATACCACTTGGGGGTATCACATTACTTAAAAGTGTCGCTCTTAAGATCCTTTTAGTGTGATTTCATGTATTACCAAACAATGAGATAAATGATGTATTACCTAGACTCCCATGGCTTAATTAGATGAAAGGAATTACATCAACATTACATTAGTACTTGAATTTTGTGCGTGATAATAAAGTAATTTTTATTCAAGGCACTCTTTATGAATCGTCGATATAAGTTCAACATGTGGTGTCACTTAAAGAGCTACCAAAGCAACAAATCATATGATCTCAAATAAATATATCTAAATTTCAAGTACTTATTCATCCACATACTATAATCTTATCACAACCTCTTGCACAAATTCAAGATAAAGCACTTATTAAGTGTCCAAAAATATAAAACACCACTTGGACTAAGAAAAGTGTTCCTTTACAAGATAATATTATTATTATCTCAACTACTCATAATGACAGTGATTACAATGACAATAACAATTATTTTAGCTATCATACAATCCATGATTACACTAATGATGACAGAAGTGATGATGATGCATTAGCCTTTTGTTGTCACCAAATTATTAAACTCCCCAAAACTGTCCAATTTTTAATCCATTGCATAGACCAAGTCTTCGAATTGAATCTTGAGTAAAAAAACGTAGTGTAAAAATTCCATTTTTTGCCTCAAAAGTTCAAAGTTACATCCAGTCTCCATACCCCTGATTTGGTCTATGAGTTCCTTTGGTGTCTTCTAGGCTTAATTTCCCTGATTTGGTCTAAGGATTATTTAGGTTCCTTTTTGGCCTGACAGACCTAATAAGGCTTAGTGCCTTAGGTGCCTAAGGTACACAAGTGGCTCAATCATCCCAATGAGATCTAGACAAAGGTGCATCAAGTTGCATGAGTGCCAAAAAGACTAGATATTCTTAGAATGGTTTATGAAAGCATTGAAAACTTAATTCAAATTTGTAAGTGTTAGAATTAAGCAATTTGGATGGATCAATCACATTTAGGTAGAACCTTAGGGAGATGCCATAGATACCATAGGTACCTGATGACCAAAAGCTATTAAAAAAAATTATAAAAAAGTTCCATGAGTGTCGCCACAACTCGACAAGTTCGACGGGCACTAGGAAGAAAGCCAACAATACTTTAGATGTACTAAAAAACATGTGAATGCATTTATAAAACCACCTAAGTTGTTCCTAGTTACATCAAAACACTTGACTCACTCTACCTGTGATTATTAATGCCTCTCTCACCTTCATACTCGTGTTGGATGTCTTTTTTTCTCTCAGGATCTTCCCACAAGGTGTGTTTGCTCTTGATTTTCATTCCTCATTGTATTTTCCTTTGTTTTGCATCATTTTCATGCTCATTACCATTCTATCTTCATGCCCTGTGTTTGCAATGCCTACATTTTGTTACTTCCCTCATTCCCACTCACATTTTCCCCTTTTAGCTTCATCTTCCTATGTACTTTTTCCCTTGGATCATTTTGAAACTCCCATTACTTATTTTTCACCATAATTTGGTGTTATCTGGACCATTATGTGCCTTGGGAGCATTGTAAGCACATGTAAATCCTGTTGTGGTCTTGCAAAGAATAAATAAAGCTTTGGATAAATATGTTTTCAGTCTTATCATCAATGTGATCCATCCATTGTATCCTTATAAGAATTTATTACCCTAATTTCACATATAAGAATTTAGAACTTCTTTCTAAGATAGCCTTTTACCTCACCAAGCCAAGAAAAATGAAGTTCAAATATATGGGATATGAGAAGATGTATGTTCTATAAATAGATTTTCCTAAAATTTAGGACTCCAAAGTTGGTCATATAGATTTAGAATAATTTGGGGAAAGGATGGAAGAAGAAAAAATGCACACACATTAGGCAACACATTTTTTAAAGTGGGCTTGTGCAAGCTCCTACCTTCCCTAGTCAGCCTAATGTAATAACTTAATACTCACTTGTGTGAAGTAGTACAATAGAAGGAATAGGGAAATCAAGTCTTCCAAAGATGTATTAATAGTAAAATTAGATGGTTTGTCTATGAGCGTAACACTCAAGATTGCACC
This sequence comes from Torreya grandis, assembly GCA_037957365.1. Taxonomy (NCBI): domain Eukaryota; kingdom Viridiplantae; phylum Streptophyta; class Pinopsida; order Cupressales; family Taxaceae; genus Torreya; species Torreya grandis. The sequence goes on along the minus strand of JARHVA010001828.1, from coordinate 853,726 downwards.
TCATGATGAAGTGGTATAAATAAGTAAGAAAATTGGGTAAGAGTTATGGGAACAACATACATGCAACTGTGTGACCATTGTAACTTAGTCTTGGCTGAAAAATAAGAGAAAATGACCATTAAAACTTACCAAAATTTTGTACATTTCTAATTTCTGTGAAGAATTATCTGACATAGTGACACTGTTGAATAGATTAATGGGTTATGCTGCCACTAATGTATTGTAATAATGGATGTGTATGTTCATTAACATTAATTTTAAATGGAAAAATTATTTGATTGGGGCTAAATTGTCAATGAAAATTACATGAGCAACTAGTAAACTTAAAATCTACCCAAAATTTTTACATGACTTTATACTTGATTTATTCAATACCAGTCATAAGAATGTGGCTAGGGCTTTGTAGAGATGAGAAATATACCCTTGGTAGGTTTATCTATTATTATCTCCCTCAACTTAGTCATGAAAAAGACTTGAAACATTTCAAGAGTTCAATGACGTATTCACAATGTTGACAATGAGAAGTTTGGAGGGTAATACTGCAACGCCCATATCAAATGAGGTTGTTGTCCTGATCAAAGATTATAGGAGTTAATTCATACAATTCCAAAAGTTTACATATATCAGAGTTAGCAGATTGTAAGGTAACCCATATTAGTTACCTAAGTATGTCAATGAAAAAAAAATTGAACTTTGTAGATAGCTGGGAGAAGTCCACAAGAGATGCAAAGAAAGATGTGTAGCTAGAATTCCATTCCTCATGAATTAAACCTATTATATTTTTAAAATAATACATGATTCATTACATATTTAAAAATCAATGATTGATTTTCTAATGCATTTTCGTATAAAAAGGTTTGATTTTGACAACAAAGACTATGTGAAAACTCATCTCAAGCTTGGTAGTGGGTTATATACATGAACTATAAATTGAAGACTATTGGGAGGACTATGAGCATGGCTTTGAAATCATAAAAATAGACTATACGAGATAGGTAATATTATTCAAATAATAAATTTCCATAGAGAACCTATGGTGATGACTCGTCTATAGGAAAGAAGCTAGATGTTAGAAGAGCTTTAGTTGCTTCAACACTAATAAGGGAGGAACCTACAATAGGGACCCTTGATTTTCCATTTTGATTGAAAACATGACATAAATGATCTTATCCTCAAATCAAGGATCAATCCAAGCATATCCACATCCTCCTTATCCTCCTCATCTTCCCTCTACTCTATGCATTCCTTCACGACCACCTATTCATCTCCCATCTCCACCTTATATTCCATTTCCACTTTTGTCTCCATCTCATGTTCCACATCCTCTTCCACCTATTTTCTCACCCATAAAACAAATTTATACTCCATGAGACTCTCTTTATCCTCTTAAACAAGTTATTCCTATTATCGATCCCATCGTAGTTCATAACACCCAAATGCTTACTTCCTTAAGCAATTTACCTTTTACTTGAGTCCACTAAATGATCAGTAAGAGGAAGAATCCATAGTGAGAGTTGTTTCTCTTGAATCTAATGATGTTACCAATCTATTACAGAGCCCTTCACCTAAAAAATCCCAAACCACTTAAATAGTGATGCCAAATTCCTCTGGTGCTTAGTTATGGAGATTTTTCAGCCCATATCTAATAAAAATGAAGAAGATATGACTACCACTAACTATAGTATGATCCAAATGTCACTCAGATAACCAACTCATGAAGGAGACATTCATAATTTTTAGGAATTTACAGCTATATATCTCAAAATAATGGAAGAGGGGAAATAAACATAGGATAAACCTAAAGATTTGGTACAGACACTTTCAACTTATGTCAAAACATTCCTAAGTTGAAGTAACATTCTTGTAGCCTCCATTCTTGACTCAACTCTTATTGAAGACACAGATCAGGATTCCATTATAAATATAGATAGATACAATAGTCTTGGAAAATTTGCAGAGACTTGGGTTGAGTAGCTCATCATTGGTGGACTCAAATTTTATTGATGAAATTAGAAAGGTTTATGGGCTCTTTGATGAAGATCAAGTCAAAATTACTGAGGAAGTGAGAAAAATAAAGAAAGAAGTAGGAATTTAGAGAATTATAATCATAGATTCATAATACATGGCCCATATACATGAAAAAGTCCTCATATCCAAAAAAATATTCAAGTAAGCAGAGGATAACTTCTCGCATATGGTCACAAAGTATGAAATGGAAGATCAATGTTCTTGAAGAATATTTAAAAGACTCACTTAATCAAAATAAAATATGCAATGACATCAAGTCTAAAATCCATGTTGATGTTTAGTTTATCACTGTAAGTTATTAAAAGAAAGAGAGGATGAACCCTAGAAATGAAAGAACATTTCCATAAAATAATCAAAGAAAAATTGTTTGGCACACATAATTTCAATATTAAGGCCACAAACAAGTTGAGTGATATCCACAATGTGCTCTTTGAATCCAACAATAATCTTATAAGCTTTTTCAGAAACAATGAAAGAGTGACCAAAATGATGGAGGCATGGTTGACATGCACATTAAACACAATCATTCCTAGACAACAAGGGATGGTCACAACATTACATAAATTCTAAGCTTATAAGCTAAATTCATCATAGGATGATGAACAAATTCAAGCTACAACAATTGATCAAGCTTCATCTCAACTCAAAAAATCTTCTCTCTCTAAGTGAACCTCTTAATTTTCTATCTAATTCTATCATTTTGTCATTGCACTTTTTCTTAATGTATTGTAACTTAAAAGGTAGCTAATAGGTGGTTATGAAGCATATAAATAAGAGTTGTAATTGTAGTAAATGGGTTTTATTTTGTTTTAGAGACAATTTTGAGATAAGATATATAGAGGTAGAAGCTTTGTATTTTTCAAATAATAAATACAAGACAAGTTAACAGGACTCTGTGCCTTTTATTGTCTTGATGAATGATTATTATTCCTTTATTTAATGACATTCAATTCTTGTTCTTTTTTTATACAAAATATTTATGGTTGAAATGTCATTATTTTGGTTTTATTTAGCATGCTAAAGTAATTTAAATATGTGTTTGTTCAATTACACATGTTTTTATAATATTTGTCTCTCTTCCTCTCTCTTTCTCCCCCTCTCTATCTCATTTATCTTCATCTTATCATATTATTTTATGTTCACAAGTAAAAGCCACTAAGAACAATTGTGTGTGTAAATGTTGTAACTACTTTATTTTTTCACATTTTATAGCTTTCAATAAAGGGAACCTCCCCTGATAATAGAGAAGGGAATTCTTGTTCCTTATATTGTTAACCAAATCCCGTCATGTTTTTACCTTGTACAAAATATTTATCCAACATTTTTTTGTGCTCACTATGGGGCACACTATTTTGCTTTTCATGCAACCCAAAAAACCTACACTTTTCCTATATGACCATATATGGAATTCAAGCCCCTATGTATTGGCAAAATATTGATTAGGTTCATGCAACATAAGAGGATATTTCTTCTTACCTCCAAGCTTCCACGTGGGATATTAAAACTAGTCCTATTCAATTTTAAAGAGTTGTACATGTGTTGGATGAAGATGAAGACTAAGTTGATCTTATGAGAAGAGCCACAACCTTAGTTGCCAGAAGATAGCTAGGACAATTAATGGTTAGAGTTGTTCAAACAACTCTCCAACTACCTTCTGCTCCAAGACAATAATTTTCTCTCGTGCCAGGCAAAAACAAATTCATCGAGGTGAGTAAAAATAAGGTTATACTGACTCATTTTTTGAAATTCAATAAAAAATTCCTTTTAAACTCATTGTAAAAACATATTCAAGAAATAAAAGAGTAAACAAAAAATCTGCAAGTACTTCAACCAACCCACATAAAACAAAGTAGGAATTTAGGACTATAACTAGCCGAGTTTTGGTCCTCTCTGAAACCATCTTACCTAAAGTTATAAATTTTATCACCATGGCTGAAAATTCTTGGGGACCAGCCATAGGTCCAATTGAACTTGGTGTAAAATTGCATTATTTGCCTAAAATTTCCATAAATAATCTTCCAAATTTCATTGGTGATGGGAAGTAACACTCAGATGACCATATTTTTGCATTTATTGTTGTATGTAATATTTTGGGTGTATAACATGAAGATTTAACAATAATAATTTTTGTATTAACCCTATAAGAAGGTGTTTTAGAATGGTTGTATCACCTTAATCATGCCTCTATCAATAGTTTGGATGCAATGAAAACAAAGTTTGAAGTCCATTTCAAACAAACAAAAGATGCACATGCCCTTCTTGCTCAACTAACACAAATGAAAAAAAATTCATGAACTCATGAGAGATTTTGTTGCAAATTTAAAAAAGTTGCTTAATAAGACACTTGTTGCAGTTAATTCCATAACTAAAATTCAAGATGTTTCTTCATAAGTGCACAACTACCGGAAGTGGGATTTTTATTAAGAAAAAACCTAGTAGCTAAGTTTGAATAAGCTAAAATACTAGCCATTTAAGTCGAATATGGCCTAATTATGGATGGAAAGTTGAAGAAAGACTAAAAAAAACAAAAGTTTAAACTTAAAAGTAGAATTATACTAATCAGTTAATGCAAAAAATAACTAATCACATCATTTCTCTAAAGAAGTAATTGCCATAGAAAGCACTAGCTCCACCATATCAGAATATTCCAAAAAGAAATTTTATACCACATAACAATAACTACCCTCTTTTACAAGAACCATAATATAAACTCATTATTGAAGCTTCTCAGGTTGAAAATGCTCTTGTATATGCAGTATTTGAAATGGAAGATGTATATGAGTATGATGAAGATGAAACTAAAATACAAAATTAAGGTTTTCAAGAATTTGAAATGGAAAAGATATGATGGTGACTCCAATAAAGGATACCTAAAATATGAATCCAAAAATGATTATTATGATGATGCAATTAATGACATGAACAAATAGTCTTTTCCATTTTTACAAAATTACAAAATCAGAAGAATAGGCCAAGAAAAAGTAAGAATTTGAAAATTTAAATGAGAAAGAAAAGGCTAAGAACAAAGAAATTCTGAAAACACCTCTTGTATAAGTTATCCTTACCCAAGCTCTCCATTGCCTAGCTAAGTAAGAGACAAACAAATTGAAGTAAATGTATGTACCCCATTCCAAATTCCTAATGTTGTTAATCAAAAGACTACTGTCTCATTAAAAAATGATGTAAATATAACTCAACCAATTATAAACCTAGAAACATCATCCTTTAGTTTTCTACATGCTTTTGACATTATTAACCATGTGAATAAATCTAAAATCCTTATGTCTCAAGCAAATATTTAAGATCCGACCCAAAACTATTAGATAGGCTAGTTAGGTTCATCAAAGGTAAAAATATTAACACCTCTAGATTTGCATCCAAAATAATTATCATAACACATACTAATTCAAATCCTTAAAATTCCATGGTTGCTTCCACCTCAAATTCAAGTAAGCTTGAACCCTTTTATATTTCCGTTTTTCTTAAAGGCTGAAAATTGATTAATTGTATGATCGATACTAGATCTCCTGATAACATGATGCCTACCAAAGTTGCTCATGCACTAGACCTCACTTATATATAAAAAAATAGTCATTGTTATTCAATTGACACAAAATAGGCACCCTTAGTCAGGAAAATCAAAGATGCTCAAGTAGCATTAGCAACATTTCAAATATTGAAATTGGCCCTACTCTTCCATGAAGTTAGTAGATGTAGAGAACCAAAAGATCAAGAGAGAATCCATGTGTATAAAACAAGTCATTGAGACAACATGCAACTCTTTTCAGAAAAGTAGTTTATGACAATGAACTGGAACCATGATCATATAACATGCCTAATATATATTGAGATATATACATATTACATATGGAAAATAGTAGGTGACCCCTAAATTCATTCCAATGCTAGTACTAGGTCATGTTTGGTAACCATAACCATTGGGAGAACTTGGTGGCCTTGCATAAACTCTTGCCCTTGCCTATAGATTTCCCAATGTTCATTACACATTTACCAAGCTATCCAATTATCTCACAGACTCCCAATCACACCAATCCATTTTATGTTCATAAATATGATATTAATTTAAGCACCTAAAATTCATAATAAGACCCAAACACTAATTCCAAAATAAGGGTTCTATCAAATAAATTCATAAATACCATGAACGAACCTCATCACCAAACCAAGGCTTAATCAAAGATCAAGGATCATAATCCAAAGTCTAAACTAATGCCACATGCTCCATGTAAAGGAGAATTAATAGCTCTGAATACCTGTCCATTTTTATTGTTTACACACATATTCCCTTGGAGGCATTATAATTTACCTTTTACGAGTTAAAAATAAATATTACAAATGTTGGCCAATTTAACCACACTTTTTAGCTAAGATGATTACTCTAGAGCCACAAAAAGGATGGGTGGCCTTTTAAGTGCATATTAGTTAAAAGAAGCATCTACAAATTAACCCAATCTAATCATTAAATATCTAACCAAGATAGGATAAAATAATAAATATATATTTTTATTTACATAAATATATGAGTAACCTCACCTTAAAAAGTGAAGGGTTTAGATAGGGCTAAGGTGTATGTTCTTCTAGTGGGTCCCCTTGCATTAAAAAAATTCCTACCTTAATTATGTCACTAGGGTAAAGGCTATTCAAGGATTTCATCATATAAAAATATTGCATTGACCATTACCAAGTTATCAACGAAATGAGTTAAAATATGAAAGTGATAATGCTAAATAATTGTATTGATAATTCATATATGTTTATTTAGTCTCTAACCCAATGACCTAATATGAACAAGTCCTAAAATGCAAGACACAATGAGAATGATAGTACCTGTCAATAATTGAAATTAATAAGCATCATAGGAATGTATATAGGTAACATGTATACACACTAAACTATCCAATTATTACAATTTCTAGTAATCCGTAGAGGCAATGCATCTTCTACAATTGTATAATCAAGAAGACAAAAGTAATTAAGCACATAATAAATCCCCCAAACCCATATGGTAGGTACCCATGTTGAAATAGGGTAAATCAAATGTATATGCCTAACATTCTATTAGAATGATCACAAACCCATCCACAAGATTCTCTCTCCACTACCCATAATATGCATCTAGTTCCTTATCTTTGATGAATCTCTCCTTCACATGGGGGGGGATATACCTATGTCACAAAAAATGAACAAGAAGGCATTTATCTGAGTCATTATATCAAATCCACGTGATATATACAAATAAAATCATGATAATGTATAATGACAATTATTCCCCATAATTGTATAACATCAATTTATCCAAATGACAATTAAGTAATTGTATCACATAAACATATAATGGAGCATAAAAATAATATCATCTCTAATTACAAAAAAATCATTTAATATTCCCATTATTAATTTTACATTATGTTAACATATAATGCTACTTACAAGCAAGTGTCTCCAACATCTAACATTGGGAAAATGGGATGTGGCATCCTTCCTCCCTTAAAAAAGACATTATTATGATGACTTAGTTAATTGAAGCCTAAAAAAAATGATTATGTAAAAATATTAAATACATCCTCATAGCTTTAAAACTTATATTTTGATCAATAAATACAATTGGAGCATAGCTTTCTAAAAACTAGGTACACCCTTTCCATTTAACTTATTGTCAAAGGTGATATATGATAAGAAAGTCTAACTTCATATTTAAAGTTAAAAAATGTACTTTACAGTCTAAAAAACTAAAATTATTGCCTTTATCTATCATGAAGTGATTGGATTTTATTATCTAAGAATAACTTTATAAAAATACATCTTCTATTCATAACATGTACACATAATCATCAAGTTTTCCTCATTGCAAACATTGAGAATGTATGAGATCATCATTGAAACCAAAATTAACTATGTAATAAGTAGAGAGGGATCATACTATAGAGACCTTAGTATTCCTTGTACACCTCTCATCCACTAATATAGGTCCTACCCTTCATGAGAAGGATGGCTATGAATCTGAAAGAGGACAATGTGTATATAGGCCAATCCTATAACTACTCCACATAACACTAAGAAAGTATGATAGTGAGCATGAATAAAAAAAGATAGATTTACAAAGTATATATAAATAGGAAATGAAACATTCCTACAAGATAAACTATGTATACATGTTTATGGACTTAATATTTAGGAATTAGCAAGTCCACCTTGTTACATCTAGACTCAATGATCTGCTATGAGTTAGAGTGATACTAAGGATTTTTATAATCACTTAATACTCAGGTTACTAGTTCACAAACCAATCCATAGGTTTTCAAAACCTAATAATCTCCAAAAAGTATGTGTGGGATAACATATCACACAAGTGTACCATACCATCTTCTAAAATCATGTTTTGAATCTGATGCTCTAGGGTACCTACCTATTTTGGGTGTCAAATCTATAACTAAGATCTGATCAAGATTTTTCATAATTTACTTATCATTATGGTTGCTATAGGAACTATGTTTTTCTTCTTGTAGGAACCAACAACACTCAATTCATACACATGAATGCATGCATGCAACCTGAGACTTAAACCTAGGATTTGATACCATAATGTAGGAACTCTCAATCAGATACCAACAAAATGTGCCATATTTTTAATTCCAAGATATAGACCAATGATAAAAAATCGGGAATGACACTCAATTCCACATTGATCCATAGTCTTATGTTCCCAACCAACTCTGATTAAGTAAATTCATTAAAATACTTCATCAATGCAAACACTACTATTGATTTTAATAATTATCAGAGTACAACATCCATTATTAATTTCAAAATATATTATGAATTATTACAATAATTTTTCATATGATCTATGATTTTTTTTACTAAAACATATACTACCTATTTATTTACATATACATAAAAAATAAATATTCATCCAAATAATACAAAATCATTATTGTTTGTATTTTCCATAATCTCTCCATTATCATTTTATAGCTAAAACAAAAATAAAGGTACAATGTTCTTCCTTATTTATATAATTTATGGCAATTATATCATATACATATACCACTAAAATAAATCTATGGGTATCATATAGTGATTGCATTAATTTGCCTAAACATCGCAGGAATAACTATACATCAAAATAAGGAGTACTGCTCACTTACACAATGTACTTGCAAAAGATCCATGTTGAATAAATCACTAAATTAAAATGGAAGAATGAGATCATCATTGGAGGGATTTTATTTCAACCATAGAACCTTTTTATATCCCACACACCTTATAAATCCTTGAAGTGTCCCTACCCTTCCATGAATTTATTGGATGCAAATAATTGATAGATCAAGAGAGAATCCATGTGTATACAACAAGTCATTGAAACAACATGTATCTCCCCATAATAAATTAGTATATGACAATGAACTAGAACTAGAACTATATAACATTGCTAATATATACAAGATATATGCATATGACTTAGGGAAAATAATAGGTGACCTCCAAATTTATTCTAACTCTAGTATTAGGTCATGTTTGGTAACCAAATTCATTGGGAGACATTTGTGACTCTATTTAAACCCTCAACATTATGTACATAATTCTCAATGTTTATTGCACATTTCTTAATCTATCCATTTATCTCACAAACTCTCAATCTCACCAATCCATTTTACGTACATAAATATGATATCACATAAGCACTTACAAGTGATAATAAGACCTAAACGCTAGTTTCAAGACAAGGATTCTATCAAAGAAACTCATATATACTTTTTGTGAACCTCATCACCAAACCAAGGCACAATCAAATATAAAGGATAATAATCAAAATTATAAACCCATGCCTTTTTCTATTTATTTTGTAAAATAAAAAAAATTGTCATAAGTTCTGAATTGAAAATGAAACACATGCCTTACCACAAGGTGCCAAATTCCCAAATGTGTTTCAATGTCCTAAAGTGTTAACTAATAACAATGAGTTTAACACATATTAATTAAATTCCATTCTCCATATGTGTTTTTTTTTGAACATAGGTTTAAAATTCATGATCTAGGGTTTCACATCCAAGTTGGGATCAACATACAAAAGTGTGATTGTTACCCATTCAAGTTCCAATTCCAAAAGGTTTATCTTCTAATATATGTCCATAACTCAATAAGTGATTAAATTACATGGTTTAAGATTGATTTGAAAGATCCAAATAGGGAGTTTTTAGGGTTTTATGTTATCATTTTCATTTACAGGTGAAATAAACTGATTATCAAGAAATCAAGGTAAATTCTACCCAAATACAACCCTTAATAGAAAAACCTAGGGTTCTTAAAGGATAGTTAATCCAATGTCTCATCATTCCAAGTCCATGATAATGTTCAACATCCCAAATCAATATTCAAATTCAATGAGGCTCATCAATTCAAAACATAATTTAGTAGTTGGTTGAATTATTAACATTCCCAATGTGAGTTTAAGATCTAAAAATAGGTTCATAATCTAAATGACTGTAACAAAGTCTAAAATTATTTATTTTCCAAATTTGAAAATATCCTAAAGACTTAAAGTCATGATTCAAATCCACATAGGGTATCTAGGTTATCCATGATCAATGTTTATAGGTTTCCATAAACCTAGGTTCAAGAAAACACATTCAATCCAAAGGAGAGTCATTTGATCCATGTATAGTTTCAAAAATGATAGTACAAATCATAAGTGTCCCATAAAAATTATGGAAAGTGTTATCACGAGTTACTACTATAGGGATCAACCACAAAATCATTATGAAATCTCCAAATATTTTTTATAAGGTAAGTCAAATAATAACTAAAAAAGGTCACAACTAGAACTAATGAGAAAATAAAATCAAACACCTATGTTTGTACCTTATTCAATCACATAAGTGCAATAGATTTTATAGTCAATTTATCTTTGAATCTCCCAAAGAGAATAACCCTGATTTGAATACAAACATAAGGTGTACCAAGCACAAAGTCTCGTAAATGCATAACAATTAAAATGGATTACTAATTACTCCATAATAGTCACATCGTCATTAGAGACTATAACACGTCTATGGGTAAGTACATGGAATTGGGGGGCAAAAAGAGGGTCTTAAGTGGACATGTTTTTATTGAAAAATAAGAAACCTCAACTTGTAAATATTATTTAATACACCTACACTCAAAATTTGAAGGTGTTATAAGAACATGAATTGTAGCATTTCGAGTCTAGTTTCTATACTATATTTTTTTTAAATAGTCAAGTATAAGTAGGTTAAACACCATAAATTCTAAGAGGTACTACTATTTTTTATAAAAATCATAGTAGATAGTCTACCTTGCACCCCATCAAATTTTAGCATCATTTACTTTTTTAAAACCCTTTTATGAAAAGTTAGATAAGATCAACTAGTTTATAACCTACACACACACACACACACAAATTTAAAAAATTAATATACACTAAAATATGATCAATAATGCATATCCGACTGTGTGCCCATCCCTTTCCACCCCAAACTATCTCAAAAAATATCACAAATTAGATTTTTTTGAATGTGTATAGAATTAGGTCTAGTTTATAACCCTATATTTTTTCAATTTAATCAATGAAATGAAAGATACATAAAAAATATATAAACATGTATAGTTGTAGTATATAGTAGTATAAAAACACATACTTAAAATAAATGTAGATAAAAACTTTAAAGTAATAAAAATATTAAAAAATATATATATTTAGAAAGAGGAGAGTCTGCTTGATGTTGTAGTCATAATTTTTAGGATTTTTTAAATAAAATTCATAGTGTTTAGTATGGTAAAAGTTAAATTTTATTATTTTTTCTCAAAAAAATGCATTTGAATATGTGTTTGTATATCCATGCCTTAGGGTTGAGAATCCAAGCCATTCTCAAGCCTTGAGGCATATGTTTGAAATGTCAAACATTAGAACTACGTATGTGGAAGTACCACACATGTAGAATATTTACTATTACATTCAAATGCATTTGGTCATATTAAATTGATTTTATTATATTTTTTTATTAATTTTAAAAGTTCATACATGGGATTAGTAGATGTTAGTTGTTAACATTGAAATTTTATACATAAAAAAATTTAAACGTAATTTTGACTATAATCTTGATGTCTTTTCCTAGCTAAATTGATTTGTTTAGGGTTTTAAGATTTAGGGTTTAGGGTTTAGGTTTTAAGATTATGATTTTAGAGTTTAGATTTTAGGTTTTAAGGTTTAGGGTTTAGGTTTTCAGATTATGGTTTTAGGGTTTAGGGTTTAGGTTTTGAGGTTTAAGGTTTAGGTTTTAGGTTTCAGGGTTTAGGGGGTAATTATGAAAGAAATTGGGGCCAATTTGAGCACATTGAACTTATTTATAAGTATAAAATATGATTTTGGGATAAATTAGCCCCAATGTCATCACAAATTGAACCAATTAGTCAATTGGGGCAATCAATGATGCAAGTTGGGCTAAATTGAACACTGTGAACATAATTATTACTCTAAAAGATGATAATTGGGGTTGAATCATTTGGTTTAGGGTTTAGAGTTTATGATTTAAGATTTAGGGTTTAGGGATTATGGCTTAGGGTTTAGGGTTTAATCATAAAGCTAATTAGGGGCAATTTTAGCTCGCTAAACCTATTTTTGACTATAAAATGTGATTTTGGGCTCAATTAGCCTCAATGTCATCATAAATTAAGCTAGTTAGTCAATTGGGTAATAAGTGATGAAATTTGCACTAAATTGAGCCATGTGAACATAATTACACTCTAAAGGATGTTAATTATGGCTAAATCAATTGGTTTAGGGTTTAGGGCTTAGGGTTTAAGGTCTAATCACAAAGGAAATTAGGTCTAATATGAGTTTGTTGAGCCTATTTATGACTATAAAATGTGATTTTCATCTCAGTTAGCCCCAATGTCATCACATATTGAGCCAATTGATCAATTGAGGAAATTAGTGATGTGATTTGGGCCAAATTGAGCCTTGTGAACCTAATTATTACTCGAAAGAATGTTAATTTGGGATAAATCAATTGGTTTAGGTTTAAAATTTATGATTTAGAGTTTAGGGTTTAGGGTCCAATCAAAAAGGTAGTTGGGCCAATTTAAACTTGTTGAACTTATTTGTGACTACAAAATGTGATTTTGGGCTAAATTGAGCTAATTAGTTAATTAGGGCAATCAATTATGTGATTTGGGCCAAATTGAGCCATGTGAACCTAATGATTACTCTAAAAGATATTTATTAGGGCTAAATAAATTGGTTTAGGGTTTACGGTTTAGGGCTTAGGGCTTAGGGCTTGGGGATTAGGGTTTAGGGTATATAGGGTCAAATTACAAAGGTAATTGGTACTAATTTGAGTTTTTTAAACCTATTTATGACTACATAATGTGATTTTGGGCTCAATTAGCCCAAATATCATCATATATTAAGATAATTAGTCAAGTAGGGAAATTGGTGATGCAATTTGGGCCATGTTGAGCCCCGTGAACCTAATTAGTTTATGGTTTGGAGTTTAAAATTTAAGGTTTTGGTGTTTATGGTTAATTGTGTAAGAAATGGATTGATTAAGAAACATGTACGCCTTCTTGTGAATAATAAAAAAAAGTACATGCATCAACATCATTATTTTCTCACATCTAAAGTTTTGTTCCATGTGTACTCTACTTTTTTTCATTCTGCATGGTGCAAGTATGAATTTTAATGATTTGATCACTATCTCCACACTCAAAAGTTGATAAATTTGTCTAATCATGGTTGAATACAAAGTTTAGGTCTATCTTTTAATAATTTTATCATCGTCCCCACCCTCAAAAGTTCATAACTTTGTCTAACAATGGGTGACAAAAAATGTACAAGTGGGAAGAAGTTAACATGCAAAATGATAGAGGAATTATAAGCGATGAGAGAAAAAAGGTAGTGAATATGAATAATTCATGAAAGTAAGTATAATATCCCTAATGAATTGAATGCCATAAATAATGATGAAATGAGTAGTGATAGTATACCAAATTTTGAAAGTTCAATTATCAATTTTGATAGCATACCAAATTATAAAGCAAGTCCACATTCAAATTATATGGTTTTTAATTTTGGTGATGATGATAATGTGTATGATTACTTACCCTCTAAAAATGAATAAAATTTCATGAAAACATCAATTGGTGAAAGTAAAAATGAAGAAAATAATATGGGAACATTATTTACTGAATAAACTACTAATGAAGATAACGATATGGAAACACAAAATCAACCAATTTTACCACTAAGAATACTTCCTAGGATTTTGTGTAGAAGACCCATGTGTTTAATTGAAAATTATGGAAACATTTTGAAACCATTGCTTAAAAAAATGTTTGACCACCATATGAGAAGAAAAGCTGAAATAATTTGGGGCTGGTACTTTGAAAACTTAAATGAGACTCAAAGATTTCAATTTTTTATTACATTGATGAAAGTGATTAATATTAGACCTACAATGGACACCATAATAATAAAAACATCTAATATTGATGGTCAAAATATGATAATTGTTGAAAATTTAAATAATACATACCATAAATTAGGTGTGAAGAAACATGCCAAAGATGGTAACGTTGTTCGATGCATTATTACAACTTATATGGTAAGTTTTCAAATAAATACCAAAAACTTTATTAGAAAAACAAGCAAAGCATTGAACATAAACATAAAAATAGTAATTAAAGCAATTGGGAGTCATAAAAGACTTGATGTTGCCGATAATAATGAATTTTGGGTATTCTTTGGTAGAATCCCACTGAAAGACAAGGCTATAGCCAAGGTAAATTTTAATGGAAAATATTCATTAATTCATGAATATTCTTATTTTTGAAATTTAGTTTTGGGAATTTTAGAGGGCCACTACATAGGTCTAGGTCACCTAAAAATTAGAAATGTAAGATATTTCCTAGATCAACTTGCTAAACATTTACAGTAATTTTGTGGTTAACCATCCAATTTGCCCTATATATATAGTAAACACGATGCCATAAGTAATAATCAAATTCTACTTTTGATAACCACCCCATAATATCAAACAAGCAACCAACCTGAATAACCAAGATGTAGTTGAATGTCATCCATGTTGGCTAGCTACTTTGATTAACAGTTCTAATTGACTAGTTGCAATACACTGCCAAACTATAAGCTGACAGTCCAGTTGCACTATTTAGCTGCATCATCTAGTTGAACCATTAAAATACACCATTTAGTTACATCATTTAATTACATTATTTGGTAGTGTTTACCTAGTGTAATCAAATAGTTATATAAAAAACAAAAAACCAAAATGTTTGCCTCTCCTCCTGATGGATTTTCCACCACACATACCAAATTTGTCATGCTTGGGAAACAGTTATCCATATACATGCAAACAAAATCCAAGGGGTTCCATGATAATGGCTATTAAAACTTACCCTATCTATAGCCAATGTCTTAAAATATTTACTTGCATAATTTTTGAAAAATAACACAAGGTTATCATCCAATATAAGAGATGTAGTGAAAAGAAAGAAGAGTTGGTTCTCGTAATCGAGAACCAAATTCAAATTTTTTTTTGGATATGACTCAAACATAGTTGTAATTTGAATTTGTAGAAAAATATCCACAAATTTATATTATTCAAAGATATTTTGAAATGGTTAAACCCTTCATGTGAAAAATAATCACACACACACCACTTGTTGTAGGCAACATGTTGAATTTTTAATGCATTATGATGTTTTTCTTCATGTTTGTTGTACTTTGCATACTAATTTTTTTTTAAAAGAGTGTGGAATGGAAGCTTCACTAAAATTAGCAAGGTATTTTATTACAACCATTTTTTGGAAAAGACCAGATGGAATTTTCTAAAGCATGTTTGGATGGAACTTTCAACATTTGTGGTGGATTTCCAAAATTTAAAAATTGTACCCATGAGGAAAGTACACATGGAATTGGACAAGAATTAGTTAGTTTTAATAAATATAAATCCATGACATCAATTAAAATATGGAAATGAATCTAAAAGGTGTGAGTTTGTTACATAACAAATATCTATTTTTGAATTTATGATCAAACTCAAGGAGGAAATTATTCATGACTATACAAGGCACACACATAGAGCTCAATGGATAGATGGAAAATTTAAGTTAAGCAAGGACACATTCCCACTTGGTACTATTATTTCAATGGTTGACTTTGTAGATAATTACACATTACAACTACAAATGGAGGTTTGGTCACAATACTATAATTCAATACATATTTCCATTTTTGTGCATATAACATTTATACATCTACCTAAAAGTATAGATCATGATTGAAAAATATTAAGGGAGTACCAATTATATGTTAATGATGGTCTAACACATTCTAAAAAGTATGTGCAAGGTTGTTTTCAGATGTTTTATGATAAGTTGAGTGAAAGGAACATTACCTTCAATCAACATTATAGTTGATCAAATAACTACAAGTCACAATTTAAGAATGCACATATATTATATTGGTTGAGCAAGATTCATGTGACCACTGAAATATAACATATTTAGAGTTTGACTAAATCATGCCATGCAAAAGGAGAGCATAACAGTTTAGGAGCATGTGCAAATATATCACTTACAAGAGAGAAGTTGAAGTTTGAAGATGTCATTGATTGGATAGATGCAAAAAACATAGTTGAATGGTGTAATGATAAAATGGCTTATGGTGCTAAAAAAACTCTAGTTTTCATAGATATTTTTGGTGTGTAGAGGAAGAACAATTTACAAGCCATGAATATTTTATGATAATGATAAGATCGAATGAGTTCCACTCATTTTATACCTCAAAGGTAGGTTCTTAAATAGTTCATATGAGGCATATGGCATGCTTTTATTCTGCATGCATGGATTTTTTTGGAATGATTGTGAGTTGTATGCAAAGGGAAATGTAATTGATTTATAAATCAATCCTAACTGAGAGAATATAAATCCTACTTACACTTCTGGTTGACAATACATTAGATATTCAAGGTCATGACCAAGACAGATCTGATAGACCTAGCCAAGGGATATCTTACCATAATAATATCACTAGGGAGGGTTCCAAAGCCTCTAGTTAAGCAAAACTATGCAATAACCTTAACTAGGTCCTTTGTTTTCATATTCACTAAACTAATAACAAGTGAAGTAAAGTCTAATCTAGTGCTCACCAAAGCTTATGGCACAAAGTGGGGTTTAGTAAACATGCATAAGAGAATCCTATTTAAGTTATGTATAGGTTAAAATCTAATTCATGGAGAGATATATATTTAAAAGCCATTACTTATGCTACTTTTATCTAATAAAGATAGAAGCAAAGTTAGAGATATCTTGAATACGAGCCCATCAAGACTCAATCTCTCCCTTGACTAAAGGTGTTTCACAAGAGGTTATTATGGTTTGTAAGGATCACTATGAAAGGTCAAAGCATCCAAGACTTTTCCACAAGATAAGATTCTTATCCAAGCAGAAACCTTAAGCTAAGAATACTCAAATAGAATAGTGGAAGAGCAGATTGTAAAGAATCATAAATGACTAATTAACTTATGTTGACTCTCTAAGAAATGATGAAATGAATGTGCTTATATAGTTGAATCTAACCCTAGTCCTTTCTAAAAGTTTAGCTGATAGGGTCAGCGCAATCAACTCTATATTATTATTGAAAAAAACAAGTTAGGTCCTAGTCTATGTCAACCAAGGGCTGACCTAGACCCTAAATGAGTTTTGTCAATTAGAGTATAGGGTTGATGGGGTTGACAATGTATCATAAACCATCAAAGAGGATTTTAGGCTAGGGAAGGGATAAGGAAGGTGAAAAAAGATTGGAGGAGAGTGTAAAATAGGAGGTAAAGATTAGGGGAATGTTTTTAGGATAAGGTTGTAATGATAAAAAGTGGTAGTATAGGAATAAAAATCCTATAAAGCACCAATGGTCTGCCCACCCCTTTCCTAGTGCATCCCTTAAGGTGTGCACTTAGAGAGATTGAGACTCGATGGGTTCTTACAAGATAGAAAGATTAAATAATTGATAAAGGTTTGAAAATATTATGTGTCTACATATGACCCACTTGAAGCTCATCACGTGTCACTCAGGTGCAATAAGGGATGGTGCTTTGAGAAAAGAAGACAACAACACACAATGTTGAGGCTAAAAAAATTTACAGTATTTCAAAGCATAAAACAACTAAAATTAAATGATTGAATTGGAAATAACTAAAAATAAAAGTAATGAATGTATACCTTGACTTCCTTTATCATTGGATGGTTGTCTACTATGTTTGTAGTTTTGATCATGGAGGGCGTAGAGACTAATTTTGACAAATGCAAAGATACAAAAATAAAGAGTAAAAACAAATAAATGTAAGAAATCCACAATAATTGATGCTATGTGGATGAGACATACTTGGAAATTTGGAAAGTTGGGGTGATAAGTGTTATGTTAGACCAAATGAACAAGTCAAAATTTAGAGTAAATTGGGCAACCAAAAAACCAAATTTACTAAAGACTGAAAAACTCAAACAAGTGAACCTTAAGGAAGAGAGGCAAACTCACCAAGTCATACCAATGATACATGTCAAAAAATGGTTATCAAACATCAATGTGAAATTAATAACAATCCTTATTTAAATAAATATGGGCAAGCAAAATGGTAAAACAACATTGATGAGTGAAAAATAACAATCCTTAATCAATCATCAATGAAGAAAGTGCATAAAAGGGAAAATAACATTGGTGAATGAGAAGTAACAAACCAACCTCACTCACAATGAAAAAAGTACATGAAAGTAGAAATGGGCTCATGGTATGCAAAAAGGGGTTGTACAATAATAACGAATTGTAAAAATAAAGGAAAATGATGATGGGATGTAAAGCAATGGTGTAAAAATTTTAATCCACAATTACTCAAACATATTGTTTTGTTATAAGGATAGAAAAAATTGAAACAAAGTAGTGCTAGCATGTTTTTAGGATTGCAGAAGAGGGAAGAATAGAAGAGGGAAAAAAATTTAGAATCACACGTGCCTTTCAAGGGGTAAATGAAATGGGTGGAGGGGAAAAATAAGGAAAAACCAAGGTAGATGAACTCTTTATCTAAGTCAAGACACTTAAATTAGGTGTGTCAAAACAAGAGGACTTTTGACATTAAGGACTTGGAATAACTTATCTTAGCCACATAAATCTTAGGTCAATAAATGAAGTACGTAGATCATCCCATGAAGGCTATATGCATGAAAATTAAAATGGACCTACCTTCCCACAATGTGTTCCCCATTCCTCAAGAACCCTTATAGAGCCATTAGTCTATTGTGAAGATTAGGTACTTGCATAATAAAGTAGGTATCACCATAGAGTTTGTTGAATTATTATATTCTAATCTACTGGCCTACCACACCCCATGGACCTCAACTCTATCATGATGCCAAATTTTTAATTTGAGCTTTGATTAAAAATAATAGATGTGCTTTGAATCATGTCTTTTGGTGTGATTTTGACTTTTTGATTGTGTATGTTGCCTTTTGTATAATTACATTTTGTTTTAAATGATTTAGATTTTAACTTTTTGATGGATTTTTTAATTCCTCCTCCATACAGATTTGGAAAACCAAACATGGGTGCTAAAGATGAATTTCATTTGAATACTTTGGACTTGGTTGCTAAGAAATAGAAATTAGAGAGCATGGTGTTGAATAGTTGAGTTAATTCAAGTGGAATAAAAGTGCTATCTTGACTTCAACCTTGTTTTATCCAAAGTGGAGTGAAAAGAAAGGAAATCAAGAGGAATGAAACATGAAATAATTTGAATTACTTAAAATTGTGAAAAAATATGACAAAGAATGAAAAAGGGATATAATGATAGTAAAGTATGATTCCTTATCATAGAAACGAAGGAAATGTAGGAAAACATGCTAACACACTTTGTTGTACAAATTTTATCTACAAAAGAAGCAAAATCCAAAGTTGAGAAAAAGGATAAAAAACTCGTAACCATTTCTAAACACATTCTAGAAAAGGAATACTAAATAAAATATGGTGATTTTATGAGGAAGACTTGGTCTTTTCCAAAGTCTTACACTACAACTCATAAAAGAGAAACCCATGAGGGTGCACAAAGCATGTGAAAAGTAAATGGGATAAAGATGGTATTTTTCAGGAAGGCCAAGTCCCATCCATGGTCTTATACTATAAAACACAAAAGGAAAATCCAAGGGGTTCCAAAAAGTATTGGAAAGCAAAGAAACAAGAAGAACAAAAATGGAAATCATGAGAAAGACCGGGTCCTATCCATGGTTTTACAATGCAAATCATGAGAAAAGAGAAACTAAAGGACTAAAAAGAAAGGACTAAGGTTTGTGGAAAGAGAGACTACTGTAGAGGGTGAGACCCATGTAAGTATCCTACAAAAAGTGTTAGAAGGATAGCATATAGAAATCATGATAAGAGGGGAAGGATTTAGAAAAAATAATTATGTGAAAATTGTGCGTTGGTGGGCTCTTTGAAAATATGGCCTTAATTAGTTTGAAGGCAATAGGTGCTTAGACTGGGGATGTATTTAACTAAATAAGGGCCCCACCATTTTTGGGTGTATTTACCTTCTATATCATAAGTATAATCTAGCTTAAGGATAAGATCACCAACATTAAGAGTGTGGACTTTAACTCTTTTGTTATGTTATTTGGCAATGTGAGCCTTGTATTGGTGATTGTGTCATAGGGCAGAAAGGTGGTGTTCATCAAGAAGATCAAGAGAATGAAGGTGAGCTTCACATAATTATTCATTGGGTATGATAACATGAAGAGAGATACAGAGAGAGGTAATCTCAAATTCTAATGGGAGGACTGATTTAGAACCATGGACTAGCGAAAATGGAATTGACCCAGTAGTAGTGTGCATGATGGTGCAACAGGCCTAAAGAGTAGGATATAAATGAAGATGCCAATCCATGTGGGTTTTATTGATTGTGTTTTGGAGAAATTTATTAATAAATTTTGTTGGTGGCCTCGAATTGGCCATTGTATTAGGGATGCTAAGGCATGAAGAATTTGTGATTGATTTTGAAGTTAGCACAAAGTTATTTGACATATTTATTTTTAAAATTACCACCATTATCTGAAATGATAGTATGAGGAATGACAAAGCAAAAAATGATTTGATTTAAAATGAATTTATAAATAGTGGTATCAATGATATTAACAAGGGGCATAACCTCAACCCATTTGGTAAAATACTCAGTGGTTGTGATAATAAAGACATGCCCATCCTGAGATCTAGGTAATTTTCCTATGAGATCTAATCCCCACATTAAGAATGGCTAGGGAGACTCCACAGTTTGAAGCTCAACTGAAGGTGAATAGATGAGATCATCATGAATTTGATAGGCATTACATTTTTTTAGAAAATTTAATGGAATCCTTTTCAAGAGTGGGCCAAAAGTATCCCATACATAAACATTTATGAGTTGTAACATGTCTGCTACATTGGCCACTACAAATTCCCCCATGTGCTTGTTCAAGAAGAGGAGGAAGTTCTTCTTTCATAACATAATGGAGCAAGGTAACTTCAACATTGTGATATTAAATAATGTTATATCAAAAGACATAATTTAAAGCTTATTTTTGAATGCAAGTCTTGTCATAGGAATCAATGTTTGGAGGATAGGTTTGGTATTCAATAATTTGAATGATGTCTTTGTACCATGGGCTTTGTCAAATGGTTACAACATCAATGTGGCAGATAAGTGAATCTTTTTGTTGAATTGAAGATGGGCACTTTCTTATTTGGATAAAAATAGTGGAATTGATGAGAATTTGGTGCATATGAAATAAAGATGTTGAAAAAGTAAGTGAATCAACAATCTAATTTTATTCTCGGAGGATAGGTTCGATGGTAAAAGACACAAATTCTTTGGCAAGGGTAGTGGTTATTTGATGATAAGAAAATATATTTTTACTTTTGCATTAATAATCACCATACCCTGGCAAAAAATGAGTTGGGAGTCATCCAAATCATGTAGATATGTGATGTATAAAATAAGGGTTGCTCTCATACCTAAGATTAAAGATTTGTATTCCAACATGTTGTTAGTGACGTCAAATATAAGGCTAAATGCCAAAGGTATAATTTTATCAAGAGGACTAGTGAGGATACAACCTGCCCCAACTCCTTGAAGGCATTTGGCACCATAAAAATGAAGGGTCCAAGTATCTGCATGTAAATTAACATTAATTTCAAGAAGTATTTTGATAATTACTTTTGGTTTAGTTGTATCAGGGAAGATAAAGGACTCTTCAATATTACTTTCTTGAAGATCAATAGTGAAGTTATGAAAGTAATATTTAAGAGATATGGCTTGATTAAGACCTTCAATATAGAGAATATTATCATCAGGGTGAGTATCTTGAAGGTGGTTAGTAGCTGGTACAGGAGTTTCTAGTTGTTGATCAACAATGATTTGTCCTTTGATAACTTTTTGTGTAATAATTTAGAGATCAAATTCCATGAAGAAGACCATCCACTTGCCAATTCTATCTTCTAAAAGAAAGGATTTGGAGAAGTGATGGAGTGGATCAAAATGAATGATAACGTAAGTGGCTTGATAAATCATATAATGTTGGAGATTTTCAATGGAAAAATATATGGTGAGGCAATCACGTTCAACTTTTGTATAAAATTTCTCATAATCAATGAGGCCTCAACTGATATAATAGATGGCATATTCCCTTTTGGTATCATCATGTTGGACAAGCATTGCCCCAACTGATATGGGTGTGGAAGAAGTATATAAGATTAAAGGATGATCATTAAAAGGTGGACAAAGAGTGGGTGGGTGAAGCAAATATTATTTAATATGGTCAAATGCTTTTTGACAAGGATCCATCTATTCTAGGGCATTACCTTTCTTTATAAGATAATTAACAAAATAGATACGATAAACCATTTCAAGGATAAACCCTTTAATTATCCCAAGTTTACCAAGGTAAGTACAAATATTTGGAATGGATCGAGGTATGGGCATGTTTATAATAATGTTGATTTTGGTAGGATCGACATCAATGTCATGAAGAGAGACTAAGAATACTAGTAATTTGGTAGATGTGACACGAAAAACACATTTGTAGGAATTTAGACTAACTTTATATTTAATGAGGTGCTTGAAAATGATAGCAAGATCAAAAAGATGAGTCTTGTGTATTTTAGACTTGGAAATGATGTCTTTCACATAGGTTTCCACAATCTTATGGATAAGAACATGAAAAGTTTTGGTCATCGCCCGTTGATAGGTAACTCTAACATTTTTGAGGCTGAAGGGCATTTTAATGTAATATTAGGTGCCCCATTTTGTGGTGAAGGTTATCTTATGTTGGTATTTAGGGGAAATGTGAATTTTATTATTACTTGAGAAACCATCCATAAGGGATAACATTTCATAAATAATAGTGGAATCGATGATGGAATCTATAGAAGGTAAAGGGAAATTATCCTTGGGACAAACAAGATTAAGATTATGGAAGTCAATGAAAATGTGAATGACCATGGTGATTTTCTTACAAATAGGGATGATGTTGGAGACCCATTTTTAATGGTCCACATGCTTGATAAAATTAGCATTCAGAAGTTTAATTATTTCTTTATGGCATAAATTGGAAACTTCTGGTTGAAATTTTTTCTAGTTTTGCCACATGGGTTTGGCATCAGGATAGGTGATGATATTGTGCACCATGATACTAGGGTCACTACCTGACATGTCCTCATAGGACCAAGCAAAAGTCTCATAATATTTATTGAAGAATAATATGAAGTTATCATGTTCAGTTGGTGTAAGTTTGCGAGAGACTGTAATTGGTCAAGGGCATGATGGGGTACCATATTTGATTCTGGTAGTTTCCTTGGTAAGCATAACATTTTCATCTTAAAAATGATATGGTGTATTAGGTAGAGAGGAAATGGGATTTAATTTAGGATCAATGTTAGCGATGAAGGGGATTTATTCTTAAAATTCCCAAATTTGTGATGTTGTCAAGGTAATTGAGGTTCTTGGGCATGAAGTAATTCAAGAATGGCTTCCTCACTAGGTAGAGTGGGAAGAGGACCATAATACTCAACATCTACTATGAGATAAATAATTTTGTTACCATGGTGATCATATTTAGAGTGTATTTGACATCCATTTGTGGCCTTGGCATCTAATGTAATATCAAGAGTAGGTGGAGTAGGGGAAGAAGGTTGATCAAATTCAATTGGGTTATCATTAACATCATTGATGGGGGGATAATCAGATGTAATGATTGATTCTTTAGTTGGTATAGAAGATGCAGGAATTTCTAGAGGTTTGAAAGGTAAGATTTATTCGACCACCCAAGTAGTACCAAGGAGTGGAGAGTTAGTAGGAGGTACATGAACTTTAGGTGCTAACTCAAATTTAGTGGAAATGGTATGAATATCAAGATTGAAATCATGTGTTTGATCTAAAGTTTTCTAATAATTTTGAACATCCAAGTCTAGTGATTGAGCTTGGGCCATGATGTAATTATCATCATAGGTTGGATAAATTATACATGATTGAGATTTAGAAGGAATTTTGGAAGGGGAAATGCCTAAATTAATGAATTTATGTAGAGACATGATTAAAGGATCTTGTAATAATTTGGCCACTCCATAATCATTGCATGTGAAGGCATCTTCTATGCAAGAGGCTTCTTGAACATTGCATGGAGGGGGAAAATTAGTGATCTCATCAATGAGGGGGATGGTGTGATCACGAGGCAATAAAGAAGGAGGAATCCACTCCAATAGATAAGGAGGTTGCTTAGTAGTTTTATAGGTATTTTTTAGGTCATTAGGATCATCATCATCAGAATCAACAAGAGTGACATGTAAATTCGGATTCATGTTGATGAATTTGGGTAAGGGGGATTATTAATTATTAGAATGGTGGGAACGAAATATTGAGATTTAGGATTTGGTAGTTGAATACTCCAAGGTTTGGGATCAGCCTCATGTTTATACCTTTTACCATGATGAAGGAAACTGATACATTGGCTATTACAAGAGGTGATATCTCACATTTTATGGGTCCATGGTTAGCCTAGGAGTATATTTTAAGATAGGGGTAAATTGATGACCATAAGCTTAGTTCGAACATTCTTAGGTTTGATTGTAAGAGGGAGATAAATACAACCAAGTGGCTCTTGATTAGTTTTCTCAAATCCGCGATATGATAGGTGGGTTTTCTTGAGATGATATTTTTTATATCCAAGTTGTTGGATGAGCCACAAAGATGTCACATTAATACTGAACCTTTCATTTACTTATACTTTATGAATTAGGGTGGTATTAATGGCTAATTAAATGAATAGGGGTGGATCATCAACGTGAAAAAGGATCTCATCATTAATAATGTCTTATTCAAGGAATTCTATGGGGGATTTTGAAGAATGAAAAATAGATTCAATGGTATGCACTTTAGTTGGTTGAGGCTCATGAGAGGGTGATTCTTCTACAAAAGATGGTTCTTCAATTTTTTGCAGTTGTTGCACGAGGAACTTGTGATGATAAGGGGAGATATGAACTAAATCCATAAGACGTATTTTTCAAGGCATGGAATTGAGCTCTTCTAAGAAATTCCAATAGGTTTTGGAAGATGAACCAGCATGAGGTTTAGAAGGTAAATTAAATTTTAGAGGAATAAAAGTGGTTGGTGATTCAAAAGGAAAAGATGGTTCCTCATTAGGTTTCGACACTAGGTGAGTAGTTGTAGTGTCTTCAAGGAGTTGTTATTCAAAATATTATTTCCTAGGTTTAGTGATATGATCTTTATGATAATTAACCTTGGCAACATTGACATATTGAGAATTATTGTAATATTGGTGATAGTCGACATCAATGGCACAAACATCCTTGTTAACTTGTTCAACATTAGATGTGGAAAATATTTTTGCTTATTAGCAGAGGAAGCTTTGGGAGTTTGTTGTTTTTTAGAAGTGGTGGTGTATTCTTGACTAAGGATTTGAATTATGGATTCGTGATTGAATGAATTATAGAGCATATAGGAGATAAAAAATTTGGTAAGCCCTTTACAAGTTTCATGGGAGTGATTAATGTTAGCATAGAACCAAAAAAATTGATTATGGTCATATTATTTTCAAGGATTATTAGGATAAGTAAATGGTTTAAAGGGTGCTAAGAATTATTCATTTGCTACACAGTTAATGGTGTGTAGGAAGATGAGGGATTATTAATTTTGAAAATTTTTAGCTTGGTTTGAGGATTATTTATGGTTATTGTATTAGTAGAAGTTTGAAAATACCCTTTGAGGAATATGGTATTAGGTTCAAACTGTTTCATTAATAAGTCTTAACGCTTGGCTTGGTCAAGAGCTTCGTTAAGCATTTGAGAGGCAAAAGTTCAAACCTTATACTAAAGAGAATGAGTTAAGGTAGTTATAAAGAGTTTAAATAGGTTATCATTAGTCATATTAGGGTCAGCCTCCAAATATTTTCATTATTTGATAAAATCATGAGTTGATTCAGTGGGAGATTGCTTAGCATTGATGAGATGGCTAAGGCAATTTTTGGGAAGATCATTCAATTGAAACTCTTTAACTAGAGGATTATCTAAATCCTCTAGTTTCCATATGGAATGTTGGGGAATTTTATTGTACCATTCCAATACATCACTAGTGAATATTTTAACCAAAATTTTAGTTATGGTGAAAGTATTAATTTAGATCCACTCATTGTAAAGATTGTTGAATGCATTGAGGAAAGAGGCAGGGTCTTTAGTCCCATCATATTTAATAGTTGGAGATATGTTACCAATATCAATAGATAAATTGAAATGGGATAAAGGCTCATTGTGTATGTTGTAAAGCATCTTATTATACATGATATATTGGGGCATGCCATTTCCTATGACATCTCTAAGAGGTGGAGGAATAAAGTTTTGGCTCTTTTGAGGGAGGTGAATGGGAGGTTGATTAGTCATAGTGATCAAATGATATTATCATTAAATCATTTAGGATGAGTTATAAGTTTGAATTATGTTCATTTATTGCACTATCTATGCAAAAATTTGTGTTGTATCGATTGGTGGGTTGGTGTTCATAGAAAGACCCCCCAAATTGGTATTAGGGGGAGGGTTGTTAGGAGGTGGATTAACGATGGGGTTGTTAGATAGAATTGTGTTTATTTCCCCCACATTATGATGATATGATTGAATATGGGAATAATCTTGATAGGTATAAAAAGGATCTGATACACCTACCTCATCTTGAGGCATGATTTGAACAATGTTACAATCTAAAGATGAGGGAGGGGAAGAATTAATCCAAGAGTGTGGATTCTTTTGAGAAGTAAACAAAGGAATAAAATATCACCCCATATAGTGTCTAAATAGATTTAGGTTGTCCAAGAAGATTCTAATAGGAGATTTCATGGTGCTTGATGAAAGAAACAAGATTTTTAAAAGGAGGAGAATTAGGAACAAAGTTGGATAATAGAGAAAAAAGATGGAAAATAGGTACATAGTTGACTGGGTTGATAGAGTATTGCTAAAACATAGGATAAAAAATATTAGATAGTCATATAGATCAATTGTGTATTGCTGGATAGGGGACAAATAGAGAGATAAGAATACACAGCTATTTAGGTCGACTATGTGCTATAGATAAGAAGGTGAAAAATAGTTTGTAAGATATTATATTGAATAAGATGACAATATTCTAAAATAGGGGAAAATTTTTACTATATAGTTTTAAGTAAGAATGAAAGAAAATAGACAAACAATTGGATCGATGTGATTGATCCAACTGGGGCACACAACACAAACCTTGCACCAATATTGGCCAATACAAGTTTTGAAATACAACACACAATGATCAGAGAGAAAGAAATCAACTAAAAATTAAATGATAACTAATTGGTCACCCTAAGTGTTATTAGATTATTATAAAGTTTTGATTTTAATGTGATATGAAAGTTAGCTGAAATAGGGAACTAGAAAGTAGTCTAAAGTTAGCTTCAGGGCGTTTGTGCTAAAAAGGATATGTATTACCAATGTTAATGGCATGGTATTGGGGCCTACCCCCTCACTTCACAATATCATAGCAATAAGGGTGTCAATTGATTTTACAATATATACCATTAGCCACATATTTATACTTGGCCAAAAAACCAAGTCGGCTTCCCCCTTGGTGATGAAATCCATATAAGTAGGCCTTGGGAAGACAAATGTTTAAATGTTTTTTGAATGTTTAAGTGATTTGGTAGTGTGTAAAAAAGTGTAACTAAAATGGTAATTTGAAAAACCACCTATTTAGACTATGTGAGTTACTCTGAGCATGCAAACAACTGAAAAGGAAATGTGAATTAATTACTAGAAAATAGACGTTAATTCTTTGATTAAGAATAACACATAATTGGTTCAGGCAACACTCTATATAAATAATAAAGAATAGATTCAACTTGGTTAATTATAATTTTAAAGTTCAAGGTCTTTAAGAAAAGAGTCAAATAGGTCAACTATGTCTCTCAGACATAAGGTAGACTATAAAACTAAGTCGACTAGATTGACCTAGTTAGCTATAGGTTTGTAGTTTTGAAGACTGCTAACTTGTAAAAAATAGAATTGAAGGAAGAAATAAAATGATAGAGAGAGATGAGAAAAGAACCTTGGTGGGATTGAAGATGATTTATATTTCAAGTTTTTATGTTTTATTTCTTAATTATTTCTTTGAAATTCTAAAAACTAGGTTGACTGGTTTGACTAGGTTTTGCATCGACCTAGTTTTACAAAACCCTGTATGTTAAAGAAGAATAACAGATAGAGTTGACTTGTTTGATAGTGTTTATTGACCTATAAATTGATTTAATAAAACAGTAGATAGATTCAACCTATTTGATAGAGTATGTTAATCTAGAAATGAAGAATAATACTATGTCAAACTGATTGATCTAATAACCTATAGTTGATGAAGACCTATACAGACAGAACATAGTCACTTAAAAAACCTACACACAAAAATTTAGAATTATATCAAATAGTTTGATAAAGTACTAAATATATATAAAAATATAATAAAATGATAAAAATGATGGCACGAAAGAAAACTTGCAAGGGTTAGATTCATGTCAGGTTCACCATAATGTATGCAAAGGGAAATGTAATTGATCTATAAATAAATCATAGCTCGGATAAGATAAATCATACTTACACTTATAATCATTGATATATTATAAATTTTGGGTCATGATTAAGATTAATCTAATAGACCTATTTAAGGGATCTCTTACCACAATAATATCTCTAGTGAAGGTTCCAAAGCCTTCAATCAGGAAAAATTATGCAATAACCCTAATTAGGTCTTATGTTTTCATATTCACTAAACTAATAACAAGTAAAGTAAAGTATAATATAGTGTTCACCAAGGATTATGGCATAAAATGGGGGCTAGTAAACATAAAATTAAACATGTATAAGAGAATCCTATTTAAGCTATATATAGGCAAAACTCTAATGCATGGAGAGAGCAATATATTTAAAAGCCATTAATTATGTTACTTCTATCTATGAAAGAGAGGACCAGAGTTAGATATAATTACCTTGAAGATGATCCCATTGAGATTCAATCTCTCCCTTGGCCAAAGGTGCTTCACAAGAGGTTGTTGTGGTTTTTAAGGATCACTAAGAAAGGCCAAAACATCCAAGACTTTTCCAAAAGATAAGATTCTTCTCCAAGAAGAAACCCTAAGCTAAGACTCCTCAAGTAGAATGATAGAAGAAAAGATTGTAAAAAAACACAAATTAATAATTAACTTTTATTTTCTCTCTAAGAAATGATAAACTTAATGTGTTATATAGATAAATCTAACCCAATTCTTTTCTAAAAGTTGAGCTGATAGGGTTAGCCTAATTGATTATGTATCATTATTGACAAAAACAAATTAGGTCCTGGTCTACGTCAGCCAAGTGCCAACCTAGACCCTAAGTGATTTTTTTCAATTAGAGTATAGGGTCGATGGGGTTGACAATGTATTATAAACCATTAAATAGGATTTTAGGCTAGGGAAGGGATAAGGAAGGCAAAATAAGACTAGAGGAGAGTGAAAAATAGGAGGCAAGGCTTAGGGGAATGTTTTTAGGATAAGGTTGTGATGATAACAAGTATTAGTATAGGGACAACAATATTTTGAAGCACCAATGGTCTTCCCACCCCTTTTGCAGTGCACTTAGAGAGATTGAGACTCGATGGGTTCCTGTAAGATAAAAATCATCAGTAATTGATGAAGGTTTGAAAATATTATGTGTATACATGAGTCAAAATAATGGGTGGATGAATGTGTTTGTATACCTCTAAGTCCAACTGACATATATTAGGTTCCATCAAAATTACAACCTACATATATGACATCATCACATAAATTTGACCATGTATCTGATCTTGTGCAATAGGTATGAGGTTATTTTTTATTTTAAAAGTATATATGAAATTAAATTGAAATCATGTGTTGTGTACTAAATTATATATATATATATATATATATATCATTATTAAAACATTTTTTTACAATACAGTGTATGTTTATGTAGTTATTGAATATGAGGATAACGATGAGGGCATAAACTACTACTTATGTTGGTATGTAGAGGAAAAAAATAAATTGAATTCTACAGTCATAGACAAATAAAAAATTTACTATCCCATTAGGGTTTTGGTAGTTACTAGAACTTAGATTCGATGAAATCCTATCAAAAATTCATGTATGGTTGTTTGAAGACTATGAAATACAGAGGAAGATACTCCACAGTTCAAATTTGGTTCTTGCAACAAATGTTCATTTAAAAAAATATCAAGGGAGGTCATTAGACAAGACTCTATGAAAGGTTCATGAGTTTGACCATGAATCAATTCTTGCTACTATCAAGAGTAGAGCCGATCCTAGTGGTCTATTGGATTGAACTCCCAAGGTGTGTTGAGTTCTCAAATGCAAATGTGTTTAATTTTATCAAAATTTATTGATTTTTTAGGCAATGCATAAAAATTTCAATTTAATTACATACTAACATATTTTTTCAAGGTTAGTGGTGCCAAATTATCTTCCACCTTCATGTGGTTGGCACCATTAGTAGATATTTCTATATTCTTTAAGCTAAGAGAAGCTTTTGATTCATGTAGATGACTGGTAGTTTTTTTGTATAGGGAAGGGCATTATTGAGGCCAAAAGGGGTGTTCCATATCCTAACTAGGTGTAATATTAGGCCAATAATGTTGTCTTATAGGTTATTTGGCACCCTTTATGTGGTGGCAATACCAATATTTAGCCATGAGGCCCTAGAGGTGGAGATCTCTAACTATGGCTTGAATGTTGAAACATTTTTTGTCAATGTTTCTTGATGCCATTCCAGTTTCAAAAATGTGTAACTACATAGATTCTGAGATCATGGTCATGGGAGCATATGTAATTTTCATATCTCTAGGATTTTGAAGTGATGGATTGCAATCAGAGATCCCAAAAGTGAAAATGTCTACTAGATCAAATAACTTGTCTCTTAATTGCATAAAAATAACATTTTAGGATAGATTACTTAATCGTCTACCATGGATTCTTCTATTATTTTTAATCCAATTTATCTAGGGTGAAATTAGATGGATTTGAAATTCATGTGATGGTTATTTCATTTTGTTGAGATGACTTATGATTTTTTTTTGACGCATGTCTGAAGTTTGCCTTAAAAACTACAACTTTACCATATAGGAAAGGCATTCTTGAGGCTGGAATGGATGCTCCATCTCCTAAATAAAAATAATTCAAGGATAATAACATGGTATTATAGGTTATTAAACACTAGTTATGTGGTGGAGATGCCAATTTTTAGACACAAATCTCCAGAGGTGGATATCTCTAACTGTGGCTTGAATGTTAACAACATTTCTTATCAATTTTTTTTGATGTCAAATTATTGAAAAAACTTGTATCTGTATGGATTCATAGATCATGGTAGGGGTTAAATATTTAATTTAAATATCTTGAGGTGTTATAAGTGATGGATTTTCAAGTGGATATTTTGGAAGCAAAAATGGATATTGGAGGCAAAGAACCTGTCTCTTAACTACATAAAAATAATATTTCAGGACTGATCATTGAATCATCTACCATAGATTCATATCTTATTTTCAATCCAAGTTATCTAGGGTGAAAGTAGAGGGATTGAACACACATGTGATCATTATTTTTATTCATGTATAATAATTACAATTTTTATTTGACATGTGTCTGAAGTTTGACTAAAAAACTATAATATTACCATATAGGGAAGGACCTTCTTGAGGTTGGAATAAGTGCTACATCTTCTAACCAGGTATAATATGAGGTAAATAACATGGTCCTAGAGGTTATTTGGCACACCCAACATGGTTATAATGCCATTTTTTAGGTACAAGGCCCTATGGGTGGATATCTCCAACTACGTCTTGAATGTTGACAACATTTCTTGTCAATATTTCTTGACACCAAACTAGTTGTAATAATGTAAAACCTGCATGAATTCAGAGGTCATCATGGTGGGAACATACATAATTTAAATATCCCAAGGTGTTGGAAGTGATGTATTTCCAAGTGAAAGTTATGGAAGCAAAAATGTCTACTGGGGACAAAGAACTTGTCTATTAACTACATAATGTTATATTAACTACATAAAAATAACATTTCAAGACTGATAACTTAATTGTGTGCCACAAATTCATATCTTATTTTCAATCCAATTATTCCAAGGTGAAAGTAAATGGATTCAACATGAATTTGATGGTTCTTTTGGTTCATATTGAATACTTATAGTTTTATTTTGATGCGTGTTTGAAGTTTGCTTTAAAAAATATAATTTTACCATATAGGGCCTTAATGACCTTCTTAAGGCCAAAATGGGTGCTTTGTCTCCTAATCGAGCATAATATGAGGCTAAAATTGTGGTCCTAAATATTATTTGGCACCATAAACATGGTAGTAATGATAAATTTTATCCATGAGACTCTGGATATGGAGATTTCCAACTACAATTTGAATGTTGACGACATTTGTTGTCAACATTTTTTGACATTGGATTAATAAAAAAATGCGCATCTGCATAGATTCAAAGGTTGTGGTGGTGGAAACATATGTAATTTTAATATCCCAAGGTGTTGGAAGTGTTGGATTTATGAGCGAAGGTCTCAGAAGTATAAATGTCTATTGGAGGCAAAGAACCTATCTCTTAACTACATAAAATAAAATTTCAAGATTGATCACTAAATTGTTTACTACATATTTGTCTATTATTTTTGATCCAAGGGATATGGGGTGAAATTATAGAACTTCAACGTGCATGTGATGGTTCTTTGGTTCATTTAAGTGAATTATGGTTTTTATTTGATGTGTGTATGAATTTTTCTTAAAAACTACAATTTTATCATATAGGGAAAGACCATAGTGAGGCCAGAATGGGTAATATGTCTCCTACCCAAGCATAATTTGAGGAAAAAAACAAGGTCCTAGAGGTTTTTCAACACCCTAAATGTGGTGACAATTCAATTTTTTTAGCTATGAGGCCTTGGAGGTGGATATCTCCAACTGTGACTTGAATGTTAACAACATTTCTTGTTACTATTTCTTGATGATGGAATTGTCACATAAATGTGTATCCGCATGGATTCAAAGATTTTAGTCATGAGAACATATGTAATTTCCATATCCATACATGTTTAAAGTGATATATTTTCAAGTGGAGGTCCCAAAATTGGAAATCTTTACTGGAGGCAAAGAACCTATCTCTTAACTACATAAAAAACACATTTTAGGACTGATCATTGAATCATCTACCAAAAATTAATATCTTATTTTTGATCTAAGTGTTCTGGGGTGAAAATAGAGGTATTTTTAATGCACATGATGGTTCTTTCAATTCATGTATACAACTTACAATTTTTGTTTGATGTATGTCCAAAGTTTACCTAAAACAATTAATTTTACCATATAGGCAAGGACCTTCTTGAGTTCAAAATGGGTGGTCTATCTCCTAATCAGGTGTAATCTATGGATAAAAATGTAGTCCTAGAGGATACACAACACTCCCAACATGGTTATTATAATTTTTAACCAAGAGGGCCCAAAGGTGGAGATCTCCAATCGTGGCTTGAAAGCTGACAACATTTCTTGTTAATGTTTCTCGATGTCAGAATTGTTGCAAAATTGCGTATCTGCATATATTTAGAGGTCATGTTGGTGGGAACATATGTAATTTTTATATCCTGATGTGTTGGAAGTGATTGATTTTCCAACATATCTCTTGTTGTTGATGACCTAGGTTATATAGTTAATTTTAAGGAACTTTTAAAATTCTCTGAGAGTGATGTCGATGTGTGTTTAAAGAGTAAGGAAAATTTGATTTTTCTTGTTTTTTATATAGTTAAATTGGATATAGATTATGTATCTCATTTAAAAAATTCCACTATTGCATTGGGAATTTTTAAAATTAGTTGTTATTTAGAGTGTCAAATTGTATAAGAGGTCTAGAAATGTGGAAGGTCCTTCTGTTTCTATGTAGATAAGTCCTTCTAATCAAATTATTTTTAAAAAAGTTCATATTAGTGGCTTACTTAAGACTTTATTTCTTGCAGACATGATGGTTTCATACTGGCGTCATGCTTTTGTTATTGATGGATTTGTGTTTTGGTGGATGGAGTGGAAGCTTCCTCTTATATTTTTTTGTGGTAGTTACTCATTATGCACAGTTCCATACTTTTCTTTGCTTCATTTGGTTGAATATACATATAATATATTTTTACTTTTGGGTGAGAATTCAAAGTGTGATATAGTTTGAGAGTTTTATGTATTTAATTTGTGAATTATGTTTTCAATTTAGAAAATATAGTGGGGAGGGGGCAAGAGAGTGGGGGTTGGATTGGTGTAAAGAGGCCCTTATACATATTTTACTAGCAAAGGCCATAGAGATTTGGCTTTAGTGACTCATTCATTTTGTAATATTACATTTATATTACAACAAGCAATATTGAAATCTATTCATCTACAATCTATTGCAAATTATTGTTCTTTTGAGACTCTTAAAAGCTAGGGCTCCTTTCATTTATTTATTTGATTTGATTTTTTTTTAATTTTACATTTTTTTAACTATTTTATGTAAAACTTATTGTTCCAACAAAATGTGTGGCTCACATTTGTGAATATTATAGATAAAGGTTTGATATTGTCATTGCATTACTCAAAATTAACATCTAGGCCATTTGTTCCTTCCAATAATGATAGTTTTAAAAATAAATCAACACATATTACATCCAATATTCTATTAGGAAATCTAGTAAAGATATTCAACAAACTTGAGTTTCATCTTATATCACTGAAATATGAATGTGTAATTATATAACACCCCACCATAAAAGCCATAAAGGCGTAAAAAATGTGAACATAATAGAATATCCATAAAATGCATGAAATCCATGATATATATATATGTGTGTGTGTGTGTGTGTGTGTGTGTGTGTGTGTGTGTGTGTGTGTGTGTGTGTGTGTGTGTGTGTGTGTATAAGCCATAAATATAAGTTTTAAGGTGAAATGTTTCAATATATATTTAATATCCATAAAATCCACAAATGCATAGAAAATGTGAACATAATATAATATCACAAGTCAATGTTGTATAGGTATACAATGCTAAACAACCATACATCAAGCCAAATAGGCACACAATAAAATGTCATGAGACATAATCATCATCATCAAAATGAATCAATCTCTTTGCCTTACTTGTAGAAGGCTCTCCTTAGGAAACCTTGATCATAGATGGAGGTCTCTAAGATGAATGACTATAGGTCATGTGCCACTCAAAACTTTCCTATAGCTCAACTTATTCATATACAAATATTATTAGAAACTTTACATACTAGAAGAAGAAACTTAAAAAATTAACAAGTTACTTTTTAAATGATACAAAAATTATTCAAAGGTGCACTTACTACAATTTGGTGGTCATAGTAAATTTGCATCTGGTGCTCAATAGGGTCAATGGTAGGTTGAGGTTGGTGTTCACATGAGTGTAAAATGGATAACCAAAAGGAGTGGGAGCCCTATTCATGATAAGGGAAGGGGTAGGACCCTACAAACACACACACACACACACACACACACACACACACACACACACACACACACACACACACACACACACACACACACACACACACACACACACACACACACACACACACACACACACACACACACACACACACACACACACACACATATACAAAATATAAATTTAAAATTATCTCATAAACACTTAAATCAACTAACTAAATCATTGAAATATAATAACTAAATTTAAAAATTAAATGTCTTGTACCATGTCATGCTTGCTAATCATTTGAATAGGACTAGAAGACATCACTGGAGGAGTCTACAAAGAAAATTATTTCATGTGTCATTTATTTGCAAAAATACATAGGAAAATTAAAAAACAAAAATCCATATTTAAACTTAAACATTACAATAACTCTCATACCTCAGTGACTTGCTATGCAAATGAAAGCTCAACAATAACACCTATATTTGCTCTTACTCGAATAAATGGTAGAGTGTATAGAATAGTCATCAACTGAACAAATAAAATATCATTGTTAGTCATTTGAGAATATATATACAAGTACTTACATGTAATGAACCACAATATTAATATATCATTAAAAATTACCTCTATATATGTATATATGGACACATGATGAGCAACATATGTGCTCGTATAACATCCACAATTCTACTACAACAGAAAAAATTATATAACAAATATTAAAATTTATATGAAAAATAATTATTACCTTTTAAATTATATAAATATTTGAAATTTAAGAGGTCTAACAATTTTTTTTAACATGTAAATACATAATATAACTAGGAAGTTGTAGCCGAGTTGTCCAAACCAAATGTAGATAATTGAAACACATCAATGAGATCAATATAATATAGGCCCTTGAAAAGTCCACCATGAGCAAGATGTATAAAATACTCCTCATCCACCTTGGGTCTATTACATATAGTACCACATTATCTATAATGGTGAGGTCAGGAAACAATTTCAGATGAAGCCTCCCCATGTCCACCCTCGCTAATAACAGTATGAAAAACTTGGCTTGTATTTTAAATGAGGGTGTCAGTAAGTGCCTTAAGCACATGAAAAGTTTTAATATCTATAGTCTCATTGATTGTAGAGGGTATTGAATCAAGAAGATGTGGTATTTGGATAGGTGATATCATAGGCTAATTAGGTGCATGACGTGCACCTGACCTATCCTCTACAAAGCCTTTTTCTCTACCCTAAAACTCTAAAAAATCAAAATAATTTGGAACTTCATTAAGGACAAACTCACCATAGAGTTTTCTCAAAAAATTCATGAGGACCTCATTATTTTTGAAAAGTGGGTGATCAAATACCATCCATCGTCAGTACCAAAAATTTTGTTTGATCAAATCATGGGTGCACCAGTGGATTGCAATCCATTTGGTTGACATATCTAGCGGTACATCATTTTTTCCATCATTGAATAGTGCAATAATTTGTACCAAATTTTTTTTTGATCAAATCATGGGTGCACTAGTGGATTGCAATCCATTTGGTTGACATATCTAGCAGTACATCATTTTTTCCATCATTGAATAGTGCAATAATTTGGGTTTTGGTTATTTTTTATCTCTCACAGTGGTTGTATATAATTTTTTAAACTAGTATGCCTTGTATTTATCTCTATAATCAACCCACCTATTAGTTTGTCCTGTTAATGAGTAACCTTCATCTATTACTGTCTCTAATGTATTTATTAGAGAAGTTAGGTGGGGTTTCTCGAATATGGATCCTTCATTGCCTTAATTAAATTCTTAATTTTGAATTTGTTTTATATTATGTGGGTTTTAAATGTTAGAGAGTTGTTAATAATGTCATGGTGATGTCATGGAGGTGTCTTAGTGAGTGGATGAAGTGTTTTGATAGCTTAAGTGATAGTGAAAAAGTGTGCAATGTGCTTATCAAAGTGTGCTTGAAGTTGGCTTGGTTGATCTTCAATTTTAGCTTAGTTAGAGATGTTCAGGGATGAGTATGGAGTATTGATCATGTGAAAGGGGTCCTATAAGAGTGTTTATATGGTTGAAGATCTTATGTGCATAAGTGAAATTCATCTGGTAGTCCATAGTTTTCATCTAGATAGTTTGGGTCTAATGGCAAAATATCTGAGTGGGAAGTTTGTTGATGTCATATTTACCATGTGTGGATGAATCAGGGGGAGTTAGTTATATGGTTGTGATCACATTAGTCCCTAGTTTTTTAATGCTAAATTTCATATCATACAACAAAGTTCATAAAAATATATGTGGGTGAAAAGTTGGGTTCTTGGGCATTTTGACAATGTTTTCTCATACTTAGCCAAATTTGCAATGTGGTAAGAGAGAGCCAAGTAAGCATTTTGATGGTGGCATATCTCACACATGTGGATGTTTCAGAATAAGATGATCATATGGGATTTTTTAGTTTGGTACCTAGTTAATTTTTGCTAACTTTTAGGTTAAGCGTTAGAACATGATAAAAGATATGCATGTGCAAAGTTGACTTCCCAAGCAGTTTGCAATGTTTTCCAGACCATCACAAACTGTCATGCAGACATGGATGAACCAATAAGTTTATGCATTTATTTTAGGTATGTATAAGGTCAATATTGGTCAAAGGATATCAAGGATACATTTTCTATAATGTCAAGAATCTACCTTGAAAATTTGGGGTCTTCAAGTGTTGTCTAGTTCAAGATATAAATCTTCAAAGTTGCACGTACAGATAGTGATGGGTCAGAGATCGTCAAGTTTATTCACATTAAAGGATGAGGTCATTTAGTCTAGAAGATCCAATGATGTAATGGAAATAATAGATATTTATGCTATGGTACATATAAATTCAACATGTCAAAGGTTGCATGCATAAGTGACAAGTGTCAAAAGCTCACTAGTCTAACAAAAGATCAATAGTGAGCGGTGGTTAGTACTGACAAAGATCAACGATACGAGACAAGTTAAGAGTCAACATTGCATGAGAGGTTTCCAAGTAGAAAAGACACATATAATTATAGTAAGATGTTTAGAAGGAACATGAGGGTACCAAGTGTCATGATCTTAGGAGTTCTGAGCTAGATCTAATGGTGAGCATTGCTATTTAAAGACCTAGTTGATCTGTAGAGATCGATGAAGTGTATTTAGTCAATATTGCAAGGGTGCATGAGATGAGGTCAAAATGATTGAAGTTTGATTTTTGGATAATAAATTACTATGGGTTAAAGACCAAAATATTTCAAAGGAGATTGATGGATCAAGTTTATTTCAAACTTTAAAGAAGCAACAAGATGAGGACAAGTGTCTGAGGTTTAATTGTGACTATTTGAATTTGAATATTTGAATTTTGCAAAGGAAAAGACCAATGTCTATTTTCATGTCATATCTTTCGATATTTTCAAAATTTACTCATGACGTAAAAATTGAATTTGTAGATAATTCCAAGATGCATCTATCAATATGAATTTGAAGTTATAATTATATGTATAGACAAATATATTTAGCTCTAAAGTTGACTATGTGTTGGATTGTATTCTGCAAGTAACTCGAGAAGGGTAATTAAGCTCATTTTGATTTTATTTCAATGTTTAATGATGAATTAGATATTTTGGAGTGTTGTATACTCCATAATTATACTTGGTGTGTATTATAAAGGATTCACCAATCATATGTAGTATGAACAAAGGTGTAGAAGGTGATTATGTGTTTGTTCATAATGACTATATGTACAAAGAGTTATTTGAGCAAATTGTGCATAAGCAAGAGGGTAATATGATGGTTTTTTGATCTTAAGGATGACTTATAGATAATGTGTAATGTGTCCATGCATTTAGAAAGTTTTCCTATGTTTTTATTTTGTTCAGAGAAGTGTCAAAAAGGTTAATGGGTCTCCATAGGACTTAAAAGTGACTTACTCCTATTTGAAAGTGGATTGTGCTTAAGTGTGGCCCATGTGAGATGACTTAAGGGTGAATTAATGTTTTGTGGCCAACAAGGAAAGATTATGGACTTGATAATTTATGATTGATCTATATATAGTGAAACCAAATGTGTTAGTTTCTAGACTTTTGTGAGATAAGTGCGAGGTGAATGTGAGAGTTATGGAACAAAGGAGAGGTAGATTGCCTAGTTGGATGAGTTGATAAGAAAATAAGATTGATGATTATGTGTATGACCTATATGTTATATTTTTTATTCCAAAAAAGTGCTCTTGTAGTTTGAAGATATGTGAGGAGGTATGCGTGTGCATATGAGAATAGTTTGAGTGAATAAGGAGAGAGATTGTGGCATGCCTATGTGACAGTCCTATATGAGATAGAGAGAGTTTGTGTAGGTATTATATAAATAGAGATACATCATCAGGTGTTTAAGACATTAGTTTTAAGGTGGAGGACTTCAAAGGAGGGTCTAAAGGACTTGATCTTCCTTAGGGTTAGTTGCTCCTTGTGAAATAGATGTTTCACTAAATACCTTTGGTCAGGATGATATGATCAAGGCTTAATGGTATAAAAGAGTTGATAAGTCTCTTTTTTATAATATTATAAGATAATAGTCCATGTTTTGTAGGCTTAAGAGTGGGTTTTATTCCCCATGAGGGTTTCTCACAGGAACTATGTGTTATGTGTTTGATCTTGTGTATGCATTGATTGAATGAGCTCTCTTGTTATTGTTGCTTGATCAAGTTGATATATACTAATTTTTTAATAGATTAAAAGGGATAAAATTATAATTTAAATATTTGGGATCACTAATTCACCCCCCTCTCAGTGATTGTACCTCTGACAATTAGTATCAAAGCAGATCCTTTGGTAAAGGTTTGATAGATTGAAGGTGATACAATGTAAAATATGGGTAATCATCAAGGAGGTTTCTCTATTAAACAAGCACCGATGTTCAATGGATCCAATTATTATTTTTGGAGTGAAAAAATGAGGACATACATTATGTCCCTAGGGTTTGATGTATGGAATTTTTTTGTGGATGGCTATGTTGTTCCTACTACTCCCCCATCTAATGCTACAGATAAGAAGTTGTTTGAGAACAATTGTAAGGCAATGAATGCTATCACTTGTGGTCTTTCAGAGATTAAGTACACCAAGATAATTTATTGTAAATATGTTAAAGAGATATGGGATAAAATGTAGATAATTTATGAAGGATATTCAAAGGTCAAGCTTGCTAAGTTGTAGACTCACAGAAGGTAATTAGAAAGTCTTAAGATGAATGAAGAAAATTCTATGGAATCCTTTCCAGAGAGAGTTGATGAGATTGTGAACATCATCAGAGGTCTTGAAGAGAACATTGAAGAGGGTACTATTGTTTAAAGGGTATTAAGGTCTCCATCCCCCAAGTTTGATCTGAAAGTATCTACTATAAAATAAAGTCATGATCTTACTTAGTTGAAGATGGATCAAGTGCATAACACCCTTACTACCTATGAGATGAGAAATAATTATGATATATCACCAAATAAGAAAGCAAATTTTATGATTGAAATGAAGATAGAGAATAAATTCCAAGGTAAGAAACTAAATAAAGATAACATTTCTAATACAGATGTGGATGAACTAATTACTTTGATTTCAATGAAATTAAGAACAAGTTTAGGCAAGTATAAAGATAAAATACCCCTCAAATGCTTCAATTGTGGTAGGATAGGACATTTTTCTAATAATTTCCCTCATAAGTATAAGAAGGATGATGATGAAGAGCATGATCAAGGTCATGTTGATGGCAAGAGATCATTTAGGTCTGATAAAAGTAAATGGGGATTCAAAAGGTTTAACAACAAGAAGAAGTACTTTAAGGACAAGAAGAGTCTCTACATCAAAGAAGATTATATCTCATCAGATGAGAGTGAAGTTAGTGACTCTAAGTATTATCATGAAGATGATGGTCCTGCTAAAGATGAATCCCTATTTATGGCTGAGGAAGGTAGTTGATCACATCAAAAAGAGTCTACTTGTAGTGATTTAGATGATAATAAAGATGAAGTGGACTATGAGACTGCATTGATAAATGTTGTTGAAGAACTAAAGATTGAGAAGAAGATTAACAAGAATTTGAAGTATCAACTCAAAGACTATGATGATTAATTCAGTGTATTTGAGGCAAGAATGAATGAAGAAGCCAAGGATCATGAATATATAGTCAAGCATATTATTTATAAATTAGAAATCCTATCTACAAGCTTGAAAGATAAAGAAGATGAATGGTCAAGGTATGCTTATGAGATTATGTCTTTGAAAGATGAGTTAGAAAAGTCTACAAGCAAGGTGAAATCATTTGTCAAGTTTGATAGAATTTCTAATGATCTTGATGATCTCCTAAAGAGTTAAAAGTCAGCTAGTGATAGATTTGGATTGGGTTTTAATGAAGAGCCTAAAGTTACTTCTCAAGTTGACATGAATGTCAATGAGAGAAAGGCAGATCAACCTTTGAAGATAAATCATTAGACAAGGAATGAAGATGCTGGTAGAATGAATACAAAACATATCAAACAACCAAATGCCATGAGGTATGAAAATTTTAATGGTTACTGCTATACTTGTTATCAGTTTGGGCATAGAGATATAGAATGTAGAAGACCTATTAAAAATGAATTTACATGGAACTATGATGGGGGTCATTAGTCAAAATGTGTGAGCAAGGTTGAGTGTTTGAACTATCATGATGTAGGATGCTTTGCAAAACATTGTCCATCTAAGGTAAGGTAAGTTGAGTTTCCTTCAAGAGATATTGAGTGTTATATTTGTTATGAACTAGGACACATTGAAATATTTTGTCCAAATTTGGTAAGATAAAATGAGCTTCTTGCAAAAGGTATTATGTGCTTCAACTGTAAAAAGAGAGGTCAAATTGCTATATTCTACAAGCAAAGGCCTATAAGTCAGAATAGGTTCAATCAGGATCCTAGAGTGCAAGGAAGAAGGCAAGTTAACTCATGGAAGCCAAAGGTGGTAAGTATGAGTCATTGTGAGACTACTGTTAGGATCTAACTCAAGCCCTGATACCACTTATTGATATCTAGTGTTTCCTGCAATCTAATACCACCTGTTAGGAACCTAGATGCAATTGATTACTTTTTATATAAGCAACTAAACACGAAATTGAAACCATAAGTAATAAGTAACTAGAACTCAGAAACATCAAAGAATAGGAGATACGAGAAATAATATAATCTATATTAAACTATTCCAGAAGGAAATACAATGAATAAATCTCTCTCTCTTCCTCACACCTCGTAGATGTCCAGTAATTCTCCCTCAAGAGTTCTCTCTCTCATAATCAATTACAACCAACTCAACTACTGAGTTGTACCCCCTTACATCAGACCTTCTTGATCTTGCTCTTTGCAGACCAACTGATCTTGCTCTTAGCACTTGTAGATCTTTCTTGATCTTGCTCCCTACAGACCAACTAGATCTTGCACTCTAGCGCCCCTGAGGAGCTAACCTTGCTCTCTCTCTATGAAGAGCTAACCTTGCTCTCTTCAGCACCCTGGTGGATCTTCCAGATTTTGCACTCTATAGATCTTCCTGATCTTACACACTTTACAATGCTACCCCATGGGTCTCTTAAATAGATCTCAAAGCAAAAAATAATTAGACTTCCTAATTACAATAATTAAAAAAATAAACCCAAGACTAATTTTAGTCTTTACATGCAAACTACCACACTAACAGTTTAGCAAACCGTTCATCTAAAAATAGTAATTCTGGAAACATCTAGAAGTCGGTGTCGATCTACAGATGATCGATGCCAGCCAACTCCTCCACTGATGCCGATCTACTTCAGCCTGAATATGACCAATGTCGATCGAGCCATAACCGATGCTGGTTACTGGTTAAGCCTAGCAACCTCCACATGAGCTCATCAGTGAAGCTTTTAGCTCCACAACTCAACAATCTCCCACTTGGAGATAAACAACTGCACTTGTACCTGTATAACAACATCCTCAAGTTCAATCTTGAAGACCAACAAAAGATTGAATGGAGATTCAACTTCTCTTTTGTTACCAGCTTTGTTAACATATCTGCAGGGTTCTTATCCATATGAATCTTTTCCAGCTTCAACTGTCCATCCTCGAATACCTATCTAATGAAGTGGTACCTAAGCTGTATATGTTTGGTTCTTGAATGAAAGGCTGAATTATTTGCCAAATGAATTGCACTTTGACTATCACTGTACAATCTGTAACTCTCTAGCTCCTTTCTTAACTCTTCCATGAACTGAGTCATCCATATCATTTCCTTGCTAGCCTCTATGACTGCAATGTATTCTGCCTCTATATTAGACAGGGCAAAAACCTTCTACAACTTTGATATCCAGCTAACCACCATTCCACCAACAATGAACACATATCCTGTGGTGATTCTCCTACCATCCAAGTCACCTGCCATATCCGAATCTACATACCCATGTAGAGAAGTGTC
Organism: Torreya grandis; assembly: GCA_037957365.1. Taxonomy (NCBI): domain Eukaryota; kingdom Viridiplantae; phylum Streptophyta; class Pinopsida; order Cupressales; family Taxaceae; genus Torreya; species Torreya grandis. The sequence goes on along the minus strand of JARHVA010001828.1, from coordinate 809,096 downwards.
TGACCCTCCGTAGCATAAATGCCTACTGCTGGTCCCTCTCAAATATCTAAGAATCCACTGAACTGCTTTCTAGTGCTCCTTTCCTGGATTGGCCATAAACTTGCTGACAACTCCCACTGTTTGGGCAATATCAGGTCTAGTACATACCATGTACTCAACCTCATCATGTGATTTAAGACACTGTTCTTCACATAACTTGAACTGTCTAGCCATAGGTGTGCTTACCGGTTTTGCATCCTACATATTAAACCTCACTAACACCTTATTCACATCAGCTTGCTCAAGACCATACAACCTGGCCTTATGTCTCATTTGTCCATTCTCTCCTTCCTTTAACCTATAAATCCATTTGTTATTCAATGCTTTCTTTACGGCTGGCAACTCAACCAAATCCCACATTTGGTTCTCTTCCAAGGAATCAATTTCCTCATTCATGCCATGCTCCCACTGTTTCTTGGATTTTACCTACATTGCCTCTTCAAAACTTCCTAGTTTTCCACCATCAGTGAGCAACAAGTAGTATAAAGAAGGGGAATAACAAATTTGAGGTTTACTTACCCTTTTAGACCTCCTCATGGGCATTTGAGACTCATTGAAAGCTTTTTGTCTGCCCAAATTTCATTCTAACAGTGACTGATCCTGGTCATCTCTGATCAATTTCAGTCTGCACCCGATCGATGTCGATTCCTCTAGACCGATGTTGGTCTACAACTGATCGATGTCGGTTCCCACCTGACATCTCTGACCGACGTCAGTGTCCATCTGGCCGACGTCAGTCTCCACCTGACTGATGTCAGACTTTGTGTTTTCTTATGAGTGATGATTTTTACCCACGAGCTCATTTTGGATCATAACCTCTTCCAAATTGCCCTGCTTAGAATTATTTAGCCTCTTGAGCTGATCTCTGTCCATCACCTTCTCATTGAAAACTACAGCTTTCCAGTTCTTAAATGTGTCAAAAACATTAGATTTCCTCTTTCTGTAATAAACCCATTCCTTTCTTGTAGCATCATCAATGAAAGAAACATAACACTGTGATCCTCCAATAGAAGATCCCTGAGCTGGTCCCCACACGTCTGCGTGAACACGATCCAACCTGTGCTTCTTCATTGTTGACCTAGTTTTGAGAAACCTTACTTTCTTTTATTTCCCAAGAATACCATGCTCACAGAAATCTAGATCTATGCTTTTCAAATCTGAAAGCTTCCCTTTTGACTTAAGAACTTCCATTCCCTTCTCACTCATGTGACCGAGCCTCCAGTGCCACAACTTTGCATCTACATCTGAAGTAGATAACACAGAAGGAGAATAATCAGTAATACAAGTAGATAGATAAAGTGTACCTACTCTCTTAACCCTAGCATATACAAGTGCACCCTTGGAAACTTTCCAAGATTCAGCTGTGAGAGTTACTGTGCAACACTCATCACCCAACTTTCTTGTAGAAATCAAATTCTGCTTCAGGACAGGGACATGCATGACATCTTTCAACACCCATGTGTTGCCATTCTGTAATTTCAGCTGCACTTTTCCTTTGCCAACAATTTTACAAGGCTCTCCATCCCCTAAATAAAATTTTCCAAAGTTTCCATGGACATAATCATGGAAAAATTCTCTATTTGGGGTTGCATGGAAAGAGGCACCCGAATCTAAAACCCAAGATAGTACCTTTTTATCCAAATAAAGTGTAAGATCATCTTGTGCAACAATACCTACAAATTTTGCCTCTATATTACCTTCATGTTGATCTTCTTCACTATCCTTCAACCAGTAATCTTTCTTTGCATGCCCTTTATTTCCACAATTCCAGCAGGTTATACCTCCATTTCTGGATTTGGATCTATTGCCTATCTTTGACCTTGATTTCCCTTGCTTGCCCTTCTCTCTTTGCCATTCCCTAATTTCAACACTTAGAGCATTCCCTGATGTTTCCCCTATGCTTTTCCTACGAATTTATTCATTCAAGATTACACTAACAACATCATCAACTTTCAAGATATTTGAAGTAGACGCAGTATTACTAACTGCCATTACCAAGCTATCCCAACTTTCAGGTAAAGAGCATAAGATTAAGAGAGCCTTAATTTCATCATAAAAAACTATTTTGACTGAAATTAACTGATTTACTAATCCATGGAAATCACTAAGATGACTATATACCGATCCACCTTCCTGCATTTGTAAATTAAATAATTGCTTCATAAGAAATACCTTATTCGAAGCTGAGGGTTTTTCATATAAATTTGCCAAAGTATCCATTAACTCTACCATTGTCTTTGCCTGTGATAAGTTGGAAACCATAGACGATGCCAGGCTCAAACTTATAAATCTCAGAGCCTTTCTATCAAGAACATTCCATTCTTCATCTTTCATATATGTGGGCTTCATTGAAACCCCACCCAACGGTAAGTATAGATCTATCTGATACAGATAATCTTCTATCTGCATCCTCCATAATTGATAATTCTTGCCATTGAATTTATCCATTCTTAGTCTACTTTCTTCTGCCATTGCTTTACTCTCACTCAAACATAAACCCCTGTGAGTGAACTTGTAATCAACAAACACTAACCCACTCGAAGCCTGGCTCGAAGCCTAGCTCTGATACCACCTGTTAGGATCTAACTCGAGCCCTGATACCACTTGTTGGTATCTAGTGTTTCCTGCTCTAATACCATATGTTAGGAACTTAGATGCAATTTATTACTTTTTATACAAGCAACTAAACACGGAATTGAAACCAGAAGTAATAAGTAACTAGAACTCAGAAACAATAAAGAATAGGAGATACGAGAAACAATACAATTTGTATTAAAATTTTCCAGAAGGAAATATAATGAAGAAATCTCTCTCTTCCTCACACCTCGTAGATGTCCAGTAATTCTCCCTCAAGAGTTCTCTCTCTCATAATCAATTACAACCAACTCAACTACTGAGTTGTACCCCCTTACAGCAGACCTTCTTGATCTTGCTCTTTACAGACCAACTGATCTTGCTCTTGGCACTTGCAGATCTTTATTGATCTTGCTCCCTGCAGACCAACTAGATCTTGCACTCCAGCACCCCTGAGGAGCTAACCTTGCTCTCTCTCTATGAGGAGCTAACCTTTCTCTCTTCAGCACCCTGGTGGATCTTCCAGATCTTGCACTCTATAGATCTTCCTGATCTTACACACTTTACAATGCTGCCCCATGGGTCTCTTAGATAGATCCCAAAGCAAACAATAATTAGACTTCCCAATTACAATAATTAGAAAAACAAACCCAAGACTAATTTTAGTCTTTACATGCAAACTACCACACTAACAGTTTAGCAAACCGTTCGTCTAAAAATAGTAATTCTGGAAACGTCCAGAAGTCGGTGTCGATCTACAGATGACCGATGCCGGTTGACTCCTCTGCCGATGCCGGTCTCCTTCGGCCTGAATATGACCGATGTCGATCGACCCATAACTGATGCCGGTTACTAGTTAAGCCCAAAAACCTCCACATGAGCTCACCAGTGAAGCTTTTAGCTCCACAACTCAACAACTACAAGTCTAAGTAATATATTTGATATCGTAGAGAATACCATAGAAGGTGAAAAGTGCAAAGAGTTCTCATTGACTTTTCATGTTATGAATGAAGAGACCAAGCTCAAGGAGAAGACCAAGGTACTGGTTGAGGCTAGTCCTAAGATGTGTATGGATCCAAGAGAACATCATATTATTATTGAGCAAGATTCATGCAAAGAACATCAATTATTTGTACCTAGTGATGAGGTTCCAAGCTACAAGGTTGATGCTTCAAATGAAAAGGTATGTCAAGATTCCATAATTGTTCCATGTGTTGTCAATTATATCTTAGAAGAGAAGGAGAGTGATATAGAAAAGGAACCAACTGTCTTAGTTCAAACTAAAGAGAAGAAGAACAAGAATAAGAACTCTTATATCTATAAGAGGATTCTAATGGTTATTGAGGATATATGGGCCATTCCTAGCTTCACTTTATTTTAGAGGATAATGGTGCAAAGGATGTCTCTATCTATTGTTCTTAAGAGACTCCTTTAAGTGGAGAAGAAAGTGTTGCTGTAGTGATCTTTAGAAGGTCCTAGAAGGATAGAGATGAGTGTTTTTAGTTAGAACAGACATGTCCAGGTGGAAAATATGTTGTGATAATGTGATGATGTTGATAGCTGTATATGGTTAGTCTACAAGGTTAGAATGGGTGTTTCCAAGTGGCATAATGAGATTGATGCAATTTCAAGATGATATTTTTGAATAGAAATGTATATTGACCTATTCTAGCATGCTCCAGGTGGGTTTGTGGTGTGAAGGTACATTGAAGTCAAATTAGATATTTTTGTTTACTCTTGGGTTTCCTAGCTTGTGCTTAAGAGTATGCAGGCCTAAAAATGGGTTCTAGGATGTATGGATTACCAGAGGTGTGGAAGATCAAATATTGGTCTATAATTTTGTAATGGATATCTCCAAGTGTGCAAGAAGTTTCAAGAGTATACATTTACTAGAAGATGTCATGTTGACCTCATTTATTTTGAGATTCTAGGGTTTTGGGCTTTACTAGAAAAGTGGTTTGCCTTGTGAATTGAGATTTAAGACTTATTAATATGTTTAATGGGACAAATAGGTTTTAAAATCAAGTTTCACAAATATTTTAAGGTTTGTGATTCTCAAGTTATTCAAAAAAAATTCAGATTGGAGGGCTAATTAGGTAGTAGGTTTGTGAAGGAAGTATATTGTAGAGGATGATCTAGGTGTTTAAAATTGGTGTGATTAAAAGGGAATATAAGAGTACTATAGATATGAATTTTTATGTCTTTAATATGTATCTACTGAAAGGTGTGGGCTCTACAAGTTCTAAGTAGGGCTACAAGGAGTCTAGACACGCTTAATGTGAAGAAGAGTGCTTTTTGATTAGTTTTTCCAAAAGATAAATGTATGTTTGTTTAATGTAGATTTATTAAGTTGGTTGAGATCATTTTTACTATTTGGTGAGTGGTAATAAGTTTTTTTGGTGGTCCTTGAGTTGGTTTGAGAGAGAAGGCCAATAAGCCTAGATGATGGTTTTTCATGGTGTATGGAGATATGAAGATGCTCAAGTGATGAAATGGATAAAAAATATTAAGGGGAGTCCCTCTTAATTTTTTTTTATTACTTTCCATCAAATTTCAGTGTTTTTTTTGGTTTGTCTTTGTTAGTTGTAGTGCCTAGTTGAAGTGAGTGTTGCCATAGAGCAATAAGGATGTTGTTAAGGCAAGAAGAGGTAGGCTCAAGGTAAGGGGAAGTTTGTATCATATTTATAAGATGATTATATATATTTGGAAATCTTTTTAGGTCCTTAAGAATAGTTGGTGCCCAATTTATCATTGTGTCAAAGGGGGAGAAAGTTCCTAGTTTGAGAGTGCTTAAAGAGAGAGAAGGTGCACTGAATGATATTTGTTGACATCAATGAAAAATGCGGTGATTATTGAAGAGATGTAAATGAAGTAATGATAATTTCAAAGAGGTTTCTTTGTGAGTGGATATTATTATTTGATAGCTTAAATGATAATGACAAAGTGTGCAATGTGCTTGTCAAAGTGTGCTTGAAGTTAGCTTGGTTGATCTTCAGTTTTAGCTTGGTTATAAATGTTTATGGATGAGTATGGGGTATTTATCATGTTAAATGGGTACTATAAGAGGTGTTATATTATTGGATAGATTTTGTGCATAATTATAATTCATCTAGTAATCCATAGTTTTCATCTAGATAGTTTGGTTCTAGTGGCAGAAAATTTGAGTAGATAGTTTATTGACATCATATTTTCCACATGTGGATGAATTAGGAAGAGTTGGTCATATTTTTGTGATCACATTAGTCCCTATTTTTTTGTGCTAAATTTTAGATCATGCAATAAAGTGCATCAAAATTTGGAAATATTGTCATTGATGTCAAAGGTTTTGCATTATTAGTGATAAAGGCCCCATAGCATTTAATGATGTTTTTAATAGTCATATCTTAGCTAATATGTGTTAATAGTTATTTAATATTAATGAATATATTTTTGGTTGCATATAAGTCAAAATAGTGATCATGGAGAAGTCAAAGAGTCATGAGGTAAAGACAAAAGAGGAATGGGATGCATTTTCTCATGAAGAGCCATCTTGAGGAATTCCAAGAGTCACAATGTGAAGACAAAAGAGGGTATGTCACATTTTTACATGAAGGGACACTTTGAGGAATACAAAAATTCACCAAGATAAAGACAAAAGAGGAAAGGATGTATTTGCTTATGAAGGGTCACCATATGGCTTTTTAAATGCAAAGATACGAAGGGTCATGCAAGTTTGGTGCCATTTTCCATGATGATTGATGGGTCACAAAGGGTGAATGCCAAAGTTCATTTGGAAAGATATAAATAAGGTTTGAGAAGCCATTTTTAATATGCAAGAGAGTGCATGGTTTGTATTTATTTTTGAAGAGAGAAAAATGGGAGATATTGTAGAGTTCTATCATTTGTTGAGTAAGCAACATTGAGAGATAGTTGTGTTTTATACACAAGAGGGGTTGGTTCTCTTGTGGGTTGGTGCTCCTATGAGTTGGTGCTCACAAATAGTTATTATTTTGGTGCACAAAAAATGGGTTGGTGTTTATGCAAGTTGATGCTTGCGAACTTTGTAATTTGAGTTGGTGCTCATTCATATACTTGAAATTGTTCTCCATGGTTTTTTTCACTTTGGGTTTTCACGTAAAAATTTGATGTCTCTCTCTCTCTCTCTCTCTCTCTCTCTCTTGTGTGGTGCATATTATTGTTTCAGTTTTATAGCATATATTGAATATGTGGTTAAGTGGCTAAAGAAAAAAAAATTGATTAAGTAAAAATATATATAATATATTGATTCACCCCCCCTCTCAGTGTATTTCATGCTTAAAAATTGGTATCAGAGTAGGTTCCTTTAGAAAAAGTTTTAAAACTTGAAGGTATATTGAGAAATCATGATGGCTAGATCACATGAAAGTTTTTCTACAAATAAGGCACCTTTGTTTTATGAGACAAATTATGTTTTTTGGAGCATAAGGATGAAGACTTATTTGGTGGCCCTTGGATTCAACATTTGGCAAGCAGTGGTGGAGGAATATGAAGAGCCAAAAAAACTTGTAACTACTTTGGTAGAAAAGAAGGCAAGTGAAAATAATTCTAAATATTTAAATGCTATTTTATGTAGTTTATGTGAATCAGAATTTTTTAAAGTTATACAATATAAATCTACTCATGAAACTTGGGTAAAATTTGAGAATATTTATAAAGGTGATGGAAAGGTTCAACAAGCTAAGCTTCAGACTTTCATCAGATAGTTTGAGAGTTTGAAGATGGAAGAGGAAGAAAATATAGCAAGTTATCTTTTACGGGTTAATCAAATAGTTAATCATATTCAAGGTCTTGGAGAAAAGTTAGAAGAATCAATTGTGGTTCAAAAAGTTTTGAGATCTCTACCATTGAGATATGATGAAAAAGTTTTGGTAATTGAAGAGATGAAGAATTTAGCCAAGTTAAAGATGGATGAGCTACATGGTATTCTTATGGCATATGAGACGTGAACCAAACAAGAGAAACCCTCAAAGAGAGAAATTGCTTTCAAGACATCAACAAAAGAGAAGGCTACTATTCAAGAATCAAGTGACAGTTCTAGTGATGATGAAGATGACAATGGATCTCTATTCATTTGCAAGATAAAAAAGGGCACATGTAAATATCAAGAAAAAATACCTTTTAAATGTTTTAATTGTAAAAAGATTGGACATTTTGAAGCTAAGTGCCTAGAAAAGGGTAATGGTGATAATGAAGAAGGAAAGTCTACATACAAGCAGAATTTAAAAGGAAAATTCAAGAAGGGATTCGAGATGAAGAGTTTGTATTCTAAAGGTCCTAACTTAGTTGAAGATAGTGGAGTCAGTGATTCAGAAGAAGAAAATATTCTATTCATGGCCATACATGAAGATGTCTATATAAGTAAAACTACAGATGATAAAGAAGAAGAACATAATGAAGCCAAAGTGAATTTGGAAGGAGAAATTATTTTTGCCTTAGAAGAGTTAAAAGCTCTTGAGAAGAAGAATCAAAGATTAAAGCTCTATATTGAGAAAAATGAAAAAGAATCAAAGGAAATAATTGAAGATCTACAAGCACACTTTGAAGAAGCCAAGAAGAATGAAGAAGATCTAACAACATAGTTATAAAAAGTAAGTAAATAATGTGAAAGGTATGTTATTGAAATTACTTCTTTAAAAGCAGATCTTAAGAAAATAAATAAAGCAATCAATGATAGAGAAGCTAATGATTCATGTTTTGAAGATAACACTAATATGTTGAATAAGATATTAGAAAGCCAAAGATCACCATTAGATAAGACAGGTATCAAATTTGAAAAATAAAAAGGTGAGGTCACTACTTTCATAGACAAAGAAAAAGGAAAGAGCTATGTTGAAGCTCTTACAAAAGAGGAAATAAAAATGTAAGAAGTTTATAATACAGAAGACATCTCAAACAAAGAAGGTTGGAAGGAATAGAGCTACAAAAAGCAATCAGGTCAGAGATATAAAAATAGGTCCTTTTTATGGTTACTATTTTTATTGTAATGAATATGGTCATAATAAAATAGAATGTCAAAAAAGGACTAATAATTTCAGAAATAAGGAGAAGGAAAGTCATGCAGAGTCAAGCAGAAGCCACAACTTTTTTGTCTTCTATCAGGCTTTAATGAAGAGGCAATAATATGTTACAAGTGTAAAAACTTTGGATACATACCCTGTTACTATAGAAGCATGTTCAATTTAGTCAAGAAGGACTAGATTTTAAAGGCTCTATTCATCAATAAGAAAGTTCAGACAGGTTCATGGCAAAAAAACAACTTGAAAAATCTATGTTGGTACAAACAAATTTGCATGCAAGAAATGAAGAAAAGCCATGGTTCATTGATAGTGGATGTTTGAGGCACATGATAGGAGAAAAAATCAAATACATAAAATTGAAGAAGATCAATGGTGGCACAATGAAATTAAGAGATAATACTACTACCAAAATTGTTGGAAAAGGTACACTTAGTTTGGATAATGGTAGAACTAAAACTAAAAATGTTTTGTATGTAGGTCTTAAGAATAATATTTTGAGTGTAAGTAAAATGTGTGATCAAGGGCACACACTAAATTTTTATTCATAAGGTTGTGAAATTAAGAGAAAAGATTTAGATGTGTTGGTTATAGATGCTTAGAAAATAGGCAATAATTTGTATATGTTATCAGACATCAAAGGTCAAAGATGTTGTTTGAGTCAGATTGAAGAAAGTTGGCTATAGCACAGGAGAATAAGACACATAAATTTTGACAATCTTATCAACATCAACAAGAATAAATTAGTCATAAATATTCCAAAGATTATAAATCCATCTCACACGCTTTGTGAATCTTATCAACATGGGAAGCAGGTCAGATAGTGGTTCAAAATAAAAGAGTACTAGACCACTTAGATGTTAGAGATTTTTCACATTGATTTGTGTGGACCTATGATAACTCAAAGTACTCAAGGTGAAAAATATTTTACGTTGATTATTGATGATTTTTCACGTATGACTTGGGTAATGTTTTTAAATAAAAAATCAGAAAATTTAAGACATTTCAAATCATTCAAAGCATTAGTTGAGAATGAAACCAATTTGAAGATTAAGTGTCTAATATTAGATCAAGGAGGATAATTCATGTCAGATCAATTTATTGAGTTTTTTTGAAGACCATGAAATAAAGAGACATTATTCAACAGTCAGAACTCCACAACAAAATGGAGTAGTTGAATGGAGAAACATAAAAATTCAAGAGATGGTGAGGATAATGCTAAATAAATCCAAGATACTAGATAAATATTAGAGAGAGGTAGTTGCTACAGTAGTGCGTATTCAGAATAGAGCATTATTTAGAGTCAATAGTGACAAGAATCCTTATAAGCTATGGAAAGACAAATCAACAATAGTTGATTATTTCAAAGTTTTTGGTAGCAGATGCTTCATAAAGAGAACCAATGAAAAACTTGGTAAGTTTAAATCTAGAGTAGATGAAGGTATATTTCTTGATTATTCTTGTAAAATTAAAGCTTATAACTCTTATACAAAAGAACTAAGAAAATTGTTAAGATTGCAAGTGTCAAGATAGAAGAAGATGGAACACAAAGAATCAATGATCCAGTAGACATTCTTAAAATCATTAAAGATGAATATTTTAAAGAATCAAATGAAGATGAGAAGAAGGAGAAAAAGGACACCAAAACTCCATTCAAATATGTTCAAAGAAATCATAATGAAAGTGACATCATTAGGGACATAAATGAAGGAATTCACACCAGAAGAATGATGATAAGTGAATCTGAACAAATTAATTTCTCTTTGTTATCCAAAATTTAGCCTAGACATTTTTCAGAAGCTAGACATGATAAACATTGGGTTAAGGTAATGGATGAAAAATTAAATCAGATGAAAAATAATGATACTTGGGAATTAGTGCCTAGACTAAAAGATCATAATGTCAAAGGAAAAAAATGGGTTTACAAAAATAAGTTGAATGAAAATAGAGAAGTGACCAGGAAGAAAGCAAGATTAGTATGTAAAGGATATGCTCAGATTGAGGGAATAGATTTTGAAGAAATTTTTGCACCAGTATCAAGGATAGAGGTATTAGAATGTTTCTTGCATATACAGTGTTTAAAAATTTCAAATTGTTTTAGATGGATGTCAAATCTGCCTTCCTAAATGGGAATCTAGAAGAAGTCTATATTGAGTATCGTGAGGGATTTATTCTCTCAAATATTAGTATCCATCTATGCAAATTGAAGAAAGCAATGTATGGATTGAAACAAGCCCCTAGAGCTTGGTATGTAAGACTCGATAAGTACCTACAAGATCAAGGTTTCAAGAGAGGATTTGTTGACAGTAATCTCTACATCAAAATAGAAGGTGAGCATCAATTGATTGTTGTGGTATATGTTTATGAAATTATTTTTGGAGGAAACATTAAAAAGATGATAATAATTTTTTTTGATAATATGCAAAAAGAATTTAAGATGTCTATGCTTGAATAATTGTCATTTTTTTTAAGGTTGTAAATATTTCAGTCAGATAAAAGAATTTTCATATCTCAAAGAAAATATGCCAAGGAAATATTGAAGAAATTTTGTTTTGAGGATTGTGCACCAGTTGACACACTAATGAGTACAGGAAATAAGGTGAGCAAGGATGAAGATTCACCTATTGCAGATCAATATTTATATAAATATATGATTGGGAGTCTTTTATATTTGACAACATCAAGGCTAGACATCATACATGTAGTAGGTATGGTTGCAAGATATCAATCAAATCCAAAAGATAGTCATGTTTAGTTGGTGAAAAGAATATTCAGATATATCAAGGGGACATTGGATTATGGATTGTGGTATCACATAGGTAGAGATTTCACTTTGGTTGCTTATGCAGATTCAGATTGGGTAGGTTGCTTAAATGACATAAAGAGTACAAGTGGAGGATCTTTCTTCCTTGGTGATAACTTAGTATCATGGTTAAGCAAGAAGCAAAATTTAGTATCACTTTCTATAGCTAAAGTAGAATATATTGCAGTGGTATTGTGTTGTACTCAAGTGCTTTGGATGAAGCAAAATTTAGAAGATATCAAGGTAAAATATGATAAACCTATTTCTATTTTTTGTGACAACATAAGTGTTATTAATTTTTCAAAGAATCTAGTGATGCATTCAAGTACAAAAAATATCCCCATTAGATATCACTTCTTGAGACAACAAGTTACAGATCAACAAGTTAAGTTGGAATATATAATTACTACAAAGTAGATTGTAGATATTTTCACAAAGGCACTACTAAAAGACACATTTGAGTATCTACAAGAGAAGTTGGGAGTAATTTATTTTGCTTCCTGCCATTGAAGATCAACATCAGTTGAGGGGGAGCTAAATGTTAGCTCCAAGTAGGCCCTTTGCCATTAATGTCAAAGGGGGAGAAGAATATAAACATGTATAGGTATAGGTGTAAAAATAGGTACATGGAATACGTACATATTTCTATAGTAAGGGGGAGTTATTGTATATATTTTAGATGGTAGTATGTGTAGTTTGACATGTGTAGTACAAGTTTGAAGATGTGGCAGTTTTAGTTTGAGGTTGCCATTAATGACAAAGGGGGAGATTGTGAGAAATATTATCATTGATGTCAAAGGTCTTGCATTATTGGTGATAAAGGCCCCATAGCATTTAATTGTGTTTTTAATATTCATATCTTGGCTAATGTGTGTTAATATTTATTTAATATTAACGAATATATTTTTAGTTGCATATAATTCAAAAGAGGACCCATGAAGAAGTCAAAGAGTCACAGGGTAAAGACAAAAGATGAATGGGATGCATTTTCTCATGAAGAGTCATCTTGAGGAATTCCAAGAGTCACCATGTGAAGACAAAGGAGGGTATGACACATTTTTCCATGAAGGGACACTTTGAGGAATATGAAAAGTCACCAAGATAAAGACAAAAGAGGAAAGGACATATTTGCTTATGAAGGGTCACCATATGACTTTTCAAATGCAAGGACATGAAGGGTCATGCAAGTTTGGTGCCATTTTACATGAGTATTGAAGGGTCATGAAAGGTGAATGCCAAAGGTCATTTGGAAAGCTATAAATAAAGGCTTGAGAAACCATTTGTAATATGCAAGAGAGTGCATGGTTTGTATTTTTTTTTGAAGAGAGAAAAGTAGCATATAATGTAGAGTTCTATCATTTGTTGAGTAAGAAACATTGAGAAATAGTTGTGTTTTATACATAAGAGGGGTTGGTGCTCACAAATCTTTGCAAGGGGTTGGTGCTCCTGCAAGTTGGTGATTGTGAACTTTGTAATTTGAGTTGGTGCTCATTCATATACTTGAGATTGTTCTCCGTAGTTTTTCCCACTTTAGGTTTCCACGTAAAAATATGGTGTGTGTGTCTCTCTCTCTTGTGTGGTGCATATTATTGTTTCAATTTTATTGCATATCTTGAATGTGTAGTTAAGTGGTTAAAGAAAAGGAATTTGATTAAGTAAAAAGATATATAATATACTGATTCACCCCCCCTCTCAGTATATTTCATGCTTAACATGTTAACATCAATGAAAAAGAGGGAGATTGTTGGAGAGATGTAAATGATGTCATGGAGGTGTCTTGGTGAGTGGATAAAATGCTTTGATAGCCTAAGTGATAATGACAAAGTGTGCAATGTGTTTGCCAAACTGTGCTTGAAGTTGGCTTGGTTGATCTTCAGTTTTAGCTTGGTTAGAGATGTTAAGGGATGAGTATGGAGTATTGATCACCTAAAAGGGTTTTGATAAGAGGTTTTATATTATTGGAGAGCTTCTGTGCATAATTGAAATTCATCTAGTAGTCCATAGTTTTCATCCAGATATTTTGGGTCTAGTGGAAAAAAATATGAGCAGGTAGTTTGTTGACATCATATTTGCCACGTGTGGATAAATTAGGAGGAGTTGATCATATGGTTGTGATCACATTAGTCCCTATTTATTTTGTGCCAAATTTTAGATCATGAAATAAAGTGCGTCAAAATATATATGGGTTCAAATTTGCGCTCCTAGGCATTTTGATATTGTTTTCCCATACTTAGCCAAATTTGCAATATGGTAAGAAAGAGCCAAGTAAGCATTTTGATGATTGCATATCTCACACATGTGGATGTTTCACAACAAGATAATCATATGGGTTTATTCATTTTTATGCCTAGTTGATTTGCATTAACTTTTAGGTCAAGTGTTGAAGTGCGATAAAAGATATGTAAGTGCAAAGTTGGCTTTCCAAGTAGTTTACAATGTTTTCTAAACCATCACAAACCGTCATGTAGACATGGATGAACTAGTAAGTTTGTGAATTTATTTAAGGTATGTATAAGATCAATATTGGTAAAAGGATATCATGGATATTTTTTCTATAATTTCAAGAATCTACCCTAAAATTTTGGGGTCTTGAAGTGTTGTCCAGCTTGAGATATAAATCTTCAAAGTTGCACTTAAAAATAGTGATGGGTTGAAGATCATCAAGTTTATTCACATTGAAGGATGAGGTCATTTGGTCTAGAAGATCCAATAGTGCACATTAAATCATACATTTTGATCCTATGGTGCGTATGAAGTCAACATGTCAAAGGTTGCATGTGTCACAAGCTCGCTAGTTTAATAGAAGATCAATAGTGAATAGTGGTTCATACTGACAAAGATCAATGGTGTGAGAAAAGTCAAGAGTCAACATTGCATGAGAGGATGCCAAGAGGCACAAGCACATGGAATGATAATAAAATTATCAGAAGGCATGCAAGCATGCCAAGTATCATGATCTCAGGAGTTCTGAGATAGATTTAACCATGAGCATTGCTAGTTAAAGACCTAGTTGATCCATAGAGATCGATAGAGCATCTTTAGTCAATATTGTAAGTGTGCACAAAAAGAGGTCAAAGTGACTAAAGTTTAAATTTTGGATCGTAAAGTACTATGGGTTAAAGACTGATCTATTTCAAAGGAGATCAATGGATTGAGTTTGTTCCAAACTATCAGGAATCAACAAGATGAGGACAAGTGTCTAAGGATTAACTATGACCATTTGAATTTGAATATTTGAATTTTTCAAAGGAAAAGACTAATGTCTAGTTTTCATGCCATATCTTTCTATCTATGTAGAATTTGCTCATGATGTAAAAAGTGAAGGTGTAGAGGATTTCAAGGCACATCTATAAATATGAATTTTAAGGTATAATTATATGTTTAAACAAATATATTTATCTCCAAAGTTGACTATGTGTTTGACTACGTTTTGCAAGTAACTCGAGAAGGGTAATTGAACTCATTCTAATTCTATTTCAATGTTTAATGACGAATTAGCTATATGGGAGTGTTTTAGGCTCTACAAGGATGATTTTTTTGCATTATGAAGGATTAACCAATTGTATGTAGTATGAACAAAGGATTAGAAGGTGATTGTGTGTTCATTCATAATGACTATGTGTACAGAGAGTTGTTTGAGAAAATTATGCTTAAGAAAGAGGGTACTGTGATGGTTGTTGGATCTTAAAGAAGACCTATAGATCATGTGGAATGGGTCCATGCATTTGGAAAGTGTTCTTATTTTTTAGTTTGCTTAGAGAAGTGTCAAAAAGGTGAATGGGTCTCCATAGGACCTAAAAGTGATTTAGGCCTATTTGAAAGTGGATTGTGCTTAAGTGTGACCCATGTGAGGTGCCTTAAGGATGAAGGTATGTTTTTTGGCTAACAAAGAAAGATTTTGGACTTGATAATTTATGATTTATCTATATATAGTGAAACCAAATGTGTTGGTTTCTATAATTTTGTGAGATAAGTGCAAGGTGCATGTGAGAGTTGTGGAGCGAAGGAGAGGTAGATTGCCCAGTTGGATGAGTCGATAAGCAAATTAGATTGATGACTATGTGTATGACCCATAGGTCATATTTTTGATGTCAAAAAAGTGCTCTTATAGTTTGAAGATATGCAAAAAGGTCTGAGTGTGTATATGAGGATAGTTTGAGTGAAGAAGGAGAGAGATTGTGACATGCCTATGTGAAAGGCCTGTATGAGATAGAGAGAGAGTTTATGAAAGGATTAGATAAATAGAGATCCATAATAAAGTATTGAAGACATCAGTTCTAAGGTGAAGGACTTCAAAGGATGGTCTAAAGGATTTGATCTTCCTTAAGGGCAGTTGTTCCTTATGAAACAAGTGTTTCACTAAATACCTTTGGTTAGGAAGATATGATCCATATCTTGTTTGTAATTTATTATAGAACAATAGTCCATGTGTTGCAGACTTGAGAGTGGGTTTTATTCCCCATGAGGGTTTCTCATAGGAACTATGTGTTATGTGTTTGATCTGTGTATGCATTGAATGAATGAGCTCTCTTGTTATTGTTGCTTGATGAAGTTGATATATGTTGATTGTTTAATAGTTTGAAAGGGCTGCAATTGTAAATGAAATATTTGGGCTCACTGATTCACCCCTATCTCAATGATTATAATTCTAACATTCAATTCCTCTTGATTACCTTGGGGGACTTGAGGAACTATACGAGGGTTAAGAAGGTTAGGTTTCTCATTTTCACTTTCTACATTTCTATCTGCACATGCAGGTGTATCATTATTGTAAAAACAAAAAAATGAACAATTTTGACAAAAAAATAATATAAATGCAATAAATTCACTAAATTTATTTTTAATTACACTCAAATTTGCTTTCATACCTTTTCTCTTACATGTCATTGTAGATTTTGAGTTAAAATGTTTTTTTTAAAAATATAAGTTGAGCTTTTTACTTGTCTAGTCACATTTTGTGTCGATGCCAAATGAAAGGCAATTCACTAAATTTATTTGTAATTACATTCAAATTCATTTTCATACCTTTTCTCTTTCATGCCATTATCAACTTTGAGTTAAATGTTATTTAAAAAAAAATGAGTTGAGCTCTTTGCTTGTCTAGTTATAGTTTATGTCGATGCCAAATGAAAGGCATTGATGTTTTTTTAATTTATGATAATAGTATTGCATATGAAGTTATAAATACTAAAATTGTGTACATGGTTTTGGCTCAGTAATTATCAAGCCTATGATCGGAGACCATGTACGCACTTTTAAAAATTATGTATGTAAAAATATTGAAATAATTTTAAACATAAAAAGTATCCACTTTTTGGGCCCCCAACTTCATGCACTTACATTATGGTGTATTTATATTATAATATTATCAAAAAAAATTGATTATCCCTTTTAGGGGTCTACACATGTGTTTCACAATTGGTAAATTCCAAGATGCATCAAGAGGCATATAGTCCAATTTCAAAAAATAATCTTAAACTTATTTACTCGTAATTTATTAATAGATGTGTAATTATACAAGGTCTTACTAACCATCCTTGATTGGGTTACTAATTACTACTTAATATCAACTTAATCGAAGTTTGATAATTATACTATTTTAATTTCTAATCAAAAATACTAATTTATTTCTTATGTTTATAGTTCAACATATAAAAATAATAAACATGTTAACTTTCCAATTATTCCAAAGAATACATTCATCTTTCTATAACCAAACAATAACATTATAATTATAATTATCTATAATATCATAGAAAAAGCACCTACAATTTAAGAGAGCTCAACTTCTATGAAACCACCACTTAACTACCTATCCATAAGTTCAGACAAAATACAATTCATTTGGGTTTTAAAAACCCATTTAAGTTCACCACATTTATTAAAGGTTTCTATTAAATATAGATTTTACATTAATTTTACTAATTGTTTTCATATTTATTCCTTTATCACCCTAATAAGGTTTCAATGCTTAAAATACACATTTGAATATAAGTGTTGCATAGTCTCAGATTAGAGGATATCACTATAACATTATAGACTACTTTTTATTGAATTTAGGATCTCATTATAATTCTTTATACAAACAATGATTTCTTTCTTGGATCTCTTAGTAATCAAAACACTTGAAAATAAAATGATCTAGTTCCTATAAGGAAACAATGACAAATCATATCAACCCAAAAAATATGGTGAACCAATTCAATTTGTAACTAGTGAAAATATACCCTTAACTTGCCAAAGGGAGTCTCAAATATTTAAGACATTCTAAAGGTACAATAGATTCATTGACAATTTAAAGGAAATGCTCAAATCAATAGTCATTTCAAAGGTGGCAAGTTTTGAGAGGGAAATTGGCTTATAGATAAGAAAAACTAATAAATAAGTAAATATATTTTTGGAGTATCAATATTATTATTTTAAAAGTAAATGATAAATTTCATAAGATATCTATGTGCCAAACAATTTTCACAAAGTAAAAATATGAAATGTGAAAGATAAATTTTATATTAATATTGGGCAATGTCTATTATGGTACCTTACTTAATCATAATTCTACTTTAAATTAGCAACTAAGAAATATATATGTGAACAAATATACTCACTACTCCATTTTTATTTCCATGGTTGAGTTACAAATTTCAAAGATAACTTAGAATCATGATACTTTTGATACTCTATCACTGTATATTTTATAAATTATTTATATTCTTCTCAAAATATTTGGAATTTGGGTTATTGAAATTAATCAAACAAATATGTTTTAGATTATATATAAATATGTAGTGCATATATATTTTTTCAAAATTTTAAAAAATCATTAAGTATTTTTAGAATTTATTTTTTTAATTTTTTTTAAGTTGCATAGTGGGACACAATATTATACTTTGATGTTATATTTATAATATTTGATTTAAATACTATTCATAATGGAAAAAAAATAAGGGAAGAATATTTTGGGGTAGATATGACAAATAAGTAAGTTAAGTCTACTTGATCAAAAATAGTGTGGGTTTAAGAATAACATTATATTGTGCCTAGATTTGTATCATAAAAAGTTTCAAAAAAGGGACAACATATACATAACTAAACACTACATAATTTTTTTTTCAAGCACTAACATAGGGGCTTTGTTTGGCCTACACAAGGTTAATCTCTATTTGTCCTCCTAAACTACAAGGATCTATGTAAGAATGCTATCATGAAGATATAATAATTTTAGAGACAAAATAAATATCCTATGTAAAACTAAACATGGCCTTGAATATGTGAAAAGATGAAGTTCATTCCATAATTAATTCAATGGTAGTTGAAGCTTTCTTTAGTTGAGAAATTGAATCCATCAACAACAAAATAAAATGTCCTCAAATGATTAATATTTTCAAAATATAATTATACAAGCATTAAAATTATTCCATCATTTTAATAATTTAATATTACAAACAAATTATACATATATACATATTTTCGATAAATACTAAATTTACCCATAAAATTAATCCTAGCACCTGGTCCTAATGCTAAAGGATTCATTGGCATTGATAGCTCAAGGTGATGCAAATCACTTCATGCTACCGTCCAAGCCATCTCTTGAAGCTCGTTTGTATAATTACACTCACCAATATAGTTTACATTCCTCTTCCCCTTCAAACATTAAATGCATCTCCTCCTTATAGTCTAGTTCGACTAAATGGGCATTTTTTTCCATATATCTTGGGCAACTAGAAAAAATGGTGAGCGCCATTGGAGGATTGAGACCAAGCACCAAATTATGCCATTTCCCAGTAGTTTGTTAGCTACAAATATTGATAGGGTTAGCTAGGAAAATATTAATAAATCTTAAAATTTTGTTGTTAGATAACAAGAATGCATGCCCACGGTTAATGAACAAGTTTTAAACAAGAACATAATAAATATTTGAGTATTATACATGGACAAGGGTGGTTTTATGGATAGATTTTAAATCATTGATTAGTTTAGTAATCAAAAAATTTCTTCAATTTGATAAAATTGTTCCACGTGAAGAAGAATTAATAGTTATAGATATTGGGTCATTTTTATTATTTATATACATTTTCCCTTTAAGTATTATAATTTATAATTAATAATTTACAATTTACATATTGGAATTTATATTTTTTAGGTTACAAATAAACATTACTAATATTGGCCAATTTAACCATACTTTGTGGTTAAAATAGTTACATTGGAGCCTCAACAAAGATGGATGGCCTTTTAAACACATACGAGTTAAAAGATATGTTTGATAGTTAAACCCATCCAAATGTTATATATCTAATAAAGATATTATAAAAACATAAAAAACATGCATTTTTTATTTATAAAACTATATGAGTAGCCTCACCTTAAGAAATGAAAGGTTTACATAGGGTTAAAGTGTTTATGTATCTAGTGGGTCCCCTTGCCCTGCTATAATCCTACATAGATTATGTTACTGGGGTAAATACTATTCAAGGAGGTCACCATAGCAAAATCTTAAGTTGACCATTACCAAGTTATCGACCAAACAGATCGAAATAAGAAAAGTGACAATTTCAAATAATCACACCAATAGTCCATATAAGTCCATTTGGTTAGATACCTAATGACTTAATAAAAATAGGTCCTACAACACAAGACACAATGAGAATGACAATACCTATCAACAACATAAAGCAATAAGCATCCTAGGCATGCATATAGATAACAACTACACACACTACCCTATCCAATTGTTATGATTGCAAGTAATACCTAGAGTTAATACATCCTCTACAATTGTCTAATCAAGCAGAACAAAACAAAATTAAGCACACAATCAATCACTCAAGCCCAGATGGTCATTATTCATGCCAAAACAAGGGAAATTAAATGTTTATGTCTAACATGCAGCTAGAATGATCACAAACCCATCCACAAAATTCTCTCTCCACTACTCATAATTTGTATCTAGTTTCTTATCTCCAATGATATTCTTCCTTGCATTGAGGGGGTTGCACCAGTGTTACAAAAAGTTAAATAAGATGACAGTTATCCAAGACATGTTATCAAATCTACATTACACATTTTTAAACAATAAAAGCATGATAAATGACAATAACAATTATTTCCCATAATTATGTAACATCAATTTATCCAAATGATGATTAATTCTATTAATTATATCACATAAGCATATAAAGTAAGATAACAATAATCAACATCTCTAATTACACAAAAATAATTAATATTTATATTGTTAATTATGCTTTGTGTTAACATATAACATTAATTACAAGCAAGTGCCTTCAACATATGACATCAGGGAAGCAAAATGTGATAGCAAATTGCATCAACATGTATGAATTCTTGTGGTATAGGTGAGTGTGTAATTGGCATCCCTCTGCTTGACCTTTGACCTCACTACCTTCCAAGGGAAGTCATGTTGAGATACTTTAATATTCGAAGGAGAAATGGCTTTCGAGAGGTATTATTCTTTTGTTTATATTAAACATGTTTTTCACTAAGGAGACATATTACCAAAAGTATTTGATATGTAAAACACTTTCATATGAGTCTCACAAATCTAAGTGAAAAAATCTACATAGAATGAGTATCACACAATTAAATTGTAAAACACTAATTTATATGCAATTTGGACTTTCCACCAAACTATTTTGGTTTTCCAATACATGATTCATAAAATTAATTATTTACCTTAAACAATTTTTAATATATTTGATAAGACATTTTAAATCATTTTAAACCTAAAAATACAACTATTTTATAAACTTAAACTATATATAACTCTATATATACATACAATGAAAGATATATGCTCATGAAAGATATAACTCTATACATACATACAATGAAAGATATAACTCTCTATGTACATACACTAAATGATATATACTCATGAAAGATATAACTCTTTATATACATACATTTTAAGTAGACTATAATATATATAGAATGTCTACTATGAATTATATGCTCATGTTAGTATATGAAAGATAATGTTGAATAAATAATCGTGATTAAAGTTTTATAAGAAAGTTTTAGTTCCTTCAAAATGTTTCAAACCAAATTTAATTTGGAGTTCATTGTAAAGCACAAAAGGCATCTCAAGGAGGTTGAACACCTCAAGAGGGATTTGGTAAGTGTGTATGAAGATGTTTCGTTGTGGTTGTTGAAGGCTCCTCTCTTTTAGAAAGGAAGAATGTTGGCTTTTCTATATGTGAATTGCTCTTTCTTTTTTACTCAATGCTCTAGTGTCCAATAGTTTCGATAGTTTTGTGTTTGTTAAGTGTAAACAAAGTCCGTCCTTTGATTCCTTATGTTAACTTGTGGTTCTTTCTCTTTTATATCTTTATTTATTATCTGTTATCTAAATAACACTGATGATGTGAAGTTT
Organism: Torreya grandis; assembly: GCA_037957365.1. Lineage (NCBI taxonomy): Eukaryota > Viridiplantae > Streptophyta > Pinopsida > Cupressales > Taxaceae > Torreya > Torreya grandis. The sequence goes on along the minus strand of JARHVA010001828.1, from coordinate 787,252 downwards.
TAATAAATACATATGACTCTATTTTGAATGGTCTAATATTTCTTAAGAATTATTATGTCTTGGGACCCATTTTTATCATTACCTTTACAATAAAACATTATAATTTATATATATAATAACATTATGAAATAAATAAAAATAAAATCCATCATTTAATTTCTTATTATAACTTATGATGCTTTCCCTTTTCTATCTTTATTTATCATCTATTATCTCGATGACAATGATGGTGTGAAATTTTAATAAATACATATTGACTCTATTGAATGGTGTAATATTTCCCAAGCACTGATCGCTGTTATGTCCCAGGACCCATTTTTGTCAATATCCTGCAGAATAGGATGCCATAACGTATCTAATAACGCGTAATGACGCCACGAAAGAGACGAAATTTCAAAGCGACTAAAACATTTAAGGATTTACGTATCAGTAGACAAACATTTGCTTATGAATATCGTGGAAGAAAGTGAGCATACACTCTTTCAGCCATTGATATCTGTGTTAAACTGTCACCCAAGTCTCCAAACTTGCAGTCACAAAACACGACTTTATGTTCTAACATATAAGAAAAATGGTTGTCGGCAATCTAATCAATTAGAAAATTTAAGTTCTCCCATAAATCGTTGGTGCTTGGGACTAAATTTGATGGCCGTATGACTGTTTATATGTATTTTTTTCTTTAAAAGTACAGTCAATGTTTTTGGTAGAATATCAGATATAAGGTGAAATTTGGAGTTAACTGTCATTTTAATTAAATTTTATGATAGCTAAAATTGACCATTAAATTTAATTCTCAATTTATGGAAAGGTTTTAACCATATATTTCAGATTCATTTTTTATTTTAAATGAATGAATAAAAAATTTAGAGTTGTAGAAGTAATTTTAAGATATTTAAGAGATTTATCTAATTTATGTATTTATTTAGATTTGAATGGAAGAAAAATTATATAATATTTATATATATGGATATTATATTAAACTCTTTTTAAATACACGTTTGTCCTTTTTTAAACTTGTAAAGAGGTAAATCCACACACTCTAGTAACCTTTTTTTACCATCAACAATGGGCATCCACCAATTGATTTCAATTATTTAGGCTCGTATTTGTAGACACCTAATTTTAGCATGGGGGTAGTTATTAGTTATAAAATTTCATTATTGTAGGGTACTTGTGTGTTTGTTGATCATAGATTTAGATCACATTGATATTAACACATTTTCCCCAGGTTTATGGTTATTCCCTGCCTTTTTCCCTCTATTCCTTTCTCATATTTCTCTCTCCTCCCCCTCTATATCTTTGGATTTTCTAGATTTTCCTAGAACATAATCATATAGTTTGGGCACCTGGAAATGTACAATGTATAGCTATAAGACCCCAAAAATGTACAATGACAATTATAGGTTTGGGTCCTTTTGACCTTTATTTTAGGTCACGTATGGATTGTGAGTTTTCCTTTGTCGACTTTCTCACCCATTGTATGTTGGATCGCATGCTAATAGGGTCTTAATTTGAGTTCGAGAAGTCTATAAGTACCACAAGTGCATTAAGGCATGTAAGACATCAAGACAAATCAACACCACACATGCAAGAATATATTGTGAATGTACCAAAATAATTAATTCAAACATTTAGAGCATACATTCAAGAATATAAGTAGATTTGAAACATTTATTACTCCATCATGCATTCATTATATCACCAAAAGTCATATACAGTAGACACTTCATCATTAGACTGCCTAGCTTAACATACATGTTATACTTGGTGTGTTATTTTCAAAATTGTATAAGTATTATAAAGGCTTGATAAGAATCAATCTAAATATAACACATGCACTAGAATACATCACTACACTGCCTTGCTGAACATTCATTATACTTGGTGTGTTGTTTTTTAAATTGTACAAACGTTCTAAGGAATTGTTAAGAATCAAGTTAATGACAACACATGTCCCAAAATACATCCTCCATTTTTTAGGGTTTCTAGACATGGTTGCCTTATTAAGATTTTAAAGAAGGAGATCATTTTTTACAAATATGTTTATAATTTCAGAAAAACAAACAAGGTTTTAGGAATCCCAGAGCTGATGAGTATGGTCATCAAATTTGTTTCTACATATATGCCATTTACCAAGTCCAGGCTCATGTTTACTGAAAATATTCTAATCTTTCGACAACATCCAGATGGACATAGGAACACTCTCTATTCACCATAAGTTTTATGTATTTACTTTGCCTTGATGTCTAGAGCTATCCTATATTATCTAATTATAATGATTTCCTTAAGATTTACACAAAATTATAAATTCTTCTTGAACACTCCCTTGTCATTTATTACAATATGCATAATTATTTATGTAGTTCAAATTTGATTTTACTATTTTAGGTATGATTAGAGTTATTTACATTGTTTATTAATAAATGTGATATAATTTGACTCAGTTCCATTTATCCATAAAACATGTTGGTGACCCTGCATTGTCTTGTATATTTTTTTAGCCTTTTAGGGTTAGATCTTGCTTTCATTATGATAGATCTAATTATTTTAGGATTTTTTTCATTTTATTTGTTCAAATCCATTAACACTTGGTCTTATGTGTTACATTCTAAACACTAGAATAATTTTCTTGCATATTGTTCAAACCCAAGAGTCTTTACATGTGTGTGTTTTCAAATATTATGTCATCCAAAGTAATTAGATCTAAGACTCAAATTAGGAGGAAGATAGTATAAATTGTGACATGTTGATTTTGTTGAAATTCATATGGTTAATCTTAAAGTTTGTTTGAAAAATAAAACGATATTTACAAATTATGTTAGTATTGGTCCTAGTGTTGTATTATTTTTGTTGCAAATGATGTTGAGATGATTTTGAATGGATCCCAAGTTGAAAATGATTATAATAGTGACCCCAAAAATGAATCCAAAAAAGTAGAAAGTCTTACGCACTTTTCCTTTTCTCTCTTATTCTTCATCCGAAGTTGTTCGTATTTTCTTATGTTTTTACGTTTGTCTTTTTTTCGCTTTTTTTTTTAAATTTTTTTTGCTTTCATGATTCATTAGTTTCCTTTTTCAAGCTTGTTTTCCATTAGCTCTTTGCTTCAGAGTTTCTTGTTTCTTGTACCTTTTTGGTTTTGTCTCTTATCCCCTCATGGACCCCTTTTTATTGTATCTATCATTTCTTATAGATCTTTTCAGTTGTCTTCTTGTTTTCCTTTCTATTTTTTTTATTTCCCTTTCCTTTGATTGCTTTGTCCCATCCCAAAATTATGCACTAACTTTCACAGGATGATAACTCATTTATTTTCATAACATGCCTCTAAGCACAAAGAATTTTGATGGAAGTTGTAGGTTATTAGGTATCTTTTTCTTTACCTCTTTACCCTTTTGCCTTTGGATATTTTTCTCCTTGATATGATTGGTTGTTTTCATTTTTTGTTTCATGTCTTTTAAATTAAATTGAATTTATCTTGTTGAGTTTTAATAAGCACATAGTTGGCATATTATGACTATGATAGGGTATGCTATATGGTTTTAACCATTTCGCTATTGATAAAGGTTATAATTTAGCTATTACTTATACATATGATATTAATGATATTTTCAAGATATAAGCATGATTTACATGTAATAGGTGCTTACATATGATAATGGATTCACATGAGGTTGTGTGCACCTCTCATGTTCATTGTAAGTGCATTTTATGTTGCATCTCCTAAAACCATTTCAGGGTTTATCTTTTGTGATTTCCTTTGTCACATTGAGCTTTCAAAAGATCTCATATATTTTGGCCTATCTCTCCTATTACATGTCTATAACATCTCCACTCGGATCCACTTAGAAATACATGTTTTTTTTTAAAATTTAAATAACGTATTATTTTATTAGACTTCACCATGAGAATCTAAGTAGTGATCTAGAGAAAACATTCTATATAAGCCAACTATAAAATAAACATGTGACATTTATCCATCACTGATCACTATCATCATGTAAAACACATCATAACTGAATATAGAAAGTAATTACAGATGTTCAATCATGGCTATCAATGTATAATAAGTAAATAATTACATCTCATCAGGGATAATGTTTCAATAATAATAAATATAATACAATATACAAGATACAAGGTACATGACTCCACGGAGCATGAGTTCCCCGAACTCTAGTATCTATGGCAATCTCAAGTGTCACCTCCAAAAAAGTATTGCTATGAGGAGGGAGAGCATCCCCTGAGCACTTTTCCACACCAACCATAGACATTGATCCCTTGCACAATCCCCCTACAAGGAATGACCCTCCCTTCATTCATGAGTAGATAGTGATGGTTCAGAAAGCCAGAGAGACAAATTAGTACCTATGTGTTGTATAATTTTTAGGAACATGCCATGTACCATAAATAAATCCATTCTAACATGATATTACACAAACATATAAATCATACATATGAAATGACAATATATAACTACCATTACTTTGGCCAAAATTTTAAATAGTTATTGATATCTAGGATCAAATAATTTTAAACACACCACTTCATCGGATTACCTTCATCTGATATTGGTGATGCCATCAAGCTAGTGAAGTCTGTTTCACTACTTACTCAGTATCAATAATGTGAGATTTGGTTAACATAAATATAACCAATAGATTCATACAAATTATTTCTTAATTGCAAGCATAAAACATGCTAAATATAGGAATAATCAAAATGCATACATTCAATCCATTGAATGTATGAATGAATCTCCACAATATCATTTATCACATAAATAATAAGCAAACAAATATAGTTTATACCAATCAGGTATAGTTTATGTTTAGAATGCATAATCTAATCTCCATAAGTAGATTTAAATATATAGTACAAGTAGTAATAACATAGTCCACCATTTTATGTACACACTACTTACTTTCAATCAGTCAGTCATAATATTTGCAGAGAATCAGGTAACTCATAAACTAGTTATAACATAATTTTTCCTTTAAATAACTCATTCCATTTCTAGGAGACTGTTTTCATATGGTTACATTTTTTGGTCCCTCAAAAACCTTATAACTTATTTTAACCATCCATTTAGCTATAACTATAGGCATATGACCCAATAAACCTATATATGTAATATTTTCATATGGTTACTTAAGTTCATGTATAAATATATTTCCTATATATGAATAATTGTAAAACATAATATGTACCATATATAAACATACAAATGATAAATGAATACTATATCAACGGTCATTTATATTTTTTAATCAAGAAATCCATATGATTTTAACAATCATTATACTTTCCTATTCACAAAATATATTGACTATCTTTATAAGATAAGGGATTCAATAATGTAATACTCCTTCATGGTTTTTATCCATAACTAATAGATTTTTACCATGATATATTTACAATATATATAACATAATTTCTCAAGGAAACATAGTTTTTCATATTATAGTTTGCATATAAGTGTTTGGCAATATACGAATTGCTCTTATATGATACACAAAAATTACATCAAGTATACAAATATACAAATCACTAAAGTTGTGAAAAAATACTAGTCTAAATCTATGCTTATAGGCATGCATCTCAATGTATATATACATATAAGTTATATATGTATACACCCTTGTACACATTAATATACTCATGGTACATATCATACACAAGTTTACAATGGAACAATATACAATACAAAAACCAATAATTCATAATAAGTATTTGTGGTCCATGGTATAGTATAATAATTATTTACAATACACATAGTCCGTAAATATACTAACCATTAATGAAAAAATCATAGCATATACCAACTATTAACCACTAGATAAATATTTAGTAATATATTGAGAGTTACGTTATCTAGTCATACAAGTATACTTATGAGTGAAGAGTTTTATATTACGTATATAAAGTTTAGAGGATATAACCAATATACTATTTAATATATTCCTTGTACCAAATGAACTCATACCTATATGTAGTCAATTTGGAGTATAATTACACATAGTATCTAGAATTCCATAATTAAATATATAGCTGAACTTGATATGGTTTTTTTTAGTTTACTCTCTCAGTTGAAACCTTTTTCATAGTTTACTGTTTATAAACATCGTTGTTAAATATATATCAATTCACTTATAATTCCTCATAAACTTTGTTAATGTCTATGTTAGTTCTCATGCGGTTTCATGGTTTCATATTAAGTATTCCGAGTTAACATTGCTCACACACATATTATTGCTAGATATATATTATCTAGTTATATATGAAGGTAATCTAGTTGATTATCAAGATAATCCAATTAACTCTATAACATTAACCAATATAAGCTATCAATTTATTAAATTACTAACATTATCTTTCTTATACCTGAAATATAACCCAATAAAGGATATCTTATTTTATCTACATAGTGGGGAGTATAAAACTAAGTAATAGAGTTAACTCATAACACCAACATTCATAAAGATAATACAATATTATCAACAATATAGGATAACAAGACAACATTTTGTGGATATCTGCATATGAATTTTCATAAATACTGGTAATATATAAGTTGTGATAATATAGATACTCATATTATCATTCCATATGTATTAATACACATATATCATAATATAACATGTTGTTATTATATTGCTAGATATTATCGCTAATAGATATATTGATATTTGTGTGACATCGTATGTCTAATGGTACATGTTGTTAGAATATCATGTATCATTTATGGTACATGTTGTTTTTAATCCTAGAGTTTTGTTGCATTTATAATAAAATAATAGTTGGTTTGTTTATACTAATACTAATTTGTTTATATTGACATTGCTAGACAGATGATATCATTTTCATCACATCACATTCTTCCTGTAATAGACAGATGATATACTAACACAATTTGTCAAGTTCATCTTGGACCAACAGCCACAGGCCATACATAAAAATTTAGTTAAAAAGAAGTCATGAAATAACTAGAATTAATGCCATTTCTGACATGATGTTATATAATAAATTATCAACTAAATATTATAATAAAAATAAGTCATCATTTGGGTAAGAAAACTAACTTGTATATAATGTTGAGCATTCTTGTTCTTCTTTGACATAGTAAAGAGCATCTGGGGTGTTTGATCATTAGGGATGAATATGCAAAAGATCAAAATTAGGCAAGATCAATTTGCATCCACCTTAGCTCTAAAGTCCTTGGGAAAATGATCTTTGGCATTCCATAGAGAATCAATGTCATCCCAGTTTAACATCAAAATATTGAATCAAATTAATGATGCATTAAACATCTGCTAAACATCATCTCTCCCCATCTTGTATCATAATCTAGATTAATGGACTCAAGGACTATGTCACCATGAATGTCATATTGGATCTAAATTTTGGCCACATCATAATCTGCCATCCATTGATCAAGAACTAGATAAACACTAGTGGCCACATGAATAGTGATGAACACATGATAGAAGTTGCATGTCCTAATTGTCTCTCTCACGTCTTTCAAAAATTTAATAACATAAAAATGAAATCTTGGCCATTGACTAAGGATGGTGATAAACAGTCAGAGGTTTGCCCATCCAAAACCTGTTGTGAATTATCCCTTAGTGGCCTATGTTGCCAAATGCCTATGCCTTCCTCTTTTTATATTCAGTTTACTCAACTCCTCTTATTATCCTCTATGATCTACTTCCTTTTCACATCCTTCTCCTCTCTCTTCCATGCTTTCCTATATTGTACCTCCTTTTCTCCTTTATTTTTATTCCTATTTGTATGACTTAGTTTTTTAAAAGTTATCCCATTTTTATTTATTTATTTATTTTATTCAATGATTTTTCTATTTTTTTATGTTTTTCTCTTTTTATTTTTATTTCCTTTTTCCTAATTATATACTTTCCATAATCTTTAGTTAATCCATATAATGATATTCCTGAATATCATAAAGATAACTAGTTAACATTTCAAAGATATGAGGGTTAGTTTAACTAAGATAGTACTAGATACTTATTCCCACATATTTATGTCCCCATAACATTGACAATCATGACAAAAACACATAGTAATATTATACATTTAAACCTATGCATAATATACACAACACAATCAGATGACGTTAATTCCACATAGGCATAAATATGAACTAATACATAACTAGTATGTAATTATATAAATGTAGATAACATAAAAAATACACTAACGCTATCCATTCAAACTATGCATTTAACATGTACTTTATAATGTGGTGTGTGTAGGGTTATATCCATTCCTTTGTCTCCCTCTAATACCTCCATCTATGTCACCCTCTTCGATGATGCTCTCCCTCCATCATGCTCTAAGAGATTAATTTCTCTTGTGTCCAACTCATTATAAGTAGGTAGTTAGTCCATAACATCATGATATGTATGTCATAAAATACTACTGAAGTAACAAGTCAACATGATTCACAATGTAAATAACATATACTATAGCTAACTCATAGCAATGAAATCATGTAATTAAAGTAATATTCAACTGTCCCATAGAAACATTTAACTCATAGCTTAGTTATTAATAATCAAATAAAATTATCAACTATATAAATTCTATAAATAATCAAGTAAATTTACTTAGCAAGAAATTAGGATGTAACATCCTTCCCCCCTAAACCTGGTCATTGCCTTGATGACACTTATTCAACATAAGTTGTGAATTAACAACATTATTCAATAGAAAAATAACATAGTATGAATTGTCAAATTAAGCAAATAAATGTGGAAATTACATGTATAACTCATCAGAGTCCTCCCATGGAGCACTATCCTTAGATTATTGGTTCCATAATACCTTGCATTGTGACATCTCCCTATTATGCAAATGAAGTTGTGAGTGTCAATTACTTTGATTGGTTCTACCATGACCACCCCAAGGTCTAGAACCTTTTAAGGCCTTCCAATCTAACACATGTGAAGGATCAAATATATACTTTTTAAGATAATAAATATGGAAGACATTATGTAATACAGCTAGGGATAGTGGCAATGTAAGCTTATATGTTACAAGATTGACCACTTATAACACCTTGAAGGGTCTCACATATCTCAGTGATAATTTAATTGACTTATTAAATTTAATATTCAACCATAAACACCTGAAATAATCACAAAATTCAAATACAAGTGGCCAGGGAGAGTTCCACAAAACCTTCTAGTGCTTATGCATACCTTTCTATCCTATAGAGTGTTTTTCTCATTCTTGCAAAAAGTGTTTAGAGAACTTGGCAAGAACAATGTGTATAAGTCAATACCATTGCTACTTCATGTAGCCCCTAATAAGTATGATGATGAATATGAATTGTAAATAATACATTTCCAATGTATACAAAATTAGGGAATAAACATTCCTTAGTATACATGTGTCTAACCATATGACTAAATTTGACAAATCTTACTTGTCAAATCCTAGATTCAACAAGCTACCCTTGTTGGATCCAAACTCAGTAACTATCGAGTCAATGTCAGACTAATTAGGATCCACTCTCATTTTTTAGTACTCACGTTCCTAATTCACCACTTGTCCCTTAGGTCTCCATGACTTAATGATCTCCAAAATGTGCACGTAGTTCATTGAATCACAAATACATACTAAAAGATCTTAGAGTTCAACGATATACAAAAAATAGTCCAAGATATATCAATATCCATCACAAAAAATCATACAAACATTCCATAATTAAGTTGCAATAACTAGTATCAAATTTAACAACTTAACCCATCTCTGTTATATTCATAGCTAAGAAGAAAAAATGTTAAAATTAACATAACAAACAAAGGCCAAGGATCACATTGTCCTTACAACCTTATAAAAGGAACAAGTGAGATAATGCCTCTTGCTTACTAGGCTTGTTACATAACAAGTTATAGGCTTATCTTAACTCCTTGGACTAACAAGATGTTTCGTACATCTTATTCCATACTCGTTATAGGCAAAACGTACACATATGACTCAACAAAACAACATGTTTTAAGCAAGATGAGAGTAATATCAATCTAATAAAGGGTGAATCATAACATAATGATTATATTCAAATTACAAATCTTAATCCATAATCAATATAAATTCAAGGTTCACCAGTCTATGTGGTCAAAGTTCACAAGTTTAGATAAAGTAACACTAGAAGGTGTGACTCTAAAAATACACAAGAGAAAAGTAGTGAAATAACACCTCAAAAAAAAAAATCTTAATTACCCTCACATGGTTGTAAGAAAATACTATAACCCAAGTTGCCAAATCACACACACTTACCAAACATGTAAGCATAGTTTCACAACCTATTTCCACAACTTGAAGGGAAAATATTAGCCACATAGATACATCAATCCATTCCATTCCTACAACTTGTATATTAACAAGAATTAGGAGACACTATCCCATGAACTCCAGGGAATATTATCCAAACAATAATTTAGAAAAAAGTTTTTGATTAAGGAAACACTTAAACAACATCATGAAAATATGAATCCATTAAGTGGGCTTATAATAATGTCAAAGGAGGGTGAGAGAGTAAAAAATCAACTCTAAGTTAGATATGTGAGATGACACCTCTTCCTAATCCACATAAACATATGGGGTGCCAATCCATGAGAAAAATCGTAACACATAAGAATCCTCAACAAAGATAACCACACTCCACTACAAGGAGAATTCCCATCGCACTAGGTGGTGCCAATCCATAAACAATCTTTTAAGATTCCTTCCCCTGGGGTTAATGCACATAAGACACAAAAATATATCTAAGATGCACATATTCTTAAGTGAGAAGCATCTTGTGCTTGTTAAACATTCACAATACAAAACACAAGTGATGGAGGTGACTTCATTACTAAGTAAGGATGTAATCATTCTTGAGGTGTTTGATCTAAGTGATAAAAAATATTGTAGGAATATATTGCTCATGACTCATGAACTATGATATGCACTCACCTAACCAAACATTGTATACAACCATTACCAATAAGACACTCGATAAAACAATCCCTTTAACAACTCTAAGAGGGTATGAGTGGTCCTAAGGGTACACACTCAATGTACCACACAACATTTCATCCACAAAGGTAAACATAATTCCAATATTTATGGATGTATGCTACCTAAAATAGTCATCGAGCCATACATGAGGATAAACTAAATCTCATAACTCAAATCATGGTGTAGCATGATTCTCCATTAAATCACTACAAGTCCAAAATACACTTCACTTAACTAGTACCGTACTACATGTGCTCTTGCATACTGAGGGTTTTCATACTCAATAAGATGATCTTCATGTTTATCCTAGTGTACTTATTCTTGATGCCCATGAACTTCTAGATCTAGGATTGAAAATTTATCCCTATTTTTATTCATGGTTATGATAACATAATCTAACTTTGCTGCTTGCTCAGCTACAAACCGATTAGGATCAAATGGAGGGTTATTGTCATTGACATTTGAAAGACCCTATCTTAATACTCTATATTTTAATCATTCTTCTTTATTATAAAAAAAAGGATAAAAAAATTCCAGTGGACTCATTAGGTCCTAGAGTTCGAGTCATAGCTTTGACACCACATGTAACATCCCCATTGAGATCCAATTAGAAATACATGATTGCTTTATTTAAACAACATATTATTTTATTATACTTCCTCATGAGAATATAAATAGTGATCCATGTAAAACATTATATATAATCCAAATCTAAAATAAGCATGTGGCATCTATCCATCACTAATCACTATAATCATGTGAAAAAAATCATAACTGAATATAGAAAATAAATACAGATATCTAGCCATGACTAGTACAGCCATAAAACCATGACTGTCAATGTATAATAAGTAAATAATTATATCTCATTAGGGATAATGTTTCAATAATAATAAATATAATACAATATAAAATATACAAGATACATGACTCCATAAAGCATGAGTTCCCTAAACTCTAGTATCTATAGCAATCTCAAGTGTCATCTCCAAATAAGTATTATTATGGGAAGAAAGAACATCATCTGAATGCTTTTCCACACCAACCATGGACCAATGATCCCCTATATAATCCCCCATTAGGGAATGGCCCTCCCTTCATGGATGAGTATATAGTGATAGTGTGGGAATCCAGAGAGACAGATTAATACTTGTGTGCTATATGATTTCTAAGAACATGCAGTGTACCCTAAAGAAATATATTCTAACATGAAAAACATAAATCACACATATAAAATAACAATGTCTAACTAACATTACTTTGGCCAAAGTTTTAAATAGTTATTGATCTTTAGGTCTTAATGTTTAGGGTTTAAGGTCTATCATGAAGGCAATTAGGGTCAATTTGAGATTATTGAGCCTATTTATGACTATAGAATATGGTTTTAGGCTTAATTATCTGTAATGTCATCATAGATTGAGATAATTAGTTAATTAGGGTAATCAGTGATGTGATTTGGGCTAAATCGAGCACTGTGAAACTAATTATTACTCTAAATAATGTTAATTGGGGCTAAATCAACTAGTTTAGGGTTATAATTTATGATTTAGGGTTTAGGGTATAGGGTGAAATTGTAAAGGCAATTAGGACCAATTTGAGCTCATTGAACCTATTTGTGACTACAAAATGTGATTTTGGGCCAAATTAAGCTAATTAGTTAATTAGGGAAATCAATTATGTGATTTGGGCCAAATTAATCCTTGTGAACCTAATTATTACTATAAAGGATGTTTATTAAGGCTAAATAAATTAGTTTAGCATTTATGATTTAGGGTTAAGGGTTTAATGTTTAGGTCTTATCATTTAGAGCTTGGGTCTTAGGGTTTAGGGTACATAAGGTCAAATCACAAAGGTAATTAGTGCTAATTTGATCTTGTTGAACCTATCTATGACTACATAATGTGATTTTGGGCTCAATTAGCCCCAATATCATCAAATATTATGCCAATTAGTAAATTGGGGAAATCGGTGATCCAATTTGGACCAAGTTGAGCCTTATTAACCTAATTGGTTTATGGTTTAGAATTTAGAGTTTAAGGTTTTAGTGTTTAGGGTTAACTATGTAAGTAATGTATAGATTTATAAACTTGTATGCATTTCTATGAATTATAACAAAAAGTACATGCACCAAAACCATTATTTTGTCACATATAAAGTTTTATCCCATGTGTACTTTGCTCTATTTCATTCTACATGGTGCAGGTTTGAATTTTTAATGATTTGATCACTGTCTCCACCCTCAAAAGTTGAGAACTTTGTCTAATCATGATTGAATACATAGTGTAGGTCTATTTTTTAATAATTTGATTGTTGTCCTTACCCTTGAAAGTTCATAACTTTATCTAATCATGGGTGATGAAAACCATACTAGTGGGAAGAAGTTAAAGCACAAAATGACAGAGGAATTATAAGTGATGAGAGAAAAAAGGTAGTGAATACAAAATATTCATGCAAGTAAGTCTACTATCCCTAATGAATTAAATGTCATAAATAATGATGAAATGAATAGTGATATCATACCAAATTTTGATAGTATACCAAATTTTGAAAGTCCAATTATTAATTTTGATAGCATAACAAATTATAATGCAAGACCACATTCAAATTATATGGTTTTTAAATTTGGTGATGATGATAATATGCATGGTGATTTACCCTCTAAAAATGAATAAAATTTCATGGATACACCGATTGGTGAAAGTAACAATGAAGAAAACAATATGGGAACATTGTTCAATGAAGAAACTATTAATGAAGATAACAATATGGAAACACCAAATCAACCAGTTTTACCACTAAGAACACCTCCTAGGATTTTGTGTAGAAGACATATGTATTTAATTAAAATTGATGATTTTTTTAAAAACTAATGCATACAAAAATGTCTGACCACCATATGAGAATAAAAGATGAAATAATTTAGGATTGGCACATGGAAAACTTAAATGAGACTCAAAGATGTTAGTTTTTTGTTACATTGATGAAAGTGCTTAATATGAGACCTACAATGAACACCCTAGGACTAAGAACATCTAATATTGATGGTCAAAATATGACAATTGTTGAAAATTTACATAATACATACCATAAATTAGGTGTGAAGAAACATGCCAAAGATGGTAACGTTGTCTGACACATTATTACAATTTGTATGGTAAGTTTTTAAATAAAGAACACAAACTCCATTAGAAAAAATCAAAGCATTGAACATAAACATAAAAACACTAATTAAAGCAATTGAGAGACATAGAAGACTTGATGTTGCCGATAACAATAAATTTTGGGTATTCTCTAGTAGAATCTCATGAAAAGACAAGGCTATAACCAATGTCCTAAAATATTTACTTGCACAATTTTGGAAAGATATCAAAAGGGTATCACCCAATATAAGATATGTAGTGAAAATAAAGAAGAGTTGGTCTCGTAACTGAGAACCACATTCAAAATATTTTTTGGATATGACTCAAACACAACTATAATTTGATTTTGTACAAAAATATCCAAAAATTCCTATTATTCAGAGATATTTTGAAATTGCCAAACCCTTCAATGTGAAAATAAATCACACACACACCACTTGTTGTAGGCAACATGTTGAATTTTCAATGCATTATGATGTTTTTCTTCATTTTCATTGTACTTTACATACTAACAACATTTTACAAGAGTGTGGAATGGAATATCCACTAAAATTAGTAAGGTAGTTTATTCCAACTAGTTTTTGGGAAATACTAGATGGAATTTTTTAAAGCACATTTGGATGGAACTTTCAACATTTGTGGTGGATTGCCAAAATTGAAAAATTGTACCCATGAGGAAAGTACACATAGAATTGGACAAGAATTCATCAGTTTTAATAAATATAAATCCATGATATATCAATTAAAATATGGAAATGAATCTAAATGGTGTGAGTTTGTTATATAGCAAATACCTATTTCTGAATTTAAGGTCAAACTCAGGGAGGAAATTATCTATGATTATGCAAGGCACACACAGAGAGCTCAATTGCTAGATGAAAAATTCAAGTTAAGAAAAGACATGTTCCCACTTGGTACTATTATTTTAGTGGTTGTATTTTTAGATAATTACACATTGTATCCATAAATGGAGGTTCACTCATAGTACTAAAATTCAGTACAAGTTTCCATTTGTGTACATATAACATTCATGCATACACCTGACAGTATAGTGCATGATTGAAAAATATTAAGGGAGTAACACTTATATGTTAATAATGATAAAAAACATTATATAAAGTATGTGCAAGGTTTTTTTCATATGTTCCATGACAAGCTAAGTGAAAGGAACATTACTTTCAATCAACATTACATCTGATCTGATAAATACAAGTTACAATTTAAGAATGCACATGTGTTATATTGGTTGATCAGGATCCATGTTATCACTAGCATATAACATATTTAGAGTTTACCTGAAACACACCATGGAAAAGGGGAGCATGGTAGTTTAGGATAATTTGTGAATAAAGTGCTTGCAAGAGAGGAGTTGAAGTTTGAAGATGTCATTGATTTGACTGATGCAAAAAATATAGTTGAATGGTGTTATGAGAAAATGGCTTATAGTACTCAATAAAACTCTAGTGTTTGTAGATATTTTTAGTGTATAGAGGAAAAATAATTTATAATCCATGAATATTTTATAACAACAATAGGATTGAATGGGTTCTACTCATTTTGTACCTCAAATGTAGGTTCTTGATAGTTCATATGAGGCACCTGGCATGCTTTTGTTCATCATGCATGGATTTTGTATGGAATGAGTGTGAGTCACAAGAGTGGGTGGATGAATATATTTATATACTTATAAGTCCAATTGAAACATATTAGTTTCCATCAACATTACAACTTATATATATTACATCATCACATAACTTTGACCATGTATCTAATCTAATGCAACTAGGTATGAGATGATTTTTACATTTAAAGTATATATGAAATTAAATTAGAAGCATGTGTTATGTACTAAATTTGATATATATATATATATTTATATATCATTATTAAAGCATTTTTTTTAATGATGCAGTGTATGTTTATGCAGTTATCAAAGATGAGGATAATAATGAGGGGATAAATTACTACTTGTGTTGGTATGTACAGGAAAAAAATTGAATTTTACGGTCATAGATGAAGAAAAAATTTACTATCCCATTAGGTTTGTGATAGTTAATATAATTTTTATTCTATGATATCCTATTAAAAATTCATATGTATGGTTGTTTGAAGACTATGAAATACATAGGAAGATACTCCACAATTCAAATTTTGTTCTTGCAATAAATGTTCATTTGTATAAAATATCAAGGGAGGTCATTAAACAAGACTCTATGAAAGGTTCATGAGTTTGACCATGAATTATTTCTTGTTATTATCAAGAGTATAACTTATCCTAGTGGTTTATTTGATTGAACTCCCAAGGTATGTTAAGTTCTCAAATGCAAATGTGGTTACTTTTATCAAATTTTATTGATTTTTTACGTAGTACATACAAATTTAAATTTAATTTCATACTAACATATTTTTTGGAGGTTATTGGTGAGAAATTATCTTCCACCTTCATGTGGTTGGCATAATTATTATAAAATTCCATATTCTCTAAGCTAATAAAAGCTTTTGATTCATGTAGATGACTAGCAATTTTTTCGTATAAGGAAGGACATTCTTAAGTCCAAAACGGGTGTTCCATATCCTAATTGGGTGTAATATGAGGCAAATAATGTATTCATATAGTTAATTTTTCACCCCCTATGTGGTGGTGATTCCAAGTTTAAGCCATGAGGCGCTAGAGGTGGAGATCTCTAACTATGCCTTAAATGTTGACAATATTTTTTGTCAATGGTTCTCGACACCATAACAGTTAAAAAAATGTGTACCTGCATGGATTTGAAGGTCATGGTGGTATTAAAATATGTAATTTTCATATTTAAAGTATTTTTAAGTGATGTATTTTCAAGCGAAGGTCCCAAAATCTAAAATTTCTACTAGAGCAAATAACTTGTCTCTTAATTACATAAAAATAACATTTCATGACTAATCACCAAATTGTCTGCCATAGATTCATATATTATTTTAAATCCAAGTTATATAGGGTGATATTAGAGGTATTTTAACTACACATGATGGTTCTTTCATTTTATGTATATGACACATGATTTTTTTTTGACGTATGTCTGAAGTTTGCTTTAAAAACTACAACTTTACCATATAGGGAAGGGCATTCTTGAGGCAGGAATGGGTGTTATGTCTCCTAAATAGGCACACTTCAAGACCAATAAAATGGTAATAGAGGTTTTTAAACACCATTGATGTGGTTAGGATTCTATTTTTTAGACACGAGGCCCTGAGGTGGATATCTCTAACTGCAACTTGAATGTTGATAACATTTCTTGTCAATATTTCTCAATGTCAGAATTATTGAAAAATCATGTATTTGTATAGATTCAAATATAATGGTGGTGGTAACATATGTAATATACATATATTGAGGTGTTTAAAGTCATGGATTTTCAAGTGGAGATCCTAAAATCAGAAGTGGCTATTGGAGGCAAAGAACCTATCTCTTAACTGCATAAAATAACATTTTAAGATTGATCACTAAATCGTCTACCATAGATTCATATCTTATTTTCACTCCAAGTGATATAGGTTTAAATTAGATGGATTCAACAACTCTATGTGATAACATAGTGTAAAAATTTAGTGAGAGAAAACATAGCGAGAGAAAATGTAGTGGAGACATAACATTACAGGAGAAAATGTAGTAAGTAAAAAACATAGCAAAATTGAGAATATAACATAAATGTAGTGAGAATCATAAGACACCAAATTTTCAAAAAATAAATAGATAAAAAAGTAATTTCATGAATTTATATTTGTAATTGAAAGTTATGTGCAATGCCTCATAAATATTCCAAGTGATTATCTGATGAATAACTTGCTACTACTCTTTCTATTTTCATAATAGTGTCCCTATATTTTTTCTTCTATGGGGGTCCTTAAAATCCTACTACATACTATTCCATGGTGACATCGATAAGGCTTTGTTCTTATTGTATAGATTTTATGAATTTCTAGAGTGTTGTGTGTTGGCATGTGAGGCACTAGCTGAATCCTCTATGATACCCTTCTACAGAATTATTAGTGCAGGGTAGACTGGTGGCAACGACTTCATAACAATTCCATAGTTCAATTACAAATCTGCCTCTTCTTTGGTTTGTACAGTGAGTTATCTAACCAATCCAAGTGTTCTCACAGTACTCTACAACTTCTTGAAGCTCATTTTTTATTTCTCCATCTGGCCCATCAGGTTTATAGTATGGAGAGTTGCAAAATTCTTGGAATGCTTTAGGCACATGTTCTACTAGAATGTATGCTAGTGCAGCTAACTAGTAGACTTGGAGTGTAAAATTTTAATATCTTTTGTATAGTTTTTGGAGCCCTTTTGCTTGTATTTTTCACCAAAGGCATTAAGGTAGAAGAAACATCCTCTTTGAATACTGTTAGGGAAGGTAACTTAAATGCTTTAATTACAGTTGTTTTGAAGTCTATCATGAGAGTTGATGGCTGCAGGGAGTTATTGATGTCTTTCAATGTTTTGAAAACTCTCTTGTATGTTTTCTTTTTTAAGTTTGGCATTAGAGCATATATCAAAAGTATCACTATATGATTCTTCAAAATATGGATGGTGTATAGTTGATCGAATAGTGGTGGAGTACATTTGAATGTGCCATCTACAAACTAGTCTGGAGTGGCATCCATTTCTTCTAGTATTTTTTTGTGTCAAAAATTATGATAGGATATTTTTTAGGGCTACTATCAAATAACAAGAATTCTTCACCAGCCACAATTTTATTGAAATACTCTAGTATTTCTATTGTTTCTAGAGATGATTAATTCACAGCTATTTTTTCTCTTCTGGTATGACAAATTATTTTTTTAATATTTGTAATTGGTGGGAGTTAACCTACAACTGCATTCGATGCCATGGCCACATTTTTAGCAATAATATGTTTTGGGATTTCAACACTTGTAGATGCTTGTTCTTTCATGTTTCTAATTATTTGCTTGGCTTCTAACTTTGTAATGTTTGCAATGTGATTGTGTTCTTAGGTGACTGTAATAGTATCTAGCTCTATATGGGCACACCCTCTACATTTTTTTATCTTGTTGGTGTATTTTGTGCATCTTTAGATGCATTTTATCTGAGTTTGTGTTCTAATGTATATGTGTGGCCTTCATAAATCAATATTTTTTTCCCTTTCTAGCTTTCCACAAATTCCAATAGCATGATTTATCTAAACTGGACTACAAATATTATTCCCTCTATTACGTATACTGTTTAAAGATTGACCTAATGATCCATAGAAAAAATGGACTACATTTTGGTTAAATTGGACTACATTTTAAAAGGTCTCTACTACGTTTTGAAATTGTACTATGTTTTAAGATACTGCACTACATTTTCTATAAAGTGGAGTGCATTATTAATAAAATGGGTTACATTTTATGATATTACACTGTGTTTTCTATAAAAGAGGACTGGGTTTTTAACTTTGTTGTGTCTTATGGTCTCTGCTTTTAACCTTACTACGTCTTATGGTCTCCATTTTTAACTTTGCTATTTTTATAAAAGAGGACTGTGTTTTATGGTCTCCACCTTGAAAAATTTGATGCGTACTTATATAAAATTTATTACGTAATCGTATAAACTATGCTACATATTGTATAAACTTTACTCCATTTTGTAAACTTCGCTACATCTTTGCTATGTTTTGAATGGAATCCACTTCCTTTTTGTAAATTTTATGGCTCTAAAACTATAAATTTCTAAAACTTGATCACATGCTATATTGAATAAACTAGGAAAAAGCTTTATTTCTATGCTTAGACTATGTGGCAAATGGCGATTATTTGTAATACTATGTTATTAAAAAACTATGATATATAGTGGTGATGTTATCTCCTCTGAGCATATGTCGATGACATTATCACTCACTATGTTTTTACATGCTACTATTTCATCAAGTACCAGATTCAACACACACATTATATTTATTTCCATTCATGTAGATGACTTATAATTTTTGTTTGATGTGTGTTTGAATTTTGCCTTAAAAATTGTAATTTCATCATATAGGGAAGGACCTTCTTAAGGCTAGAACAAGTGCTACATATTCTAACCAAGTGTAATCTAAGGAAATTAAAGTGGTACTAGATGTTATTTGGCACACCCAATGTGGTGGTGATTGCATTTTTCAGCCATGAAGCCCTAGAGGTGGATCTCTAACTATGGCTTGAATGTTAACAACATTTCTTGTCAATGTTTCTCAACACCAAACTATTTGAAAAAATGCATACCTGCATGGATTTGGAGGTCATCATGGTTGGAAAATACATAATTTATATATCCTAAGGTGTTTTAAGTGATGTATTTCCAAGTGGAAGTCAAAGCAAAAATGGCTATTGGGTGCAAAGAACCTGTCTCTTATCTACATAAATATAACATTTCAGGATAGATCACTTAATTGTGTGCCATAAATGCATATATTATTTTCAATCCTAGTGTTCTAGGGTGAAATTTAATGGTTATTTTGGTTCATGTATAATACTTAATTTTTTTTTGATGCGTGTTTGAAGTTTGCTTAAAAAATGTAATTTTACCATATAGGGCCTTAAGGACCTTCTTGAGGCCAAAAAAGGTGCTCTATCTCCTAACTAGGATTACTTCGAGGCTAAAAATGTGGTCCTAGATCTTATTTTTCACCATAGACATGGTGGTAATGCTAATTTTCAGCAATGATACTATGGAGGTGGAGATCTCTAACTGTAATTTCAATGTTGA
Source organism: Torreya grandis (assembly GCA_037957365.1). Taxonomy (NCBI): domain Eukaryota; kingdom Viridiplantae; phylum Streptophyta; class Pinopsida; order Cupressales; family Taxaceae; genus Torreya; species Torreya grandis. The sequence goes on along the minus strand of JARHVA010001828.1, from coordinate 766,369 downwards.
CAACATTTCTTGTCAACATTTCTCGACATTGGACCAATTGAAAAAATGCATACCCACTTAGATTTAAAGGTTATGGTGGTGGAAAACTATGTAATTTTAATATCCCAAAGTGTTGGAAGTTATAGATTTATGAATGAAGGTATTGGAAGTAGAAATATCTGCTGGAGGCAAAGAGCCTATCTCTTAATTAAGTAGAAATGTCTACTAGAGGCAAAAAACCTATCTCTTAACTACATAAAAATAACATTTCAGGATTGATCACTAAATCATCTGATGCATATTCATTTCTTATTTTTGATACAAGGGCTCTAGGGTGAAATTAGACCACTTCAACATGTATGTGATGGTTCTTTGGTTCATGTAGATGAATTATGGCTTTTGCTTGATGTGTGTATGAATTTTGCTCAAAAGATACAATTTTACCATATAGGGAAGGACCTTCTTGAGGTCAGAATGGGTGATCCATTTCCTAACTAGGCATAATCTAAGGTAAATAACACATTCATAGAGGTTTTTCAACACCCTCAATGTGGTGATAATTCTAGTTTTGAGCTATGAGGCCCCAGAGGTGGATATCTCCAACTATGACTTGAATGTTGACAACATTTCTTGTCAATGTTTATCAACATCAAATTTGTTGAAAAAATGTGTATCCACATGGATTCATATGTTTTGATGGTGAGAACATGTGTAATTTTTATATCTAGACATGTTGGAAGTGATGGATTTGCAAGTGGAGGCCCCAGAAGTGGAAATCTATATTGGAGGCAAAGACCCTATTTCCTAACTACATAAAAATAACATTTCAAGATTGATCATTAAATCATTTGTCTCAAATTCATCCGTTATTTTTGATATATGTGTTATGGGGTGAAAGTAGAGGAATTTGACATGCACATGATGGTTCTTTCAATTCATATAGATAACTTATGGTTTTTGTTTGATGAGTTTCCGAAGTTTGCTTAAAAAATTATAATTTTACCATCTAGGCAAGGACCTTCTTGAGGTCAAAACGGGTATTCCATCTCCTAATTGGGTGTACTCCAAAGCCAATAATGTAGACCTTGAGGATATTCATCACTCCCAACATGGTGGTAATTTCAATTTTCAACCATGAGACCGCAGAGGTGGATATCTCTAACTGTAGTTTGAATGTTGATAACATTTCTTGTCAATGTTTTCAACGTCAAAATTATTACAAAAATGTGTATCTGCATGGATTCAAAGATTGTGTTGGTGGGAACATATGTAATTTTAATATCTTGATGTGTTGGAAGTGATTGATTTTTCAACATATTCCTTGTTGTTGATGACCTAGGTTATATAGCTAATTTTAAGGAACTTTTTGAACTCTCTGAGAGTGATGTCGATGTGCATTTAAAGAGTAAGGAAATTTTTATTTTTATTTTTTTTTAATAGCTAACTTGGATATAGATTACGTATCTCATATAAAAATTCCCCTATTGAACTGGGCATTTTAAAAGTTGTTGGTTATTTAGAGTGTCAAATTGTATAAGGGGTTTGGAAATGAGGAAGGTCCTTCTGTTTCTCTGTAGATAAGTCCTAATCAAATTATTTTTAAAGCAATTCATATTGGTGGCTTACTTAAGACTTTCCTTCTGGTAGGTATGATGGTGTCACTGTTGGCATGCTATTGTTATTGATGGATTTGTGTTTTGGTGGATGAAGTGGAAGCTTCCTCTTTTATTTTGTTATGGTAGTTACTCATTATGCATAGTTCCATACTTTCCTTTGCTTCATTTGGTTGAATATACATATAGTATATTTTTACTCTTAGGTGAGAATTCAAAGTGTGATATAGTTTAAGAGTTTTACGTATTGAATTTGTTAATTATGTTTTCAATTTAGAAAATATATAAGGGAAGGGGCAAGAGAGTGGGGGTTGGATTGGTTTCAAGAGGCCCTTATACATATTTTCCAAGCAAAGGCCATAGATATTTGGCTTTAGTGACTCATTCATTTTGTAGTATTACATTTTTATTTCATCAAACAATCTTAAAATCTAGTCATCTACAATCCATTCCAAATTAATGTTCTTTTGAGACTATTAAAAGCTAGGGCTTCTTTCATTTATTTATTTGTTTTTTTTTCAATTTTACATTGTTTTTACTATTTCATGTAAACTTTATTGTTCCAACAAAATGTGTGGCTCACATTTGTGAATATAATAGAGATAAGTTTTAAATTATCCCTGCATTACTCAAAACTGATATCTAGGCAATTTGTTCATTCCAACAATGATAGTTTTTAAAATAAACCAACACATATATTACATACAATATTCTATTAGAATACTTTGTAAATATATTCAACAAACTTGTGTTTCATCTTATGTCATTGAAATATGAATGTGTAATTATGTAACGCCCACCATAAAATCCAAAAGGCATAAAAATTGTGAACATAATAGAATATCCATAAAATGCATGAAATCCATAATATATATATATATATATATATATATATATATATATATATATATATATATATATATATATATATATATATATATATATGTATAAAATATCCATAAAATCCATAAATACAAGTTTAAGGTGAAATGTTTTAAGATATATATATATAACAATATATATCCATAAATGCATACAAAATGTGAACATAATATAATATCATGCGTCAATGTTGTATAGGCTTACAATGCTAAACATACATACATCAAGCCAAATAGGCATACAATAAAATGTCATAAGACATGATCCTAATCATCAAAATGCATCACTTTATTTGCCTTGTTTGTAGAAAGATCTCCTTCATAAGCCTTGCACATAGATGGAGGTCTCTGAGATGAATGACTATAGGTGCTCATCCATTCAAAACTTTCCTATAGCTCAACTTGTTTATATAAAAATATTGTCATAAAATTTACATACTAGAACAAGAAACTTAAAAAATTAACAAGTTACGTTTTAAATGATACAAACATTATTCAAAGATGAACTTACCGCAATCTAGTGGTCATAGTCAATTTGCATTTGGTGGTTAATAGGGTCAATAGTAGGCTAAGGTTGGTGAACATGAGTGTGAAATATAGAACTGATAGGATTCAGAGCCCTATTCATGATAAGGGAAGGGGTAGGAGCCTACACACACACACACGCATGCACGCACGCACGCACGCGCGCACACACACACACACACACACACACACAAAATAAAAATTTAAAATTGGCTCGTAAACATTTAAATCAACTAACTAAATCATTGAAATATAATAACTAAATTTAAAAATTAAATTATCTTGTACCATGTCATGCTTGCTAATCATTTGAATAGGACTAGAAGACATGTCTAGAGGAGTCTAAATAGATATTTATTTTGTGTGTCAGTTATTTGCACAAGTACAGAGGAAAATTATAAAACAAAAATCCATATTTACACTTAAACATTACAGTAACTTTCATACCTCAATTAGTTATTGTGAAAATGAAATCTCAACAATAACACCTACATTTGCTCTCACTCGAATAGATGGTGGAGTGTCTAGTGTGGTCATCAATTGAATAAATAAAATATCATTGTTAGTCACTTAAGCATATATATACAAGCATATACATGTAATGAACCATAATATTAATAAATCATTAAAAATTACCTCTAGATACGTATATATGGGCATAGGATGAGTAACATATGTGATCATATAACATCCACAATCCTACTGTAAGATAAAAAATTACATAAACATTATTGAGATTTATATGAAAAATAATTATTACCTTTTAAATTGTATAAATATTTGAAATTTAACAGGTATTATAGTTTTTTTAACATGTAAAATATATAAGATACCTAAAAATTTGTAACCAAGGTGTCCAGACCAAATGTAGATGACTAAAACACATCAATGAGATCAATATAATCTAGGCCTATGAAAAGACCACCATGAGCGGGTTGCATGAAATACTCCTCACCCTCCTTAGGTCTAGTGCATATAACACCACATGATCTACAATGGTGAGGTCAAGAAACAATGCCAAATAATGGTGATTAGGGTTTTATGGGTTAGGAGGGTTAGGTTTCTCATTTTTACTTTCTACATTTTCATCTGCCCATTAAGGTGTATTATCATTGTAAAAAAAAAAAAAAACAATTTTGACAAAAAAATACAAATGCAATAAATTCACTAAATTTATTTATAATTACACCTGAATTCATTTACATACCTTTTATCTTGCATGCCATTGTCAATTTTGAGCTAAAATGTTAATTTTTTAAAACCCAAGTTGAACTCTTTGCTTATTTAGTCACGGTTTGTGTTAATGCCAAATGAAAGGCATCAAATTTGTTTTGATTTATAACAATAGTATCACGTATGCACTTCCAAAAATAAAAATTGTGTATATAGTTTTGGATTCATAATTACCAAGCCTATGATCTAAGACCGCGTACACACTTTTAAAAATTACATTTACAAAAACATTGAAATAAGTTTAAATGTAAAAAGTATCCATTTTTTGGGCCCCCAACTTTGTGCACTTACCCTATGGTGTATTTATATTACAATATTATTGAACAACATTGATTATCCCTTTTAGGGGTCTAGACACGTGTTTCAAAATTAATAAATTTTAAGGTGAATCAATAGGCATATAATCCAATTGATAAAATAATCTTAAACTCATATACTCTTAATTCATTAATAGATTCATTATTATACAAAGTCTTACTAACCATCTTTGATTGGGTTGTTAATTACTATATAATATCAACCTGATCAAAGTTCGATAACTATACTATTTTAATTTCTATAAAAAATACTAGTTTATTACTTATGTTTATATTTTAATATATAGGAAATAATAAGAAGGGTAACTTTCCAATTATTCCAAAGAATACATTCATCTTTCTATAGTTAGATAGTAACATTATAGCTATTGTTATCTATAATACCATAGAAAAAGCACCTACAGTTTAAAAGAGCTTAACTTTCATGGAACCACCACTTAGCTACCCATACATAGGTTCATATAGTATATAATTCATTTGGGTTTTACAAATCCATTTAAGTTCATCACCTATATTAAATTTTTATATTAGATATACATTTTACACTAAGTTTACCACCTATACTATTATTTTCATATTTATTCCCTAATCACCTTAATAAGATTCTAATGTTTAAAATACACAATTGAATACAAATGTTGCCGATTCTCAGATTAAAAGATATCATTATAACATCATAGATTAATTTTTATTGAATTTAAAATCTCATTATAATTATTTATACAAACAATGATTTCTTTCTTGGATCTTATAGTAATCAAAACACTTGAAAATAAAATGATCATCCATTCTAGCTCCTATAGAGAAACAATGACAAATCATATCAACCCAAAAAAAATATGGTGAACCATCTCAATTTGCGACTAATGAAACTATACCCTTAACTTGCCAAAGGGAGTCTCAAATATTGAAGGCATTCTAAAAGTACAATAGATTCATTAGATCCATTGACAATCTAAAGGAAATGCTCAAATCAAAAGTCATTTTAACGCTGACAAGTTATGTGAGAGAAGTTGTGAGGAAGTTGGTCTATACAGAAACAAAATTAATATAGAAACAAATATATCTTGGAGTATCAATATCATTATTTTAGAAGTTAATGATGAATTTCATAAGACATCCATGTGTCAAACAATTTTTAAATTCATGAGATATCCATGTGCCAAACGATTTTTATAAAGTAAAAATATAAAATATGAAACGTGAAAGATAAAACTTGTATTAATATTGGGCAATGTTTGCTTACAATACCTTACTCACTCATAATTCTATTCCAAATTAGCAATTAGGAAATATATATGTGGACAAATATACTCACTGCTCTCTCTCATTTTCATGATTGAGTTACAAATTTCAAAGATAACTTAGAACCATGACACTTTTGATACTCCACCAATGTATATTTTATAAATTATTTATATTCTGATCAAAATATTTGGAATTTGGGTTATTAAAATTAATCAAACAAATATATTTTAGATTATATATACAAATATATAGTGCATATACATTTTTCCAGTTTTTTAAAAAATCAATAAGTATTTTTTTTCATTTTTTAAAAATGACTGTGTAGTGGGACATAGTATTATACTTTGATGCTATATCTATAAGATTTGATTAAAATACTTTCCATACTAGAAAGAAAAAAGGGAAAGAATCTTTCAGGATGGATATTACGAATGAGTAAGTTAAGTCCACTTGATCGAAATAAATGTGGGTTTAAGAATAATGTTATATTGTGCCTAGATTTGTATCATAAAAAGATTGAAGAAAGGGACAACATATACATAGCTAAGCACTACATAAAATATATTTCAAGCACCAGATCAATATTTGTTTGGCCTACACAAGGTTAATCTCTATTTTTCCTCCGAAGCTATAGGGATCTATGCAATGACGTTATCATAAAACTAGAGTAATTTCAAAGACAAAATAAATATCCTATGTAAAACTAAACATAGTCTTGAATATATGAAAAAAATGTAATTCGTTTCACAGTTAATTTAATGGTAGTTGAAGCTTTTCTCAGTTAGGAAATTGAATCCATCAACAATAAAGGAAAATGTCCTTAAATGATGAATATTTTCAAAATACAGTCATACAACCATTAAAATTATTCTATCATATCAATTATTTTAACATTAGAAACAAATTAACTATGATATATATAATATATATATTCCATAAATACTGAATTTATCAAAAAATAAAATAAAATAAAATAAATTAATCCTAGCACCTGGTCCTAATGCTAAAGGATTCATCATCATTGCTTGTTCAAGTTGATGCCAATCCCTTCATGTTATCATCCAAGCCATCTCTCAAAGCTCCTTTGTATAATTTATCAGAGGGTGTCCCCTCCCATTACACACCAATATCTTTTACACTCCTCTCCCCCTTCAAACATTAAATGCATCTCCTCTAGGCATTTAATTTTATTTTCCATAGGAGGACATTCTTGGGCAACTGGAAAAAATGGTGAGCACCATTGGAGGACTGAGACCAAGCATTGAATTATTCCATTTCCCATTAGTTTGTTAGCTATAGATATTGATAAGTTTCACTAGGAAAATATTAATAAATCTTAAAATTTTGTTGTTAGATAACAAGAAGGCCTGCCCATGGTTAATGAATATTTGAGTTTTATGTGTGGACAATGGTGTTTTATGGATAGATTTTAAATCATCGACTAGTTGAGCAGTCAACAACTTCCTTTCAATTTGATAAAGTTGTTCCACTTGAAGAAGAATTACTAGCCCTAAAAATTGGGCCATTTTTATTGTTTACATATATTTTCTCCTTAAAGGATTATAATTTATAATTTACATTTTGAAATTTATATTTTGTAGATTACAAATAAATATTATTAATGTTAGGTTAATTTAACCATACTTTCTGATTAAGACAATTATTATGGACTCTCAATAAAGATAGGTGATATTTTAAGCACATATAAATTAAAAGACATGTTTGATAGTTAACCCAATCCAATCATTAAATATCTAATTAAAATATTATAAAAACATATATTTTTTAAAAATTTAAAACTATATGAGTAATCTCACCTTAAGAATTGAAGGGTTTAGATAGTGCTAAAGTGTCTATGCACCTAGTAGGTCCCCTTGCCCTGCAACAATCTTACATGTATTATGTTACTGGAGTAAATACTATTCAAAAAGGTCATCGTAGCAAAATCTTAATTTGATAATTACCAAATTATTGACCAAACAGGTTGAAATATGGAAGGTGACAATGCCAAATAATTAGACCAATAGTCCATATAAGCCCATTGGATTAGAGATCTAATGACTTATTATGAATAGGTCGTACAATGCAAGACACAATAAGAACGCCAATATCTATCAACAACATAAAACAACAAGCATCTTAGGCATGCATATAGATAACAACTACACACACTATCCTATCTAATTGTTACGATCACAAGTAATCTCTAGAATCAATGCATCCTCTACAATTATCTAATCAAGAAGAGGAAAACAATATTACGCACACAATCAATCACCCAAGCCCAGATGGTCATTACTCATACCAAAACAAGGGAAAATAAATGTAAATGTCTAACATGCAACTAGAATGAACACAAATCCATCTTTAATATTTTGTCTCGACTGCCCATAATTTGATCTAGTTCCTTCTCTTTGATGATATTCTCCCTTGCATTGAGGGGGGATGCACCTGCATCACAAAAATTTGAATAGGATGGCAGTTATCCAAGTCATGCTATAAAATCCACATGATATAACACAGTAAAAATACAATAAAGTACAATGACAATTATTCTCCATAATTGTGTAACATTGGTTTATCCAAATGATAATTAATTCTATTAATTTTATCACATAAAAATGTAAAATAAGATAAAAATAATCAACATCCCTAATTACACAAAAAATAATTAATATTCTTACTGGTTAATTGTGATTTGTGTTAACATATAACATTGATTACAAGCAAGTGCCTTCAACATGTGACACTGGGAAAGCGAGATGTAATAGCAATTGCAACATGTATGAATTCTTATTGTGGAGGTGAGTGTGTAATTGGCATCCCTATGCTTGAACTTTGACCTCACTATCTCCCAAGGGAAGTCATGTTGAGATGCTTTAAATTTTGAAAGAGAAATGACTTTCGAGAGGTATTATTCTTTTTTTATATCTAAGTGAAAAAATCTACATGAAATGAGTATCACACAATTAAATTGTAAAATGCTAATTTATATGCAATTTAAACTTTCCATCAAACTATTTCAATTATTTAATACATGATTCATACAATTAATTATTTACTTTAAATAGTTTCTAATAAATTTGTTAAGACATTTTAAGTCATTCTGAACCTAAAAATACAACTATTTTATAAACTTAAATTATATATACATTCAATGAAAGATATATGCTCATGAGAGATACAACTCTATATATGCATACATTTTAAGTAGACTATACAAAATACATATAATGTCTACTATGAATTGTATGTTCATGTTAGTATATGAAAGATAATGTTGAATAGACAATCGTCATTAAGATTTTATAAGAAAGTTTTAGCTCCTTCAAAATGTCTCATAACCAAATTTAATTTAGGGTCCATTGTAAAGTTCAAAAGGCATCTCGAGGAGGTTGAACATCTCAAGGAGGGTTTAGTAAGTGCATATGAGGATGTTTCGTCGTGGTTGTTGAAGGCTTCTTACTCTTAAAGAGGAAGAACACTGGGTTTTCTACATGTAAATAGCTCTTTCTTTTTTACTCAGTGCTCTAGTGTCCAACAGTTTTGGTGGTTTTGTGTTTGTTACGTGTAAACAAGGTTCGTCCTTTGATTCTTTATGTTAACTTGTGGTTTTTTCACTTTTCTATTTTTATTTGTTGTTTGTTGCGTGATTGACATTGATGATGTGAAGTTTTAGTAAGTATATATGGCTGTATTTTGAATAGTCTAGTATTCCCTGAGGACTATTATATTCCAACTCATTTTTGTCAGTACCTTATACAATAAAACACCATACCTTATATATTAATATATGCATAATGACGGTCTGAAAAAGACGTAAATAAGACCCACCATTTAATTTTTTTATATATATTAACTTATGATTCTTTCATTTTCCTATATTTATTTATTGTCTGTTATCTCGATGACATGGATGATGTGAAATTTTAATAAATACATGTGACTATTTTGAATGGTCTAGTATTAGGACTGATCCCCTGTTACGTCCCGGTCCCATTTTTTCCACTATCCTGCAGAAGAGGACGCCATAACTTATGTAATGCCGCGTAATGACGCCACGAAAGAGACGAAATTTCAAAGCGACTAAAACATTTAAGGATTTACGTATCAGTAGACAAACATTTGCTTATGAATATCGTGGAAGAAAGTGAGCATACACTCTTTCAGCCATTGATATCTGTGTTAAACTGTCACCCAAGTCTCCAAACTTGCAGTCACAAAACACGACTTTATGTTCTAACATATAAGAAAAATGGTTGTCGGCAATCTGATCAATTAGAAAATTTAAGTTCTCCCATAAATCGTTGGCGCTTGGGACTAAATTTGATGGCCGTATGACTGTTTATATGTATTTTTTTCTTTAAAAGTACAGTCAATGTTTTTGGTAGACTATCAGATATAAGGTGAAATTTGGAGTTAACTGTCATTTTAATTAAATTTTATGATAGCTAAAATTGACCATTAAATTTAATTCTCAATTTATGGAAAGGTTTTAACCATATATTTTAGATTCATTTTTTATTTTAAATGAATGAATAAAAAATTTAGAGTTGTAGAAGTAATTTTAAGATATTTAAAAGATTTATCTAATTTATGTATTTATTTAGATTTGAATGGAAGAAAAATTATATAATATTTATATATATGGATATTATATTAAACTCTTTTTAAATAACGTTTGTCCTTTTTTAAACTTGTAAAGAGGTAAATCCACACACTCTAGTAACCTTTTTTTACCATCAACAATGGGCATCCACCAATTGATTTCAATTATTTAGGCTCGTATTTGTAGACACCTAATTTTAGCACGGGGGTAGTTATTAGTTATAAAATTTCATTATTGTAGGGTACTTGTGTGTTTGTTGATCATAGATTTAGATCACATTGATATTAACACATTTTCCCCAGGTTTATGGTTATTCCCTGCCTTTTTCCCTCTATTCCTTTCTCATATTTCTCTCTCCTCCCCCTCTATATCTTTGGATTTTTTAGATTTTCCTAGAAAACATAATCGTATAGTTTGGGCACCTAGAAATGTACAATGTATGGTTATAAGACCCAAAAAATGTACAATGACAATTATAGGTTTGGGTCCTTTTGACCTTTATTTTAGGTCACGTATGGATTGTGAGTTTTCCTTTGTCGACTTTCTCACCCATTGTATGTTGGATCGCATGCTAATGGGGTCTTAATTTGAATTCGAGAAGTTTATAAGTACCACAAGTGCATTAAGGCATGTAAGACATCAAGACAAATCAACACCACACATGCAAGAGATATATTGTGAATGTACCAAAATAATTAATTCAAACATTTAGAGCATACATTCAAGAATATAAGTAGATTTGAAGCATTTATTACTCCATCATGCATTCATTATAGTACCAAAAGTCATATACAGTAGACACTTCATCATTAGACTGCCTAGCTTAACATACATTTTATACTTGGTGTGTTATTTTCAAAATTGTATAAGTTGTTGGGTGAATATTTTGTCGTCAACTAACTGATGACAAAATGGGTATATCAACCACAACACAGGGAGATTTATGCCACAAAAAGTGTGGGTTTACCACATCTGGGCGAGGTAAATCTCTCCTCTCATCAAGGGGAGGTTTCCTATGAATATTTATGCGCTATTTTGGGTTCATGATAGATAGGATTGACCATTAAATTTAGACTTGATTAATGGAAAGGTTTTAGATTCATTTTCTATTTTGAATGAATGAATAAAACGTTTAGAATTGTAAAAGCAATTCTAAGATATTTATCTAATTTATGTATTTATTTAGAGGTATTTAAATGGAAGAAAAATGTGCATAATATTTATATTTTTTGATATTATATTAATTTTTTAAAAAAATATACGTTTATCTTTTTTTAAATTTGTAAAGGGATAAATCCATACACTAAAGTAACTTTTTTTTACCATTAATAATGGGCATCCACCAGTTGATTTCAATTATTCTAATTCCTTAGGTTCATACTTGTAGATACCTAATTTTAGTTTGAGGGTAGTTATTAGTCGTAAAATTGTATTATTGTAGCGTATTTGTGTGTTTGTTGATTATAGATTTAGATCATGTTGTTATTAACACATTTCCTCTAAGTTTATGGTTATTCCCTGCCTTTTTCCCTCTATTCCTCTCTCATCTTTCTCTCTCCTCCCCTTCTATATCTTTGGATTTTTTAGCTTTTCCCAAGAAATTTAATCGTATAGTTTGGGCAGCTAGAAATGTATAGTGTATCGTTATAAGACCCAAAAAATGTATAATGTACAATTATAGGGTTGGGTCCTTTTGACCTCTATTTTAGGTCACATATGGATTGTGAGTTTTCCTTTGTCGACTTTCTCACCCATTGTATGTTGGTTCACATGCTAATAGGGTCTTGATTTGAATTTGAGAAGTTTATAAGTACACACGTGCATTAAGGCATGTGGCACATGAAGACAAATCAATGCCATACATGCAAGAGATATACTCTATATGTACTAAAATAATTAATTTAAACATTTAGAGCATATATCCAAGAATACAAGTAGATTTGAAGCGTTTATTACTCCATCATGCAATCATTCTAGCACCAAGAGTCATATAGAGTAGACACTTCATCATTAGACTTCCTAGCTTAACATGCATTATACTTAGTGTGTTATTTTCAAAATTGTGTCAACATTATAAAGGCTTGATAAGAATCAATGTAAGGATAACATAGGCACTAAAATACATCCCTAGACTACCTTACTGAATATTCATTATACTTGATGTGTAGTTTAAAAAGTTGTACAAAAATTCTAGGGGATTGATAAGAATCAAGTTATTGAAAACACATGCCCCAAAATACATCCCCCATTTTTTCAAGGTTTCTAGACATGTTTGCCTTATTAAAATTTTAAAGAAAGAGATTAGTTTTCTACAAATATGTTTATAATTTTAGAAAAACAAATGAGGTTTTATGAATCCTAGAGCTAACGAACATGGTCATTTAATTTGTTTCTACATATATGCCATTTACCAAGTTTGGGATCATGTTTGTTGGACCAATTCTACTCTTTCAAAAATATCTAGATGGATATGGGAACACTCTCTATTCACCATAAGTTTTATCAGTTTTTTTAGCCTTGATTTCTAGAACTATCCTATATTACCTAATTCTAACGATTTCCTTAATATTCACACAAAATTAAAAATTATTCTTGAGCCCTCCCTTATGATTTATTTCATCATGCATAATTATTTATGTAGTTGAATTTGATTTTACGATTTTAGATATGATTAGAATTATTTACATTGTTTATGAATAATTGTGATGTAATTTGACTCAGATCCATTTATCCATAAAATATGTTGGTGAACCTGCATTGTCTTGCATATTTTTTAGCCTTATAGGTTTAGATCTTGCTTTCATTATGATAAATCTAATTTTTTGAGGTATTTTTCCATTTTATTTGTTTAAATCTATTAACACTTGGTCTTATGTGTTACATTATAAATTCTAGAATAATTTTATTACATATTGTTCAAACCCAAAGGTCTCTACATGTGTGTGTTTTCAAATATTATGTCATCCAAAGTAATTATATCTAAGACCCCAATTAGGAGGAATTCTAGAATAAATTATAACATGCTCATTTTGTTAAAATTCATTTGGTAAATCTTAGAGCTTGTTTGAGAAATAAAATGGCCTTTAAAAATGGTGTTAGTATTGGTCATAGTGTTGTATTTTTCTTTGTTGCAAATGATGTTTAGATGATTTTGAATGATAATGATTTGAAGAGATCACAAGTTGAAAATGATTGTAATAGTGACCCTAAAAATGAAGCCAAAAGAGTAGAAAGTCTTGCACATTTTTCCTTTTCTCTCTTGTTCTTCATCCCAAGTTCTTCTTGTCTTGCTTTGTCTTTTTTTTGCATTTGATTTTGAATTTGCTTCTTTTTATTTCTTTGTTTTCATGATTCATTAGTTTCATTTTTATAGCTTGTTTGGAATTATCTCTTTGCTTCAAGTTTTCTTGTTTCTTTTACCTTTTTGGTTTGTCTCTTATCCCCTCATGGACCCCTTTTTCTTGTATGTATCATTTCTTATAGATTTTGTCAGTTATGTCTTCTTGTTTTCCTTTCTATTTTTTTTCCCTTTCTTTTGATTGTTTTGTCCCATCCTAAAATTATTCACCAACTTTCACATTATGATAACACATTTATTTTCGCAACATGCCTCTAAGCGCAAAGAATTTTGATGGAAGTTGTACATTACTAGGTATCTATTTCTTTACCCTTTTGCCTTTCGTTATTTTTCTCCTTGATATGATTGGTTGATGTTTCATGTATTCTAAAATTCATTTGCCTTTATCTTATCAAGTTTTAATAAGCACACAATTGGCATATTATGACTATGTTAGGGTGCACTATATGGTTTTAACTATTTCACTATTGATAAAGGTTATATTTCAGCTATTACTTATACATATGATACTAATGATATTTTCAAGATAGAAGCATGATTTAAATGTAATATATGCTTACACATGATAATGGATTCACATGAGATCGTAGGCACCTCCCATGTTCACTATAAGTGCATTTTGTGTGGCATCTCCTAACACCATTTCGGGGTTTATCTTTTGTTATTTCCTTTGTCACATTAAGATTTCATGAGATCTCATATATTTTGGCCTATCTCTCTTATTACATGTCTCCTTATATAACTTTAGGTATGCTCATGTGCTTGCCATGTTTTTTATATTCCCACCTTTAATGTTGTTTTGTGTTTGGTTATATAGGTTTTTTTCCCTATGTTTGATATGGTTACTCTATGTTTGTTATGACTTCAATGTGTCTATTGTGTTTTTTCTATATGGTTACCATTTTATGTGCCCTGCTTGTTTGCTCCATATTTGATGCATGTTACTTGCTTATTTCTATATACTTTACATTTTTCATGCTTATATTTGATATGATGTCATTGTTTATATTATGTGACTTCATTGCTTATTTTTTTAACTCTATGTGCTTTATCTAACTACTTTGTTGACTATGCATGTGATTTTTTACTTATTTTATTTTTATAATTTATATGTGACATTATTTTCCCTATATTCAGGTGTGTTTTCCTTGATTATCTTTGGCCAATTCATGTTTTCTTTGTATTATGGTGTCTTGATCTATATCAATCCTAGTCCTCTTATTTTTAATGATTCATATCATGTAGATGATTCTCAATGCTTGTCTAATTTCCATGATTCATATCATGCATCAATTGGAGGCAAGGATCCATATGTATGCTTTGGTTTGATATATATAATGTTACATTTCCTTTATTTGGGCAAGCTACCTTTATGTTTTATTGATTACATGTTTCCTACTTAGGTCATATCATTCATATGCTTCTACATTACTTACATGTTTCCTACTTGGCACACATTACTATTGTCTTTCATTAAGTACATGTTGCATACTTAGGGAATATTACTCATGTTGCTTGTCTAAAATTCCTTGATTCCTATCATGCATCAATTGGAGGAAAGAATCCATATGTATGCTTTACATTAATATATATATGATGTTACATTTCCTATATTTGGGAATATTACCTTTATGTTTTATTGATTACATGTTTCCTACTTATGGCATATCATTCCTATGCTTCTACATTACTTATATGTTTCTTACTTGGGGCATATTATTGTTGTATTTCATTAAGTACATGTTGCTTATATTTTTCCTACTTGCTACATATTACACATGTAGTTATATATACCCCACTATAGACCCATGCATAGTAATTTATTTATAATATACATGTTTATAGGATTATATATTATTATATTTGACATTAGTGATTTTATTTAATATCTTACACATGAAGGGTGTAATCCTTTATTTTAAGATGTGTTCTTCATAGTTTTACCCATCATCTCAAAAGGGAACATAGATTCCACCCATGTTTATTTCTTGAATCTAGGTCCCATGACATTTTTATACCATTTTTATCTTCTATATGAGGGAAATTACAAGTTAATTTTTGTAAGACGTACCTAATGCATGACACAGTTTTCCACTACAAGATAGATCCATGACATCTCTTATCCTTATTATCTTTATATTACATCAAATTCATTTAGTCTTGATTCTTTGTCACTGGAAATCATACACAAAAATGTATTAAGGATTTATCACATATTTGAAGATGTAGGGAAATCATAGAGGGGCACCATCACATTTTCTAACAAAACTAGGTGAATCATTTCCAATTTATCTTTTCTATATTTCAATAAAAAATCATTATTGGAATTTATCCACATGTATTTGTTATCATAGGATTCATAGGGATATTTCCACAGATTTAAACATGTTGGAGACTCATACAGGGGTTGTTACCTAACCTCCAACCAAAATAGGTGTATTAGTTTTAGTTCTTCATCTCTAAGACTTCATAAGTTTATAGATTGATTGGGACATTATATGCATGCACATGTCCTTCACAAGTTTTACATGTACATTGGAGTTGTCCTCATAACTTCAAAATCACATAATTTTGTATCCCCCCTTTTGTTTTTCTTACTTCAATATGTATGCATACACACACACACCTAAGTGGGGAAATATGTCGACACCTAATTTTTTTAAAAGGTAGTTATTAATCATAAAATTATATTATTCTAAGGCACTTTTATGTTTGTCGATCAATTTAGATTAGTCTCTTACTAACACAATTTTCATGTGTTTCTAGTTATTCCTTACCTTTTATCCTATATCTCTCTCTCTCTCCTCCTTCCTTTTTCCTTGTATTTATAATCTTTTCCCCAAAAACATACATTATATAGTTTTAGGGCTATATAAACATACAATATATGGTTTTGGAGCTCTAAAAATGTACAATATACAATTCTAGGTTTGAACCATTTTGAACCTTATTTTTGGACTCCTGTGGATTGTGGGTTTTCCCTTGTTGGATTTCCCACCTATTGTATGTTGGCTCACATTTCAATAAGGTCCTAATTATAATTTGAGAATTCTATAAATATACAAGTGCACTAGTCCATTCAGGTCATCAAGACAAATCAATTCCACACATGCAAAATATATATTGTGAATGTTCCACAATAATAAATTTAAGCATTTAGATTAGAGATTCAAAAATATAATTATACTTGTGGCATTTATTACTCCATCATACATTCATTCTAGCATGAAAAATCATCTAGAGTAGACATTGCATCACTGGATTTCCTGGTTAAAGATGCATTATACTTGGTATGTTATTTTAGGCAATCTAAAAACATTATAGGGGTCTAATACGAATCAAGCTAAGGAAAACATAGGTCCTAGAATACACACCCCATATTTTTTTAGGATTTCTAGATGTAGTTACACTATTACAATGTTTGAGAAAGAGTTTAGTTTCCTAGAGATCCACACATATTTAGGAAAGTGACCAAGACTTTTTGAACCCTAGAGTTAACGAATCAGGTCATCAAATATGTCTCTACATATCTTCCACTTAATAGCATGTCCTCATGTTTCTAATAATGTCCCTAATCTTTAGGGAACACTCAAACAAATTGAGCATAATCCTTATTTTCCATAAGTTTTATTGGTTTTCTTTGCCTAGATGTGTGGACTTGCCTTGTACTATCTAATTCTAAAAACTCTCTACAGATTTATGTGAAAATAATAATAATTATTTAACTCTTTCTTGTCATTTATTTAATAAGGAATAAATATTTATGTAATTAAATCTATTTTTTATATTTTAGGTCTAATTAGTTTTAACCTTCATTTCATTAAATTTAGACATATTTTAATCCATATTGTAAATCTAATATGGCCAATATTGGAATGCGTTAATCGAAAATAGCTAAAATTATATTCTAATGTGAGGAAATCATATTATAATATTGATGAAAATAGATTCCAATATAAAATAAATTAGATTTCAATATGGAAGAAATCAGATTCCAATATCAAGGAAATTGGATTCCAATATCGATAAGATTATATTCCAATATCACAAAAAACAAATTCCAACATCAATGAAATCAGATACCAATATTGATAAAATTAGATTCCATCAATAATTCCAATATTGATGTAATTAGATTACATTATAGGTAAGATTAGATTCCATTATTGATGAAATTGGATCCAAATAATAATAGGAAACATTTGTTACATCAAAAGATAGTTTTTGGGAAGAAGGACCTTGTTATTTATTCCATTAAGAATGATTATTTACGCAATTAAGTATGATTTTACTATTTTATATTTGATTAGGTTTAACCTTCACTTTATCAAATTTGAACATATCCTAGTCTACAAACAATTCGATATGACAAATATTAGAATGCATACAAAATGGCCAAAATTAGATTCTAATATAGAGGAAATCAAATTCCAATATCAATAAAAATGGATTCTAATATAAAAGAGATCAAATTTTAATATCAATAAAATTAGATTCCAATATCAACAAAAATAGATTCTAATATCAATAAAATCAAGTGCTAATATCAAAAAATAAATTTAAATATATATAAAATTGAATTCTAATATTGATAAAATAATATTTAAATATTAGTGAAATCATATTCATCAATAATTTTAATATCGATGAAATCAAATTTCATTATTAACAAAATCAAATTTTGATAATAATAAAAAATATATGTTATATCAAAAAATATTCTTTGAGAGTAAAGATATTTATCCCTTACAATTACAAGAACTAAATTTCTTAATCTTATTGCATCTTTTTACATATGTATTTACCATATTATATATTACAATGTTTAACCCACCTCCAAATACAATATTGTCCATTGCATCAAGTCTTATCCTTATGATATGGATCACCTATCATTTATTTATTACAATATACAAAACATTGACTATATGATCATAAATGTTAATAAAATCACTAAACATATCTGAGAAATCATAGTTCATAGTGACCTAGAAGAAGAAGAAGAAGAAGAAGAAGAAGAAGAAGAAGAAGAAGAAGAAGAAGAAGAAGAAGAAGAAGAAGAAGAAGAAGAAGAAGAAGATGATGATGATGATGATCTATTTTCATATATATTTCAAAAAATTACTACGTAATTTTATTAATATTTTTAATAAAATTAAAATGTATATAACAACTATATCAATCCAAATATAGAGTATGGGTCTCAATTATTAGAAGATTTGGGTTCTCATTTAGAAAAGCATAATGTTTAGTTTTTTTTTTCTTTCACATATTTCTTATGGTGTCAATTCACCATTAATATTCAATGTATAGAAATTATATGAAATATCCTTAAAAAAGAATTGTGTTTTTTTCTTTCATCAACACAAATGACTATTTTATAGAGTGGATCAAAACAATTGAAGGGTTTTCAATTTGTTTGACCCATGTTGGATCAAAGCATAATGTTTGGTTTTGTTTTCTTTCACATATTTCTTATGGTGTCAATTCACCATTTATTTAATGTACAAAAATTATATGAAATATCCTAAAAAAGAATTGTGTTTTTTTCCTTTCATTAACACAACAGACTATTTCATGGAGTAGATCAAAACAATTGAAGTGTTTTTAATTTATTTGACCATGCAATGCCCTACATTATGATGGCATTTCAAGTGTCTTTAGAAACTGCCCATCACTACACCATCCATGGGAAATAGAGGCTCCACTGTTCTTGGTGAAGTCTTTCTTGTCATCTTTTTAAGTGTATGCTCTACATGGATGGTGAAGATAGTAGTGAGAGTGTAATTGTAGTAACATGTATGAATCCCACTTGTAGTGAAGGAGGAATGATTTGTGAGGATTTATTGTTATTTTTTGTATTAAACTTTTTTTTTCACTACAATAACATTATTGAAAGCATTTGATATTTAAAACCTTTTCAGAGAGTCTTATGAATCTAAGTGAACATTTTACTCATAAAACAAGTGTCACAATTAAATTTTAAAACACTAATTTATATACAATTTTCACCTTCCACAAAATTATTTCAGTTACCCAATACATAATTTCTAGAAAGAACATGCTACTTTTTTATTTTTCTTATTTTTTTCATGCTTATTTATCTACTATACATGTAAGAAAAAGAAAATGCATGTTTTTTTTTTAATCTATTTATTTATCATGTATGTATTTTCCCTTATTTTTATATAAGGGCAAGAAATAAATCATATAAATAAATTTCATCATTTCAAATGCTGAGAAGAGAGAAAAAAATATTCTAGAAGTTCAAACATTCTTAAAAAAAAAAATCCTTTAATCATTCTAATTTATGGTTATGGATGATATCATGTATTTTACCCATAACAAAGGGTGTGTTTAGGCCTAGATTGAGGTCATAAATCTAGTCCACAACCTTGTTGAATTCACGATAGGCATGAGTTATCTTGGATTCTCTAATTTTTTTGATGACCTCTTTACCTTCCTTCGTGAGACTTTGAATCCAAAAATCTTAATTATTGTTGCAAGTGACCACATTGATGATGACCAGTGAATCACCTTCTATAATTTAGTTGATGGCATTTTCAAGGAAAAAATGAGACACAAGATAAGACATTAAACTTCCAAAATGTTGTTGGAGTTAATTCTCATGTAGAGGGTTTTTAAAATCACCACTTCATCTCTGTGATCTCAAATAAGAGCCCTAGATCTTGATTCTCTAGGATTTTTCTTTGAGTCACCATTGAAATTTAATTTGTGTTATCCCTAATCAAGAGGACCCATTTAGTGTTGTCTATTTTAGTATATTTAGTTTTATTATTGGTGGGCCCCAGGTTATTGAAGTTAATCCTAAGAGTGGTCTGATTACAAATAATTTTGAGTTCATTTGGATTGGATTCTTTGTTTTTGTTTTTTCTAGTATTTGATGAAATATTCAACATGCAACTCTTGATTTCCTTCCATACTTGATCTTGTGTTTTTGATTTCAATTTTTTAAGAAAAATATAACATTTATTTCAAGCCATATTTCCCAAATGATGAATCTTGGAGCCACGTCCCATATGCTTATGAGAATATTAAAGCTTCCATTACACTTTTAGGCTTGAATATGCCTAGGGAGAGAGTGGTTAAGAGCCCAACTAGAGTTTAAGTTATCAAGGAAATTATTCCAAAGTGTAGAAGCATACTTGTAATGTAGAAGGAGATGGTAAATGTCTTTGATGTTGTTGAAGCACATGATGCATCTTGAGGGTAACATAGAATATTTTTTTTAGGTGTTTTCCCATAGGATTTTACATGCATAATAAGACAAATATAGGCTTTGGATTTCAGCCAAGCTTTTGCACTCTAAATTTTAGCCTAGGGATAATCCTCAGAAGAGGGGTGAGGGGTAGAATATTTTAAGTTTTGGCCCTATTTGATAGAGTAAAATCATGTACCTTTTTGGTTCCATGTTAGAGAGTCATTTTATCAGCTCTAGGGAATACAAAAGCCTTCAAGGAATTTATTGTTGAAGGAGTTTATTGAGTTTTTAATGGGCATAATTGTATGAGCCATCCTAATTTTGAGAAGTTTTCCAAATTCTGATAGTGTGACCATTGGTGCTCATTTCAATCTAGTTTTTTTTATCTTTGTGATCCCATTGATTTTTGCTTTCCTTTCCTACTCCAATAAGGCTCATGTCCAATTGTATAGGTTGTTCACTAAGCTAGGTGTCCTCCCAAAAATCTATGGTGGTACCATTTTGAAATTTTATAAAGAGAGTTTTCAAAATAATTTTCTTGGCTTCC
This sequence comes from Torreya grandis, assembly GCA_037957365.1. Lineage (NCBI taxonomy): Eukaryota > Viridiplantae > Streptophyta > Pinopsida > Cupressales > Taxaceae > Torreya > Torreya grandis. The sequence continues at coordinate 744,837 of JARHVA010001828.1, read as the reverse complement.
TTGATACCATTCCATATTTTGGAACCCATGGGAAAGTACTTGGTAGTGAAAATTCTTTCTAAGTTCTCACTATCTAAATACTTTCATTCTAGTGCATGCTACTCTAGTGTTCATAAGTGCCAATGTTGAGTCCCCATATTGATTTTGCAATAAGTACCAAATTAAAAATTTCAATGTTCCTTATGATGTCTCTTCCCTAGTTATATGGTTCATAGATAATAACCTAGGTGAGAAGCATGAATTTGAAATTTGCTTTTGCACCTTGCCATAAAAATGTTCTAAGGATTTTATCAATTTCAGTAATAATACACGTGGGGGCAGTCATGAGAGAAACCCAATAGATGAGGGTAGCTTGGAGAAAACATTTAATGAAATTCAGTCTTCTTACGAAGGAGATAAGCCCAACCTTTCAACTACTTAGATTGTGATAAATATTCTCAATGATGATATTCCACATTCCCTTTTTAGTTGTACCTTTGAAAAGAGGGAAACCAAGGTAGGAGTTTGGGAGGGTAGATTTTTTTTAGACCAAATATAATGTAAAGGAAATTATGGAGTTTGGGAATAAATTAAAAAAGATTATCTTAGATTTAAATTTTTAATAAACTGTCAAGAGGCTGTTTCATAGTTACTAAGAAAATATCTAATTTCTCTGACTTCTAGGTGATTGGGTGAGGCAAAGAGCATGGTATTGTCCATAAAATGCAAGTGAGTGTTAGTATTTCCATTTTATGTGGCTTGAATACCTTTGAAATTATTTATAATTTTCAGAGCCTTAATGTGTCTTCCAAGATCTTTAGCCATGAGGATGAAGAGATAAGGAAAAAAATAGGTGTCCATGTTGAAGACCTTTTAAAGAAAAAAATCCTTTAGGTGATCCATTGATCAAAATGGAGAAATTGGGGAAGTGTAGAAACTTTTGATCCATATTATCCATTCATTCCTAAATCTAAATTTGTATAGGATACCATCCAAAAAAATTTGGTTATCTCTATCATGGTTTTTATAGATGTCCAATTTGATGAACATTCCTTTTCTTTTATTAACATTTAGAGACTAGATGATTTCATGGGAAATGATAATTCCATCGATGATTTTTCTCCCTCTCACATAACCACCATGTTCCTCAAAGATAAGTTGTTGAGTTGTGGAGCTAAAAGCTTCACTGTTATGCAAATGTGGAGGTTGCTGGGCTTAACCAGCAATCAGCATCGGCAGTATCGTCAACATCGGTCAGGCGTGGATCAGAATCGACCGACATCGGTCAAGGATCAGCCAACGTCGGTCATATGCAGACCGATAGCGACTGGTGTTGGTCACCTGTGTGTGTGCATTTGCATGCGTTTCCAGAATTAGATTTGTTCTAATTTTAGGAGGATAGGGTGTTTGCATGTAAAGACTAATTTTAGTCTTGAGTATGTGTTTCTAATTATTGTTTGGTTTTGGATCCTATTTAAGAGACCCATGGGGCATGTATTGTAAGCAAGAAAATAAGCAAGGTCAATTAGGATCTGCAAGGTGCAAGATCAAGAAGATCAACTGAAGCAAGGGAATAATAACTTAGTTATTGAGTTGATTGTAATTGATTGAGAGAGAGAGAGAGAACTCTTGAGAGAAATATTGTATGCCCAAGAGGTGTGGGAAGAGTGAGATTTCTTCATTGTATTCTAGAAGAGTTTAATGCAAGATTGGTTATTTTTTTATCTCCTATTATTTGCTATTTCGTATTTCTAGTTACTTGTTACTTCTGGTTCAATTCTGTGTTTAGTTGCTTATACAAAAATAATCAATTGTACTCCAAGTTCCTAACAAGTGGTATCAGAGCTAGGATCACTAACAAGTGGTATCAGAGCTAGGATCACTAACAAGTGGTAGAGCGGGTTAGTGTTTATTGATTATAGGTCACTCACAGGGGTTTTTGATTGAGTGGGAGCAAAGCAATGGCAGAAGAAAGTAAGATAAGAATGGAGAAATTCAATGGCAAGAATTATCAATTATGGAGGATGTAGATAGAAGATTATCTATATCAGAAAGATCTATTTTTACCGTTGGGTGGAGTTTCAAGTAAGCCCACAGATATGCAAGATGAAGAATGGAATGTTCTTGATAGAAAGGCTCTTGGATCTATAAGGTTGAGCTTGGCATCTTCTGTGATTTCTAACTTATCATAGGCAAAGACAACGGTAGAGTTAATGGATACTCTGGAAAACTTATATGAAAAACCCTCAGCTTTGAATAAGGTATATCTTATGAAAAAATTATTTAGTTTGCAAATGCAGGAAGGTGGATCTGTATATAGTCATCTTAATGATTTCCATGAAATTGTAAATCAGTTAAATTCAGTCAAAATAGTTTTTGATGATGAAATTAAGGCTCTCTTAATCTTATGCTCTTTACCTGAAAGCTGGCATAGCTTGGTAATGGCAGTTAGCAATACTGCATCTGCTTCAAATATCTTGAAAGTTGATGATGTTGTTAGTGTAATATTGAATGAAGAAATTCATAGGAAAAGCATAGGGGAAACATCAGGTAATGCTTTAAGTATTGAAAGCAGGGGAAGGCAAAGAGAGAAGGGCAAGCAAAGGAAATCAAGGTCAAAGATGGGAGGGAGATCCAAATCCAAAAATGGAGGTGTAATCTGCTGGAATTGTGGAAAGAAAGGGCATGCAAAGAAAGATTGTTGGTTGAAGGATAACAAAGAAAATCAGCAAGAAGGTAATAAGAAAGCAAATGTTGCAGGTATTGTTGCACATGATGCTCTTATATTTTCTTTGGTTAGTCAAGTAGAATCATGGGTTTTAGATTCTGGTGCTTCTTTCCATGCAACCCCAAATAGATAATTTTTCAATGATTATGTCCATGGAGATTTTGTAAAAGTTTATTTAGGGGATGGTGAGCCTTTTCAAATTGTTGGCAAAATAAAAGTGTAGCTGAAATTGCAGAATGGCAACACATGGGTGTTGAAAGATGTCATGCATGTACCCATCTTGAAGAGGAATCTGATTTCTACAGAAAAGTTGGGTGATGAGGGTTGCACAGTAACTCTCACAGCTTAATCTTGGAAAGTTTCCAAGGGTGCACTTGTATTAGCAAGAGGTAAGAGAGTAGGTACACGTTATCTATCTACTTGTGTTACTGATTATTCTCCTTCTGTTTTATCTACTTTAGATGTAGATGCAAAGATGTGGCACTATAGGCTTCATCACATGAGTGAGAAGGGAATGCATGTTCTTAAGTCAAGAGGTAATCTTTCAGATTTGAAAAGCATAGATCTAGAGTTCTGTGAGCATTGTATTTTTGGGAAACAGAAGAAAGTAAGGTTTCTCAAGACTGGGTCAACAAAGAAGAAGCACAAGTTGGAGCTTGTTCACACAGCTGTGTGAGGACTAGCTCAGGTAACTTCTATTGGAGGATCAAAATATTATGTTTCTTTCATTGATGATGCTACAAGAAAGGTATGGGTTTATTGCATAAAGAGGAAATATGATGTTTTTGACACATTTAAGAAATAGAAAGCTTTGGTTGAAAATGAAACAGGTTTGAGATTGAAGTGCCTTAGATCTGACAATGGTGGTGAGTACTGTAGCAATAAATTCACCAGTTACTATTCTATGAGTGGAATACATAGGGAAAGGATGGTTCTAAAGACACCTTAGCAAAATGGAGTTGCTGAAAGGATGAATAGAACAATAATGGAGCGTGCACAGAGTATGAGGTTGCATGCTGGTTTGCCCTTAAAGTTTTGGGTAGAAGCTGTAGATACTATGGTTTACCTGATTAACAGAGGACCTTCTATTGCTCTGGATGGTGGAATTCTAGAAGAGGCTTGGATAGGTAAAAAGGTAGATCTTTCAATTCTCAGAGTTTTTGGTTTTGAAGCTTTTGTGCACATTGATAAAGAAAATAGAAAGAAGCTGGATGCTAAATCTATGCGGTGCACTTTCATTGGTTATGGCTTTGGAGATTTCAGATTCTAGTTGTGGAATTTAGAAACTAACAAAATTATTAGAAGTCGTGATGTAGTTTTCAATGAGAAGGTGATGTACAGTGATCAGCTCAAGAGGCTAAATAATTATGAGTAAGGCAATCTTGATTTGGATGAGGTTATGATCCAACATGAGCTCGTGGGTAAAAATCATCACTCACAGGAAAACACAAGAACCGACGTCAGTTAGGTAGGAACCAACATTAGACAAACAGGAATCGACATCGGTCAGACAGAGACTGACGTCGATCAGATAGAACCAACATCGGTCGCATGCAGATAGAGAGATGATCGAGATCGGTCACTATCAAAATGAAATTTGGGCAGACAACAAGCTGTGAATGAGTCTCAAATGCCCATAAGGAGGACTGTAAGGGTAAGTAAACCTCCAATTTGTTATAACCCTTATTTATACTACATGTTGCTCACTGATGGTAGAGAACCAAAAAGTTTTGATGAGGCAATACAGGTAGAATCCAGGAAACAGTGGGAGCATGGCATGAATGAGGAAATTGATTCCTTGGAAGAGAACCAAACGTGGGATTTGGTTGAGTTGCCAGCCAAAAAGAAAACATTGGAAAGCAGTTCAGTGGATTCTTAGATATCTGAGAGGGACTAGCAGTAGGTATTTATGCTATGCAGGGTCAAACACTTCTCTACATGGGTATGTAGATTCAGATATGGTAGGTGACTTGGATGGCAGGAGAAGCACCACAGGGTATGTGTTCACTATTGGTGAAATGGTGGTTAGCTGGATTTCAAAGTTGTAGAAGGTTATTGCCCTGTCTACTACAGAGGCATAATACATTGTAGTCATAGAGGCTAGCAAAGAAATGATATGGATGACTCAGTTCATGGAAGAGTTGGGAAAGGAGCAAGAGAGTTGCAGACTGTACAGTGATAGTCAAAGTGCAATTCATTTGGCAAAGAATTCAGCCTTTCATTCAAGAACCAAACATATACAGCTTAGGTACCACTTCATTTGATAGGTATTGGAGGGTGGACAGTTGAAGCTGGAAAAGATCCATACAGATAAGAACCCTACAGATATGTTGACAAAGCCGATAATAAAGGAGAAGTTGAATCTTCATTCAACTTTTATTGGTCTTCAAGATTGAACTTGAAGAGGGAGAAACAAGCCAGAGAAACAAGATAGAGGATGTTGCTATACAGGTACAGGTGCAGCTATTTATTCCAAGTGGGAGATTGTTGAGTTGTGGAGCTAAAAGCTTCACTGTTATGCAAATGTGGAGGTTGTTGGGCTTAACCAGTAACCGGCATCGATAGTATCACCGACATCAATTAGGCATGGATCAAAACCGATCGACATCGATCAGGGATCGGCCGACGTCAGTCATATGCAGACCGACAATGACCGGCGTCGGTCACCTGTGTGTGTGCATTTTCATGCATTTTTAGAATTAGATTTGTTCTAATTTTAGGAGGACAGGGTGTTTGCATGTAAAGACTAATTTTAGTCTTGAGTCTGTATTTCTAATTATTGTTTGGTTTTGGATCCTATTTAAGAGACCCATGGGGCATGTATTGTAAGCAAGTAAGTAAGCAAGGTCAATTAGATTTGCAAGGTGCAAGATCAAGAAGATCAGTTGAAGCAAGGGAATAACAACTCGGTTATTGAGTTGATTGTAATTGATTGAGAGAGAGAGCTCTTGAGAGAAATACTGTATGCCCAAGAGGTGTGGGAAGAGTGAGATTTCTTCATTGTATTCTGGAAGAGTTTAATGTAAGATTGGTTGTTTCTTGTATCTCCTATTATTTGCTATTTCGTATTTCTAGTTACTTGTTACTTCTGGTTCAATTCTGTGTTTAGTTGCTTATACAAAAGTAATCAATTGTTCTCCAAGTTCCTAACATAAGTTTGAGGAGTAGTAGAAGCCTATTAGTAATAACTTTGGAGATGAATTTGTGGATGGTATTGTAGATGGAAATAAGATGGAAGACTTCAAGGGATATGGAATCAAACTTCTTAGGAATGAGTGATAATAAAGTGGTGTTTTAGGATTTTAGCATGGCATGAGAGTTTTTGGATTATTGATTAATATCCTTGAGCTCATCCCCAAGATGGTCCCAAAAATGATGAAATAAAAGAGTAGGGAAACCATCAAGACCTAATGGGCAGTCTCCAACCACATTGAAGAAATCTTCTTTGACTTCAACCAAAGATATATATGCCATGAGGTTTTCATTGCCTAAGCAAGTGGAGTTATGAGATTTGATTGAAGAATATTTTTTGATCTTCCTGGTTATTGAGGTGTTATTGCTTTATAATGTATTTCCAATAGTTTTTCATATGCTCTTTGATCTCATAAGGATTTTCCAGAGTATTACCCTTATTTGTTCTAAACTTTATAATATAGTTATGCTACCTTCTAATCTTTACAAGAGTGATGGTATAACTTGGTATTTATGTTTCCTTTAGAAAGCCATCTAATCCTTTGTTTTTGTTTCCAATAATTTTCATCTTTTTTATAGATGTCCTCTAGCTCATGTACAACTTTATCTTCTTCTTAAAAGATGTAATTGGAATTGAGGCCTTGCATTTTTGATATTATGGATGATCTCACTTTTAGCTTCAATATATCTTGTTTTTTATTGGTAGATGTTTTGGAAGGAGTCAACATTCCACCTTTTCAAAGTAGCTTTGAGGATATTGAGATTTTGTAAGAATTAATACATATTAGCAAGAATTGATACATATTAGTGCCATACTTGTTGGGAGTATTCCAATTTTGAGTTACCAGTTTATCAAAATCCATGCACTCCATCCACACTTTTTAAAATCTAAAATCTAAATATAGTTTTTTGGATATATTTTTCTATGCACAAAGTAGTTGTCTAGTGGTACAATTCAACAATGTTTAATACTTTGTAGAATTAAGATAATTGTTTTCCATTTAGTTCTTTGAGGAAAGAAACATGTCAATCTTTTAGAGGATGAGATCCTTACATTTTATAATATAATTATAAGTGAATCAACATTTTTTGGGTTTGATGTACCAAATTTCATATTTGTTCACAAAGTTTTAGAAGTTGGGGTCGTCAATATCACCAAATTTTCCCCCTTTTCTTATCTAAGAAATCAATTCTAGCATTGAAATATTCTCCAATAATCCATATAAATTTCTAGTCTAAGTTGAGTTTATAATTATTATGTTTCCATATGAGTTCTTTCTCACCAAAATTTAGGGAGCCATACATGTTAATCAAATTGAAGCAAAAAGGAGAGTCGAGGCATAACACATTGTAAATGAGGCATCAATTTTTAGTCTACTAGTTTTTAAGACAAAATTTATGGGCATTCCATAACAACACAAGTCCTCGTGCGATGCTTATAACATCACTACCGTAGATATATCTTCTTGATATCCTAGAGAGTCTTTTGATGTATGAAGATAAATGTTCAAGTTTGGATTCTTGTATCATGGGGACATCATGGTTGTTAGAATTAATTATATACTTCAATAGTGCTATTTTTGAGAGGGGTTTTATCCCTCCTATGTTCTAGGAGATGGTCTTCATTGGTAGGTTTGATTTGTTTAGTGCTTCCTAAAAAGGTGTCCACTTATTTCTCATTTCCTGCCATGATGGATTCCATCAATTCTTCATGCATTTTTTTGGGGTTTTATTTTGTGTCTTTTTATAAAGTATTCCTTAGGATTCATGTTTTGAGTTTGTGAAATACCTATACTGACATCTTCCATTTATAAGTTTGATTCTTAATATTCACTCGATTAGCCTAGTTTTATTTCTAAATTTTTTTCTATCATTTTTTTGATCTTACTATACGTGTCTTGGGGAAGAATATTATTTTGTTGTACAATATTTTATATTTTAGGGTTCTTGGGAAGATTTTAAAAATCATTCTTGAAGTCACATTCCATCGTGATGTCCTTGATTTCTATGGTGTTCTTGAATGCAGGTAATTATGTTTTTGGTACAAATTATGTATCTTCTAATGCTATGAGTTTCACATTAGAAACATTTTCTATCTCAATGGGAATGTTTTTTATTATAATTTTAGCCTGATTCATGATGAGATGATTTCCTTTATGTCTTTTTGAAAACTTGCCTATAGCTTAACCTATTCATACACAAATATTATCAAAAACTTTACATACTAGAAGAAGAAACTTTAAAAATTAACAAGTTACTTTTTAAATGATATAAAAATTATTCAAAGGTTCACTTACTACACTGGTGATCATAGTCAATTTGCATTTGGTGCTCAATAGGGTCAATGGTAGGTTGAGGTTACTAAACATTAGTGTGAAACGAAGAACCAACCAGAGTCAGAGCCCTGCTCATGATAAGGGAAGGGTTAGGACCCTACACACACATATATATATACAAAATCAAAATTTAAAATTAGCTCATAAACATTTAAATCAACTGACTAAATCATTGAAATATAATATCAAAATTTAAAAATTAAATTATCTTGTACCATGGCATGCTTGCTATTCATTTGAATAGGACTAGAAGACATTGTTAGAGGAGTCTACAGAGACAATTATTTCATGCATCAATTATAAAACAAAAATCCATATTTACACATAAACATTACAATAAATCTCATACCTCAGTGGGTTACAATGCAAATGAAATCTCAGCAATAATGCCTACATTTGCTCTCGCCTGAATAGATGATGGAGTGTCTAGCATGGTTATCAACTTAACAAACAAAATATCATTTTTAGTCACTTAATTATATATATACAAGTATATACATGTAATGAGCCATGATAATAATAAATGATTAAAAATTACCTTTGTATATGTATATATGGGCACAAGATGAGCAACATATGTGCTCGTTTGACATCCATAATCTTACTACAAAATTACATAAACATTATTGAGATTTATATAAAAAATAATTATTACTTTTTAAACTATGCAAATTTTTGAAATTTAATAGGTATAATAACTATTTTAACATGTAAAATATATAAGATACATAGGAAGTTGTAGCCAAGGTGTCTAGACTAAATATAGACAACTGAAACATATCAATGAGATTAATATAATCTAGGCCCATAAAAAGATTACATGAGTGTCTGCATGAAATACTCCTCATCCTCCTTAGGTCTAGTGCATATAGCACCAAATGATCTTCAATGGCGAGGTCAGGAAATAATGCAAGATGAAGCCTCCCTATGTTCGCCCTCACTAGCATTAGTATGAAAAACTTGGCTCATATTTTAAATGAGGGTGTAAGTGCCTTAAGTGCATGAAAAGTGTCAATATCTATAGTTTCCTTGACTATAGAGTATATTGAATCAAGAGGATGTGTTTTTTGGATAGGTGCTCTTGTAAACTGATTAGGTGCACAATGTGCACCTAACCTATGATGAAACATATATTTACACAGCTCTGAAACCATCAAATTTTGAGCTAACTTCATAAACAGGCCTATTTAATTCAAGCATTCCTTGTAGCCCTGTTTTCCCTATTTATTGGACATAAATTTTTATAGGTTATCTCAATCATGAAAGTAAAACCATTTCTGGATACCCATTAAGCTCTTCTATAACATACTAAAAAATATCCTGAGGTTGCTTTGTACAGAATTGTACTTCCTTCTGTATGCCCTGTCCTAATTAACCCTCCTTGTGTGCAAAACACCTTGTCCAGAGTAAAGTATGGACTTTATAAGCAAAAAAAGCATCATTCCAGATACCCATTACCTTCTTACAGGTGAATAAATCATTTTTTAGGGCACTTCTTTGGAGAAATTCACTTTTCCTATATTGGCCTATGCTCTTCCTTTCACATACACCTGGATCCACTTGGCAATTGTTATTTTCCGTACTTATCCATACTGTATCACCTTCAAAACACTTCCAAAAGTTATTTAAGACCTTCAAGGTTCAGATTCCAAATTTTCAAGAGTTTTCAAGCATTAAAACTCATTTTGAGGGCTAGAAGCTAATTCAGGATTTTCCCTTGGACAATGACAGGCCGAGAGCTTATTATTTTTGCTGAGAGTGTTTTAGACAGTTTCAAGGGTTCAAATAAATTGTATAGGGTCTTTTCTAACCCCCTAAACCTTCTCCAATAATCAGCCAAGTCGTATCAACCCTCTGTACCTTCCAATGCTTAACATTTCAGTGTCTTTTGACTGTATTTTCATAACAACCAACAGGGTTCTTGGTTTTCTTCTTGTTACAATGGTCAATAGGATTTTCAAGAGGATATACAATCCTGTCAAAATATAAATTAACTCCTTATTCACATTCTCATGTCAAGGATGACCTTATCAATCCACTTACCTTGCAAAACATGCAAATCTCTTTACTTTTCCTGCACACTGTCACCTACAGGCCGAGAGCTTATTGTGGGAGATTTAAGACATCAAAGGGGGTTTTAAGACCTGTTTATCCTTTCTTAAGTTTATAATTGCCTTAGGGATCTATTTCCATACCATTTTCAACTCCATACAAACATTTTCACATGGGGGTTTTCTTTGGATAGTGGGTTGTAGTTTTACAGGCCTGAGTACCCTGTTTAGGCTAGTTTAGGCTTCTTAAGCTTTCAAAGCTTTCTAAGACCTCTTGGTCACAATGATATTAAATTCAACTTGTTCCCACATAAAAAATAACCAGTATTTCTCACTATTCTATAAATAATCATCATATACACATACTTTCTCTTACACACATTCACATATGCAGGCCTGTCACCAGAATTCCATAAAGAGACCATATATGAAATAAATACATTCATTCTTTCTTGATCAACTAGAAGACTTAAAATTTAATACCAGATTCAATCTCCATATTCCATGTCTTCCAAATCCCTATTTTCTTCTTCACGCATTCTCTTGCCTGCTCCTTCTCTTTCCTTTACCATTTCTTGAGTGAGGTCCTCCCTCACTAATTCTCCTCTCTCTTCTTCATTCCATTCTCTTTCCTTGCATGAGAGGACCTTTCCTCTCTATTCTTCTTCTCTACTCTATGCCCCTCTCATCCTCTCTTCTCTTCTCATCCTCTTCTCCCTTTAATGAATTCTCTCTTTTGTTCTTTTGAATAGCTTCCCTTCTAACTTCTACGCCCAAATTGGGCTTAAGGCAAACACATGCTGTTTTTAAGTTTTAACAATATTCTAAGGTTGAAAATAGTTTCAACCATTTCCCCCTAATTTACTCAACAGAATAACCATCACTTTTAACCTTTCACCTTTTACCTTTTGATAATTACATTTACTTTCAAAGTGAAAATTTGAAATTTGAACACAATTTGGAGGGAAAACCAGAATTTGAATTTTCATGCCAGAATTTGAAACTATTGTAGATGCTCCTGCATCATACTCTCCCTCTAGAAAAGATTTGAACCTTAGTTCAAATGAGATGCTTCCTCCATGCTTTAGTCTTCATTCTATGCCTGGATCCCAAGGTCTTGTTGCCAATGCCAATACCGCTGTTTGTCTTTGATATTCTTTGTCCTTCAGCTTCTTGCTTTTCTTCCTCTTCTGGTATGTTCTTCTCTTTATCTCTTTCTCAGCTGCCATCTCCCACTTCCACGCTTCTTCATCTTCATACATATCTTCTAGATCTTCTTTTTGTTCTTCTTGGTTCATGAGCTTCTTCAATGACTCATGTATGTCATTTACTTCAGCAACCTTCATACCTGCATACAAAACATTCAAAGCCACCTTAGTAGAAAACATTTGAGGCCATGAAGCCTCTTGGCTGTCTTCACATGCTTGCTCTTGTTCCTTGACCAAAACTGTCCTTGCCTCTTCACTCTTCTACTCTCTTCTTATTTCACTTTTCTCAATGCTATCTTCACCATGGCTTGTACCTTCCTTCATCTCTCTTGAATTACCAAACAACTCCTCCAACATTCTCAACTCTTCTTTTAGTGAGATCTCATCTATCTCACCATTCACTTCATCAAACTTGGGCTGATCACTCACAAGGATTACTTGCCCTTTACCTCTTATCTCTTCTTTTCTTAGCTTGTCTTTACATAAACCAACTTCTTCATCAACATCAATATACTTATAAACTACAATTCCAGTAATCTTACCTTCTGTCTCCTTGCTCTCTTCAATCTCTGCTTGAAGCCATCTTGTTTGTTCTTTGGTTTCCATGAGGCATTGCCTTGCTGTATATTCTTCCCTTTCTTCATCATTCCTCCATTTTGAATTCTCTCCTTGCTGCATATTAGTCCTTACAACCACTTTCCATCTTTCATTTCTCATGAAAATATCATTGAAGGATTCAAAAACATCATCACAAACAAATTGTTTACCTTTCATCGTTATATCTTCATGCTCAACCTCATTATTCTTTGAGTAGTTTTCTTTCTTACCTTCATTCTCTTGGCTAGTGGAATCACCTTCAATCCTCTTCCATTGTCTTCTTGGTGTTGCTGTCTCAACACTCACATCTTCACTCTTTGCCTTCTTAGGCACCCATATTTGATTCTTCTTCTTATCATTTGACTTCACAAGCCATTTAGGCATCCTGTAACCATGCTTTTGTACCAGCACTTCCTCTTGCTTGGGAGTTTTCTTCTTCCACCATTTAGGCATCACATACCCATGCTTAAATTCTCTTTTTGAGGGCTCTATCATCTTCTTTAACTCTTGCACCTGTACATTAGCAGCTTCATGCTCATAACAACAATCAAAATCAGGTCTTAACACTTCATTTACCTCTTTGATAACTTGGTCTATGGAGTAATCTTTCTCTTCCTTTGTGCTTGGCTGCTCTCTTTCTTCCTCTTGGCCTTCAATGGCATCATGGAATTCAGCTTCATCTTCTACCTCTTCTCTTACTTGTATGGGTTCTTCAACACCTCCCTCATGCATTAACCAATGCATATTTTCTTCTTTATCAACAACAACAAACTTACTTCTCTCTCTTACACATTCACTTGTGTACTTGGTGTCTTCTCTTGCACCAATCTCTTCACTCTCCAAGGCCCTTATCTTGACCTTCACAAAGCCACTCATACCTGCAATTACCCACTCAAAAACAACATTAGAAATAAAAAGAAGAGACCATAATGTCTCCATGAGTGTCCTCTTCATCAACACTCTCATCTTTTCAAGTGCTCTTCCTGGCACTTCATCTGTTCTTTCTTCTCTCTTGTTCTCCTCAATGAGAACCTTCTTCACAACTTCTTCCTCTTACTGCTCACTTGGTAACCTTCTTACCTTCTTCAAGCCTCTATGGGATTCTCTCTTCATGGCAATCTCATTTTGCCTTCTTCTCCTTTTCACTAGGAGATCTATTGGCCACTTCAACCTCTTATTTATTGGCCATACCCATGCTTGCTTATCCATCTGCATCCAAGACTCATATTCATCTTTAATCTTAGCTAACTCTTTCTTCAAATTAGCAATCTCTTTATCAAGTACAAAACTATTCATACCTTTGATGCTTGCTTTCTTCTTGGTGCCCTCATATACCTTGCTGCTCTGTAGTGCCTTCAACAACACTTCCATCTCTGAGATCTTCACCCAAGTATTTTCCACCTTAGTCTCTTGATCCCTTGTCTCACCCAAGCCTTTTCTCCTAGACTGGTCTTTTGACAATCTCCTTGATCTCACCTAGGCCTTTTGCATCCTAGTCTTTTGACCCTTTTCAATCCTGCAGCAACTCTTATACAACACTTCATCAAATACAAATCATAAATCCAAGCTTACCTTGATTTGGATCTTCCTCTTGAGCATTCACTTGCTCTTCTTCTAGAGCTTCTCTAAGCTTCAGACTCCATCCTTTACCTCACCTAAGTCTATTTCACCTTAGTCTTTTGGCAAATTATCCAAGCTTCTTCTTGGATCTTCACTAAGCCTTCCTTGGCTTCTTCTCTTCTTAAGCCTCAATGGCTTGGCTACCTTGAACCTGAAACTTATTCACTTGATTGCTTCTCAATACAATAACTCAAATCAAATAGCACAATTATTCATACCTTTTCTCCCCAGGGTCTCCTAATGCTTTGTCCTGCTGATCCTCTTGCCAAATCCTGTAACAACTCATTAGAAATCATCACCAAAAACAAGTTACCAATTCCCTAGAGCTTCAAGCTCTAATACCAAATGATGAAACAGATCTTTACACATCTCTCAAACCATTAAATTTTGAGCTAACTTCATATACAGGCCTATTTAATTCAAGCATTCCTTGTAGCCCTGTTTTCCCTATTTATTGGCCATAAATTTTTATAGGTTAGATAAATCATTAAAGTAAAACCATTTATGGATACCCATTAAGCTATTATATAACATACTGAAAAATCTTCTAAGGTTGCTTTGTACGTAATTGTACTTCCTTCTTTATGCCCTGTCCTAATTAGCCCTCCTTGTGTGCAAAACACCTTGTCCAGAGTAAAATATGGAATTTATAAGAAAACCAAGCATCATTCGAGATACCCATTACCTTCTTACAGGTGAATCAATCATTTTTTAGGGCACTTATTTGGAGAAATTCACTTTTCCTATATTGGCCTATGCTCTTCCTTTCACATACACCTAGGATCCACTTGGCAATTGTTATTTTCCATACTTATCCATGCTGTATCACCTTAAAACCACTTCCAAAAGTTATATAACACCTTCAATGTTCAGATTCCAAAGTTTCAAGAGTTTTCAAACATTAAAACTCATTTTGAGGGCTAGAAGCTAATTCAGGATTTTCCCTTGGACAGTCACAGGCTGAGAGCTTATTATTTTTTCTGGGAGTGTTTTAGAAAGTTTCAAGGGTTCAAATAAATTGTATAGGGTATTTTTTAACCCCCTACACATTCTCCAATAATCATCTAAGTCATATCAACCATCTGTACCTTCCAATGCTTAACATTTCAGTGTCTTTTGACTGTATTTTCATAATAGCCAACAGGGTTCTTGGTTTTCTTCTTGTTACAATGGTCAATAGGATTTTCAAGAGGATATACAATCATATCAACATATAAATGACCTCCTTATTCACATTCTCATGTCAAGGATGACCTTATCAATCCACTTACCTTGCAAAACATGCAAATCTCTTTACTTTTCCTACACACTGTCACCTACAGGCCGATAGCTTATTGTGGGAGATTTAAGACATCAAAGGGGTTTTTAAGACCTGTTTCTCCTTTCTTAAGTTTATAACTGCCTTAGGGATCTATTTACATACCATTTTCAACTCCATACAAACATTTTCACATGGGGGTTTTCTTTGGATAGTGGGCTGTAGTTTTACAGGCCTGAGTACCCTGTTTAGGCTAGTTTAGGCTTCTTAAGCTTTCAAAGCTTTCTAAGACCTCTTGGTCACAATGATATTAAATTCAACTTGTTCCCACATAAAAAATAACCAGTATTTCTCACTATTCTATAAATAATCATCATATACACATACTTTCTCTTACACACATTCACATATGCATGCCTGTCACCAGAATTCCATAAAGAGACCATATATGAAATAAATACATTCATTCTTTCTTGATCAACTAGAAGACTTAAAATTTAATACCAGATTCAATCTCCATATTCCATGGCTTCCAAAGCCCTATTTTCTTCTTCACGCATTCTCTTGCCTGCTCCTTCTCTTTCCTTTACCATTTCTTGAGTGAGGTCCTCCCTCACTAATTCTCCTCTCTCTTCTTCATTCCATTCTCTTTCCTTGCATGAGAGGACCTTTCCTCTCTATTATTCTTCTCTACTCTATTCCCCTCTCATCCTCTCTTCTCTTCTCATCCTCTTCTCCCTTTAATGAATTCTCTCTTTTGTTCTTTTGAATAGCTTCCCTTCTAACTTCTACGCCCAAATTGGGCTTAAGGCAAACAAATGTTGTTTTTAATTTTTAACAATATTCTAAGGTTGAAAATAGTTTCAACCATTTCCCCATAATTTACTCAATAGCCTAACCATCACTTTTAACCTTTCACCTTTTACCTTTTGATAATTACATTTACTTTCAAAGTGAAAATTTGAAATTTGAACACAATTTGGAGGGAAAACCAGAATTTGAATTTTCATGCTAGAATTCGAAACTATTGTAGATGCTCCTGCATCAACCTATCTTGTGTAGAGCCTTTTCCTCTGCCCTAAAACTCTGAGAAATAAAAATAATTTGGAAATTTATTAAGGATAAAATCACCATAGGTTTTTCTCAAAACAATAATGGGGACCTTATTATTGTTTCAAAGTGAGTGATTAAAGACCATCCACCATCGATCCCAAAAAAATTATTTGATCAACTCATGGTTGCACTAGTGGATTGTAATCCATTTGGTTGACACATCTAATGGTGCATCATTTTTTCCATCACTGAATAGTGCACAAATTTTGGCATTGGTTATTTTTTAAATCTCTCACAGTGGATGCAAACATTTTTTTAGAATAATATGCTATACATTTATCTCTATAATCAGCCCACCTATTAGTGTGGCCCACTAATGAGTCAACTTCACTGATTTTTATCTCAAATGTATTTGCTAGAGAATTTCGGTGGGGGTTGCTTGAATAGGGATCCCTCATTACCGTAATTAAATTCTTAATTTTGAATTTTTTTTCTATTGTGTGGGCTTTCAATTCCTCTAACTACCTTGGAGGGATTTAGTAACTATAGGAGGGTTTCATGGGTTAGGAGGGCTTTATGGGTTAGGAGGGTTAGGTTTCTCATTTTCACTTTCTACATTTCCATTTGTACATGAAGATATATTATCATTGTAAAAACAAAAAAAAAAAGAACAATTTCAACAAAAAATAATACAAATGCAATAAGTTCACTAAATTTATTTGTAATTTCACTCAAATTCATTTGCATACCTTTTCTCTTGCATGTCATTATCGATTTTGAACTAAAATATTATTTTTTTAAAACATGAGTTGAGCTCTTTGCATGTCTATTCATGGTTTGTATCGATGCCAAATGAATGGAATCAATATTTTTTTAATATATAATAATAATACCACATATATGGTTCTAAAAACTAAAATTGTGTACGAAATTTTGGCTCAATAATCACCAAGCCTATGATCCAAGACCGCATACGCACTTTTAAAAATTACGTATGTGAAAACATTAAAATAATTTTAAATGTAAAAAATATCCAATTTTTGGCCCTCCAACTTGGTGTACTTACCCTATGGTGTATTTATATTACAAGATTATCAAACAACATTGATTATCCCTTTTAGGGGTCTACACATGTTATGTTTCACAATTAGTAAATTCCAAGATGCATCAAGAGGCATATAGTCCAATTTCTACAAATAGTCTTAAAATCATATACTCTTAATTCCTTAATAGGTTCATAATTATACAAGATCTTACTAACCATCCTTGATCGGTTTGCTAATTAATACATAACATCAACCTGATTGAATTTCAATAACTATACTATTTTAATTTCTATAAAAAATACTAATTTATTGCCTATGTTTATAGTTCAACATATAGGAAATAATAAGCAACTTAACTTTACAATTATTACAAAGTATGCATTCATCTTTATATACCTAGACAATAATAAATGTATATCTTAACATTATAGCTATTGTTATCTATAATACCATAGAAAAATCACCTACGATTTAAGAGATCTTAACTTCCATGAAACCACCACTTCTAAATCTACTTATCTATAGGTTCAGACAGTATACAATTCATTTGGGTTTTACAAACCCATTTAAGTTCATCACTTATGTTAGAGGTTTATATTAGATATACATTTTACACTAAGTTTACCACCTATGCTATTGTTTTCGTATTTATTCCTTAATCACCCAAATAAAGTTCCAATATTTAAAATACATAATCAAATAAAAGTGTTACCAAGTCTTAAATTAAAGGATATCATTATAACATCATCAATTACTTTTTATTGAATTTAAGATCCCATTATAATTTTTTATACAAACAATGATTTTTTTTTTTTGGTTCTCATAGTAATCAAAACACTTGAAAATAAAATGATCATCCATTTTAACTCTTATAGAGAAACAACAACAAATCATATCAACCAAAAAAATATGTGGAACCATCTCAATTTAAAACTAGTGAAACTATAACCTTAGCTTACCAAAGGGAGTCTCAAATATTGAAGACTACAATAGATTCATTGACAATCTAAAGGAAACATGCTCAAATCAAAACTCATTTTATGGCTAGAAATTTATGAGAGGGAAGTTGATTTATATCTAGAAGCCAAAATAATAAAGAAGCAAACATATCTTAGAGTATCAACATCATTATTTTTGAAGTAAATGATGAATTTCATGAGATATTTATGTGCCAAACAATTTATACAAGGTAAAAATATAAAATATGAAATGTGAAAGATAAAGTTTATATTAATATTGGGTAAAGTCTATTTACAGTACCCTACCCATTCATAATTCTACTTCAAATTAGTAATTAGGAAATAATTAGTTGACAAATAGATTCATTGTTCTATCTCCATCTCTATAATTGAGTTATAAATTTTAAAGATAACCTAGAACCATGATATTTTTGATACCCCATCAATATTTATTTTATAAATTATTGATATTCTCTTCAAAATATCTTAAGTTTTGGTTATTCAAATTAATCAAAAAAATGTGTTTTAGATTATATATAAAAATATGTAGTACATATACATTTTTCTAAATTTTTGAAAAAAATATTTAGTATTTTTTAGGATTTATTTATTATTATTATTTTAATCATCTAATAGAAGATAGTATTATACTTTGATTTTATATCTATAAAATTTGATTAAAATACTTTCCATACTAGAAAGAAAATAAAGGGAGAATATTTTGCAATGGATATGATAAATGAGTAAGCTAAATCCACTTGATCAAAAATAGTGTGGGTTTAAGAGTAACGTTATATTGTGCTTAGATTTGTATCATTAAAAAATTCAAGAAAGGGACAACATATACATAGCTAAGCACTACATAAAATATTTTTCAAACACCAAATTAATGTTGGTTTGGCTTGCACAAGGTTAATCTCTATTTATCCTCCTAAGCTATAGGGATTTATGCAATGATGTTATCATAAAGTTAGGGTAACTTCAAAGACAAAATAAATATTCTACGTAAAACTAAACATGGCCTTGAATATGTGAAAAGAAGTAGTTTATTCCATAATTAATTTAATGGTAGTTGAAGCTTCTTTCAATCAAGGAATTGAATTCATCAACAACAAAGGAAAATATCTTCAAATTATGAATATTTTCAAAATAAAGTCATATGATTGTTAAATTTATTTCATCATTTCAATAATTTTTATTAAAAATAAATTAAATATTATATATATATTTCATAAATATTAAATTTACCTAAAAATAGAAAATAGTCACAGCACCTAGTTCGAATGTTAAAGGATTTATTGGCATTACTTGCTCACGCTGATGCCAACCCCTTCATGCTACCGTCCAAGCTATCTCTCAAAGTTCCTTTTTATAATTTATCACAGGGTGTCCTCCCTACCATTACACTCACTAATAATTTATCTTTTACACTCCTGTAATTTATATTTTATGCTCCTCTCCCCCTTCAAACATTGAATGCATCTCCTCCTTGTAGGCTAACATGCCTATGGCATTTATTTATTTTTGCTATAGGTATTGGGCAACCATAAAAAATGGTGAGCACCATTGGAGGACTAAAACCAAGCACCAAATTATGCCATTTCACATTACTTTGTTTAATACAAATATTGATAGGTTCGCTAGGAAAATTTTAATAAATCTTAAAATTTTGTGTTAGATAACAAGGCGACATGCCCATGGTTAATGAATATTTGAGTTTTATGCATGGACAAGGGTGTTTTATGGATATATTTTAAATCATAGATTAGGTTAGTAGTCAACAACTTCCTTCAACTTGATAAAATTATCTTACGTGAAGAAGAATTAATAATTCCAAAGACAACCATTTTTATTGTTTACAAATATTTTTTATTTGGAACATTATAATTTATAATTAAGAATTTACAATTTATATTTTTAGGTTATAAATAAATATTATCAATTTTGGTCAATTTAATCACATTTTTTGATTAAAATAATTATTTTAAAACTTCAAAAAGAACGGGTGAATTTTGAAGTACATATAAAGTAAAAGATGTGTGATAATTAACCTAATCCAATCATTAAATATCTAACTAAAAATATTATAAAAACATAAAAAACATATATTTTTATTTATAAAACTATATTAATAAACTTACCTTAAGAATTGAAGGGTTTAGATAGTGCTGAAGTGTCTATGCACCTAGTGAATCCCCTTGACTTATAATAATCTTACATCTATTATGTTATTAGAGTAAATACTATTCAAAAAGGTCATTGTAGCAAAATCTTAAGTTGACAATTACCAAATTATTGATCAAATGGATTGAAATATGCAAAGTGATAATGCCAAATAATCACACCAATAGTCCATATAAGTTCACTGGATTATAGATCTAATGACTTATTACAAATAGGTCCTAAAATACAAGACATAATAAAAATACCAATACCTATTGACAACATAAAGTAATGAGTGAGCTTTACTAGCACATACTAATGATTGGTGTGCTAACATCAGCTATCAGTCTTCACCAGTCCTCACAAATTTTCAAACCTCCATCAACTTTTCAAACCTCCATCAACTTTCTAACTATAACTTTTAAGCTAACCACAGTCATCCATTTCCATTTTGATCCCCTGTGTTAACTGACATGGAACATCTGATGTGGCTATGAAGTGGGTGTTTTAGTTGACTATTCTACACAAAACAAAAAATAATTTAAATTTTAAAAACATCACATAAAAAAACCCCACTCAAATATAATAGGTATGTTCCAAAATTCACTGTGGCATGTTTCTTTCTTTGTATATAGGGATTTGCTTCATTGAAAAGCAAAATATAGGGTTTGACTGTACATCAAGGACCTAGTTAAAGAGAAGCACAGAAAGGATGTTATATGGAGGGTGAAATCACGTATTACAAGAGTGTCAAGGAAAAAAAAACTATAGAGATTTCATGGCTTTAATCAAGTATGAATGATTAGCGAGTGCAATTCTTACATTTTGGGGTGAGCCCAAAACCCAAATATATATTATTCATTTATAGACCACATTATCATCTTGGTAGAGGAAGAGGAGGCCTCTCCTTGTAGGTAAGGAACAATGTAATATTTCAATATGTGTATATATGTTTATCATTGTTACTAAAGGTATTTCTTGAATTTCATGGCTAGATGCTCTCCAGTGTTGTAGAGAAAAGGAGCATAGAAGAAAGTGATCATGTCAAGTATCTATTTAAAATTTATTATTCCAATCAAGGGCGTAGTGGGAGTGGGAGTGGGGGTGTGAGTGAGATATATTGATGTCATTTCCAAGTGAAGAGGTCATAATGAGGGTGTGTGTACATCTCACAATGCCACATTTTATTCTAAGGAAAGACGGTGGTGAAGGGCACTACTCTACCCATTGCAAAATTGACACCAACACTACCTTTAACTTAATAAACATTGAAATGATCATCGATGGCCAAAATATACATGCATATAATTTAGCCCATAGCTGATAGACTTGCCTTCCTCTAAGTGGAAATGACTTTTGACATTCTCCTTTAGAGATGACTATAATGGCATACGAACCCAAATTCTTAGCACTAGATTCATAAAGCAAAGTCATAACATCAAAGTTTTATTTACTGTTATAGACAGTGAAAAAATTCTTTCATAGAATATATTTAGATTCAATTTCTAAAAAAAATATGTTCTCACGAGTGGAAAATGATATTTTATTATTATTTATCATTAATGCCATTTTTTTAATTGAATATTTTAAGTTCAAAAAATAAGTATTATTCAATGTATTATATTTGAATGAATAAACTTAATTGATTTTATTTGAGTGGATATAACTGAATTATAACTAATCTGATTAGTGAACCCACACACACACACATATTCATTCACTATAATGGCTACCAAAAATAAAGAGGTTTTTTTTTTGTTTTACTATTTTTTTGCCATAACATTGATTCTTAATCTTTGACATTTCAAAATGGTTTTTATAGAGATGTCATTAAAGGGTTTGCTAGTACGATGATCATTTGGTTCTAAGTACAAGTATATTTTTAAAATCCCCACCCACCTATATATAGTGGGAGTCGTGGGAGCAATTATCCATCTATTTATTACAATTGAGTCAACACTCGATTGATCAATGGGAGTACCTCTGTAATTGACTATTAAGTTTAATTGAAAGAGTCTCTATAAATAAAGGTTTTATTCTTCTCCCCCAAATCCCCTTCCCATTTTTTTAAGCTACACACTTAAAAATGATGCCTTCACATTTATAAATATTAAATTCTATAATTTTAGTGTGTTTATCTATTTGTCGACAATTGATTTAAATTATGTGTTATTAGTGTGATTGTCATGTTTTCTTGGCTCTTTCTCTTCACTTTCCCCATATTTAAGTTTTTTGAATACATCATCTAGAGTGCCCTTGCTATTTTAGGGGATTTGTTTGACCTTAGTTGAGTTAGGGTGCACATGTTTGATGAATCCAAATGCTATCAAAATAAAACAATATCAATTGGCATGATACTTAGAATTTCATAAATTAATAATATTTATTGATTCTCCATTAATCAACTAAATTTTTTACATATAATTATTCAAATTAATCACAACCCAAAATTGGAGTTGACATGCAAAATTAATAAATAAATAAAAATAACTACCTAGCCTTACCCACCTGCTATAAATAGGAAATTATATTTTATAACAACTTTTACATGCAAGTTCTGATGGGATTAAAATTTTAAATACAAATTTTTATCACTAAATTCATGATGTTGGAAAAGTTTCAACATAGGTTCACATCTAGTTACAAAGTTATGTAATTTTTTCTATTTTTGGCATGACTAAAAATACTAGAATGCAATTTTTGGCCCTTAAAAGATCTCGTATGATTCTCCAAACAACCTAGAATATCCCTTAACTATATAAGTGGGTAATGGTTGCATGCGTGTTTACTTTTCCTTTTTGTATGAAGGAGAGCTCAATCAGGTTAGCAAGTCAAAATCTATGGCCTTTGAAAGTTTGATTTCTACATCATTCTCCTTTGGTTGAAAATAACTTAGCTCTTTCAAGTTACCCTGATTATGCTCCTATAATTTTATCTTGTAAATATTTTTAAACTCCCATTATTAAATCCAATTTTTGTCTTCTTATTTTATTCCATCACACCATATCAAATACCTATTATGACTTCCTTGTCTTGTGTTCATTACCTTCTTTTCCAAAATTTGTGTTATCTTTTCTTTATTTTTCCTTTGTACCTATTTCTTCCAATATACTTCTTAATCTTCTTCCCCTTCGCCATATCATCCATAAAATTAATATAGATATAAAATATTAAAAACTTGATAAATATCAAAAATCTATGGTAAATTCATCTCATAAGCATTGTCATTGATTTCCTTCACAATTCTACATGGACCAATTTTCTTGTACCTCAACTTATGTGTTTCTTTGGGAATATTTATTTTCTTAAATAAACCATCACCAAATATCCTTCTTTAAATACATTTTATCTTATTGTGGCATATGTTGTTGTTTTATACTTTTCATTACTTCCTTGTAGCTTCCTTGTTACTTATTCTTGTAACTATATTATATATGTTTTTTAAATGCTTCCCAATCATTACTAATTCATTATGAAATTGGTAATTTATTATTTATCTATTCATGAAACTATTATATAAAAACTCAAATTATTTAAAACTAAGTCACATTATTTGGGCTTCTCTCCAACAATGCATATTAAAAAAAGTCCTATGCTCATTTTTACTACTTATGTTTGTCCATTTGTTTTTTGGTGGTACACACTACTAAATTGTAGCTTAGTTTTAAACTTATTCCTTAGATTCCTCTATAAATGGTTAATAAATGTTGTGTCCCTATCTAATGCAAAGTATTTTTTAATACCATGTAATCTCACAATATCATAAAAAATGTTTTATTACTCTAGTAGCATCATTGGTTTTCTTACATGCAATAACATGAAACATCTTAAAAATACTATCTACAACAACAAAAATTTAATAATTACTTATATCTATGTTTATAAATGTCAACACAAAGTCCATACTTACACATATCCATGGTCTTATTAGAACTAGTAATGGCATATACAACCGTGTATTTTATCGATGACCTTTAGCTACTATGAAAATACTCCACCTTAAAATGTACCTTACCATATCTCTCTTCATATTTGGAAAAAACATAGTTCTCCTCCACCAAATTTATTGTCTTATTTTTACCAAAGTGTTCACCCAAACCACCATGGTTTATGTAATTCTCTTATATTATTATCTCTCAGAGGCCTAATTGGAATACATAATTATTTTCCTTTGAAGAGATAATCATCATTTACAAGGTACTCACCATGAATAGTACTATTCTAATCTATTATTGAATTTCTAAATTATTCAACAATATTGAAAAAATATGGATTAGTATAATATAATTCCTTAAAAAAATCAAATCCAACTAATTCATTCACCATAGTAGTTAACAGTTCCACTTGCCTACTCAAACCATCATCTACCCTATTATGCTTTCTGATTTATATTTCAAAATTTTTAAATATCCCTATGATAAATACACCATATTTTAATGCTTATTATTTAAATTATTTTGAGTGTTTACATACTTCATGGATTTATGGTCTATAAATAGGATAAACTCTTTAGGTACTAAGTATTGCTTCCAATGTTTTAATGTTTGTAAAATGGCATAAAATTCAACATCATACATAGAATACTTTTTATTACCTTTTTAAATTTCTCACCAAAATATGCTATGTGTTTTCTTTCTTGACTCAACATAACTCGAATCCCACATATGAGACATCACAATCAAAGTCAAGCACTTTTTTAAAATATGGTAATGCTAAAATAGGGTTTTATGTAAAACTTATTCTTCAACAATTCAAAGCTTTCTATTGATACCCTCATCCACACAATTTTTTTTTCCCTCATGCAATCTATTATTAGTGCAATGATATGACTAATATTCTTAATGAACTTTATATAAAATTTTATTAAACCATGGAAACTTCTTACCTATATTATGCTTTTTAGAATAGGCCATTAAAAATTTGAAGTTACCTTTTCTTCATCCATTATTACACGATTTTCTAAAACTAAAAATCCTAAAAATACCAAACTATTCTACATAAACTTGAATTTATATAGATTTACAGAGAGATTTTCTATTATTAATAAATATAACACCATTCTAAAATGTTTTAAGTGATATTCCTTACTCTTACTGAATATCAAAACATCATCAAATAGAAAATCATGAAATTACCAATGTAATCTCATAGAATTATGTTCATCACCCTTATAAATGTGTTGGGTGCATTAGATAACCCAAATGACATCACCAAACACTCATACAAGTCATCCCTACTCTTGGAGTTTGAATGTGTATTGGGGAGGTGGCAGAGGGGAGAACCCAACAATGATCCATGGTTGTCAATTGATATCATAATTAGAGCTCAATTTTTTTGTTTCTCCCCATGGATATGAAATTTTTTATAATATATGTTTCCATTTATATTGGATCAGGTGAAAAATAACTATTGAAGATTAGATCATCACCCTAATGGCAGAGAATCCACTGCAAGTAATCAAGTTACGTAACAACTTTATTTGGTTGTACTTAAATTTGAAAGAGAATGTTAGAAATAATAGTAGCTTTATCATAAGTAAAAAACATGGAGTCAATAAAATTATGCTTAAATAATGTTGAATTATGTTTTTTCCATATCCAAAACAAAATTTCTATCCTAAAAACATGCTAGACTTGGGTGAAATGGGGTCATATATTCAAATTATCTCCTAACATGACATGACACCAATTGAAATTATTTAGCTAGATGGGTTGGAAAAATCCTTATATCCAAGTCCAAATACATTGGGACTTCAGAAAATACCATAAAAATTGTATAATAGTATTTAGGTGACAACAAAAGGGCATTTGGGTTAAGCCACCCCTATTTAAACAAGCCTTCTACCAAGAGGTAGACCTTGATGAAGAAGGAACCAAGTAAAATGATAAATTTTGGGCTCAAAATTGGTAGATCAACTCATTTGGAAGCATCTCCCCCAAGTGGAATGGGAGGATAGAATGATCTAACACTAGTTGAGATTATACATAATAGGAACATGAGAAGAGAGCCATTCGTAACCTTTTCTAGCAGTATAATTATGGAAAGGCATCTCTTTATACCACTTCCAATATTTCCACCAGGGATGGTTGGAGTTAACTGAGATTTTGTGGAGGAATTCCAGAAGAAAAAATATAATAATTTCCTTAAAAGACTCTCTATTAGCATATGAGAGTTTGAATTTAGTTTTAAAATCATTCCACTAAAGCCATAATCAATTTTTTTTCAAAAAATATCTTGCATGGTGTGGATTCCTTTATAATTGAATTTAAAAGCATGCATCTGGGGAACTTAAGAAAGAGGCACAACGTGCATTTTTATGACAGGGGACCACCATAGAGAGTGTTGGTTGATAGAGATACCATCCCAAAATTTAGACCTATTCCACAGAAGCCAAGGCTTGACATATTCCCAAGCTTTCCAAATACTCTTAATAACAAAGGAGCCCATAATTTTGAAGGGATAAATGAGCATAAGGAGGTTGGTAAATCCAAAAATTTTCTAACCCATATGTCCATAGGGGGAGCTATGAGTGATATAATTATAGATGAGGACATTCTATGTCTCCTTGCCTTCAATGGCTTGAATAATCCATTTGACACACAAAGCAGATCCTTATTGTGAGATATCAATAAGGCCTATTGGATGGTGGATCTTGATCTTAATATAATACCTAGTTATTGACAAGGGGGTGTGGGGGGGGGAATTCCCCCCCACTATGGTCACCATGGGGGTTTGGGGGGTGATCACCTACTTGAAAGTCCTCCTGGTGTGGGTTTGGGGGCAATGCCCCTGAAGTAAAATTTAGTTTAAAATGCATTATAAAATATTGTAATTTTGTATTAAATATAGAATTTTCACTATTAGGTTGAAGATATAATGGTATAAATTATGTTTATGCATTTTTCCCTATATGTAACCCTCCTTTCGATACGAGGGCATTTTAATTATGGTGGTATGTTGTATGTGAGTAAAGAGGAGATTACAATGGATATACTTCATGTTTTATCCCTTCATTTTGTTGGAATAAATAAAGAGAACTAGATATTTTGATTTGGATGTATCACATATTGGGTGAACCACATCAAATATTTGTCTATCTTGTATTGTGTTTTTTGCATTTTAATTCTATCTTTATTTCATTAATATAGCTTTGTGTTATGTATTCCTAACAAGGACTATACCACCTACTTCCTAGGGGAGATAATAATACTCATATGAAATTATATGAAAAACTTTGATTGTGAATGGGATATACCATATAAAATCATGAATTAATTTTTCAAGCTTGTGCATAACCTATTTGGAAGGAACCTAGTAGGAGGAGTAGTAGACATGGGGGGCTGCAAGCACTTTGGAGAAAATTTAGAATTTTCTAGCCAGAGAGGGGTTTAGTGACCAATATAGGAGTTTATTTTCCACTCTATCCCCCAAATACTTCCAAATTTGAGAGGGGAGGCTTGGAAATCAAATATTATACCCATAGCTTAAATAGACCAAATCCTCTTATAGGCCTTAAGGAAACTTAATCTAATTAGGCCTTCATTAGTATATGTTAACCTTTGATCTCATTGGAACACTTTAAAACTCTAAAAATAGTATTAAAAATTCATATTATAATCAAATAACCCCTAATGATCTCATCTAGACTCCATAACACTTTTCAGAGCCAACCACCACTTGAAGCACACCATTTGTACTATTCACAATTAGGCCTTTTCATACATAGGAAATGTATCTTGAACTATTGAAGATTAAACAAAAATTATCTAAACAACCATGGAAATAAATAATATATATAGAAAATATATGACCTAAACAACATCACTATGTTATTTATACTTCACAACTTATGTCAAAAGGATTCAAACACTTCTCTGTAAATAGCCCATTCAGAACTACCAGAACACTCCAAAACATAGTCATGAACAACTTGATATTAAAAACATAAATATATACTTACCATAACCACTTGAAATTTAAAAATATCCTTTAACATCTCTTTACCATTATCAAATATAAAAATCATAAGGTCTAATGTCAAATATTGGTCTTGCATACCCATCTTTTGACCTTAGTACACATAATCAAACCAAAAGCAGTCAAGCCATTGTGGCTTCAACATTTCAACCACTTTACTGACTATAAAATATTATAAAAAGAATTCATAGGACATAAAATTCATAAAAAACAAAACCATGTTAATTATATACTTAAACTTAGGGCATAGAGCCTCAAACTCATCACTACAACTTGCTTACCCAGAACTGTCTGTTTACCTAAAAGCATAGTCATGATGATGATGACATTCAATACATATATGACCACTTTAAAAGAATTAAGATACATGAAAATGATACTCCAAGATAATTATACCATTTTTGGATATAAATATAATATATTCAAATGGAAAATATTGGTCTTGCAGACCAATCTCATGACCGTATATCTCACTTTCTCATATGATCCAGAGATGTCAACTTGTGAGAAATTTTTTCAATATATTAAATAATATAAAAAAAATTATACCAAACATAAATAGGACATACCAGTCCCAAAAAAAATCCATGGACTTGGTTTCATCACTTTATCATTGTAACACATCCCTATTCATCTTCTCACTGCTGCTTGGATTTCTCATTATTTGCACCTTTAGGATTGTTAGCAACTAGATAACTTGGATGAATAGTTTAACATACTTGCGGGATTTAAATTGTATATTAAAATTCATGTACATGAAAAATTATTCCAAATATTCATCCTCCATTAATTTTTCTTGATTAGTGCAACTTTTGATTGCTACAACAAATTCTTTACAAACAAGCTTGTATTTATGCATTTTATCTCTCATCTGACTAACCACCACCACCTGGAGGTACCTGGGATAGTTTTATATATTATATATTAGTTTTTATAATCATTTGAGACCATTTTAGGCTGTTTTGAAAAATATATTTCACATCAGGTCCTTGTTAGGGTTTTAGAGAGGTTTAACATAGGTTTCGGTTTTAACGATTGTTCATAAAGGATTGCCCCTTAAATCCAAAAACAATGCCTATATTTATTATCTATGAAACTTAAAAATATCTTCTTAACATATAAATTTCCCATGGAGAGGTCAAATTTTCCAATGAACACCTAAAATTCCTTCTCGGGTTTACATGCCTTCATTTTGTTTACTCGAAAAACCTCAAAAACCACTTTTCATGCATTTTATTGCAAACCATGACATCAAATTTTGTGAACATGATTGAAGTAACATATCATACCTATATCTATGATCACATATGCAAACTTTTCTTGAAAACTGAACCTCATGCCTCATTATCCCATGCTCTCACCACCTTACTTTATACACCTGAGTCTTCACAACTTATTATGCCTAGAACTGACCCAAAAACCTATTTTCATGCACTCTCCATAACTATAACATAATAAAAAAACCTCTCTAATTATTAATCATAATCATTCACCCTTTTCATGTCTTGATTACAAGTCATGATACCTAATTAGGCCAGGTAGAGAGGGTCTAGAAGTGGTCTAGATGTAGACTTGGTCGGAAGGTCCTACCCCTATAGGCTTACCTTGAGACTATTATGAGTGATCCAATGCCTCATATACATTTTAAATTAACCAAATATATCTTATAATGCCTTTGTGCATCCATATTACTAAGTCACCATACTCATACCTTCTCACAAGGACTTTACATGCCATGACTAGGCTTCGTAAGTACTTGAAACTTGACAACTAACCTTGAAACACTTTTGAAAGTATATATTATTTACTTACATGATCATAGAATGCCAAAAAACCTTTCAAAATCCTATGATTACTGAATTCACCAAACTTCACTATGCACACCTTCTCACACGGTCTAGACTAGACTTCTCAAGACACCTTATACTCAAGAACTAATACTCAAACATGTTTCAATGCTCACTTGACCATAATAAATTTTCATGAAAATACTAAAAATATTAAAGATAACTTGAACCTTGACATCAACCTTGACATCAACCAACATAAGAGACATTAAGGTGCCTTAAAATTATCTCTTGCCTTTAAATTCTCTCTTGTCACATGTGTTCCTTGTCACATCAAACACACAAGCTCATACCTCAAAGACCACTCACCATGCATATTGACCAGATGCACCTTGAAATAAATTAAATCAACATTGACATCAATGAAAACACTTCTCAATATATTTTATGAGTAGGCCATTTGCCATCTATGGCTTAAAGATTAGAAAAAAACCATAAGTGGAGAAGAGAAATAAAATCTGAGGAACATAGGGAAGAGAAATTGCTAGTGTCGAAGACTTGAAAAAGTGGGTTTATTGAAGGTATTAATGAGTAGGAGCCATGTTATTTTAC
This sequence comes from Torreya grandis, assembly GCA_037957365.1. Taxonomy (NCBI): domain Eukaryota; kingdom Viridiplantae; phylum Streptophyta; class Pinopsida; order Cupressales; family Taxaceae; genus Torreya; species Torreya grandis. The sequence goes on along the minus strand of JARHVA010001828.1, from coordinate 714,271 downwards.
ATTATTCATTGTAATTTCAACATATCCTTGTTTAAATTGGCTTTTCCATACTCTTAAGTACAATTTTCAAGAATGGTAAGGCCATTTGGCTTACCTCTTCATTTACTTGTTTTCTATGGTTTGTGCTAAGGCCACCGTGTGGTTTTGAATGCTTTTTTGGATTAGATATATATCATCCATTATATATTTATTATATGATGTTTCATACTTTCTCTTATCCTTAATTAATATTTTCATGTTGCCTAAATGAGCTTGTATTGAATTATCATGTATGCATCTGTATGTGAGTTTAGGAAAAAAAATGTTTCCAAATTTATCATCCTTCCACCCCAAGTGTAGAGAGTATAAATTATAATCTACAAATGAGTGAGTAAATTAATTTATATGTTGTGTTTAACGAGCTTGTTTTAATTTTGGTACTTTATTTATGAGTGTTGTTCCTCGACTTATTTTCCTAGTGAACATTCTTTTCCTAGTATAGTTATTACCTAAACCTCTTTTTCCTAAACTTTTTTAGCCATGGGAACTTGAATAAACTTAGGATGGTTTCATTTATGCTTCTATATAGATATGATGCAGGTGGATAGTATGAAATACCTACTAAAATTGGATGCAACCACTTGGATGCTTTGGGTCCTATGCCACTTTTGCTCTGGTGCATTTAGATTTAGGTCATGGAATATCATTCCTTACAAATGAAAAAACCCTAGTTATTCATATTCATAGTGGCTATGAGAAAAATGGGTTGGTGGGAACATGGTGTGGAGTTACCCCAAAGACTCCTATGTCAATGAGTGTTACCTACATAGCCAATACTCTGAAGAACTCAGACTTATGTAGTTCTCTCTTACATTTTGGCTTGTGTGTATCATGAAATGTGTGATAAATACATATATAGAGTGGCCTATCTTGTAACTTATAAAATGTATTTAATTGAGTAGATATCTCTTGATATATTGAATGTCATGCTCACAGTTCCCCATCACCAAATCCTAGTGGTACTACTACCTAAGCTACATTTAATAGTATCTATAGCTATCAAGTTATATCACTGACTAATGAAAACCAACTAACATAAGTAGGTGCTGAAGGCACCAAGGATTAACCATTTGCATAGTATCATGTTATGGTAGCATGCCATCTAAAATATCATTATGGGTAGTCTCCATCATACTCACCCATTTGGTTCCTCCACTACAACATCTATAAAAATTAAACCAAAATTTACATCAAATCTTACATATATCTCCAAAACATACATATATATATATATAGCATGTATCTTTATCTCTCTACCTAAAAATAAATTATTCAAAAGAAACTAAATTTTACTCACCAATAGTCACTCCATCTACTTAGCCACCTAACACCTCCTGTAATGCATGGCTCCACAGTGGTGTGAAATCTATATACTGACTAGCTTGAATAACATGATCATGACATGATCCACTTCAAATCTACCTTATGATAGAAAAACTCAATGTAGTTTACATGCCTAGGTCTCCATATGGTTGCATTGGATCCTATCTATGCCTTAGTTATCATGGTGGTAGCTATGGTTTCTTTTCTTGTGATATAATAGTTAGTATTATATATCCTCACTATCATCAATGTTTTCCTCTAAAAACCCTTTCTTGATGAGGCCATACAATAGTAACCTTTGCTAGTGTCCTCATAATGTGTTAAAGCTATGTCCATATGACATGCACCACTAAATATGCAAATTGGTATAAGTACCAAATAATTAATAAGTGTGGAGAGCATGCTTCCAAATAATGCCCCCATTGTAATCTATAAAATATGAATGTGTGGAGTTCACATCCAAATGACATGTCCTCATTGAATCTTCAAACTGGTATAAGTACTAAATACTAAATAAATGTGTAGAACAAGATTTAAAAGTATACCCCCAATATAATCTAGAAACTATGAATGCGTGGAGACCATGCCCATATGACATGCCCCCATTGAATTTGAGAATGTTCAGAGTAGGGAGAATGTGCTTCCCAAGCATGCCCCCACTACTATGCCCCCCTTTTAAGTGAGGGGAAAATAGTACCTATAAGTTATCTGACCTCGAAAGGGTAAGATAACTATAAATTTATGAATGTAACCATGTTTCTAAAATGATAACTTAAAATATAAATCCCAGAATTAGTTTTTATCCAATAAATTAAACTTCCTGAAGAAGTATGTCTTGACAAGTGTTCTAAATCCTTTAAACTCTTTACCTTCTTTTGTCTTTGAGATAAGGGTCAATTAGGTGGTCTTTGTGACATTTGCAACAAATATTCAATTACTTTCTCAATTGTGGACTCTAGGAAATGTTATATTTACCTTAGGATCTCAAGCTTCAAAGAGAATATGTATTTTTTTAATCTTTAATGCGTATGTTTCTTCAATCCGAATTTCTAAAAAATTATTTTGGAAGGAAATATCAATAGTCTTGAACTCTTTTCAAGATGAACAATATATGTCAGTTGGTGACTTCAATTGTATCTTGAGAAATCATAAGAAAAGAGGTTGGATTTAGAGAAATAATCAATCCCAATTAGACTTCATTAAATTTGTTAGTGAAAATAATATTTGAAACATTGAGCTAAATTTGGATCCTTTACTTGTATTAATAGAAGGGTTGATTTTGGAAATATTGCTAAATGAATTGACAAATTCTTGGTATCTAATCATTGGCTAAACTGAAATTGGGTCCTTCACTCAGATATTTTGAAAGTCTCATGGTCTGACCATCTACCTATTTACCTCACTATCAAAAGAGAGAGATCTCCTTATAAAATACATTTCAAATTTTAATTAATGTGGATAAAGGATCCAAATTTGATGGGCCTTATGCAATGTTGGTGGAAGGAACTAGCCCCTAGAGGCAACACTAACATGTTTATTATATCTCACAAGTTGAGAAATGTTAGACAACACCTATGCAAATTGAATAAGTATTTGGGAACATATTTAGAGGAAAATATATTGTTGAGTTTAATATTTAGAGCCTTCAAGACCAAGTTCAGAGGGTGGATCATGACATAAACTCACTTCTTGTGGAAAAATAGTAAGTGTAAAACTAAACTTAGTTTCGGTAAAATATGAGATTTTATGGAAACAAACATATAGAGTGTTGGCTTAAGTAAGGAGATTGTAACACTATCTTCTTTGAACAATCAACCTTGGATACTCATAATCATAACAAGATCTCAAAACTCAAAACTAGTAGGGGTCCATATACTTAAGATATGGACATGATTAAAAAGAAGGTTGCCCATTTTTTGAGAAATTCCTTAAGGACACCTCCCCAAATTTTGATTTAGACCAACAATAATTTGAGAATATTATTCCAAAAACTATCAATGATAATCAAAATGTTAATTTAATGATGCCTTTCATAGAAAAAGAAATCTAGACTATACTTTGGAGTATGGACAATGAAAATGCCTCAGATCCTGATGGGTTACCTCTAGGATTTTTTAAACATTTTAAAAAAAATTATAAAAAAAATATATTTTCAAATCTACCAATGAATCCATATCCTCGATAAAAATTCTAAAGGATTTTAATTGCACCTTTCTAGCTCTTATCCCTAAGAAATATAATGTGGGCTCTTTAGACAACTTCATACTTATATCCATATACCACACCATTTATAATATTACCTCAAAATCCTTGGCTAATCACCTCTAAATCCTCCTTCCTCTTCTTATTTTAGAACAACAAGGAGGTTTTATCCAAAATAGGCAAATCTTAGGAGTGTTTATTTTTCACAAGCTTATTTACTCAGGTAAATTGAATAAGGAAGTGGAAATGATCATCAAACTTGATATCAACAAAGCATGTGATAGGGTTAACTAGAATTTATTTTCAAAATCTATAGGAATTTTGGGTTCTCAGAGGTTTAGTGTGATTAGATCAAGTCTTTAGTTTATAATCTTATGTTTTATGTTCTTGTAAATAGAGTCCCAACTGGATTTTTCAATGCTTTAATAGGTCTATGTCAAAGATATATTACCTCTCCCTACCTCTCCATCAACATGGTAGAAGTCCTAGGTAGAGCCTTATTAAAGGTAAATAGTTAAATATTGTTAGCTGCTTCAATATTACCAAGAATGTAAACTTATCTCATGGTTAGTTTGTGGATGATATGAATTTAGAAAACTCTGCTCATGTTCAAAAAAAAAGAGTGCTAAGGAAGTTTTTATATTATTATCAACATGCTTCAAGTCAGGGGATTAAACTTTTTAATTCTATAATTTTCTCCCTCCACACTTCACCCCACAAAAAAAATAATATCAAACAAATTCCAAGATTTTCTTTAAGTTCTCTTCCTAGAAAATACTTGGGGATCCCCCTCTTTGATGGGTGGTCAAAAATTAATTTTGGGACAACATGAACACAACCTTATATAATAAATTGGATTCTTAGAAAGGAAAATGGCTCTCTTGGGTTGGAAAAATTCAATTAATTCAAGTTGTTCTCCTAGAAATTCTAGTATATATGATTTTAATCTTGGATGCTCCTCTTAGTGTAAAATCCAAATTAACTAACATTATAAAACAAAATTATGGAATGGTCATTTTGAGTCTAATAAAATTACTCTAATGAAATAATAAGAGGTTTGCTTCACTAAATCAAAAGGTGGGCATGGAATCAAAAATTTGTTCAAGATGAACGTAGCTTTGAGGGCAAAACTTATATGGAGAGTATATTAGGACAACACTTGGAACATCTTGCTTTGAATAAAGTATCTTGATAATGTAAATGATTTGGCTCATATTTTTGTACAGAGCATTAGATTTATAGGTCTCACACATGTAACTTCCTTGGGAAATGTATAATCCTTATTTTTAACTCCCTCTATTGGGATATTAAAAATGGTATTAACTTCTAGAAAGATACATGGTCTAGTGTGGTCCCTCTCTACAATCATCATTCCCTAAACATATTAGAAGAGTATTTTTCAAACCTATGGAGAACTTTAGTTTTTAATTATTGGGTTGAAACCTGAAGGTTATGATTCCCTCAGAGAAGATGGAAAAATTGAAGTCATTATGCTACCAACCATTCTTCTGATCTTCTAATTTATTTCAAATTCTTCTTGAACTCTCACCATATTAGTAGTTCAATGGAGGTTGATGGATTAAAATGTTTTAGAGATCCTTACGATAATTTTTGGTAAATCAAGGTTATAATAAGTTTATCTTTCATATTAATACATCTTTATGGCATATGTAAAATTTTTGGATCCTTCAGGGTCTTTTTAAAGCTTATGTAAATGTGTGGTTTGTCATGAAGAAGAAATATATTTTCTAGGTCAAACTCCAAAGGATTGGTTTTCGGGGCCCCTCCTGGTGTATTTTCTATAAATATAAATTAGAAACCCCAAACCATGTCCTCTTTCATTGATCCTTTCCTTGGAGAATTTAGTCTTGGTTATTTAATAAAATGAATAGACTTTGGGTAGCAACCAAATATATTCAAGTAATTTTGAAATTAAGTAGATAAGAAGAGGGCATAGAGTTAAAAGTATCTAGGTAATGGCCTATCTATGATCATATGGAGCATATGGAAAGAAAGAAATAATAGGGTCTTTAGGAACTTGTCCCTATCTAAATATCTCCTCTGATTTAAAATTGAGGTGCTCATTCAAGAGGTCTTTAAGGCTAAAGTGTTATCACATAAAATAAAATCACTAGAGATGATCTTCATATTATGTTTAAAATGGAAATTATTGAAAAACAACTTCATTCTCCCTTCCTAAATTTACAAAAGGTTATTGGCCTCTTGGAAACTTCCTAGTGAAAGTTATTTTGATGGGGCATCCAATGGTAACCCAGGTCTTTCTAGTGGAGGAGGAATCTTTAAAAATTATTTAGGATAAGTTATTTCATGTTTTGTGTTCAACATTCCATGGTCTTCTAATAACTTGGCTAAAGCCTTAGATCTTCTCAGAGGTATGATAACCATTTTTTATTCAAATTTTAGGAAAATATTCATGGAAGGTGATTCTCTATTGATTATTAATGATGTTAAAATGAGAAGAACTAATCAGTGGCAATAAAATTCAATGAATCAAGATATCCTCCATGTCATTCCTTTTTTTATGACATTTCTTTCTCCCACAACTATCGTGAGACAAACTCTCTGAATTTTGTTTTACTAACTTTGAAGATCTTCATCTTCCTCCTAATGAATATCAATACTATGAAGGCCCCATCCTTGGAAATAATGCACAAAATTAATTAGAAAAGGGTTGACCCACTAAAAACTTCCTTTTTGTTCAATTTTGTCATCGAGGGATTTAGTGGTCTAACATTTGGATTATGTATTGTAGTCGTAGTGCTTGAATGATATTCTAGTGACTAGTGACCAAGGCTTTTGGTGTTGGAATATTTGTACTTCCCAAGAGTGGTTCCATGGTGGTGCTTCCCTATAGCTCTCCTAAACTTATATGTGATGTGTAGCTTTAGGAATTTATTTCTTTGGTCTTCTCTCTTGTATTTGGCTTATTGGCCTTGTCGTTACTTGGCTTTTAGAGTTTATATCTATCTCCCTCTATTTTCTTGGAGGATTTTTTTGTCTCTTTTCCTCTGATTTGCTAACCAAATCCTTTTGTACCATAGGGTAAGGGTCCCATTTCCCTTATTATTATTTATCAAAAACAATCTTTATATAATTATCTATAAATATAAATGTGAACACAACATAAGGCATTGTATTCAAGTTCAACTTGTTTATGTATGAGATAAAAATTAGTGTCAAGGAACTAATAATACATAACTTTACTTAAAATAATTGGTCGAGCCTCATCTTAACAAAAAAAGGTTATTTCCTCTATAAGTTCTATAAATAACTCATTTGTTATCAAATACACTACATTTTATCAAAATATAAATCAGAATTTTAAGACACTTATAATTTAATTTAAATCATTATATATATATATATATATATATATATATATATATATATATATATATATATATATATATATATATATATATATAACTTTTATTAGACCTTAAAAAATATATTAATAATAATATTATAATTTTTTTTTAATAAAATAATTTTTTTTAAAAATAAAACATTGCAAACTATTCTTTAAAGATATATGAGATCATACCTCTAAATCCAACCAAGTTAAGGGAAAAATAAAAACAAAAAAAATTCATCTTCAAAAACATATAGATTCATTTAAAACTGAAAACATAAATTAAACTGGATTTTTCAATAGTTTATCTATCACCATGTTGTACATTTGTGCATTATTACTTATCATGTTATATAGAAAATTCTTGACACGATGGGCTTTTACAAAGGACTTTCCATTTTTAATTAAATTTAAGTTACCCTAAAATATAAATATAACATTTAATAAAGAATAATCAAAAGCCTCCTAAATCTTAGAAATCATGAAAATTTGTTGTTGAAACAATTTCTCCAAGACTCGAATGATCTCTCTAACCTTACAAATCATCAGAGATTTAAAAAAATAAAAATAAAATATCTCTGTTGAGGTTGTAAAATTAACGAATGACATTTATTTTTAGTATAGGAATTCCCTGATTTTATTTCAACTTTGAACTTTGGCTATCTATTTAAGGATTTCATACTAGAATAGGCAATCTACCAACCAAATTCAATGAAACCACCTCATACCTCTTGTACTTCAAATAATAAAAATGATACAACAATAATATTTTATGTTTTATTGGAAAAAACCATTTAACATATTAACCGATAATGTTCCATATTCTAGAATTATAAATACATAGAGTGATAGTGATTTGTGGTTTAGAGCATAAAGAAAATGCATTTTTCAAGTTAAAGGTAGTGTTGGTGTTAGTTGGGCAATGGGAAGAGTAGCACACTTCACCACCATCTTTCCTTAGAATAAAATGTGAGATTGTGAGATGTGCACACACCCTCATTTTTCCCTCTTCACTTGGAAATGGTAGTATTCTAGCTCACTCACACCCCCACTCCCACTCCCACAACCCCCTTGATTGGAAGAATAAATTATGAATAGATACTTGACACAATTACCTTTTTCCATGCTCCCTTTCTTTGCAATACTGGAGAGCATTTGGGTATGCAATTCAATAAATACCTTTAGTAAGAATGATAATCATATATACACATATTGAAATACTATATTTTTCATTATCTATAAGGTGAGGCTTCCTCTTCCTCTGCCAATCTAGTCTACAAATGAAGAATACATATCTGGGTTTTGGGTTCACCCCAAAATGTATGAATTGCACTCACTAATCATCCACACTTGATTAGATCCTTGGTATCTCTACAGTTTCATTGCCATGACACTCTTGTAATATGTGAGTTCACCTTCCATCCGACATCTTTTTAGTGCTTGTCCTTCACCAACTCCCTGATGTACAGTCAAACCCTATATTTTGCTCTTCAATAAAGTAGAACCTTGTATACAGAGAGAGAAATATGTCATAGTTAATGTTGGAGCGTACCTATTGTATTTGAGTGGGATTTGTTTATGCAGGGTTTTCAAAATTGAAATTATCCAGTGTTTCATGTGGAATAATCAACTAAAACACCCACTTCATAGCCACACCAAACTTCACAGCCACGTCAGATGTTCCATATCCATTAATGGAGAGGATAAAAATGGAAATGGATGACTATGATTAGCTTGAAGTTTGTGGTTAGAAAGTTAATGAAGGTTTGAAAAGTCATGAGGACTAGTGAAGACCAGGCGCTGATGATAACACATTAATTGTTTGTGTGTACTAGTTAAGCTCACCCTAAAACAACAAACATCATAGACATGCACATAGATAATAACTACACACACTATCCTATCTAATTTTTATGATCAATAGTAATATCTAGAGTCAATGCATCCTATATAATTGTCTAATCAAGAAGAGGAAAACAATATTAAGCACATAATCAATCACCCAAGCTCAGATGTTCATTACTCATACCAAAACAAGGGAAAATAAATTCAAATGTCTAACATGAAACTAGAATGAACACAAATCCATCCACAAGATTCTCTCTCCACTGCCCATAATTTGTATCTAGTTCCTTCTCTCTAATGATATTATCCCTTGCTTTGAGGGGGGTTGCACTTACATCACAAAAACTTGAATAGGATGGTAGTTATCCAAGTCATGCTATAAAATCCACATGATATAAAATAGTAAAAATATAATAAAGTATAATGATAATTATTCCTCATAATTGTGTAACATCGGTTTATCCAAATGATAATTAATTCTATTAATTTTATCACATAAGCATATAAAATAAGATATCAATAATCAACATCCCTAATTACATAAAAAATAATTAATATTTATATTGTTAATTGTAATTTATGTTCATATAACATTAATTATAAGCTAGTGCCTGCAACATATGACACCAAGAAAGTGGGATGTAATAGCAATTGTAACAACATGTATGAATTCTTGTGGTGGAGGTGAGTGTTTAATTAGCATCCCTATGCTTGACCTTTGACCTCACTACCTCCTAAGGGAAGTCATGTTGATATGCTTTAAAATTTGAAGGAGAAATGACTTTCGAGAGGAATTATTCTTTTTAATATTAAACATGTTTTTCACTAAGGTGACATATTACCGAAAGTATTTGATGTGTGAAACACATTCAACAAGTCTCACGAATCTAAATGAAAAATATACATGAAATGAGTATCACAAAATTAAATTGTAAAACACTAATTTATATACAATTTAGACTTTCCACCAAACTATTTTGGTTACCCAATATATGGTTCATAAATTAATTATTTATCTTAAAAAAAATTTAATAAATTTAGTAAGACATTTTAAGTCATTTTAGATCTAATAATACAACTCTTTTATAAACTTAAACTATATAAATATATAAATATATAAATATATATATATATATATATATATATATATATATATATACAATGAAAATATATATGCTCATGAAAGATATAACTCTAGATATACATATATCTTAAGTAGATTATACAAAATACATATAATGTCTATTATGAGTCATAGGTTCATGTTATTATATGAAAGATAATGTTGAATAGATAATCATCATCCAGATTTTATAAGAAAGTTTCAGCTCTTTCAAAATGTTTCATAACCAAATTTAATTTGGGATCCACTATATAGTTTAGAAGGCATCTCATGGAGGGTGTTATATATATATATATATATATATATATATATATATATATATATATATATATATATATATATATATATATATATATATATACAATGAAAATATATATGCTCATGAAAGATATAACTCTAGATATACATATATCTTAAGTAGATTATACAAAATACATATAATGTCTATTATGAGTCATAGGTTCATGTTAGTATATGAAAGATAATGTTGACTAGATAATCATCATCCAGATTTTATAAGAAAGTTTCAGCTCTTTCAAAATGTTTCATAACCAAATTTAATTTGGGGTCCACTATATAGTTTAGAAGGCATCTCATGGAGGTTTAACACCTCAAGTAGGATTTAGTAAGTGTGTATGAAGATGTTTCATCGTGGATGTTTCACTGAGTTTTATATATGTGGATAGCTCTTTCTTTTTAACTCAGTGCTCTAATATCCAATAATTTTGGTGGTTATGTGTTTATTAATTATAAAAAAGGTCCATCCTTTGATTCCTTATGTTAGCTTGTGGTTCTTTCACTTTTAGATATTTATTTATTCTCTATTATGTGGGTGACATTGATGATGTAAAGTTTTAATAAGTGCATATGGATATATTTTGAATGGTCTAGTATTCCTTGAGGACTATTATGTCCCAGGGACCAATTTTGTTAGTAATTTGTACACTATAACTTATGTATTGATATACGTATAATGATGTTACCAAAAAGTGATATAAATAAGGTACACCATTTAATTTCTTATAATAACTTATAATTGTTTCACTTTTATCTTTATTTATGATCTGTCATCTCGATGACAATAATGATGTGAAATTTTAATAAATACATATGACCAATTTTGAATGGTCTAATATCCTTAAGGACTAATCCCCTATTACGTCCTGGTCCCATTTTTGTCACTATCCTACAAAAGAGAATGCCATAACTTATGTAATAATGTGTAATGACCCCATGAAATAAATGAAATTTCAAAAGGACTAAAACATTTAAGGATTTACGTGTCATTTGACAAACTTTTACTTATGAAGAAGAATAAGAAGAAGATATTTTAACATCCATGAGGCTAAATAAATATCCTATGAGATAGCCAGTCCAATCATATTTGCTTATGCCATGTATTTATTCTTTTATTCAAAGAAAGAATGAGCTCTCCAACTTTCTCCAAACATCCCTCTATAAATAGACCATGCCAAGACGTTGTTGTCAATAAGTCCATACATTTTTCCCTGATGTTCATGTAAGCATCACAATCTAAAATAAATTGTTTTTATGATTCAACTGCCCCTACATTGTAGAATTCACATACTCTCTCTTCCCAAGTTTCTTTAGGCCTTTTCCACCTTCTTGTTCTGCATCGAAGCTGATGGGAATTAGTTATAAGCTGAGCAATAAAATTCTTAGCTCTCCAAGGGATATTTTCCCCAATGTAATCCTTTTGTTGATGATCACATGTGGAGCTGAACACCTCAAGGTAGTAATTCCTCTTTCTCCCTAACATACCACCCCGCATAGACTTGCAAAATTTAACTATGACAAAAGCTTTTATATCTTTGCTATCAGTAGGATAAGAGTTCAAATAGATATTCCACTTGATCATCTACTTATTGTTTTTCTTCATCTAAGACTTTTTTATTTTGATGAGCACCTCACTGAAAATAACTTTAGGTCACTTACTTATTTCCAATTGCTCAATTATTTTGAGATATCTTATGAGACAAACCATTGTCATGGATTCCATTGGAATAGTCCCTATTTAAGCTAAAAAGATCTCATATGGAGTTAAAACTTTTAGCCTGAACTTGCTAGTGATCATGTGTTTTTGAATTCTCTCTATTTGGTTCCACTTGGACTCTGACAAGCTACTAGCCCAAAGCTCACACCCATAAAGCACCACTGGGATTACCAATAGTCTAAAAAGAGTCTAAATAGTTTTCCAATCCCATAATTTAGCTTCTCTACATCTATTTTGAATGGCATATCATGCTTTCCAACCTCTTAAAATTTTATTTTCTTTCTACAAGTCTCCTAGCTAAGCCTATTATTAAAGTCAAACGTAAGGTACTTGTATTCATTTACCTCTTCAAGACTATTTCCCTCAAAGATAAATGTGTGTGGATCTTTTTCTTTTTGTTGGAAAAAATCATGATTTTGGTCCTACTGGTATTGACTTGCATACCAACATATCTGTAGAAAATATCAAGGGCATCAAGGTGATCTTGCAATCCATTAGGGGACTTAGTAATTAGAATAAGGTCATCAGCATACAAAAGGAGCCTTATCACATATTCCCCTCGGTGAACACTATCCCCACCCTAAAAATTTAACCACTCTTCAAGTTTTTCAATCCAAAAAGAGTGGGTGATAAAGGGCATCCTTGCTCAACTTCGATGTCACTCCCAAAACTTTTAGAGATGCCTGCTGAAGTTCTAATTTTAACTTGAACCTCTTCATAAAGTCTATAGAAAACCACTCTAAGATGTTTTGGAATGCCAAGTTCCTTCATCCTGTACCATAACTTATCTCTAGGGACTGTGTCAAAAGCCTTTTTAAAGTTAACAAAATAGTAATAAGCCTCTTCCTTTTCATCCCAAATTTTTTCAATGATGTGTCTCAAAGTGATTCCATGATCTAAAGTAGAGTACTTAGACCTAAAGCTTGCTTGCCCTTTTACTCTCTTACCCTTATCCTCTACCCATTTACTGATTCTTCTCTCAACCATGTTACCAAATAACTTTGTAAACAATGGATTGATCATGATAGTTCTATAGTTAAGAGTGATTGTTAACATCTCCACTCTTAAAAAGAGGAATCGCTAGGTTAGTGATCCAATCTCTAGGGAAGCCATGCTGAATAATGTTATTGAAAATTCTCATAATATGGGGTACAAGAATCTCCACCCCACACTTAAGGTATTCTACCTAAATTTTAACCAAGTCCTTAGATTTTCCAACCCCCAACTTCCCTATACTAACCTTGACATCTTGTATAGTGAAAAGCTTAGATGTCATATTGATCACGGGAGGAGGCTTAGTCTCTATTTCTTACTAATACAGTTGTTTTGCATAATCAAACCATTGACTAGTGGTGATTTTATTCTCTATCTGCTTCTTTAACTAAAGTTCATTCCAAAATAGCTTAGGGTTATTCTTACCTAGGTAGATTAACTCTTCCCACCTTGTGCTCATAAACTCTATTTTTTTTTGCTTTAATGATTTGCTTGTAACACTTAATGCTCATCTTCTCCTTGCCTAGGTTTTTTAGAGATTTCCTTGCAATTTTACAATCGTCATCAAACCAAATATTATTGAAAAATAGTTTTTTGTTGACTTCTTGTTCTTTTCCCTTTTTCACTTCTCAAGCGCTCCTTAGATTATAGTGGTTAACTCATGACTGTTGAGGGATTGTGAGCTAGTTGTCCCTTTTTCAGATAGTTTCTCTAGTGTTGCCTTGAAGCTATAATTATTTTCTTGATTTAAAAGAACTCTACCCTTTATAATTGGTTGTTGTAAGGGCTGCATTTTTTTTATTGCTAACTTTTTACCGGCCATGCAAGTCTTACATATATAGGTCTATGATCAGATTTTAACTCCCACAAGTGCTCACTAATTGTGACCTCCTCTATCTTTTCCAACATGCTTTTAGAACAAATTGCATAGTCAATAATGATTTCCCCATTATATGTATTGCAAGTAAAATTACCAAATTTCTTCCATCTGTCCATGCTATTACAAATGATTAGATCAAAGGTGCTACACAAAGTAAGCAATTCTTCCCCATAATGATTGATGTCCTTATTTTATTTTGAGCATCTCACCCATTGTTGATTCTCTTCTTCTATAAGCTAGATAGGATTATGATCCTCCTTACCGCATAAAATATTAGCTTGACCATTTGTTGTCCTAGCATTAAAGTCTCCCAAAATAAAAACTTCACCTTATTGGGAATACACTGAGATATCTTTTTTAATTGGGAATAAATATGAATATCATGGAAGAAAGTGAGAAATGGATCTTTTAATTGTCACCCAAGTCTACAAACTTGCAGTCACAAAACATGAATTTATTAGTGGATCTTTTAATTGTCACCCAAGTCTACAAAATTGCAGTCACAAAACATGACTTTATTAGCCAGATTATGAAAAAATTGTTGTCGGCCATCTGATCAATTAAAAAGATTAGGTTCTGCCATAAATCATTAATGCTTTGGACTAAATTTGATGGTCTTATGATTGTCTATATGCATTTTTTTCCTTAAAAGTACATTCAATGTTTTTGGTACACTATTAAATATAAGTTGAAATTTTGGGTAAACTGTCATTTTAAATAAATTATATGATAAATAAGATGGATCGTCAAATTTAATTTTCAATTGATGGAAAGGTTTTAGCCACATATTTTAGTCTCAAATTTTATTTCAAAAGAGTGAATGAAAAATTTAAAATTGTAGAAGTAATTCTAAAATATCTAAGAGATTTATCTAATTTATACACATATTTAGAAGTATTTGAACATAAGAAAAATGTGTATAACATTTATATCTTTAAATATTATATTAAACCTTTTTAAATACATGTTTGTCCTTTTTTAAACTTGTAAAGGGGTAAATCCACACACTTGAGTAACCTTTTTTTACCATCAACAATGGGTATCCACAAATTGATTTCAATTATTCTAATTCTTTATGATTATACTTGTAGACACCTAATTTTAGTATGGGGATAGTTATTAGTCATAAAATTCCATTATTTTATGGTACTTGTGTGTTTGTTGATCATAGATTTAGATCACGTTGTTATTAACACATTTTCCCTAGGTTTATGGTTATTCCCTACCTTTTTCCCTTTATTCCTCTCTCATCTTTCTCTCTCCTCCCCTTCTATATCTTTGAATTTTTTAGCTTTTACCAAGAAACATAATCGTATAGTTTGGGCACCTAGAAATGTACAATGTATGGTTAAAAGACCCAAAAAATGTACAATATACAATTATAGGGTTGGGTCCTTTTGACCTCTATTTTAGGTCACGTATGGATTGTGAGTTTTCATTTACAACTTTCTCACCCATTGTATGTTGGCTCACATGTTAATAAGATATTAATTTGAATTTAAGAAGTCTATAAATACATAGGGGCATTAAGGCATGTAAGATATCAAGATAAATCAATGACACACATGCAAGAGATATATTGTGAATGTACCAAAATAATTAATTCAAACATTTAGAGCATATATTCAAGAATACAAGTAGATTTGAAGTATTTATTACTCCATCATGCATTCATTATAGCACCAAAAATCATATAGAGTAGACACTTCATCATTAGACTACCTAGCTTAACATACATGTTATACTTGGCATGTTATTTCCAAAATTGTATGAGTATTATAAAGGCTTGATAAGAATCAATCTAAATATAACACATGCACTAAAATACATCTCCAAACCACCTTGATGAACATTCATTATACTTGGTGTGTTGTTTTTAAAAATTATACAAATGTTATATGGGATTGATAAGAATCAAGTTAATGACAACACATGCCCCAAAATACATCCTCCAATTTTTCAGGGTTTCTAGACATGGTTGCCTTATTAAGATTTTAAAGAAGGAGATCAATCTTTTACAAATATGTTTATAATTTTAGAAAAATGGATGAGGTTTTAGGAATCTTAGAGCTGATGAATATGGCCATCAAATTTGTTTTTCATATATGACATTTACCACGTACGGTCTCATGTTTACTGGAATGATTCTACTCTTTTGAGAACATCTAGATGGACATGGGAACACTCTCTATTCACCATAAGTTTAATGGGTTTGCTTTGCCTTGATGTCTAGAGCTATCTTATATTATCTAATTATAATGATTGCCTCAAGATTAAAAAAAAATAGGAAATTATTCTTGAACCCTCCCTTGTGATTTATTACACACGCATAATTATTTATGCAGTTAAATTTTATTTTACTATTTTAGGTATGACTAGAGTTATTTACATTTATTATTAATAAATGTGATATAATTTGACTCAGATCCATTTATCCATAAAACATGTTGGTGACCCTGCATTGTCTTATATATTTTTTAGCCTTCTAAGGTTATAACTTGCTTTCATTATGATAGATCTAATTATTTTAGGATTTTTTTCATTTTATTTGCTAAAATCTATTAATACTTGGTCTTATGTGTTACATTCTAAACTCTATAATAATTTTCTTACATATTGTTCAAACCCAAGGGTCTTTACATGTATTTGTGTTTCAAACATTATGTCATCTAAATTAATTAGATCTAAGACCCCAATTAGGAGGAAGCTAGGATAAATTGTAACATGTTGATTTTGTTGAAATTCATTTGGTTAAGTTTAGAGCTTATTTGAAATATAAAACGACATTTACAAATGATGTTAGTATTGGTCCTACTGTTGTATTATTTTTATTCCAAATGATGTTGAGATGATTTTGAATGGATCCTAAGTTGAAAATGATTATAATAGTGACCCCTAAAATGAATTCGAAAGAGTAGAAAGTCTTGCATGCTTTTTATTTTCTCTCTTGTTCTTCATCCAAATTTGTTCTTATTTTCTTATGTTTTTACTTTTGTCTTTTTTTTGCTTTTTATTTTTTATTAATTTTTCTTTCATGATTCATTAGTTTCATTTTTAAAGATTGTTTGAGATTGGCTCTTTGCTTCAGGTTTTCTTGTTTCTTATGCCTTTTTGGTTTTGTCTCTTATCCCCTCATTGATCCCTTTTTCTTATATGTATCATTTCTTATAGATTTTTTCAATTGTCTTCTTGTTTTCCTTTCTATTTTTTTGTTTCCATTTCCTTTGATTGATTTTCCCTATCCCAAAATTATGCACCAAATTTCACATGATGATAACACATTTAGTTTTTCAACATGGCTCTAAACACAAAGAATTTTGATGGAAATTGTAGGTTACTAGGTATCTTTTTCTTTACCTCTTTACCCTTTTGCCTTTGGCTATTTTTCTCCTTGATATGATTAGTTGATTTCATTTTTTGTTTCATTTCTTCTATAATTCAATTGAATTTATCTTGTTGATTTTTAATAAGCACACAGTTGGCATATTATGATTATGATAGTGTACACTATATGGTTTTAACCATTTCTCTTTTGATAGAGGTTATGATTCAGTGATTACTTATACATATTCTATTAATGATATTTTCAAGATATAAGCATGATTTACATGTAATAGGTGCTTACACATGATAATGGATTCACATGAGGTTGTGGTCACCTCCCATGTTCATTGTGAGTGCACTTTGTTTGGCATCTCCTGAAACCATTATAAGGTTTATCTTTTGTGATTTCCTTTGTCACATTGAGCTTTCATAAGATCTCATATATTTTGGCCTATCTTTCCTATTACATGTATATAACATCCCCCCTAGGATCCACTTAGAAATACATGATTTTTTTAATTTAAACAATGTATTCATCTATTATACTTCACCATGAGAATCTAATTAGTGATCCAGGTAAAACATTCTACATAAGCCAAATGTAAACTAAACATGTGACATTTATCCATCACTAATCACTATCTTCATGTGAAACACATCATAACTAAATATAGAAAGTAATTATAGATGTTCAACCATGATTGGTACAACCATACAACCATGACTATCAATGTACAACAAGTAAATAATTACATCTCATCAAAGATAATGTTTCAATAATAATTATTATAATATAATAAACAATATACAAGATACATGACTCCATAGAGCATGAGTTCCCCAAACTCTAGTATCTATGACAATCTCAAGTGTCATCTCCAAAAAAGTATTGTTGTGGAGGGGGGGAGCATACTCTGAGTGTTTTTATAGACCATGCACGAACATTGATTGCTTGCACAATCCCCCATCAGGGAATGGCCCTCCCTTCATGGATGAGTAGATATTAATGGTGTGTGAATATAGAGAGATAAGCTCGTAGCCATGTGCTATATGATTTCTAAGATCATGTAATGTATCATAAAGAAATCCATTCTAACATAATATTACACAAATATGTAAATCATACATATGAAATGACAATGTCTAACTAAAATTACTTTGGCCAAATTTTTCAATAGTTATTGATATCTAGGGTCGGTTAATTTCAAACACACCACTCGATCACATTATCTTCTTCTAGTATTGGTGATGCTAGTAAGCTAGTGAAGTCCATCTTACTGCTTACTCAATATAAGCAATGCAAGATTTGGTTAACATAAATATAAACAACATATTCATATAGATTATTTCTTACCATCAAGCATAAAACATGATAAACAAAAGAATAATCAAAATGCATATATTTAGTCCATCAAACATATGAATGAATCTCCTCAATATCATTTATCATATAAATAATAAGCAAACAAATATAGTTTATACTAACCAGGTATAATCTATGTTTAGACTACATAATCTAATCTCTGTAAGTAGATTCAAATATATAGTACAAGTAGTAATAATGTAGTCCACCATTTTATGTACACACTACTTACTTTCAAGCAATCAGTCATAATATTTGTAGAGAATCAAGTAACTCATAAACCAGTTATAACATAATCTTTCATTTTAACAACTCATTTCATTTTTAGGAGACTATTTTTATATGGTTATAGTTTTTGGTCCCTCGAAAACTTTATGACTTATTTTAACCATCCATTTAGCTATAAGTATAGGCATATGACCCAATACACCTATATATGTAATATTTTCATATGGTTACTTAAGTCCATTTATAAATATATTTCCTATATATGAATAATTATACAACATAATATGTACTATATATAAACACACAAATGATATATAAATACTATATCAATGGTCATTTATATCTCTTAATCAAGAACTCCATATGATTTCAATAATCGTTATACTTTTCTGTTCACAAAATATATTGATAATCTTTATAAGATAAGGGATTGAACAATGTAATACTCCTTCATAGTTTTTATCCCTAACTAATAGATTTTTATCCTGATATATTCACAACATATATAACATAAGTTCTTGAGGAAACATAGTCTTTCGTATTATGGTTTACATATAAGTGTTTTTAAATATACAAATTGCTCTTGTATGATACAAAAAATTTCCATCAAGTATTTAAATATACAAATCACTAAAGTTGTGACAAAATACTAGTCTGAATCTATGCTCCTAGGTATGCATCCTAATGTATAGATACATATAAGTTATATATGTATACACCATTGTACATATTAATATACTAATGGTACATATCATATACAAGTTTACAATAGAACGATATACAACACACAAACCAATAATTCATAATAACTATTTGTGGTCTATGATATGGTATACTAATAATTTATGGTACACATAGTCTGTAAACATACTAACCCTTATTGTAAAAATCACAACGTATACCAACCAATAACCACTAGATCAATATTTAGTAATATATTGATAGTTACATTATATAGTCATACAATTATACTTATGAGTGAAGATTTTTATATTCTGCATATCAATTTGAGAGGATAAAACCAATATAGTATTTAATATAGTCCTTGTACCAAATGAACTCATACCTATATGTAGTTAATTTGGAGTATAATTACACATAGTATCTAAAAATCTATAATTAAATATATAGATGCACTTGATATGGTTTTTTTTAGTTTACTCTCTCAGGCAAAACCTTTTTCATAGTTTATTGTTTATAAATATCGTTGTTCAATATATTGATTCACTTATAATTCCTCATAAACTTTGTTAATGTCCATGTTAGTTCTTATGTGGTTTCATGGTTTCCTATTAAGTATTTTGAGTTAACATTGCAAACACATATATTATCACTATATGTGTGTGTGTGTGTGTGTGTGTGTGTGTGTGTGTGTGTGTGTGTGTGTGTGTGTGTGTGTGTGTGTGTGAAGGTAATCTAGTTAACTATCAAGATAATCTAGTTAACTCTATAACATTAACTGATATAAGCTATCAATTTACTAAAATATTAACATTATATTTCTTATACCCAAAATATGACCAAATAAAAGATATCTTATTTTTGCTACATAGTGGGGACTAGCGAACCAAGTAATATATTAGAATTAACTCATAGCACCAACATTCATATAGCTAATACTGTATTGTCAACAATATAGGATAACAAGATAACATTTTGTGGATATCTAAATCTAAATTTTCATAAATACTGTTAATATATAAGTCACGATAATATATACACTCATATTATCATACCACATGTATTAATACACATATATCATAATATAACATGTTGTTAGCATATTACTAGATATTATCACTAACACATATATTTATATTTAAGTGATATCATATGTCCAATGGTACATGTTGTTAGTATATCATATATCATTCATGGTACATGTTTTGGATCCTAGAGTTTTGTTGCATTTATAATAAAATGATAGTTGCTTTGTTTATACTAATATTGATTTTTTTATATTGACATTGCTAGACGGATGATATCATTTTGGTCACATCACGTTCTTATTGTAATAGACAAATGATAGAATCAACACAATTTTTCAAGTTCATCTTAGACCAACACCCAAAGGCCATACTTAGAATTAAATTTCAAAAGTAGTCATTAAATAACTAGCATTAATGCCATGTCTGACTTGATGTTATATAATATATTATCAACTAAAGATTATAATAACAAAAATTCATCAATTGGGTAAGAAAACTAACTTGTCTATAATGTTGAGCATTCTTGTTCTTATTTGACATAGTAAAGAGCATCTGAGGTGTTTGATCATTAGGGTTGAATATGCAAAAGATCATATTTGGGAAAGATCAGTCTACATCCACCTTAGCTCTAAAGTCCTTGGGAAAATGATCTTTGGCATTCCATAGAGTATCAATGTCATCCTGATTTAACATCAAAATATTGGATCAAATAAATGATGTATTAAACATCATCGTAAACATCATATCTCCCCATCTTGTATCAAAATCCATATTAATGAACTTGAGGACTATGTCACCATGAAGGTTATACTGGATCTCAATTTTGGCCACATCACAATATACCATCCATTGATCTAGAACTGGATACACACTGTTGGCCACATGAATAGTGATAAACACATGATAGGATTTACATGGCCTGGTTGTCTCTCTCACATCCTTACAAAAATTAATAACACTAAAATGAAATCCTGGCCATTGACTAAGCATGGTGATAAACAATCAGAGGTCTACCCATCCAAACCCTGTTGTGAACTATCCCTTAGTGCCAGATGTTGTCAAACACCTACACCTTCCTCTTTTTCTATTCGATTTACTCAGCTCCTCTTATTCTTGTCTATGCTCTACTTATTTTTCACATCCTTCTCCTCTCTCTTTCATGCTCTCCTCTATTTTGCCTCCTTTTCTCCTTTATTTTTATTCCTATTTTAATGAATATTGGTATTTTTAAAGTTGTCCCCTTTTTTATTTATTTATTTATTTATTTATTTTATTCAATGATTTTTCTATTTTTCAATGTTTTTATGTTTTTGTTTTTATTTCCTTTTTCCTAATCATATACTTTCCATAATCTTTATTTTATGTTATCAAAGTGGTAAATTACACACTACTATTCCAATCCTAATTTATAACAACAAAATTGTTATGTCACATAGGTTATCTATGTCCTTCATTATTTATATGTATATATATTAAGGTGTTTAAGCCATATAATGATATTCCCAAATGTCATAAAGATAACTTGTTAAAATTTCAAAGACATGAGAGTTAATTTAACTACGGTAGTTTCAAATACTTATTCCCATAGATTTACATGATTGTAGCATTAATAATCATGATAAAAGCACATAGTAACATTATGCATTTAAACCTATGCATAATATACATAGCGTAATCACATGAGGTTAATTCCACATATGCATAAATATGAACTAACATGCAACTAGTATGCAATTATTTAAATGTAGATAAAATTAAAAATGCACTAAAACTATTGATTTAAACTATGCATTTAACATGTACTTTCTAACATAGTGTGTGTAGGGTTCTAGCCATTCCTATGTTTCCCCCCAATACCTCTATCTATGTCACCCTCTTTGATGATGCTCTCCCTCCATCTTAATTTGAGGGATGAATCTCTCATGTGTCCAACTCATGATAAGCAGGTAGTTAGTCCATAAAATCATGTTATGTATATCATAAAATACTATTAAAGTAACAAGTCAACATGATTCACAATGTAAATAATATATACTATAGCTAAATCATAGCAATGAAATCATATAATCAAAGCAATATTAAACTATCCCATAGCAATGTATAACTCATAGCTTAGTAAAAATCAAATCAAATTACCAACTATAAAAAATCCATAAATAATCAAGTAAATTTGTTTAGTAAGAAATCAGGATGTAACATCCTTCCCCCTAAAGGTGGTCATCATCTCGATGCCACTTATTTAACATAAGTTTTGAATTAACAACATTATTTAGAAAAAAAATCACATAGTATGAAGTATTAAATCAAGTAAATAAATGTGTAAATTGCCTACAGAACTCATCATAGTCCTCCCATGTAGCACTATCCTCAGAGTATTGTCCCATAATACCTCACA
Source organism: Torreya grandis (assembly GCA_037957365.1). NCBI lineage: Eukaryota > Viridiplantae > Streptophyta > Pinopsida > Cupressales > Taxaceae > Torreya > Torreya grandis. The sequence continues at coordinate 691,460 of JARHVA010001828.1, read as the reverse complement.
CTGTGACATCTCCCTATTATTTAAACATATTTAAGAGTGTCATTTACACTAATTGGTTATAGAATGACCACCCTAAGTTTCAAAACCTTGCAAATCATTCCAATTCAAAACATGTGAAGGATCAGATATATACTTTTTAGGATAAGAAACATGGAAGACATTATGTAATAGAGCTAGGGATAGTGGCAATGCAAGCCTATACATTACATGATTAACCACTTATAATACCTCGAAGGGTCCCACATATCTCAATCATAATTTTTTTGAATTCTTGAATTTAATATTCAACCATAAGTACCTGAAATCATCATAAAATCCAAATACAAATGGCCAGGGAGAGTTCCATAAAACCTTCCATCCCCTATGCACAACTTTCTAACCTAGAGAGTGTTTTTCTCATTTTTTGTAAAAAGAGTTTAGAGAACCTAGAAATAACGATATGTATAATTCAATACCATCACTACTACATGTATCTCCTTATAAATATGATGATGAATAAGAAATGGAAATAGTACATTTCCAATGTATACAAAATTAGGGAATAAACATTCCTTAATATACATGTGTATGATCATACAACTAAATTTGACAAATCCCACTTACCAAATCTTGGAATCAATAAGCTCCCCTTTTCAGATCCAAACTCAATAACTATTGAATCAATCTGAGACTAACTAGGATCCAATCCCATATCTTAGTACTCACGCTCTTAATTCACCACTCATCCCTTAGGTCTCCATGACCTAATGATCTCCAAAATGTGCACATAATTCATTGAATCACAAATCCATGCTAAAATATCTTAGAGTGCAATCATATACACTAAATAATCCAAGATATATCAATATCCACTATAGAAAATCATATAAACATTCCATAATTGCATTAAGTTTTCATTATCAAATTTCATATCTTAACCCATCTCTGTTATATTCATAGCTAGGAAGAAAAAATGTTAAAATTAAGATGAAAAATAAAGGAAGATAATCACACCATCCTTAAAACCTTATAAAAGGAACAAGTGAGACAATGATTCATGCTTATTCAGCTAGTTAAACAACACGTTATAGGCTTATCTTAACCCCTTGGACTAACAAGATGTTTCATACATCTTATTCCATACTTGCTATAGGTAAAAGGTACATATATGACTAAAAAAAACAACATGTTTTAACCAAGATGAGAATAATAGCAATCTAATAAATGGTGAATCATAACATAATTATTATATTCAACTTATAAATATTAATCTAGAATCAATATAAATTCGAGGTTATCACTCCACGCGGTCAAAGTTCACAAGTTTAGATAAAGTAAAAATGGAAAGTGTGACTCTAAAAATCCTCTAGGAAAAATTAGTGAAGTAAAACCTCAACAAAAAAACTCTTAAATACCTTCAACCCAAGTTACCAAATCACTACACACTGACCAAACATGTAAGTGTAGTGTCACAACCTGTTTCCACAACTTGAAGGGAAAATATTAGCCAAAAAGATGCATCAATCCATTACATTCCTAAAAATTATCTATCAAAAATAATTAGGAGACACTATCCCATGAACTCCATTGGATATTTTCCAAACAACATTTCAGAAACAAGTTTCTAATTAAGGAAACACTTAATCAACATTATGAAAATATGAATCCATTCAGTGGGCTTATAATGATGTCAAAGGAGTGTGAGAGAGTAACAAATCACCTATTATATAAATATGTGAGATGACACCTCTTCTCAATCCACATAAACATATGGGGTGCCAATCCATGAGCAAACTCCTAACACATAAGAATCCTCAACAAAGATAACTACACTCCACTACAAGGAGAATTCCCACCACACTAGGTGATGCCAATCCATAAATAGTATTTCAAGATTAATTCCCCTAGGGTTAATGTACATAAGACATAAAAATATATCTAAGATGCACATATTATTAATTGAGAAGCATCCCATGATTTTTGAACATTCACAATACAAAACACAAGTGGCAGAGGCAACTTGATTACTAAGTAAGGATGTAATCATTATCGAGGTGTTTGATCTAAGTGATAAAAAATATTTTAAGAATATATTGTTCATGACTCATGAACTATTATATGCACTCACCTACCCAAACATCATATACAACCATCAACATCAAAATACTCAATAAACAAATCCATTTAACAACTCTAAGAGGGTACAAGTGTTCCTAAGGGTACACACTCAATGTACCACCCAACATTTCATCCATAGAGGTAAACATAATTCTAATATTCATGGATGTATGTTAGCTAAAATATTCATCAAGACATAAATGAGGATATATTAAATCTCATAACTCAAATCATGGTGTAGCATGATTCTGCATTGAAGCAATACAAGTCTAAAATACACTTCACTTAACCAGTACAATACTACATGTACTCTCACATCCTGAGGGTTTTCCTAATGATATGGATTCTCTTTAGGTTCATCTTGGTGTACTTATTATTCATGGCCATGAACTTCTAGTTCTAGGATTGAAATTTGATCCCTGGTTTCATTCATGGTTACAATAATCTAATCTAACTTTACTGCTTGCTCAGTGACAAACTGGTAAAGATCAAATAGAGGTTTATTTTCATTAACATTTGAAAGACCCTTTTTGAATACTCTATATTTTCATAATTCTCATTTATTATAAATATAAGGATACAAAAATTCTAGTGGACTCATTAGGTTGTAGAGTTTGAACCATAACTCTGATACCACATGATTTTTTTAATTTAAACAAAGTATTATTTTATTATATTTCACCATGAGAATATAATTAGTGATCTAAGTAAAAAATTTTACATAATTCAACTATAAAATAAGCATGTGACATCTATCTATCACTGATCACTATAATCATCTGAAACACATCATAACTGAATATAGAAAGTAATTACAAATGTCTAGCCATGTCTAGTACAACCATACAACCATGACTATCAATTTTCAATAAATAAATTATTACATCTCATTAGGGATAATGTTTCAATAATAATAAATACAATACAATCTACAATATATAGGATACATGATTCCACAAAGCATGAGTTCCCTGAAATCTAGTATCTATGACAATCTCAAGTGTCATCTCCAAAGAAGTACTATTGTGGGTAGACAACATCATCTAAATGATTTTCCACACCAACCTTAGAAAATAAATCCCTTATACAATTCCCCATCAGGGAATGGCCCTCCCTTCATAGATGAGTAGATAGTGATGGTGCATGAATCTAGAGAGACAAGCTAGTACTTGTGTGTTGTATGATTTATAAGAACATGTAGTGTAACATAAATAAATCCATTCTAACATGATATTGAAAAAAAATGTAAATCATACATATGAAATGACAATGTCTAACTAACATTACTTTGGTCAAAGTTTTCAATAGTTATTGATCTTTAGGGCTTAAGGTTAAGGGTTTAGGGTCTAATCACAAAGGTAATTAGGGCTAATTTGAGCTCATTGATCCTAATTATGACTATAAAATGTGATTTTAGGATTAGTTATCCCCAATGTCATCATATATTGAGCTAATTAGTCAATTAGGGTAATCAATGATGTGATTTGGGCCAAATTGAGCCTTATGGACCTAATTATTACTTTAAATAATGTTAGTTAGAGCTAAATCAATTGGTGTAGGTTTAGAATTTATTATTTAGGGTTTAGGCTATAGGTTCCAATTGCAAAGGTAATTAGGGCCAATTTGAGCTCATTAAACCTATTTTTTATTACACAATGTGATTTTGGGCCAAATTAAGCTAATTCGTTAATTGGGGCAATCAATTATGTGATTTAGGCCAAATTGAGCCATGCAAACCTAATTATTACTCTAAAGGATGTTTATTGGGGCTAAATAAATTATTTTAGGGTTTATGATTTAAGGTTTAGGGTTTATGGTTTAGGGCTTAGGGCTTAGCATTTAGGGCGTGGGGCTTAGCATTTAGGGTACATAGGGTCAAATTCTAAAGGGAATTGGTATTAATTTCAGTTTATTGAACCTATTTATGACTGCACAATGTGATTTTGGGCTCAATTAACCCCAATATCATCATATATTAAGCCAATTAGTCAATTAGAGAAATCAGTGATGTAATTTGGGCCTAATTTAGCCTTGTGAACCTAATCGGTTTATGGTTTAGAATTTAGAGTTTAAGGTTTTAGTGTTTAGGGTTAACTATGTAAGTAATGTATAGATTAAGAAACATGTATGCCTTTTTGTGAATTATAAAAAAAGTACATGTGCCAACATCATTATTTTGTCACATCTAAAGTTTTATCCCATGTGTACTCTACTTTATTTCATTCTACATGGTGTAGGTTTGAATTTTAATGATTTGATCACTTTCTCGACCCTTAAAAGTTGAGAACTTTATTTAATCATGGTTGGATACATAGTGTAGGTCTATTTTTTAATAATTTGATCGGTGTCCCCACCCTTAGTTTATAACTTTGACTAATCATGGGTGATGAAAATTGTACTAGTGGGAAGAAGTTAAAGCACAAAATGATAGAGGAATTATAAGTGATGAGGGAAAAATGTAGTGAATACAAAGAATTCATGCAAGTAAGTCTACTATCCCTAATGAATTAAATGTCATAAATAATGATGAAATGAATAGTGATAGCATACCAAATTTTGATAGTATACCAAATTTTTAAAGTCTAATTATCAATTTTGATAGCATACTAAATTATAATGCAAGTCCACATTCAAATTATACGGTTTTTAATTTTGGTGATGATGATAATATGCATGAGATTTACCCTTTAAAAATGATTAAAATTTCATGGAAACATCGATTTGTGAAAGTAAAAATGAAGAAAACAATATGTGAACATTGTTTAATGAATAAAATATTAACGAAGATAACAATATTGAAAAACCAAATAAACCAATTTTACCACTAAGAACACTTCCTAGGATTTTGTATAGAAGACCTATGTATTTAATTGAAATTGATGATTTTTTTTTGAAACCAATGCATAAAAAAATGTTTGACCACCATATGATAAGAAAAGATGAAATAATTTGGGATTGGTACTTTGAAAACTTAAATGAGACTCAAAGATGTTAATTTTTTGTTACATTGATGAAAGTGCTTAAGATGATCCCTACAATGAACACCCTAGGACTAAGAACATCTAATATTGTTGGTCAAAATATGACAATTGTTAAAAATTTACATAATACATCCCATAAATTAGGTGTGAAGAAACATGCTAAAGATGGTAGAGTTGTCTGACACATTATTACAACTTGTATGGTAAGTTTTTAAAATAAATAAAAAACACTTCATTAGAAAAAAACCAAAGCATTGAACATAAACATAAAAACACTAATTAAAGCAATTGGGAGACATAAAAGACTTGATGTTGCCGATAACAATGAATTTTGGGTATTCTCTAGTAGAATCCCACAAAAATACAAAGATATAGCCAATGTCCTAAAATATTTACTTGCACAATTTTTGAAAGATATCACAAGGTTATCACCCAATCTAAGAGATGTAGTGAAAAGAAGGAAGAGTTGGTTCTTGTAATTGAGAACCACATTCGAAACATTTTTTTGGATATGAATCAAACACAATTATACTCTAAATTTATACAAAAATATCCACAAATTTATATTATTCAAAGATATTTTGAAATGGCCAAACCCTTTAATGCGAAAATCAATCACAAACACACCACTTATTGTTAAAGGCAACATGTTGAATTTTTAATGTATTATGATGTTTTTATTCATGTTCATTGTACTTTAGATACTGAAAAAAATTTAGGAGTGTGGAATGGAAGTTACACTAAAATTGGTAAGGTATTTTATTCCAACCATTTTTTAGGAAAGACCAAATGAAATTTTTTAAAGCACGTTTGGATGGAACTTTCAACATTTGTGGTGGATAGCCAAAATTTAAAAATTGTACCCATGAGTAAAGTATACATAAAATTGGACAAGAATTAGTCAATTTTAATCAATATAAATCCATGAAATATCAATTAAAATATGGAAATAAATCTAAAAGGTGTGATTTTTTTACATAACAAATACCTATTTTTGAATTTAAGGTCAAATTCAAGGAGGAAATTATTTATGAGTATGCAAAGCACACACACAAAGCTAAATGGCTAGATGAAAATTTTGAGTTAATAAAAGACATGTTCCCACTTGGTACTATTATTTCAATGGTTGACTTGCATATAATTACACATTGTAACCACAAATGGAGGTTCAGTCACAGTACTACAATTCAGTACAAGTTTCCTTTTTTTGCATATAGCATTCATGCATGCACCTAAAAATATAGAGCATGATTGAAAAATATTATGGGAGTACCACTTATATGTAATAATAAAAAAAAAAAAAAAATACAAAGTATTTGCAAGGTTATTTTCAGATGTTCCATGGCAAGTTGAGTGAAAGGAACATTACTTTCAATCAACATTATAGTTGATCTGATAACTACAAGTCACAATTTAAGAATGCATAGATGTTATATTGGTTGAGCAGGATGCATGTGATCACTGGCATACAACATATTTATATTTTCACTAAAACACAACATGGAAAATGGGAGCATGTGTGAATAAAGTTATTACAAGAGAGGAGTTGAAGTTTGAAGATGTTATTGATTTGATAGATGCAAAAAACATAGTTGAATAGTGTTATGAGAAAATGGCCTATGGTTCTCAATAAAAATATAGTGTTCATAGATATTTTAGTGTATGGAGGAATAAAAATTTACAATCCATGAATATTTTATAACAATGATATGATTTAATGGGTTCTACTCATTTTGTACCTCAAATGTAGGTTTGTGGATAGTTCATGCGAGGCACCTGACATGCTTTTATTCATCATGCATGGATTTTATATGGAATGAGTGCGAGTCACAAGAGTGGGTGGATGAATATTATTGTATACCTATAACTCCAATTTACACATATTAGGTTCCACCAACATTAAAACTTACATATATGAAATCATCACATAACTTTGACCATGTATCTAATCTAGTGCAACTAGGTACAAGATGATTTTTTACTTCTAAAGTATATATTAAATTAAAATGAAAGCATGTGTTGTGTACTAAATTATATATATATATATATATATATATATATATATATATATATATATATATATATATATATATATATATATATATATATATATATATATATATATATATATATATATAAAGCCTTTTTCTTAATAATGCAGTGTATATTTATGCATTTATCAAGGATGAGGATAAAAATGAGGGGCCAAACTACTACTTATGCCGGTTTGTAGAGGCAAAAAAGAAATTAAATTTTAAGATCATAGATGAAGAAAAAATTTAAAATGCCATAACTTATATGGTATTTACTATAATTTTTATTAGAATATTTCCTATTAAAAATTAATATGTATGGTTGTTTGAAGACTATGAAATACATAGGAAGATACTCCACAATTCAAATTTGGTTCTTGCAATAAATGTCCATTTGCATAAAATATCAAGGGAGGTTATTAAATATGACTCTATGGAAGGTTCATGAGTCTTATCATGAATTATTTCTTTCTATTATCAAGAGTATAACTGATCCTAGTGGTTTATTTGTTTGAACTCCCAAGGTATGTTGAGTTCTCAAATGCAAATGTGTTTAATTTTATCAAATTTTATTAATTTTTTAGGTAGTACATATAAATTTCAATTTAATTTCATACTAAAATATTTTTTGGAGGTTATTGGTGCCAAATTATCTTCCACCTTCACGTGGTTGGCACAATTAGTAGAGAATTCCATATTCTTTAAGTTAATAGAAGCTTTTGATTCATGTAGACGACTAGCAATTTTTTTGTATAAGGAAGGACATTCTTAAGGCCAACATGGGTGATCCATATCCTAACTAGGTGTAATATAAGGATATTAATGTATTCATATATTTTATTTGTCACCCTTGATGTGGTGATAATGCAATTTTCAGCCATGAGGCCGTGGAAGTGGAGATCTCCAATTATGTCTTGAATGTTGACAATAATTTTTATCAATCGTTCTCGACACCATACCAGTTGAAAAAATGTGTAATTTCAGGGATTATAAGGTCATGGTGGAAATTATATATGTAATTTTAATATCTCAAGGATTTGGAAGTGATGAGAGCAAATAACTTATCTCTTAATTACATAAAAATAACATGTCAGGACTGATCACCAACTTGTCTACCACAAATTCATATATTATTTTCAATAAAAATAATATAGGGTGAGAGTATATAAATTTAAAATGCACGTGATGGTTCTTTTGGTTTATGTAGATGACATAATATTTTTGTTTGATGCATGTTTGAAGTTTGCCTTAAAAACTATAACTTTACCATATAGGGAAGGACATTATTGAGGCAGGAATGGGTGATCTATCTCCTAAATAGGTAGAATTCAAGGATAATAACATGGTAATATAGGTTATTAAACACCATATATTTTGTGGGGATGCTGGTTTTTAGACACGAGGCCCTGAAGGTGGATATCTCTAACTGTGACGTGAATGTTGACAACATTTCTTGTCAATGTTTCTCAATGTTAAAATTATTACAAAACCATGTATCCATATGGATTCAAAGATCATGGTGGTGGTAACATATGAAATTTAAATATATTTAAGTGTTTAAAGTGATGGATTTTCAAGTGGAAATATTGAGAACATAAATTGCTATTGGAGGCAAAGAACCTATCTCTTAACTACATAAAATAACATTTCAAGACTGATCACTAAATCATCTACCATAGATTCATCTCTTATTTTAAATATAAGTGACTTAGGTTGAAATTATAGGGTTTAAACACACACATGATATTTATTTCAATTCATGTATAAGACTTATAATTTTTGTTTGACGTGTGTTTAAAGTTTGCCTTAAAAATTCTAATTTTATCGTATAGGGAAGGACCTTCTTGAGGATGGAGCAAGTGATACATATTATAACCAGGTGTAATCTAAGGCAAATAACATGGTAATAGAGGTTATTTGGCAAACCAAAAGTGGTGGTTATGCCATTTTTAAGCCACGAGGCCCTAGAGGTGGATATCTCTAACTATGGATTGAATGTTAACAACATTTCTTTTCAATGTTTCTTAACACCAAACCAGTTGCAAACATGCATACCTGCATGGATTTAGAGGTCATCATGATGTTAAAATACATAATTTTTATATCCTAAGGTGTTTGAAGTGATTTATTTCCATGTGGAATTCCTAAAAGCAAAAATGTCTACTGGGGGCAAAGAACATATCTCTCAACTACATAAAAATAACATTTCAAGATAGATCACTTAATTGTGTGCCATAAATGTGTATATTATTTTCAATCCAAGTGTTCTAGGGTGAAAGTATATGGATTAAACATGAATTTTATGGTTATTTTGGTTCATGTATAATACTTATGATTTTATTTTTATGTGTGTCTCAAGTTTGCCTAAAAATTGTAATTTTACCGTATAGGGCCTTAAAGACCTTCTTGAGGCTAAAATCGGTGATCTATCTCCTAATCGAGAGTAATTAAAGGCTAAAAATGTCATCCTAGAGCTTATTTATCACCATAGACATGGTGGTAATGCTAATTTTTAGCCATGAGACTCTGGAGGTGGATATCTCTAACTATAATTTGAATGATGACAACATTTCTTGCCAGCATTTCTCAATGTTGGACCAATTGAAAAAATGCATACCCATGTAGATTCAAAGGTTGTGGTGGTGGAAACATATGTAATTTTAATATCCAAAAGTGTTGGAAGTTACAAATTTATGAATGAAAGTATTGGAAGCAAAAATATCTACTGGAGGCAAAGAACCTATCTCTTAACTAAGTAGAAATGTCTACTAGAGGCAAAAAACCTATCTCTTAAATAAATAAAAATAAAATTTTAGGATTGATAAATAAATAATATAACACATATTAATTTCTTATTTTTGATCCAAGGGATCTGGGGTGAAAGTAGAGCACTTTAACATGCACATGATGGTTCTTTGGTTCATGTAGATTAATTATGGTTTTTGTTTGATGTGTGTATGATTTTTTCTTAAAAACTACAATTTTACCATATAGGGAAGGACCTTATTGAGGCTTGAATGGGTGATCCATATCCTATGTTTAAAATTGTCACTACATTACTTAAAACTGACATCTAGGTTATTTGTTCATTCCAACAATGATAGTTTTTAAAATAAACCAACACATATATTACATTCAATATTATATTAGGAAATTTTGTAAATATATTCAACAAAATAGAGTTTCATCTTATGTCATTGAAATATGAATTTGTAAATATATAATTCCCACCATACAAGCCATAAAGGCATAAAAATTATGAACATAATAGAATATCCATAAAATATGTGAAATCCATAAAATATCCATTTATATAAAATCCATAAATAGAAGTTTTAAGGTGAAATGTTTATATATATATATATATATATATATATATATATATATATATATATATATATATATATATATATATATATATATATATATAAAGGTGTACAAAATGTGAACATAATATAATATAATGGGTCAATGTTGTATAGGCATATGATGCTAAACATACATACATCAAGCCAAATAGGCATACAATAAAATGTTATAATACATGATACTAATCATCAAAATGCATCACTTTATTTTCCTTGATTTGATAAGGCTCTCCTTCAAAAGCCTTGCACATAGATGGAGGTCTCTAAGATGAATGATTATAGGTCCTCTTCGACTCAAGACTTTCCTATAGCTCAACCTGTTCATATAAAAATATTGTTAGAAACTTTACATACTAGAACAAGAAACTTAAAAAATTAAAAAGTTACTTTTTAAATGATAAAAAATTATTCAAAGATGAACTTACCGTAATCTAGTGGTCATATCCAATTTGCATCTGGTGCTTAATAGGGTTAATGGTAGATTGAGGTTGGTGAACATGAGTGTGAAACATAGAACCAATAGGAGTCAGAGCCCTATTCATGATAAGGAAAGGGGTCGGACCCTACACACATATATATACAAAATAAATATTTAAATTTGGCTCATAAACATTTAAATCAACTAACTAAATCATTGAAATATAATGACTAAATTTAAAAATTATATTATATTATACCATGTCATGCTTGTTAATCATTTGAACAGGACTAGAAGACATCATCAAAGGAGTCTACATAGACAATTAATTTATGTATAAGTTATTTGCACAAGTACAAAGGAAAATTACAAAATAAAATTCCATATTTACACTTAAACATTAAAATAACTCTCAGACCTCAATGATTTTTGATGAAAATGAAATCTCAACAATAACACCTACATTTGCTCTCACCCGAATAGATGGTGAAGTGTCTAGTGTGATCATCAACTAAAAAAATAAAATATTATTGTTAGTCACTTAAGAATATATATATATATATATATATATATATATATATATATATATATATATATATATATATATATATATATATATATATATATATATATATATATATATATATATATATATATATATATATATATGAACCATAATATTAATACATCATTAAAAATTACCTTTGTATATGTATATATGGGCATATGATGAGTAATATATGTAATCATATAACATCCACAATCTTACTGCAAGATAAAAAATTACATAAACATTATTGAGCTTTTTATGATAAATAATTATTACCTCTTAAATTGTACAAATATTTAAAATGTATTAGGTCTGGTAATTTTTTTAACATGTAAAATATATAAGATACCTAGAAAGTTGTAATTAAGGTGTCCAGACCAAATGTAAACAATTTAAATGCATCAATGAGATCAATATCTAGGCCCATGAAAAGACCACCGTGAGTGGGCTACATGAAATACTCCTCGTCCTCCTTAGGTCTAGTGCATATAGCACCACATGATATATAATGGTGAGGTCAGGCAACAATTCTAGATGAAGCCTCCCCATATCCACCCTTACCAGTAGAAGTATGAAAAACTTGGCTTGTATTTTGAACGAGGGTGTCAATAAGTGCCTTAAGCACATGAAAAGTGTCAATCTATATAGTCTCATTGACTATAGAGGGTATTGACTTAAGAAGATGTGGATTTTGGATAGGTTCTCATAGGTTAATTAGGTGCATGATGTGCACATGATCTATCCTATGCAGAGCCTTTTCATCTACCATAAAACTTTAAGAAATCAAAATAATTTGGAACTTCATTATGGACAAACTCACCATATAGTTTTATCAAAAAAATCATGGGGACCTCATTATTATTAAAAAGCAATTGATCAAAGACCATCCACCATTGGTCTTAAAATTTTTGTTTGATCAACTCATGGGTGCACTAGTGGATTATAATAAATTTGGTTGACACATCTAATGTCACATTATTTTTTCCATCATTAAATAGTGCACAAATTTGGGATTTTTTTACTTTTTTTATCTCTCACAATGGTTATAAACATTTTTTTCATATATCATGCCCTACATTTATCTCTATAATTGGTATACCTATTAGTTTGGCTCATTAACAAGTCAAATTCACCTATTATTATCTCTTATATATTTGTTAGAGAAGTTAGGTGGGGGTTGCTTGAGTAGGGATCCCTCATTCCCTTAATTAAAGGACTAATTTTGAATTTTTTTCTATTATGTGGGTTTTCAATTCCTCCTGACTACCTTAGGGGACTTGAGGAACTATAGGAGGGTTAGGAAGGTTTTAGGGGTTAGGAGGGTTAGGTTTATCATTTTCACTTTCTACATTTTCATCTATAGATGAAGGTGTATTATCAATGTAAACAAAAGAAAATTTGACAAAAAGTTAATACAAATCCAATAAATTCACTAAATTTAGTTATAACTACACCCAAATTCATTTACATACCTTTTCTCATGCATGCCATTGTCAATTTTGAGCTAAAATGTTATTTTTTAAAACATGAGTTGAGCTCTTTGCTTATTTAGTCACGGATTGTGTTGATGCCAAATGAAAGGCATCAACATTTTTTTAATTTATAACAATAGTATCATATATGCGCTTCTAAAAAATAAAATAATATACGTATTTTTGGATTGGTAATTACCAAGCCTATGATCCAAGACCATGCATGAACTTTTAAAAACTACATATGCAAAAACATTGAAATAATTCTAAATATAAAAAGTATCCACTTTTTGGCTCCCAAGTTTTTGCACTTACCCTACGGTGTATTTATATTACAATATCATCAAACAACATTGATTATCCCTTTTAGGGGTCTACACACTTTGTATTTCAAAATTAATAAATTCTAAGATGCATCAATAGGCATATAATCCAATTGATAAAAATAATCTTAAACTCATATACTCTTAATTCCTTAATAGATTTATAATTATGGAAGGTCTTACTAACCATCCTTGATTGGGTTGTTAATTACTATATAATATCAACCTGATCAAAGTTCGATAACCATACTATTTTAATTTCTATCAAAAACACTAGTTTATTGCTTATGCTTATAGTTTCACATATAGGAAATAATAAGCAGGTTAACTTTCCAATTAGTTCAAAGAATGCATTTATCTTTCTATAGCTAGACAGTAAAATTATATCCTAACATTATATTTATTGTTATCTATAATACCATAGAAAAATCACCTACAGATTATGATAGCTTAACTTCCATGGAACCACCACTTAGCTACCTATTCATAGGTTCAAGTAGTATACAATTCATTTAGGTTTTACAAATCCATTTAAGTTCACCACCTATATTAGAGGTTTCTATTAGATATACATTTTACACTAAGTTTACCACCTATGCCATTGTTTTCATATTTATTCCCTAATCACCTTAATAAGGTTTCAATGTTTACAATACACAATTGAATACATGTGTTGCCAAGTATGACATCAGAGGATATCAATATAACATCATAGATATTTTTATTGAATTTAAGATCTCATTATAATTATTTATACAAATAATGATTTCTTTCTTGGATTTTATATTAATCAAAACGCTTAAAAATAAAATGATCATCCATTATAGTTATTATAGAGAAACAATGACAAATCATATCAACCCAAAAAATATGATGAACCATCTCAATTTTCAACTAGTGAAACTATACCCTTAACTTGCCAAAGGGAGTCTCAAATATTGAAGACATTCTAAAGGTACAATATATCCATTGACAATCTAAAGGAAATGCTTAAATCAAAAGTCATTTTAAGGCTAACAATTTATGTGAGAGAAATGAGGAAAATGGTCTATAGAGAAGCAAAATTAATAAATAAACAAACATATATTGGAGTATCAATATCATTATTTTAGATGTAAATGATGAATTTCATGAGATATCCATGTGCTAAACAATTTTTATAAGATAAAAATATAAAATATGAAATGTGAAAGATAAAACTTGTATTAACATTGGGCAATGGTTACTTACAATACCTTACTCATAATTCTATTCCAAATTAGCAATTAGGAAATATATATGTGGACAAATATACTCACCACTCTATCTCCATTTTCATGATTGAGTTACAAATTTCAAAGATAATTTAGAACCATGACACTTTTGATACTCCACCAATGTATATTTTATAACTTGTTTATATTCTCCTCAAAATATTTGGATTTTGGGTCATTGAAATTAATTAAACAAATATATTTTAGATTATTTATAAAAATATGTAGTGCATATATATTTTTCCATTTTTAAAAAAATCATTAAGTATTTTTTAGGATTTAAAAAATAAAATAAAAAATGGCCATCTAGTAGGACATAATATTGTACTTTAATGTTATATCTATAAGATTTGATTAAAATAATTTCCATACTAGAAAGAAAACAAGGAAAGAATATTTTGGGATGGATATGATGAATGAGTAAGTCCACTTGATCGAAAATAGTGTGGGTTTAAAAATAACATTATATTGTGCCTAGATTTTTATCATAAAAAGATTCACGAAAGGGATAACATATACATAGCCAATCACTACATAAAATATTTTTCAAGCACCAGATTAATCTTTATTTGGCTTACACAAGGTTAATCTCTATTTGTTCTCCTAAGCTATAGGGATATATGCAATGACATTATCATAAAACCAGAATAACTTCAGAGACAAAATATGTATCCTACGTAAAACTAAACATAGTCTTGAATATGTGAAAAAATGTAATTTGTTTCATATTTAATTTAATGATAGTTGAAGATTTTTTCATTTACAGAATTGAATCCATCAATAACAAAGGAAAATGTCCTCAAATGATGAATATTTTCAAAATTTAATTATGTAAGCATTAAAATTATTCTATCATTTCAATAATTTAACATTATAAACAAATTATATATGATATATATAATATATATATTCCATAAATATTGAATTTATCAAAAAAAAATCCTATCACCTGGTATTGCTTACTCAATCTGATGTCAATCCCTTCATGCTACCATCCAAGCCATCTCTTGAAGCTCCATTGTATAATTTACCACAAGGTGTCCCCCCTACCATTACACTCACCAATATATTTTATGCTCCTCTTCCCCTTCAAACATTCATTGGATCTCCTCTTTGTATCCTATCATGCCTTTGGGCATTTAATTTTTTTTACCATAGGTCTTGGGCAACTAGAAAAATGGTGAGTGTCATTGGAAGACTGAGAGCAAGCACCAAAATACATCCTCCATTTTTTAGGGTTTATAGACATGGTTTCCTTATTAAGATTTTAAAAAAGGAGATCAAATTTTTATAGATATTTTTATAGTTTTAGAAAAACAAATGAGGTTTTTGGAATCCCAAAGCTGATGAATAGGGTCATTAAATTTGTTTCTACATAAATGCCATTTACCAAGTCTGGGCTGATGTTTACTAGAATGATTATAATATTTTGAGAATGTCCAGATGGATATGGGAACACTCTCTATTCACCATAAGTTTTATGGGTTTGATTTGCCTTGATGTTTAGAGCTATCCTATATTATCTAATTATAATGATTGCCTTAAGATTCACACAAAATTAGACTTATTGAACCCTCCCTTATGATTTATTACATCACGCATAATTATTTATGTAGTTAAATTTTATTTTACTATTTTAGGTATAATTAGAGTTATTTACATTGTTTATTAATAAATGTGATATAATTTGACTCAGATCCATTTATCCATAAAACATGTTGGTGACCCTACATTATCTTGTATATTTTTTAGACTTCTAAGGCTAGATCTTGATTTCATTATGATATATCCAATTATTTTAGGAATTTTTTTCATTTTATTTGTTAAAATATATTAACACTTGGTCTTATGTGTCACATTCTAAACTCTAGAATAATTTTCTTGCATATTGTTCAAACCCAAGGGTCCTTACATGTGTGTGTTTTCAAATATTATGTCATCCAAATTAATTATATCTAAGACCCTAATTAGGAGGAACCTAGGGTAAATTGTAACATGTTTATTTTGTTGAGATTCATTAGGTTAATTTTAGAACTTGTTTGAAAAACAAAACGACATTTACAAATGATGTTAGTAAGGGTCATAGTGTTGTATTATTTTTGTTGAAAATGATGTTGAGATGAATTTGAATGGATCCTAAGTTGAAAATGATTATAATGGTGACCCCCAAAATGAATCCAAAAGAGTAGAAAGTATCGCCCATTTTTCCTTTTATGTCTTGTTCTTCATTTGAAGTTGTTCATATTTTCCTATGTTTTTACTTTTGTCTTTTATTTTTTTATTTTTATTTTTTGTTTACTTTCATGATTCATTAGTTTCCTTTTTCAAGATTGTTTGAAATCATCTCTTTGCTTCAAGGTTTCTTGTTTCTTATACCTTTTTGGTTTTGTCTTATATCCCCTCATGGATCCCTTTTTCATGTATGTATCATTTCTTATAAATATTTTTAGTTGTCTTCTTCTTTTCCTTTCTATTTTTTTGTTTCCCTTCAGTTTGATTGCTTTGTCCCATCCCAAAATTTTGAACCAACTTTACCATGATGATAACACATTTATTTTCACAACATGACTCTAAGCACAAATAATTTTGATGTAAGTTGTAGGTTACTAGGTATCTTTTTATTTACCTCTTTACCCTTTTGCCTTTGGCTATTTTTCTCCTTGATATGATTGGTTGATTTCATTTTTTGTTTCATGTCTTTGATAATTCAATTGATTTTATCTTATTGAGTTTTAATAAGCACACAGTTGGCATATTATGATTATGATAGTGTACACTATATGGTTTTAACCATTTCTCTTTTGATAGACGTTATGATTCAGTGATTAATTATACATATGCTATTAATGATATTTTCAAGATATAAGCATGATTTACATGTAATAGGTGCTTACACATGATAATGGATTCACATGAGGTTGTGGGAACCTCCCATGTTTATTGTAATTGCATTTTATGTGGCATCTCCTAAAACCATTTTAGGGTTTATCTTTTGTGATTTCCTTTGTCATATTGATATTTCACAACATCTTATGTATTTTAGCCTATCTCTCATATTACGTGTTTGTAACATCCCCATTAGGATCCACTTCAAAATACGTGAATTTTTAAAAATTTAAATAATGTATTCTTTTATTAGACTTCACCACGAGAATATAATTAGTGATCTAGGTAAAACATTCTATATAAGCCAATTGTAAAATAAACATGTGTCATCTATCCATCACTGATCACTATCATCATGTGAAACACATGATAACTAAATATAGAAAGTAATTATAGATGTTCAACCATGAATGGTATAACTATACAGACACGAATATCAATGTATAATAATTAAATAATTACATCTCATTAGGGATAATGTTTCAATAATAATAAATATAATATAAAATACAAGATACATGACTCCATAAAGCATGATTTCCTTGAACTCTAGTATTTATGACAATCTCAAGTGTCATCTCCAAAGAAGTATTGATATAGGGAGGGAGATCATCATCCAAGTGCTTTTCCATACCAACCATAGACATCGATCCCCCACACAATCCCCCATAATGTAATTACCCTCCCTTCACGTATGAGTAGATAGTGATGGTGCTAAAATCCAGAGAGACAACCTAGTACCCATGTGTTGTATGATTTTTAAGAATATGTAGTGTACCATAAAAAAATTTGTTATAACATGATATCGCACAAACATGTAAATCATACATATGAAATTATAATTTCTAAATAACATTACTTTGGTCAATTTTTTAAATAATTATTGATATCTAGAATCAGTTAATTTCAAACACACCACTTGATCAGATTACCTTCATTTGGTATTGGTGATGCTAGCAAGCTAGCGAAGTCTATCTTACTACTTACTCAGTATCAGTAATACAAGATTTGGTTAACATAAATATAAACAACATATTCATACAAATTATTTCTTACCAAAAAACATAAAACATGGTAAACACAAGAATAATCAGAATACATACATTTAATCTGTCAAACATATGAATGAATCTCCATAATATCATTTATCACATAAATAATAATCAAAAAAATATAATTTATACCAACTGGGTATAATCTATGTTTAGACTGCATATTCTAATCTCTATAAGTAGATTCAATTATATAGTATAATTAGTAATAATGCAGTCCACCATTTTATGTACACACTACTTAATTTCAAGTAGTCAGTCATAATATTTGCAGAGAATCAAGTAACTCATAAACTAGTCACAACATAATATTTCATTTAAACAACTCATTTTATTCCTAGGAGACTATTTTCATATGGTTATAGTTTTTGATCCCTTAGAAACTTTGACTTATTTTAACCATACATTTAGATATAAGTATAGGCATATGACCCAATACACCTATATATTTAATATTTTCATATGGTTTCTTAAGTCCATGTATAAATATAATTCCTATATATGAATAATTGTACAACATAGTATGTACTGTTTATAAACACACAAATAAAATATAAATACTATATCAATAGTCATTGATATTTTTTAATCAAAAACTCCATATGATTTCAATAATCATTATACTTTCCTATTCACAAAATATATTGATGATCTTTATAAGATAAGGGATTCAACAATGTAATACTTCTTCATGGTTTTTATCCTTAACTAATAGATTTTTATCCTGATATATTCATAATGTATATAAAATATTAAGTTCTTAAGGCAACATAGTCTTTCGTATTATGGTTTGCATATAAGTATTTAGAAATATATAAAGTACTCTTATATGATACACAAAATTTAAATGAAGTATACAAATATATAAATCACTAAAGTTGTGAAAAAATACTAGTCTTAATCTATGCTTATAGGCATGCATTTGAATGTGTGTGTGTGTGTGTGTGTGTGTGTGTGTGTGTGTGTGTGTGTGTGTGTGTGTAATCATGGTAAATATCGTACACAATTTTACAATCGAATAACATACAATACACAAACCAATAATTCATAGTAAGTATTTGTGGTCTATGATATGGTATACTAATCATTTACAGTACACAAAGTCCATAAATATACTAACCATTAATGGAAAAATCATAGCATATACCAACCACTAACCAATAGATCAATATTTATTAATATATCGAGAGTTACATTATCTAGTCATACAAGTATAATTATGAGTGAAGAGTTTTATATTCCACATATCAAGTTGAGAGGATACAACCAATATAGTATTTAATATATTCCTTGTATGAAATGAAATCATACATATATGTAATCTATTTGGAGTATAATTACACACAGTATCTAAAACTCCATAACTAAATATATAGATGTACTTGATATGGTTTTTTTCCAGTTTACTCTCTCAATCAAAAACTTTTTCATAATTTACTATTTATAAACATTGTTGTTCATAATATATCGATTAAATTATAATTCCTTATAAACTTTGTTAATGTCCATGTTAGTTCTCGTGCGGTTTCATGGTTTCATATTAAGTATTATGAGTTAACATTGTTCAGACATATATTATCGCTAGATATATATTATCTAGTTATATGTGAAGGTAATCTAGTTAACTATCAAGATAATCTAGTTAACATTATAACATTAACCAGTATAAGCTATCAATATATTAAAATACTAATATTATATTTCTTATACCCATAATATAACCAAATAAAGGATATCTTATTTTTACTACATAGTGGGGACTAGCGAACTAAGTAATATATTAAAGTTAACTCATAACACCAACATTCATATAGCTAATACTGTATTGTCAATAAGATAAGATAACAAGAAAACATTTTGTGGATATCTGAATCTAGATTTTCATAAATACTGGTACTATATAAGTCATGATAATATAGATATTCATATTATCATACCACATGTATTAATACACATATATCATAATATAACATGTTGTTCGTATATCGCTATATATTATCACTAATAGATATATTGATATTTGTGTGATATCGTATGTCCAATGGTACATGTTAGTATATCATGTATCATTCATGATACATGTTGTTTTTTATCCTAGAGTGTTCTTGCATTTATAATAAAATGATAGTTGCTTTGTTTATACTAATATTGATTTATTTATACTGGCATCGCTAGACATATGATATCATTTTAGTCAAATCAAATTCTTGTTGTAATAGACGATGATAGAATCAACACAATTTGTCAAGTTCATATTGGACCAGTACCCACAAGCTATACATAGAAATAAATTTCAAAATCATTCATGAAATAACTGGGATTAATGACATATCTAACCTAATGTTATATAATATATTATCAACTAAAGATTATAATAAAAATAAGTCATTAATTAGGTAAGAAAACTAACTTATCTATAATGTCGAGCATTATTTTTATTCTTTGACATAGTAAAGAGCATCTGGGGTGTCCGATAATCAAGGCTGAATATGTGAAAGATTGAATTTGGGAAAGATCAATTTGCATCCCCCTCATCTCTAAAGTCCTTAGGAAAATGATCTTTGGCATTCCAGAGTATCAATGCCATCCTAGTTTAACATCAAAATATTGGATCAAATGAATGATGTATTAAACATCATCCTAAACATTATCTCTCCCCATCCTTTATCAAAATCCATATTAATAGACTTGAGGACTACATCACCATGAATGTTATATTGGATCTCAATTTTGGCCACATCATAATATACCATTTGTTGATTAAGAACTGGATAAACACTAATGGCCACATGAATAGTGATGAACACATGATAGGAGTTGCATGGCCTAGTTGTCTCTCTCACATCCTTCAAAATTTTAATAACACCAAAATGAAATCTTATCTATTGACTAAGTATGGTGATAAATAGTTAGAGGTCTACCCATCCAAACCCTATTATGAACTATCCCTTAGTGTTATATGTTACCAAATGCCCATGCCTTCCTCTTTTTCTATTTGGTTGACTCAACTCCTCTTATTATCCTCTACACTCTACTTCCTTTTGACATCCTTCTCCTCTTTCCATGTTCTCCTCTATTACACATCATTTTCTCCTTTATTTTTATTTCTATTTTTATGAATATTGGTTTTTAAAAGTTGTCTCCTTTTTTATTTATTTATTTTATTCAATGATTTTTCTATTTTTTTATGTTTTTATTTCTTTTTTCCTAATTATATACTTTTCATAATATTTATTTTGGGTTATCAAAGTGGTAAATTACACACTACTATTCCAATCCTAATTTATATCAACAAAATTTTTATGTCACATAGGTTATCTATGTCTTTTGTTATATATATATATATATATATACACACACACACACACACACACACATGAAGTCATTTAATCCATATAATGATATTCTTTAATATCATAAAGATAACCAGTTAACATTTCAAATACATGAGGGTTAGTTTAACTATGATAGTACCAGATACTTATTCCCATAGATTTACATTCTTGTAACATTAACAATCATGATAAAAGCACATAGTAACATTATAAATTTAAACCCTCACATAATATACACAATGCAATCACATGAGGTTAATTCCACATAGGCATAAATCTGAACTAACACACAAATAGTATGTAATTGTCTTAATGTAGATGACATCATAAATGTTCTAATGTTATCTATTCAAACTATGCATTTAACATGTACTTTCTAACATGGTGTGTGCAGGGTTCTAGCCATTCCTATATTGCCTCCTAATACCTCCATCTACATCACCCTCTTCAATGATTCTCTCCCTCTTTCATGTTCTAAGGGATGAATCTCTCTTATGTCTAACTCATGTAAAGCATGTATTTAGTTCATAACATCATGATATTATGTCATAAAATATTGTTGAAGTAACAAGTCAAAATGATTCATAATGTAAAGAATATATATTATAGCTAACTCATAGCACTAAAATCATGTAATCAAACCAATATTCAGTTATCCCATAACAATGTATAACTCATAGTTTAGATAGTAATAATCAAATCAAATTATCAACTATATAAAATCCATAGATATTCAAGTAAATTTGAATAACAGAAAATTGGGATGTAACATCCTTCCCCCTAAAGCTGGTCATCATCTCGATGACATTTATTCAACATAAGTTGTGAATTAATAACATTATTCAATAGAAAAATAACATAGTATGAAGTATCAAATTAAGCAAATAAATATGGAAATTTCCTATAGAATTCATTATGGTCCTCCCATGTAGCACTATCCTTAAATTATTAGTCCCATAATACCTCGCACTGTGGCATCTCCCTATTATGCAAATGAAGTTGAGAGTGTTACTTACTTTGATTAGTTTTACCATGACCACCCCAAGGTTCAAAATATTTCAAATCTTTCTAATCCAACACATTTGAATATTTAGCTATATATTTTTTAGGATAATAAACATGGAAGACATTGTGTAATAGAGCTAGGGATAGTGGCAATGCAAGCCTATACATTACAAGATTGATCACTTATAAAACCTCTAAGGGTCCCACATATCTCAGTGATAATTTTTTTGACTTATTGAATTTAATATTCAACCATAAGCACCTAAAATTATCACAAAATCCAAATATAAATGGCTAGGGAGAGTCCCACAAAACCTTCTAGCCCCTATGCACACGTCTCTAACCTAGAGAGTGTTTTTCTCATTCCTACAAAAAGAGTTTAGAGAACTTGAAAAGAATGATGTGTATAATTCAATACCATCTCTACTCTACATAGCTCCTAATAAGTATGATGATTAATAAGAATTTGAAATAATACATTTCCAATGTATACAAAATTAGGGAATAAACATTCTTAAGTATACATGCGTATGACCATACGACTAAATTTGACAAATATTGCTTTCCAAATCTTGGATTAAACAAGCTCCTCTTATTAGATCCAAACTCAATAACTACCAAGTCAATGTGATACTAATAATATCCACTCTCATCTCTTAGTACTCACATTCCTAATTCACCACTCATTCCTTAGGTCTCCATAACCTAATAATCTCCAAAATGTGCACATAGTTCATTGAATCACAAATCCATACTAAAATATATTAGAGTGTAATGATATACACTAAATAATCCAATATATATCAATATCCATGACAAAAAACCATATAAACATTCCATAATTGCATTAAATTTTCATAACTAGTATCAAATCATAGCTTAACCCATCTCTATTATATTAATAGCTAGGGAGAAGAAATGTTAAAATAACCATAAAAAATAAAGGCCAAAGATCACGCCATCCTTAAAACCTTATAAAAATAAAAAGAGAGATAATTCCTCCAACTTACTCGACTAGTTACACATGTTATAGGATTATATTAACTCCTTGGACTAATAAGATGTTTCGTACATCCTAGTCCATACTCGCTCTAGGCAAAAGGTACATATATGACTCAATAAAAAAACATGTTTTAAGCAAGATGAGAATAATAAAAATCTGAAGAGGGTGAATAATAACATAATTATTATATTCAACTTATAAATCTTAATCCAGAATCAATATAAATTCAAGGTTTACCACTACACATTGTCAAAGTTCATAAGTTTAGATAAAGTAGCACTAGAAAGTGTGATTCTAAAAAAACATAAGGTAAAAGTAGTGTACTAACATGTCAACAAAAAAAATCTTAAATACCCTCACATGGTATGAATAAACTACTACAACCCAAGTTGCCAAATCACTACACACTTACCAAACATGTAAGTGTAATTTCACAACCTGTTTCCACAACTTGAAAGGAAAATATTAGCCACATAGATGCATCAATCCATTCCATTCCATTCCTATAACTTATCTATAAATAATAAGTAGGAAACACTAGCCCAATAATTATAGGGAATATTGTCCAAACAACATTTCAAAAACAAGTTTCCAATTAAGGAAACACTTAATCAACATCATGAAAATATGAATTCATTTAGTGGGCTTATAATGATGTCAAAGGAGGGTGAGAGAGTAATAAATCACCTCTAAGCTAACTATGTGAGATGAAACCTCTTCCAAATCCACATAAACATATGGGGTGCCAATCCATAAGCAAACTCCTAACACATAAGAATCATCAACAAAGATAACTACACTCTATTACAAGGAGAATTCTTGTTGCACTAGGTGGTGCCAATCCATAAAAGATATTTTAATATTCCTTCCCCTACGTATAATGTATATTAGACACAAAAATCTATATAAGATTCACATATTCTTAAGTGAGAAGCATCCCATGCTTTTTGAATATTCACAATACAAAACATAAGTGGCAGAGGTGACTTGCTTACTAAGTAAGTATGCAATCATTCCTAAGGTATTTGATCTAAGTGATGAAAAATATTGTAGTAATCTTTTGTTCATGACTCATGAACTATTCTATGCACTCACCTACCCAAACATCATATAAAACCATCACCATCGATACAATCGATAAACCAATCCCTTTAACAACTCTAAGAGGGTATAAGTGCTCCTAAGGGTACACACTCAATGTACCACACAACATTTCATCCATAGAGGTAAACATAATTCTAAGATTCATTAATGTATGTTACCTACAATAGTCATCAATTCATACATGAGGATATACTAAATCTCATAAATCAAATCATGGTGTAGCATGATTTTGCATTGAAGCACTACAAGTCTAAAATATAATCCACTTAACTAGTATAAGACTACATGTGCTCCAGCATCCTAAGGGTTTTCCTCCTCAACTAGATGCTCTTCAAGTTCATCCTAGTTACTTATTATTCATGGCCATGAACTTCCAACTACAATATTTAAATTAATCCTTGGTTTCATTCATGGTTGTGAGAATCTAATCTAACTTTGTTGTTTGCTTAGCGACAAACTAATTAGGATCAAATAGAGGGTTATTTTCATTGAAATTTGAAATACCCTCTCCAAATACTCTATATTTTCATCATTTTCCTTTCTTATAAATATAAGCATATAAAAATTCTAGTGAACTCATTAGGTCCTAGAGTTCGAGCCATAGCTTTGATACCACAAGTAACATCCCCACTAAGATTCACTTAGAAATACATGATTTTTTTAATTTAAACAATGTATTATTTTATTATACTTCACCACAAGAATCTAATTAGTGATATAGGTAAAACATTCTATATAATATAACTATAAAATAATCATGTGACATATATCCATCATTGATCACTATAATCATGTGAAACACATCATAACTAAATATAGAAAGTAATTACAGATGTCCAACCATGGCTAGTAAAACCATACAACCACGGCTATCAATTTACAATAAGTAAATAATTACATCTCATCAGGGATAATGTTTCAATAATAATAAATACAATATAATATATAAGATATAAGATACATGACTCCATAGAGCATGAGTTCCCTGAGCTCTAGTATCTATGGCAATCTAAAGTGTCATCTCCAAAGAAATACTAATATTTGTAGAGAGAGCATCATCCAAATTCTCTTCCACACCAACCAAAAACCATAGATCTCTCATACAATTCCCCATTAGGGAATGACCCTCCCTTCACAAATGAGTAGATAGTGATGGTGTGAGAATCTAGATACACAAGCTAGTCCCTGTGTGTTGTATGATTTATAAGAACATGTAGTGTACAATAAAGAAATCCATTTTAACATGATATCGCACAAAAATTTAAATCACACATGTAAAATGATAATGTCTAACTACCATTACTTTATCAAAAGTTTTCAATAGTTATTGATCTTTAGGGTTAAGGGTTAGGGCTTAGGGTTTAGGGTTTAGGGTTTAGAGTCTAATTGTAAAGGCAGTTGGGTTAATTTGAGTCTGTTGAGCCTATTTATGACTATTGAATGTGATTTTGGGCTAAATTATCTGTAATTTCATCATATATTGAGCTAATTAGTCAATTAGGGTAAGTAGTGATGTGATTTGTGCCAAATTGAGCCATGTGAACCTAATTAATACTCTAAATAATGTTAATTAGGGCCAAATCAATTGGTTTACATTTAGAATTTATGATTTAGGGTTTAGGGTATAATATCTAATTACAAAGGCAATTAGGGCCAACCTGAGCTCATTGAACCTATTTATGACTACAAAATGTGATTTTGGGCCAAATTGAGCTAATTAGTTAATTGGGGCAATCAATTATGTGATTTGGAACAAATTGAGACATGTGAACCTAATTATTACTCTAAGAGATGTTTATTGGGGATAAATAAATTGGTTTAGAGTTTATGATTTAGGGTTCATGGTTTAAGGTTTAGGGTTTAGGGCTTAACATTTAGGGCTTGGGGCTTAGGGTTTAGGGTACATAGGGTCAAATCACATAGGTAATTGGTCACAATTTGAGCTTGTTGAACCTATTTATGACTGAAAAATGTGATTTTGGTCTCAAATTGCCCCAATATCATCATATATTAAGCAAATTAGTCAATTGGGGAATCGGTGATGTAATTTGGGTGAAGTTAAGCCTTGTGAACCTAATTGGATTATGGTTTAGAATTTAGAGTTTATGGTTTTAGTGTTTAGGGTTGACTATGTAAGTAATGTTTATATTAATAAATGTGTACACCTTTCTGTGAATTATTAAAAAAATACATGCACCAACATGATTATTTTATCACATCTAAATTTTTATCCCATGTGTACTCTACTCTATTTCATTCTACATGGTGCAGATCTAAATTTTAATGATTTGATCACTGTCTCCACCCTCAAAAGTTGAGAACTTTATCTAATCATGATTGACTACATAGTGTAGGTCTATTTTTTAATAATTTGATCATTGTCCCCACCCTTAAAATTTTACAACTTTTTCTAATCATGGGTGACAAAAATTATACTAGTGGGAAGAAGTTAAAGCACAAAATGATAGAGAACTTATAAGTGATGAGAGAAAAAAGGCAGTAAATACAAAGAATTTATGTAAGTCTACTATCCCTAATGAATTAAATGTCATAAATAATGGTGAAATAAATAGTGATAGCATACCAAAATTTGAAAGTCCAATTATCTATTTTGATAACATACCAAATTATAATGCAAGTCCACATTCAAACTACACAGTTTTTATTTTTGGTAATGATGATAATATTCATGATGAACTCCCCTAAAAAAATGAATAAAATTTCATGGAAACGCCGATTGGTGAAATTAACAATGAAGAAAACAATATGGCAACATTGTTCAATGAAGATAACAATATGGAAACACCAAATCAACCAATTTTACCACTAAAAAAACCTCCTACAATTTTTTTTAGAAGACCTATGTATTTAATTGAAATTGATGATTTTTTTTGAAACTAATGCATAAAAAAATGTCTAACCACCATATGAGAAGAAAAGCTAAAATAATTTAGGATTGGCACTTTGAAAACTTAAATGAGACTCAAATATGTTAATTTTTTGTTACATTGATGAAAGTACTTAAGATGAGACCTATAATGAACACCTTAGGACTAAGAACATCTATTATTGATGGTCAAAATATGATAATTGTTGAAAATTTACATAATACATACCATAAATTAGGTGTGAAGAAACATGCCAAAGATGGTAGCATTGTCCAACACATTATTATAACTTGTATGCTAACTTTTCAAATAAGTAACAAACACTTCATTAGAAAAAAATCAAGGCATTGAACATAAACATAAAAACACTAATTAAAGAAATTGGGAGACATAAAAGACTTGATGTTTTTGATAATAATGACTTTTGGGTATTCTCTGGTAGAATCCCATGGAAAGACAAGGCTATAGCCAATGTCCTAAAATATTTACTTGCACAATTTTTGAAAGATATCATAAGGGTATCACCCAATATAAGAGATGTAGTGGAAAATAAAGAAGAGTTGGTTCTCGTAATTGAGAACCACATTCGAAACATTTTTTGGATTTGACTCAAACACAATTATACTCTGAATTCATACAAAAATATTCATAAATTTCTATTATTTAGAGAATTTTTGAAATGGCCAAACCCTTCAATGTGAAAATCAATCACACACACACCACATGTTGTTGTAGGCAACATGTTGAATTTTCAATGCATTATGATGTTTTTCTTCATGTTCATTTTACTTTACATACTGACAACATTTTACAGGAGTATGTTATGGAAGCTCCACTAAAATTAGTAAGGTAGTTTATTCCAACCACTTTTTGGGAAAGACTAGATGGAATTTTTTAAAGCATGTTTGGATGGAACTTCTAACATTTGTGGTGGATTTCCAAATTTTAAAAATTATACCCATGAGAAAAGTACACACAGAATTGGACAAGAATTAATCAGTTTTAATAAATATAAATATGTGACATATCAATTATAAGATGGAAATGAATCTAAAAAGTGTTCGTTTATTATAATAAAAATACCTATTTTTGAATTTAAGGTCAAACTTAGGGAGGAAATTATATATGAGTATGCAAGGCACACACACAAAGCTCAATGGCTAGATGAAAAATTCAAGTTTAAATTAAAGACATGTTCCCACTTGGTACTATTATTTTAGTGGTTGACTTTGTAGATAATTACACATTAAAACCACAAATGGAGGTTCAGTCATAGTACTATAATTCAGTACAAGTTTCCATTTTTGTACATATAGCATTCATGTATGCACCTAATAGTATAGGGCATGATTTAAAAATATTAAGGGATTGTCATTTTTATGTTAGTAATAATCAGACACATTCTGAAAAGTATGTGCAAGGTTGTTTTTAGATGTTCCATGGAAAGTTAAGTGAAAGGAAAATTACTTTCAATCAACATTATAACAGATTTGATAACTAAAAATCTCAATTTAAGAATGCATAGATGTTATATTAGTTGAGAAAGATGCATGTGATCACTAGCATATAACATATTTAGATATTCACTAAAACACACCTATGAAAAGGGTAACATGGTAGTTCAGGATCATATGTGAATAAAGCGCTTGCAAGAGAGGAGTTGAAGTTTGAAGATGTTATTGATTTGACAGATGCAAAAAAACATGGTTGAATAGTGTTATGATAAAATGGCTTATGGTTCTCAATAAAAATATAGTGTTTGTAGATATTTTTAGTGTATGGAGGAGGAAAAATTTAAAATCCAAGAATATTTTATAACAATGATAGGATTGAATGAGTTCTGCTCATTTCGTACCTCAAATGTAGGTTCTTGGATAGTTCATATGAGGCACTTGGCATGCTTTTATTCATCATGCATGGATTTTATTTGGAATGAGTGTGAGTCACAAGAGTGGGTGGATGAATATTATTTTATACCTATAAGTCCAATTCACACATATTAGGTTCCACCAACATTATAACTTACATATATGAAATCATCACATAACTTTGACCATGTATCTGATCTAGTGCAACTAGGTACGAGATGATTTTTTACATCTAAAGTATATATGAAATTAAATTGAAAGCATTTTTTATGTACTAAATTTTATATACATATCGATAGATCATTATTAAATCCATTTTTTTAACAATGCAGTGAATGTTTATGTAGGTATCGAAGATGAGGATAATGATGAGGGGATAAACTATTACTTGTGCTAGTATGTAGAGGAAAAACGAAATTGAATTTTATGGTCACAGATGAAGAACATGTTTAATATCCCATCAGGTCTATGATAGTTACTATAATTTGGATTTGATGATATCCTATAAAAAATTCATATGTATGGTTGTTTGAAGATGATGAAATACATAGGAAGATACTCCACAATTCAAATTTGGTTCTTGCTACAAATGTTCATTTGCATAAAATATCAAGGGAGGTAATTAAACAAGACTCTATGGAAGGTTCATGAGTCTCACCATGAAGCAGTTATTGCTATTATCAAGAGTATAATTGATCCTAGTGGTTTATTTGATTGAACTCCCAAGGTATGTTGAGTTCTCAAATACAAATGTGTTTAATTTTATCAAATTTTATTGATTTTTTAGGTAGTACATATAAATTTCAAATTAATTTCATACTAACATATTTTTTGGAGGTTATTGGTGCAAAATTATCTTCCACTTTCACATGGAATAATTAGTACATAAATCCATATTCTCTAAGCTAATAGAAGCTTTTGATTCATGTAGATGACTAGCAACTTTTTTGTATAAGGAAGGATGTTCTTAAGGCAACAAAAGGTGATCCATATACTAAATAGGTGTAATCTAAGTCCAATACTATATTCCTCTAGTTTTTTTATGCCAATTTTCAGCCATGAGTCCATGGAGGTGGAGATATCCAACTATGCCTTGAATGTTGACAAATTTTTTTTTCAATGGTTCTCAACACCATATCAGTTGAAAAAATGTGTACCTACATGGATTAAAAGGTTATGGTGGTAGGAACATATGTAATTTTCATATCTCAAGGATTTTTAAGTGATGGATTTGTAAGTGAAGGTCCCAAAAGTAAAAATGTCTACTAGAGAAAATAACTTGTCTCTTAATTACATAAATATAGCA
The DNA here is from genome assembly GCA_037957365.1 of Torreya grandis. Lineage (NCBI taxonomy): Eukaryota > Viridiplantae > Streptophyta > Pinopsida > Cupressales > Taxaceae > Torreya > Torreya grandis. Next base: position 660,518 of record JARHVA010001828.1, on the reverse strand, counting down.
TTTCAAGACTAATCACCAAATTGTCTACCACATATTCATATATTATTTTCAATCCAAGTGATCTAGGGTGAGATTATATGGATTTTAAATACACGTGATGGTTATTTTTATTTGTGTATATGACATCAAATTTTTTTTGATCCATGTCTAAAGTTTGCCTTAAAAACTACAAATTTACCATATAGGGAAGGACATTCTTGAGGTAGGAATGGGTGTTGTGTCTCCTAAATAGGATTCAAGGCCAATAACATGTTAATATAGGTTATTCAAAACCATAAATGTGGTGGGGATTCTAGTTTTCAAACATGAGGCCCCATAGATGGATATCTCTAACTGTGACTTGAATGTTGACAACATTTCTTATCAATGTTTCTCGATGTTAGAATTATTGCAAAAACATGTATCCATATGTATTCAAAGATTATGGTGGTGGTAACATATGTAATTTACATATATTGAGGTGTTTAAAGCAATGGATTTTCAAGTGGAGATCCTAAAAGTAGAAATGGCTATTGGAGGCAAAGAACCTATCTCTTAACTACACAAAATAGCATTTCAAGACTGATCACTAAATTGTCTACCATAGATTCATCTCTTATAGATATTTTCTAGGAAAAGGCCATAGATATTTGGATTTAGTGACTCATTCATTTTGTATTATTACATATTTATTTCAATAAACAATCTTAAAATGTAATATCTATAATCCATTCCAAATTAATGTTCTTTTGAGACTCTTAAAAGCTAGGGCTTCTTCCATTTATTTATTTGATTTTTTTCAAGTTTACATTGTTTTTACTATTTCATGTAAACATTATTATTTCAACAAAACGTGTGGCTCACATTTGTGAATATAATAGAGAGAGGTTTTAAACTATCACTGCATTACTCAAAACTAACATCTAGGCCATTTGTTCTTTCCAATAATGATAGTTTTTAAAATAAATCAACACGCATATTATATTCAATATTCTATTAGGAATTTTTTTAAGTATATTAAAAAAACTTGATTTTCATCTTATGTCATTGAAATATGAATTTGTAAGTATGTAACACCCACCATAAAATCCATAAATGCATAAAAATTATGAACATAATAGAATATCCATAAAATGCATGAAATCCATAAAATATCCATATATATAATATCCATAAAATTCATAAATACAAGTTTTAAGGTGAAATATATATATATATATATATATATATATATATATATATATATATATATATATATATATATATATCCATAAATGTGTACAAAATGTGAACATAATATAATATCATAGGTCAATTTTTTATAAGCATATAATGTTAAACATACATACATCAAGCCAAATAGGCATACAATAAAATGTCATAAGAAGTGATCCTAATCATCAAAATGTATTGCTTTCTTTGCCTTGGTTATAGAAGGATCTCCTTCAGAAGCCTTGGACATAAATGGAGGTCTTTGAGATGAATGACTACAGGTCCTCTTCTACTCAAAAATTTCCTATAGCTTAACCTATTCATATAAAAATATTGTTAGAAACTTTACATAATAGAACAATAAACTTAAAAAATTAACAAGTTAATTTTTAAATGATACAAAAATTATTCAAAGATGAACTTACCAAAATCGGGTGGTCATATTCAATTTGCATCTGGTGCCCAATAGGGTTAATGGTAGGTTAAGGTTAGTGTGAAACATATAACCAATAGGAGTCAAAGCCCTATTCATTATAAGGGAAGGGGTAGGAACATACACACACATATATACAAAATAAAAATTTAAAATCTGCTCATAAACATTTAAATCAACTAACTAAATCATTGAAATATAATAACTAAATTTTAAAATTAAATTATCTTGTACCATGTCATGCTTGTTAATCACTTGAATAGGACTAGAAGACATCGATAGAGGAGTCTATATAGATAATTATTTTGTGCATCAATTATTGAAACAAGTACAGAGGAAAATTGCAAAACAAAAATCCATATTTACACTTAAACATTACAATAACTCGCATAACTCAATGAGTTGATGTGCAAATGAAATCTTAGCAATAACACTTACATTTGCTCTTGCCTGAATAGATGGTGAAGTGTCTTATGTGGTCATCAACTGCATAAATAAAATATCATTGTTAGTCACTTAAGCATATATATACAAGTATATACATGTAATGAACCATAATATTAATAAATCATTAAAAATTACCTCTATATATGTATATATGGGTATGGGATGAATAACATATGTGATCATATAGCACTCAATATCCTACTACAAGATTAAAAATTACATAAACATTATTGAGATTTTTATGAAAAATAATTATTACCTTTTAAATTTTACAAGTATTTGAAATTTAATAGGTTTGAAATTTTTTTTTAACATGTAAAATATATAAGATACCTAGAAAGTTGTAACCAAGGTATCCAGACCAAATGTAGATGACTAAAACACATCAATGAGATCAATATAATCTAGGCCCATGAAAATACTACCATGAGTGGGCTACATGAAATAATCCTCGTCATGCAATAATGCGAGATGAAGCCTCCCTATGGTGAGGTCATGCAATAATGCGAGATGAAGCCTCCCTATGTCCACCCTTGCCAATAGTAGTATGAAAAACTTGGCTCATATTTCGAACGAGGGTGTTAGAAGTGCCTTAAGCACATGAAAAGTGTCAATATATATAGTCTTGTTGACTATAGAGGGTATTGACTCGAGAGGATGTGGTTTTTAGATAGGTGCTCTTTTAGGTTAATTAGGTGCATGACGTGCACCTGACCTATCCTATGAAGAGCCTTTTCCTCTACCTTAAAAACTTTAAGAAATCAAAATAATTTGTAACTTCATTATGGATAAACTCACCATAGATTTTTATCAAAAATCAGGGGGACCTCATTATTATTTCAAAGCAAGTGATCGAAGACCATCCACCATCGGTCCTAAAATTTTTATTTGGTCAACTCATGGGTGCACCAATGGATTGCAATCAATTTGGTTGACACATATAATTGCATATTATTTTCTCCATCATTGAATAGTGCATAAATTTGGGCTTTAGTTATTTTTTATCTCTCACAATGGCTATAGACAATTGTTAATAATAACACGCCTTGAATTTATCTCTATAATCATCATACCTATCAATTTGGCCCGTTAACAAGTCAACTTCACCTATTATTATCTCTAATGTATTTGCTAAAGAAGTTGGGTGGGGGTTGCTTGAATAGGGATCCCTCATTGCCTTAATTAAATTCTTAATTTTGAATTTATTTTTTATTATGTAGGTTGTCAATTTCTCCTAACTACCTTGGGGAACTTGAGGAACTATAGGAGGGTTAGGATGATTTTATGGGTTAGGAGGGTTAGGTTTCTCATTTTCACTTTCTACATTTTCATCTACACATGAAGGTGTATTATCATTGTAAAAAAAATCAATTTCAAAAAAATAATAATACAAAAAATTTACTAAATTTATTTATAATTACACCCAAATTCATTTACATACCTTTTCTCTTACATGCCATTGTCTTTTGATCTAAAATATTAATTTTTAAAACATGAATTGAGCTCTTTACTTATTTAGTCACGGTTTGTGTCGATGCCAATGAAAGGCATCAACATTTTTTTAATTTATAACAACATCATCGCATATATGCTTCTAAAAACTAAAATTATGTATGTAGTTTTGGATCGATAATTACCAAGCCTATGATCCAAGACCGCGTACACACTTTTAGAAACTACATATGCAAAAACATTGAAATAACTTTAAATGTAAAAAGTATCCACTTTTTGGGCCCCCAACTTTGTGCCCTTACCCTATGGTATATTTATATTATAATATTATAGAACAACATTAATTATCCCTTTTAGGGGCTAACACACGTTGTGTTTCAAAATCAATAAATTATAAGATGCATCAATAGGCATATTATCCAATTGATAAAAATAATCTTAAACTCATATACTCTTAATTCTTTAATAGATTCATAATTATACAAGGTCTTACTAACCATCCTTGATAAGTTTTTTAATTACTACATAATATCAACCTGATCAAATTTCAATAACTAAACTATTTTAATTTCTATAAAAAATATAAGTTTATTGCCTATGTTTATAATTCAACATATAGGAAATAATAAACAGGATAAATTTCCAATTATTCCAAAGAATGCATTCATCTTTCTATAACTATATAGTAACATTATATCCTAACATTAGAGCTATTATTGTCTATAATACCATAGAAAAAACATCTACAGTTTAAGAGAGCTTAACTTTCATGGAACCACCACTTAACTACCTATTCATAGGTTTAGATTGTATACAATTCATTTGGATTTTATAAATCCATTTAAGTTCACCACCTATATTAGAGGTTTCTATTAGATATACATTTTACACTAAGTTTACCACCTGTGCTGTTATTTTTGTATATATTCCCTAATCACCTTAATAAGGTTCCAATATTTAAAATACACAATTGAATACAAGTATTTCTGAGTCTCAGATTAGAGGATATCATTATAACATCATAGATTACTTTTTATTGAATTTAAGATCTCATTAGAATTATTTATAAAAAAAATGATTTCTTTCTTAGATATTATAGTAATCAAAACACTTGAAAATAAAATGTCGTCCATTCTAACTCCTATAAAGAAACAATGACAAATCATATCAACCCAAAAAATATGGTGAAACATCTCAATTTTCAACTAGTGAAACTATACCCTTAACTTGCCAAAGGGAGTCTCAATTATTGAAGACATTCTAAAGGTACAATAGATCCATTGACAATCTAAAGGAAATGTTCAAATCAAAAGTCATTTTAAGGCTGACAAGTTATATGAGAGAAGCTGTGAGGAAGTTGGTTTATAGAGAAGCAAAATTAATAAAGAAACCATATATTGAAGTATCAATATCATTATTTTAGAATTAAATGATGAATTTAATGAGATATCTATGTGCCAAACAATTTTTAAATTCATGAGATATCCATGTGCTAAACAATTTTTATAAGGTAAAAATTATAAAATATGAAATGTGAAAGATAAAAATTGTATTAATATTGGGCAATGTTTGCTTACAATACCTTATTCACTCATAATTCTATTCCAAATTAGCAATTAGGAAATATATATTTGGACAAATATACTCACTACTCTATCTCCATTTTCATGATTGAGTTACAAATTTCAAAGATAACTTAGAACCATGACACTTTGGATACTCCACCAATGTATATTTTATAAATTGTTTATATTCTCCTCAAAATATTTGGAGTTGGATCATTAAAATTAATCAAACAAATATATTTTAGATTATATATACAAATATGTAGAATATACATTTTTCTAATTTTTTTAAAAATTATTAAATAGTTTTTAGGATTTATTTTTTATTTATTTATTTTTTAAATTGGTCATCTAGTGGGACATTGTATTATACATTGATGCTATATCTATACTATTTGATTAAAATACTTTCCATACTAGAAAGAAAATAGGGAAAGAATATTCCAGGATGGATATGATGAATGAGTAAGTTAAATCCACTTGATCGAAAATAGTGTGAGTTTAAAAATAACGTTATATTATGCCTAGATTTTTATCATAAAAAGATTCAAGAAAGGGACAACAACATAGCTTAGCAGTACATAAAATATTTTTCAAGCACTAGATTAATCTTTGTTTAGCTTACACAAGGTTAATCTCTATTTGTCCTGATAAGCTATAGAGATCTATGCAATGGCGTTATCATAAAACAAAAATAACTTGAGAGAAAATAAATATCTTACATAAAACTAAATAGAGGCTTGAATATGTAAAAAGATATAGTTTGTTTCATAGTTAATTTAATCGTAGTTGAAGGTTTTTTAGTTGGAGAATTGAATCCATCAACAACAATGGATAATGTTCTCAAATGATGAATATTTTCAAAATACAGTCATACAAGCATTAAACTTATTCTATCATTTCAATAATTTAACATTATAAATAAATTAAGTATTTTATATATATATATATATATATATATACACACACACTAACTTTATCCCCCCCAAAAAAATCCTAGCACCTAGTTCTAATGCTAAAGGATTCATTGGCATTGCTTGCTCAAGCTGATGCCAACCCCTTCATGATACCATCCAAGCCATCTCTCAAAGTTCCTTTGTATAATTTATCACAGGGTGTCTCCTACCATTACACTCAATAATAATTTATCTTTTATGTTCCTATAATTTATCTTTTACTCTCCTCTCCCCCTTCAAACATTGAATGCATCTCTTCCTTGTAGGCTAGCACAACTTCGGGCATTTACTTTTTTTTGCCATAGGTATTGGGCAGCCAGAAAAAATGGTGAGTGCCATTGGAGGACTGAGACCAAGCACCAAATTATGTCATTTCCCATTAGTTTGTTAGCTACAAATTTTGATAGGGTTCACTAGGAAAATATTAATAAATCTTAAATTTTTTTTGTTAGATAACAAGAAGGTTTGCTCATGGTTAATGAATATTTGAGTTTTATGCATGGACAAGGGTGTTTTATGGATAGATTTTAAATCATCAACTAGTTTAGTAGTCAACAACTTCCTTCAACTTGATAAAATTGTCTTACATGAAGAATAATTAATAGTTCCAAAGACAACCATTTTTATTGTTTACACATTTTTTATTTGAAACATTATAATTTATAATTAAGAATTAAGAATTTATATTTTTAAGTTACAAATAAATATTATTAATGTTGGTCAATTTAATCATATTTTCTAATTAAAATAATTATTTTAAACTTCAATAAGAATGGGTGACTTTTTAAGTACATACAAATTAAAAGATGTGTGATAATTGACCTAATCCAATCATTAAATATCTAATTAAAAATATTATAAAAACATATATTTTTTATTTATAAAATTATATCAATAACCTTACCTTGAGAATTGAAGGGTTTAGATAGTGCTAAAGTGCCTATGCACCTAGTGGTTCTCCTTGCCCTACAATAATCTTACATGTATTATGTTATCAGAGTAAATACTATTCAAAAAGGTCATTATAGAAAAATATTAAGTTGATAATTACCAAATTATTGACCAAACGGGTTGAAATATGCAAAGTGATAATGCCAAATAATCACTCCAGTAGTCCATATAAGTCCATTGGATCAGAGATCTAATGACTTATTATGAATAGGTCCTACAATGCAAGAAACAATAAGAATGTCAATACCTATCAATAACATAAAGTAACGAGTGAGCTTAACTAGCACGCACTAACGATCAGCGTGTTAGCTCAGCTACTGGTCTTTGCCAATCCTCACAACTTTTCAAACCTCCATCAACTTTCTAAATGCAACCTTCAAGCTAACCGCAATCATCCATTTCCATTTTGATCCCCTTTGTTAATAGACATTGATCATTCGACGTGGTTGTGAGTTTGATGTGGCTATGAAGTGGGTGTTTTAGTCAGCTATTCCACATAAAATAATGAATAATTTAAATTTTGAAAGCCTTGCATAAACAAATGCAATAGGTACTTTCTAGCATTCACAGTAGCACATTATTTTCTTCGTATATAGGGTTTTGCTTCATTGAAAATTAAAATATAAGATTTGACTGTACATCAAGGAACTGATGAAGGAGAAGCATTGAAAGGACATCAGATGGAGGGTGAACTCACATATTATAAGAGTGTCATGGTAATGAAATTGTAGAGCTACCAAGACTCTAATCAAGCATGAACAATTAACGAGTGCAATTTCTACATTTTGGAGTGAGCCCAACACCCAAATATGCATTCTTCATTTGTAGACCACATTGTTAGCTTGGCAGAAGAAGAAGAGGCCTCACCTTATAGGTAAGGAACAATTTAGTATTTCAATATGTGTATATATGGTTATCACTGTTACTAAAGGTATTTCTTGAATTGCATATCTAGATGTTCTCTAGTGTTGTAGACAAAAGGAACACGTAAATCTATTCACAATTTAATCTTCTAATCAAGGTGTAGTGGGAGTGGGAGTGGGGGTGCGAGTGAGCTAGATTGTTGCCATTGCCAAGTGAAGAGGGAAGAATGAGGGTGTATGTACATCTCATAATGTCACATTTTGTTCTAAGTAAAGAGGATGGTGAAGGGCACTACTCTGCCCATTGCAAAACTGACACCAACACTACTTTTAACTTAAGAAAAATTGAAATGATCTTTGATGGCCGAAATATATGTGCATATAATTTAGCCCACAGCTGCTGGACTTTCCTTCCTCTAGTGGAGATGACTTTCAACATTTTCCTTCAAAGATGACTATGATGGCATACGAACCCAAATTCTCAGCACTAGATTCATAAAACAAAGTCATAAGATCACAGTTTTATTTACTGTTATAGACAGTGAAAAATTTCTTTCATAGAATATATTTAGATTCAATGTCTAACAAAAATATGTTCTCATGAGTGGAAAATGATATTTTATTATTATTTATAATTAATTCCTTTTTTTAATTGAATATTTTAAGTTCAAAAAATAAGTATTGTTCAATGTATTATATTTGAAGGAATAAACTTAATTGATTTTCTTTAAGTGGATATAACTGAATTATAGTTAATCTGAATTTACTATTTTTGTTACCATAACCTTGATTCTTAATCTTTGACATTTCAAAATGATTTTTATAAAGATGTCATTGAAGGGTTTGCTAGTTTGATGCTCATTTGGTTTCAAGTGAAAGTATATTTTTAAAATCCCCACCCCACTTATATATAGTGGGGAGCCATGGGAGCAATTGTCCATCTATTTATTACAATCAAGTCGACACGTGATTCATCAATGGGAATCCCTGTGTAATTGACCATTAAGTCTAATTAAAAGAGTATTTATAAATAAAGGTTGTTTTCTTCTTCCCCAAACCCCCTTCCCATTTTTTTAAAGCTACACACTTAAAAATGATGCCTTCACATTTATAACTATTAAATTTTATAATTTTAGTGTGTTTATTTATTTATTTATTGATAATCGGTTTAAATTATGTGTTATTAGTGTGATTTTCATGTTTTCTTGTCTCTTGCTCTCCACTTTCTCCATATTTGAGTTTTTTTAATGTATCATCTAGAGTGCCCTTGATATTCCAATGGATTTGTTTGACCTTAGTTGAGTTAGGGTGCACATGTCTGATGAATCCAAATGCTATCAAAATAAAACAATATCAATTGGCACGATACTTAAAACTTCGTAAATTAATAATATTTATTGATTCTCCATTAATCAATTAAATTTTTTACATACAATTCTTCAAATAAATCACAACCCAAAATTGGAGTTGACATGCAAAATTAATAAATAAATAAATAAAAAGAACTACCTAGCCTTAACTACCTTACTATAAAAAGGAAATTATATTTTATAACAACTTTTGCATGCAATTTCTGATGGGATTTAAATTTTAAACATAAATTTTTATCACTAAATTCATGATTTCGGACAAGTTTCAACACAAGTTCACATCTGGTTACAAAGTTATGTAATTTTTTTATTTTTGGCATGACTAAAAATACTAGAATGCAATTTCGGACCCTTAAATGATCTCTTACGACTCTCCAAACAACCTAGAATATCCCTTAACCATATAAGTGGGTAATGGTTGCATGCATCTTTCCTTTTCCTTTTTGTATGAAGGAGAGCCCAATCAGGTTAGCAAGTAAAAATCTTTGCCCTTTGAAAATTCGATTTCTGCATCATTCTTCTTTGGTTGAAAATAACTTAGCTCTTTCAAGTTACCCTGATTAGACTTCTGCAATTTATTTTTATAAATATTTTTCAACTCCCATTCTTAAATTGAATTGTTGTCTTCCTATTTTAGTCCTTAACACCATACCAAATACCTATTATACCTTCTTTGTCTTGTGTTCATTATCTTCTTTTCCAGAACCTATGTTATTTTTTCTTTATTTTTCCTTTGTACCTATTGCTTCCAATATACTTCTTAATCTTCTTCCCCTTCACCATCTTGTCCACAAAATTAATATAGATCTAAAACATAAAAACTTGAAAAATATCAAAAATCTATGGTAAATTCATCTCATAAGCATTGTCATTGATTTCCTTCACAGTTCTACATGGACCAATTTTCGTGTACTTCAAGTTGTATGTTTCTTTGGGAATATTTATTTTCTTAAACAAACCATCACCAAATATCCTTCTTCAAATACATTTGACATTCTTGTGGCATATGTTGTTGTTTTATACATTTCATTACTTTCTTGTAGCTTCCTTGTTAGTTATTCTTGTAACTATATTATATATGTTTTGTAGATGCTTTAAAATTTGAAAGAGAAATGACTTTCTAGATGTATTATTCTTTTTTTATATTAAACATGTTTTTCACTAAGGAGACATATTACCTAAAGTATTTGATGTGTAAAACACTTTCAACGAGTCTCACGAATCTAAGTGAAAAAATCTACATGAAATTAGTATCACATAATTAAATTGTAAAACACTAATTTATATGCAATTTAGACTTTCCAACAAATTATTTCGGTTACCTAGTACATAATTCATAAAAATAATTATTTAACTTAAACAATTTTTAATAAATTTGATAAGACATTTAAAATCATTTTAAGCCTAAAAATACAATTATTTTATAAACTTAAACTATATATAACTCTATACAAAGGTATATGCTCATGAAAGATATAATTCTATATATACATACATTTTAAGTAGACTATAAAATATACGTATAATGTCTATTATGAATTATATGCTCATGTTAGTATACGAAACATAATGTTGAATAGATAATCGTCATTAAAATTTTATGAGAAAGTTTTAGCTCCTTCAAAATGTCTCATAACCAAATTTAATTTGGGGTCCATTGTAAAATTCAAAAGGCATCTCAAGGAGGTTGAACATCTCAATAGGGATTTGGTAAGTGCGTATGAGGATGTTTTATTGTGGTCATTGAAGGCTCATCTCTCTTAGAGATGAATATCATTGGGTTTTCTGCATGTGGATAGTGCTTTCTCTTTTTCTGAGTGCTCTAGTGTCCAACAAATTCGAGGGTTTTGTGTTTAAGTGTAAACAAGGTCCGTCCTTTGATTCCTTATGTTAGTTTGTGGTTATTTCACTTTTCTATCTTTATTTATTCTCTGTTGTGTAGGTGACATTGATGATTTGAAGTTTTAGTAAGTGCATATGGCTCTATTTTGAATGGTCTAGTATTTTCTAAAGACTATTATGTCCCAGGGCCCACTTTTGTCAGTACCTTATACAATAAAATGCCATAACTTATATATTGGTATACTCATAATGACATTATGAAAGAGACGTAAATAAAATCCGCCAATTAAATTTTTTATATTAATTTATGATTCTTTCATTTTTCTATCTTTATTTATTATATATTATCTTGAAGACAAGGATAATGTGAAATTTTAATAAATACATAACTATTTTGAATGGTCAAGTATTCTCCAAGGACTGATCACCTGTTATGTCTCAGTCCCATTTTTGTCACTACCCTGCAGAACTTATGTATATACATTTAAGGACTTACGTGTCAATAGACAAACATTTGCTTATGAATATCGTGGAAGAAAGTGAGCAATGACTCTTTCAACCGTTGATATCTGTGTTAACTGTCATGCATCGCACCCACCGAAGCAATCACTCTTTAACAAGACTTTATTAGCCAGATATAACAAAAATGGTTGTCGGTCATCTAATCAATTAAAAATTTTAGCTTCTCCCATAAATCGTTGGCGCTTTGGACTAAGTTTGTATAATATTTATATATTTGGATATTATATTAAATTCTTTTTAAATACATAATTGTCCTCTTTTAAACTTGTAAAGGGGTAAATCCACACACTAAAGTAACTTTTTTTATCATCAATAATGGGAATTCATTAATTGATTTCAATTATTCTAATTTTCTAGACTTGTATTTGTAGATACTTAATTTTGGTAAGAGGGTAGTTATTAGTCGTAAAATTGTATCATTGTAAGGTACGTGTGTGTTTGTTGATCATAGATTTAGATCACATTGTTATTAACATATTTTCCTTATGTTTATGGTTATTCACTACCTTTTTCCCCTATTTTCCTCTCTCATTTATTTCTCATTCCTTTCTATATCTTTGAATTTTTTAGCTTTTCCCAAGAAACATAATCATATAGTTTGGGCACCTATAGCTGTATAGTATATGGTTATAAAACCCAAAAAATGTACAATGTATAATTATGAGGTCGTGTCCTTTTAACCCTTGTTTTAGGTCACTTATGGATTGTGAGTTTTCCATTGTCGACTTTGCCATCCATTGTATGTTGGCTCACATGTTAATAGTGTTAGGTTGTGGAGCTAAAAGCTTCACTGATGCAAACATGAGAGGAGGTTGTTGAAGGTTGCTGAGTTGCAGAGCAATCGGCGTCGGTCTGAGCCGACGTTGGCAGGATAGTGAAGAGAAGCAACTGACGTCGGTTAGGGATCGGCCGACGTCTCACAGGTGTGCAGAACTAGATTGATTTGCAGGTGTGCAAGATCAGAGAGGACAGCAACACAACAGGGAGTAGGATCAGGCAGGATCTACTTGGAGTACGATTTGTACTCATTGTGATGTACGTGGAGTACATGGAGAGCAAAGAGGAAGGCAAGGCAGTCCCTTCCATAAGTAAGATCATTTGAGGTGCAGGTTGTTGCAGGTTTAAGGGAGATCTACTTGAAGTATGTTTGTGTACTTGTGGAGTGCGCGGAGCACTTGTGGTGTGCATGGAGCACTGGAGAACTGGCAGTAGTGGATACTGGTTGGTTGGAGGTGAACACCAACTCTGTGTTTGATTTGTGTGTTGGGACCTAAGAGAGAGAGCTTTGAGGAGAGAATTACTGTTCACTTGAGGTGTGGGAAGCCTCTGAAGAGGTGGTGGAGAAGAAGTGGCATCTTCTTTATTGTATTCTTTTCTGTATGAGTATTAATACAAGTTGTGTATTGTCTCTCATATTCTGTGTTATTTCTGAATTCTAGTTACTTGTGATTCTGGTTAATTTCCGCATATTAAGTTGCTTGGTAATCAATTGTGTGCTTCCATTATTTATCCCAACAAATAGGGTCTTAATTTGAATTTGAGAAGTCTATAAGCACACAAGTGCATTACGGCATGTGGGACATGAAGACAAATCAATGCCACACATGCAACGGATATACTCTAAATGTACCAAAATAATTAATTCAAACATCTAGAGCATATATCCAAGAATACAAGTAGATTTGAAGCATTTATTACTACATCATGCGATCATTCTAGCACCAATAGTCATATAGAGTAGACACTTCATCATTAGACTGCCTAGCTTAACATACATGTTATACTTGGTGTGTTGTTTTTAAAATTGTACAAGTATGATAAAGACTTGATAAGAATCAATCTAAAGATAACACATGCACTATAATACATCACTCTAAAGATAACTATCCTATATTATTTAATTATAATTATTTCCTTAAGATTCACATAAAATTCCCCATTAATGGGTCAATAGTAGTTATTGGGAAAAAAGTAAGAAATGTTAAGTGCTCATGAAATCCTCCACCAACAAGGTGTTCTAAGTTAAATTTTGATAGGGCTTCCAGAGAAAACCTGGGGGCTTCAGGGGCTGGTTGTATTGTCTATGATTGTAGCAAATCTTTGATTCGAGCAATGTCTAGGAAACTTTCAGACGACACCAACAATGAAGCAAAGGTGCAAGCACTTGTCTATGTGATTGAACTCATAATTAAATGCAATATCGTTAAGCTAATCATCAAAGGAGACTCGCAGATTATCAACTTTGCATTCTAAAAAAAGGCTACCACCTCTTGGACACTAAAAAAAATTTGTCATGTGTTTGGGACAGATTGGTTCTCTTCACTTCCATAGAATCTAACCATTATTATTGTGAAGCCAATGTGGTAGTTGACTTCTTAGCCAATTATGGCATCGATCACTCTAAATTGAGCCACGTGGATAATGTGCGAGAAACCTAGGAGGATTTCCCATCTCTTTCATCTATTGATTTGGGGTGATAATCCTTAATTGTCTTTCTTTTTGTATTATTTTTTAAAATAAAAGACAATTACAAAAATGAAAATCTTGGCATATAGCCATTTAAGCAGAGCGGTGGCAATTTCTAGCGGTGAATTTAAAAGATAGGTCAAATCTTCTGCCAAATCTTTCACTATAATCTCACATCATGATTACCCCCATGATGTTGATGTTTCCATAAATGAGAAGGGCACTAGTTGTATTAGCTCATGTGATGGTATGCCTATAGCATGAGTGCATCGAAACTCTTTCACAAGGTCTTTTGATTGCACTTAATTGCTTTGTTATAGCATGTTCTTCACAAGCTGAATGGTGATTTCTATTTCTCATTTGGCTCTCCGCTTGGCAATTTACATGGTGTTTGGCATGTCATCCTTGGGTGTTGATTGGTATTAGTATGATCAAAGATTTGCAATCGTGATCACCACCCTTGCTATATATGGTGGAAGTTTTGTGCATGAGATGGCGTTCGATAGAGTAATCTCTTGGGAAAGAATTAACAACATTTTATGGGTGCCAATGGAGGAGTTTTTTGAGATTATTTCGCTTGTGTTGGGACCTGATTATCTAGAGTAGGAGGTCCATAGTCATGTCAACTCAGAGGTGGTGGCAGTGTTTGCTTCAAATCTCATGGAGCTGATCTCTGACTCTGTAGTGGTTTCCAATCTAGTATCCTTCTACATCAAGCTGGAGCATCACATCGTATTAGTGGAGGATATTGTCAAGCATGATTTGGGTTCCCTCCCTAAATTACCATTCACTAGTTTAGATGGCTCAGGCTTGGTCCCAATCTCTACTTTTCATGATTTGGAAACTCAGTTCATTCTCCTAGTGAGCTTTGTCAAAGACTTGCAAAAAAATATATGCTCCTCAGATTCCTCAAAAGGACACATTATAACTCTGCTTCCCATGATGTAGATAAAAATTCTAATTGTAGAGACAACATAATGGAGGGAAATCCATAATAATAGGGCTAGGGTGGAAGCAGGTAAAAAATTATTGAAAATGGTGGCATGTGGTTCGATTTCAGCCCCCCAATGGCTTAGGAAATTGCCAAAAAATTCAAAGGTAATCAAGGCCAAAATGACATCAACAACGCAGCTACTTTTGAAGTAGGTTGTAAAGGGTCATCGCAAGAGCACAAGTGCACGGTTTTTAGAGAGGTCTCCACCAACAATTTTAAGGGCAAGGAAATTATCTTTATTAAAAAATTGGATGATATGGCACTACCCTGTGTAAAGGTTTAAAGCTATGTCTATATGGTGTTTTTTGTTCTTTTCTAATATTTTGTGAGGAAGCGTTTATCTTTCATCTCGGTTATTTTAGTCCCTAGTGTAGTTTTAGGTCTTTTTGGGTTCAAGACTAGCCTGCTTTTGTGTTAGCTTTATTATTTTTTGTTTCAAGTCTTCTGTGGTTGTTCTTTGTAAAACTTTTTATATGGTTGGGGGCCTCACAAAACCTTGTATATATCTAAAAAAAGATTCACACAAAATTATAAAGTCTTCTTGAACCCTCCCTTGTGATTTATTCCATCACACATAATAATTTATGTAGTTAAATTTGATTTTACTATTTTAGGTATGATTAGAGTTATTTACATTGTTTATTAATAAATGCGATATAATTTAAATCAATTCTATTTATCCATAAAATATGTTGGTGAACCTACATTATATTGCATATTTTTTAGCCTGATAACGTTAGATATTGCATTCATTATGATAGATCTAATTTTTTTAGGGATTTTTTCATTTTATTTGTTCAAATCTATTAACACTTGCTCTTATGTGTTACATTCTAAACTCTAGAATAATTTTATTGCATATTGTTCAAACCCAAGGGTCTTTACATATGTGTGTTTTCAAATATTAAGTCATCTGAAGTAATTAAATCTAAGACCCCAATTAGGAGGAAACTAGGATAAATTTTAACATGTTTATCTTGTTAAAATTCATCTGGTTAATCTTAGAGCTTGTTTGAGAAATAAAATGGCCTTTACAAGTGGTGTTAATATTGGTCCTATTATTGTATTATTTTTGTTGCAAATGATGTTGAGATGATTTTGAATGGATCCCAAGTTGAAAATGATTGTAATAGTGACCCCCAAAATGAATCCAAAAGCGTAGAAAGTCTTGCATGCTTTTCCTTTTCTCTCTTGTTTTTCATCCCAAGTTCTTATTTTCCTAAGTTTTTAATTTTGAATTTTTTTTGCATTTGATTTTAAATTTGATTATTTTTTTATTTTTTTTTGCTTTCATGATTCATTAGTTTCGTTTTTCTAGATTGTTTGGCATTATCCCTTTGCTTTAGGGTTTCTTGTTTCTTTTACCTTTTTGGTTTTGTCTCTTATCCCCTCATGGATCTCTTTTTCTTGTATGTATCATTTCTTACAGATTTTTTTAGTTGTCTTCTTGTTTTCCTTCCTGTTTTTTTTTTTGTTTCCTTTGATTTCTTTGTCCCATCCCAAAATTATGCACCAACTTTCACATGATGATAATACATTTATTTTTTCAACATGCCTCTAAGCACAAAGAATTTTGATGGAAGTTATACGTTACTATGTATTGATAGGACCTAAATTCCCCAAAGCTCTGACACAACTTGTCAGAATTAAGAGCACACATGATTACCAATGTATAAGCAAGTAAACATGCAGAATCCAGAAGAACAAATAACTATCAATGAGAAGACACACAGAATATGAGAGGCAATATACAATTATATTCAACTCATTACAAAGGAATCTACAACAAAGAGGTGGCACTCTTTCTTCCACATCCTGTGGGCTTACAGTAAACTTCCCTCCAGAGTAATCTTCTCTCATAGGTCACAACACACAGCTAACACAAGCTGTTGTTCACCTCATTGCACATCTGTACAATCGAGTACACAACCGTACTCCAAGTAGATCTCTCCATGACCTTGCTGATGTATTGCTGTCACCTTGGATCTAACGTCCCCGCGCTGATCTCCTTTCTGAACCTCGCATCCATACACCCCTGCAAGTCAAACCTGATCTTACTTAAACACACATGGGGAATCCTACTTGATTCCACCATGGGAAGAACTCTCCAAGCTTCACATAGCTCTTCTCCAAATTCTCCACTTAACAATACAGCCCATGAGTCTATTATATAGATCTCATGCATACACTGACTAGACTTGCGGCTCAAGGCTTCGAACAAGCCTTTACCATGCAAACTTTGCGTTCACTTAACTGACTATTCGTAAACAGCAGTTCAGACCGCTATAGGTGACCGACGTCGGTCCCTGCCCTCCTGGAGGTGACCGATGTCGGCCGACCTCCTGCCGTCGCCGGTTTCCCTTCTGCGTCCCCTGACCGACGTCGGTGTGGCCTGCCGACGCCGGCGACTGATTGCGCTAGAAACCCTCCTATCTGTTTGCCTTAAGGTGTAGCTTTTAGCTCCACACCCTAACAATCTCCCACTTGGAGATAAAGAGCTGCACCTGTACCCAAAACCAGTACTCTGTCTAATCTGTATCCTGGCTTGTATTCCTCTCCAAGCTCCCACTCGAAGACAACCCACCACACTCCATGTGGTGTTAATTCTGTGCCTGATTTCCTTCATTCTCATCGTACCATCTTCTGCCTTGCTATACTCCCACTCAAACAGCAACCCCTGTGAGTAACCTGTAATCAACAAACACTTAACAGATTTGGAACATCTGTTAGTCAAGCTCGCTCTGAGAACGTCCAACCTCGCTCTGATACCAATTGATAGGACCTAAACTCCCCAAAGCTCTGACACAACTTGTCAGAATTAAGAGCACACATGATTACCAATGTATAAGCAAGTAAACATGCGGAATCCAGAAGAACAAATAACTATCAATGAGAAGACACACAGAATATGAGAGGCAATATACAATTATATTCAACTCATTACAAAGGAATCTACAACAAAGAGGTGGCACTCTTTCTTCCACATCCTGTGGGCTTACAGTAAACTTCCCTCCAGAGTAATCTTCTCTCATAGGTCACAACACACAGCTAACACAAGCTGTTGTTCACCTCATTGCACATCTGTACAATCAAGTACACAACCGTACTCCAAGTAGATCTCTCCATGACCTTGCTGATGTATTGCTGTCACCTTGGATCTAACGTCCCCGCGTTGATCTCCTTTCTGAACCTCGCATCCATACACCCCTGCAAGTCAAACCTGATCTTACTTAAACACACATGGGGAATCCTACTTGATTCCACCATGGGAAGAACTCTCCAAGCTTCACATAGCTCTTCTCCAAATTCTCCACTTAACAATACAGCCCATGAGTCTATTATATAGATCTCATGCATACACTGACTAGACTTGCGGCTCAAGGCTTCGAACAAGCCTTTACCATGCAAACTTTGCGTTCACTTAACTGACTGTTCGTAAACAGCAGTTTAGACCGCTATAGGTGACCGACGTCGGTCCCTGCCCTCCTGGAGGTGACCGACGTCGGCCGACCTCCTGCCGTCGCCGGTTTCCCTTCTGCGTCCCCTGACCGACGTCGGTGTGGCCTGCCGACGCCGATGACTGATTGCGCTAGAAACCCTCCTATCTGTTTGCCTTAAGGTGTAGCTTTTAGCTCCACACCCTAACAATCTCCCACTTGGAGATAAAGAGCTGCACCTGTACCCAAAACCAGTACTCTGTCCAATCTGTATCCTGGCTTGTATTCCTCTCCAAGCTCCCACTCGAAGACAACCCACCACACTCCATGTGGTGTTAATTCTGTGCCTGATTTCCTTCATTCTCATCATACCATCTTCTGCCTTGCTATACTCCCACTCAAACAGCAACCCCTGTGAGTAACCTGTAATCAACAAACACTTAACAGATTTGGAACATCTGTTAGTCAAGCTCGCTCTGAGAACGTCCAACCTCGCTCTGATACCAATTGATAGGACCTAAACTCCCCAAAGCTCTGACACAACTTGTCAGAATTAAGAGCACACATGATTACCAATGTATAAGCAAGTAAACATGCGGAATCCAGAAGAACAAATAACTATCAATGAGAAGACACACAGAATATGAGAGGCAATATACAATTATATTCAACTCATTACAAAGGAATCTACAACAAAGAGGTGGCACTCTTTCTTCCACATCCTGTGGGCTTACAGTAAACTTCCCTCCAGAGTAATCTTCTCTCATAGGTCACAACACACAGCTAACACAAGCTGTTGTTCACCTCATTGCACATCTGTACAATCGAGTACACAACTGTACTCCAAGTAGATCTCTCCATGACCTTGCTGATGTATTGCTGTCACCTTGGATCTAACGTCCCCGCGCTGATCTCCTTTCTGAACCTCGCATCCATACACCCCTGCAAGTCAAACCTGATCTTACTTAAACACACATGGGGAATCCTACTTGATTCCACCATGGGAAGAACTCTCCAAGCTTCACATAGCTCTTCTCCAAATTCTCCACTTAACAATACAGCCCATGAGTCTATTATATAGATCTCATGCATACACTGACTAAACTTGCGGCTCAAGGCTTCGAACAAGCCTTTACCATGCAAACTTTGTGTTCACTTAACTGACTGTTCGTAAACAGCAGTTCAGACCGCTACAGGTGACCGACGTCGGTCCCTGCCCTCCTGGAGGTGACCGACGTCGGCCGACCTCCTGCCGTCGCCGGTTTCCCTTCTGCGTCCCCTGACCGACGTCGGTGTGGCCTGCCGACGCCGGCGACTGATTGCGCTAGAAACCCTCCTATCTGTTTGCCTTAAGGTGTAGCTTTTAGCTCCACACCCTAACATGTATCTCTTTCTTTACCTCTTTACCCTTTTACCTTAGGCTATTTTTCTCCTGGATATGATTGGTACATTTCATTTTTTGTTTCATGTATTCTAAAATTCAATTTCCTTTATCTTGTCAAGTTTTAATAAGCACACAGTTGGCATATTATGACTATGTTAGGGTACACTATATGGTTTTAACTATTTCACTATTGATAAATGTTATACTTCAGTTATTACTTCTACAGATGCTACTAATGATATTTTCAAGATATAAGCATGATTTACATGTAATAGGTGCTTACACATGATAATGGATTCACATGAGGTTGTGGGCACCTCCCATGTTCATTGTAAGTACATTTTGTGTGGCATCTCTTGAAACCATTTCAAGGTTTATATTTTTTGATTTCCTTTGTCTCATTGAGCTTTCACAAGATCTCATCTATTTTGGCCTATCTTTCCTATTACATGTCTCCTTTTGTACCTTTAGTTATGTTCATGTGTCTGCCCCATGTTTGTTATATTCCCACCTTTAATGTTGCTTTTTGCTTGGTTATATAGGTTTTTTTCCTATGTTTGATATGATTACTCTATGTTTGTTATGACTTAAGTGTGTCTAATGTGTTTTCTCTATGTGCTTACCATTTTATGTGCCTTCCTTTTTTGTTCCATATTTGATGCATGTTCCTTGCTTATTTCTAGATACTCTACATTTTTCATGCTTGTATTTGATATGATGTCATTGTTTATGCTATGTGACTTCTATTGGCCAAATTTGGCCCACATACAAAGATTCTACCTAGATAAATCTTTTGTGTAGAGTTCTTGATTAACCAAATGAATAAAAGACTTGAGAAAGTGAAGAAGATGGACCAAAACATCATCAAACATCATGCAAAAATGGACATGTCAGCCTAGTTGCATGTTTAATAAATTCACTTGGGAAATCAATCAGGGTCAAAGATCACAAGGACATGATGGTTTTGGTCCCATAAACATTCTCTACAAATTTTTTGACTTGATGAGTTGTTTATCTCAGGTTATAAGCATTAAAAAATGAACTAGCAAAGTGGGACATGCATGGGGACATCAAGTTAAAGCTTCATGAAATAGCCATTTAAATTCAAATGTTCCAAGGTTAAATGTAGGGCTGATAAGTGTCCAAATCATGAAATCTCAGACTAGATCCAATGGTGAGTGGGTAATCAGTGATGTTAGTGGGTCCTAAAGATCTAATGGAGCACATTTAATCATGCATAGAAGATCAATGGTGAGCTCATAGTCAAAAGGTTAGCATATCTTAAGATTAAGTGTAGGGATGACAAGTGACAAGATATCAAGTACCCATATGAAGATCTAATGGTGCATAAAAACTAACAAAGCCAATGGGTCCAAGTTGATCAATGGTGCATGATCCATCGTACCAAAGCAAATAAATGATGAGCAAAAGGTCAACTAGTCAGTAAATCTTGAGAACAAATGCGTAGTTACCAAGTGTCACAACCATGGTTACTACTAGGTAAATCAATAGTACATGTTTGATCCATGAAAATGAAGATCGATGGTGTGAAAAAAATTAGATATAATGATGCTCATTTAAAATGGATCATAGATCAACTGGCAATGATAGAATTTGAAGGTGTCATAATCTTAAAGACCCAGATCAAGATTGATAATCAAAATTAAAATTTGAAGTTATGAGACTAATTAAACATTGAAATATAGATCAAACATCACCATTAAATCTTAGTAGAGGTAGAATAGGGATTTGAAGTCTTAGTACAGAGATCAAAGATGGGCAACGAGTTGTTGAAATGAGATCAAGCAACTTGCATATCTCCATTGTAATTATGGCTATATGAAAACTAATAAATGGGATTGGTTTTCATCTATAGTAAACTTATGCTCATATATTGAAATAAGGTTAGGTTTTTGATTAATAAAGGGGTATATTTTATGTTGACATGGTCATATCTTCCACAAATAGGTACTTATAACCTCTCAAAGAAAACATGGCATGGCTCTATCTAGATTTAAGGTATGAGGACTTTGTCCTTGTAGTGAAAGCAAGTGGAAGGTGGCATGGAAGTTTAAATCAAATAGATATGGTGGTTAGAGAAGTAGTTATATCATTCCATACTATTCAAATCTTAAGGATCTTTCTTCCTTGAAAGGATCATGACTCATTATCTATAAAATAGACTCTTGTCCTCTAGTGTATTGCTTAACCAATGAGAAGAACTTGAAGACTAATTGGAGCAAATGTAGGTTAACTTCTTGATGAAGGGTTAACCCTAATTTGATCAAACTATGGTAGAGAAATCATTGAAATATAGTGGTATCTCATTTAATGATCTTGGATAACATGCTTCCTCTCTCCCCTTTATCCTATATCTCTTATTTTCTTCCACATTTTAAGATCTCTCTCTCTCTCTCTCTCTCTCTCTCTCTCTCTCTCTCTCTCTCTCTCTCTCTCTCTCTCTCTCTCTCTCTCTCTCTCTCTCTCTCTCTCTCTCTCTCTCTCTCTCTCTCTCTCTCTCTCTCTCTTGGATTTTAGACTCTCACAAGGACTTTAATCTTGAAGATCAGGGGACTCTCTAAGAATAATTGGAGCAAATGTAGGTTAACTTCTTGATGAAGGGTTAACCCTAATTTGATCAAACTATGGTAGAGAAATCATTGAAATATAGTGGTATCTCATTTAATGATCTTGGATAACATGCTCCCTCTCTCCCCTTTCTCCTATATCTCTTATTTTCTTCCACATTGTAAGATCTCTCTCTCTCTCTCTCTCTCTTGGATTTTAGACTCTCACAAGGACTTTAATATTGAAGATTAGGGGACTCTCTAAGACTAATTGGAGCAAATGCAGGTTAACTTCTTGATGAAGGGTTAACCCTAATTTGATCAAACTATGGTAGATAAATCATTGAAATATAGTGGTATCTCATTTAATGATCTTGGATAACATGCTCCCTCTCTCCCCTTTCTCCTATATCTCTTATTTTCTTCCACATTGTAAGATCTCTCTCTCTCTCTCTCTCTCTCTCTCTCTCTCTCTCTCTCTCTCTCTCTCTCTCTCTCTCTCTCTCTCTCTCTCTCTCTCTCTCTCTCTCTCTCTCTCTCTCTCTCTCTCTCTCTCTCTCTCTCTCTCTCTCGCATTTTAGACTCTCACAAGGACTTTAATCTTGAAGATCAGGGGACTCTCTAAGATATTACAAAATATGCTCACCTTGATTAGGCTAAACCTTGTCAATCATTTGTAAGAACTACCTCTTGATGCAATAAAAGACTTTATTTACCTATCTCTTGCCTTAGATTAGTGTTTATAGAGTTATGCATGATGGCATTATGAAGGAGAATATTCATTATCCATTGTCCTCCTTTTTGACCTCCTTTAGGGTGTTTTCAAGTTATTACAGGTCTGGATTAGTGTTCTACATGAAATTAGTCCATGAAACACCTATGTAATTAGTTGGATTGTGAGGTTGTGTGAGCTAGCACTGTCTTATATAGATCTAGTGTAGGTTCAAGCTTATGGGAGTTTCCTATTTTTATTTGGTGCATTACCTTGTTAGCTTTCTTAAGATCCCTTAACTCCTTTTCTAACCATTTTCTCATTAGAATCATTAGTTTAGGTGATCCATCAAGATAAATTTGACCTTTTCTGGAGGTTCATCCCCATCATAGGTTACCCACAGCTTGGTGTTGTTCCCATATTATGGCTTAGTTAGAGGGAGCCTGAAGAACTCTCTCCAAGGGTGCAGATTACTATCATAACAATTTTTGGCATGCCTGGTGGAACTTACTATGTTGTTCACTGGTGAATATTTTTGGTGTTATTTTCATTCAATCAGCCTTTGGAGGTATGTGCGCAAACATCAATGATGACTTTGAGTACTCATTAGCTATTTTAAGCAATTTAAGTGCCTAATCATCATAATTTGGTATGTACAATCAACCATTTTCTGATTAGTATGCTTATTCTCTACCTTAACATCATAGTTATCAAGCAAATAATGTTTATGTGTTTCCCCCAAGTGGCCCTCAAATAGCCTATCAGCCCTATCATGTTATTTTTCCTCCTCCCACCCTTGCATATGACCAAGTTTAGCCTCCTTTGCATTCAAATTAGTCTTCTGATTTCCCTTGTCAAGACCAGGCTTATCATATTACATCCTTATCAAGAGTCCAGAAAACATTATCAATTTATATTGAGTTGATAAGGGAGATTGGTAGCAGTTTGGATTTTTCTCATATCATCCCTTTCCATATTCTACAAGAGGCAAGGAGTGATCTTCAATTGGTCAAGAATAGATGGTCAGTTTGTGAGGGTGAACAATGGTATTTTATTATTTTTGAGAATCTAGTGTTGAGATTCTAAATAATAAGGGTTTGGAATGATAGGAAAAATCTACTTTGATAAGGAAAAATCTAGATTTTGACTAGTAATTATACAAGAGAAATAGAAATTAACTTATCTAGATTTAGACTGAAATGAAGGATTCTAAGGATGGAAATTGAAGAGCAAGATTGAGACACTATCAAGAATCTAAATCTGGCATCTATTTTTTGATTGGATAAGAGCACTCGAAATAGGACACCCTAGTGTTAAATTTTATAGTCCTTCTTAGCGTTATTGTCAAGAGGATCTAAGATTTATAAGTTTTGTTTGCGTGGTCAATATGAGCATGCATACCAAATTTTAAGGTCTAAAAGTCATTGGATCTCGTTGTAGGTCCATTTTAATCTTTGATACATGTATCCATCTACACACATATAAATAATGAATACATCAAAATCAAAAGGGAGAAAAACTGGGTTAAGGGAAGAATGATCACACAATCAAGAACCCCTACTATTTTGATTATTGACTACATTAGCCCTCAAGCTAGGATCTTAGATCCGATGTAGTTATCCTTTAGGGAACATGCATAATCAATGTGCACGATAGATACAAGAATGAATTTCACCTAGGATCTTCATTGATCAAGCATGCAAGTCTATGTGTGATGCAGAGAAGATGAACTATACTATTGATTGATTTTTATTATGTCTAATGTGCCAAAGTAATAAGTACTAGATATAAAATGCTTTGTACAGTCCTTTATATAGGAGACTCATTATTTCAAATTTTAGAGATTTACTTGCATTTGGTTGACATGGAAAAACTTAAGAACGAAGAAAATAAAAAGGGGTAAGACTCATATTGTGAGAAAAATTAACCATTGGAATCCAATTTGCACTTAGACAACAATGCCAAAAACTGGACACCCTAGGTTTCAACGTTGTAGTCCTATTTGGGCATTGTTGTCTAGAGGGTTGAGGACCTAGGGAGATGGAATAAGCTTGGAAAGAGTGACCTGGGTTAATAAGGGTTAAGTATGGAAGGTTACGAATGACTAGGAATGGTTAAAGAGGTGTATAGGATATGAAATAAGACCAAATCAAGTCAAATAAAAAGACATGGATAGATGCAAATAAGACTCATATACTCTAGTCAGAGTCTATTATGAAAGGACTATGAAAATACATGATATGTGTGGTTGATTGGCCAATTTAGGGTCTTTACATTTGGCCCCCTTTTAATCTAGTGATGCAATGAAATGAGATACTAGAGTTAAAAATGAAAGAAGATGTGTACCTAAACTTACCTATATGGAGGTAAGTATATTGAAAAAGGATCCAACTTTTTGGCCAGGGAAGTGGATGGAGAACTGAATAGTGCTTGGAGAAAGAAGGAATCCTTGTAATATATGCCCCCTATACTGAATATGAATAGTGACTAGAGAAAGAAGGAATCCCTATAATGGATACCCCTATATTGAATTTGAATGAGAAATGCTCAAAGGCTCAAAACCAATGTCTGCCCTTTATCCCACATAAAATCATGTGATCTAGAATGTGTGTATAGAATCTATATACTATGAAGAGAAAGATCTATCATGATCTCACTCTGAATAATATGAACTAGAAATGAGAAGTGCTTGAAGGTCTAAAACCAATGTCTACCCTTTATCTCATGCAAACTCCTAGGTCTAAGTAATGTTATGGACCAACCACTGTAGATGATCATAGGGTCCAACTTGGTGATAACCTGGGTATGGCTGGGTGTAATCTAAAAATTTTGGTAAAATGTGTGAGAATAAAATGGCCCATCTTGCCATTTCAATATATATAATCTTGGATGTTGAAGAACATGATCATCTGTGTTATGCTCCCAAATATGGTATGTGAGTGATGCATCTAGATAGTCTAGAAATATATATAACCACATGTGCCATGATCTATCATTCCATGTCCCATTTGCAAAATTGGAGATCAAAATAATGTGCTCTGTGCTATGCCTATAATTTACTATCTGGTCATGTAATTGTGTCATGATATATGAAGCTATATGTATGAGATGTGTAGTAGTGTACATGCCCCTAAATTTGGCATCTGAGTTTGAGTCTATATCAAAGTCACTATGATTCCATATAATCTGAACCATTGTATCTAAATAATCTATGTAACTATAAACTTATGATATATCCCTCTGGATGTCTAAGTGATATTGAGTGACCCACATAAACTAAATAACTATATAATCTTGACCAATATGAGCCAAGTAACGTTGCTAATCTATATTCTAGAGGTGTAAAAACCATGTTGAGTGACCCATTATAGTTTGAATGACTGTATAATCTTGACCAATTTGTATTGAGTCTGATAATCTACCTACTAGAGGTGTGAGAACCAAGGTGTATTTACCTATAGGGGTGTATAGGGATACTAGGTAATTTGTAGAGATATTAGGAATGATTCCCCCATTTTGGGGAGAAAGACAAGATCTATGATAGAGGAGGTTGAGCTAAAAGTGATGACTAGTGATGTATGAATAGTTACTAGGTTGGCATGTAGCGAATAGATAGAAGTCTTTTATTTGATTGGTGAGAGTTGAATTAATGGGATTGAAATGTGTTCCTAATTAATTAGGACCAAATCTTGTGTGTGGGTATAATAGAGATTATAAATTTTTATGCCATGGTAGGCAAATAAGGTGGTAGTAGATTAAATGGATTGAAAAGTTGATTGATTTGGTTGGGTTGTTTGAAAGAGTTTTTGATTGGTAGGTACCAATTTGTATGTTAGGGTAAAAAATAGGTATAGGGATGTGCATATGTTATAGATTATGTATTGATACTAAAAATCATGCATGATGTTTAAGGTATCATTTTTATGATTCTGTTGAATCAAACGGTTTGTAAAATGAAGCCATGGGGCTCTAGTTATGGGCAAAATAGTGTTTTGCTTTTTGAATATAAAAGTTGGTTAATATAGTAATTTTGAGTGACTTTGGTTTCATTTTTTCATTGACTAAGTTCAATATATTAGAGCTCTAGAGTGAGAAAATTCCTAAGAGATGAGCACCTTTTACAACCCATTTTGAGCAGTTGGTAGCCCAGATTCAGGGTGGCAGAGAGATTAGCCTAGTGAGTAAGCTTCACACTTGATTCTTTCCTGTTTAGAAGCTTGTTTTGGATATTTTTGAGCAATTTTGAGTAGTCTAGGGAAGTTTTTACTAGTTACAGTGCTCCTATCCTAGAGTCAGTGTTATTGTCCAAGATGCAGTATTGTTGTCCAAGTTCCAATGTTGTAGTCAAGCACTAGTGTCCATTGTGGATGTTTATTTTCAATTTCTAATTTGGTCCTACTTTTTTTTGCTTAGCTATTTTTATTGGAATGATTATTTGACATATAGTTTGGTTTCTAGTGTTTTTAGGGTGAGGTGTAGATGTGAGAGTTCTATAGAGGTCAAGTGATGGAGACACTGAGCATGTTACCATTATCTATTGATGAGTGTGCCATTATGGATAGGGTGGGTTTGGGTCATGTATGTGACCTAGGCATGGTGCAGTGGGATAGATAATTTATTACCACCTTATGTAAGAGGTGGAATGCTGATACCTATACATTTTAGCTTCTTACTGGGGAGATCATTATTACTATAAAGGATGTATACCACATTTTGCATTTTTTGATTAGTGCATGATGGGTGACACTACAAGATGGCATGGGTGTTGATGAAATTGATCATGCATCCTTATATTTTTTTTTGTGCCTTTAGTTGTATATCAAAGAGGTAGTGATAGCGAATTATTACTGTCAGTTATTATATAGT